>OU026129.1:8750000-10000000 GCA_907269095.1 Blastobasis adustella
GCGCACGGAGAAAATCTTCGGGGGAAACGTCTAAAAATGTTTTTCAGGGAGCATAAAGGGCCACGTCTTCGGGGCATTTTTCACAATAACAATGGCCTGTTTCCATCGTTGCACCGCGGAAAATGTACAGCTTCGACCTCATCATGATTATTATTGTATTTAGGGTAGATACAGACCTAGGTAATTCATTAACTGGAATATTAATCATCCGTCAGATTTACAATTTTGTACGCACTGACACTTATCATGTTGTACCTCTATAATATCTCGGTTATGTTGTTATCATTGTCGAATAGCAGATCAAGTACATTAGAACGACTGCCACTTGACCTCCGTAACCCTGTCAACAGGGGCTCACCAGATTGGATCATACTTACACATTCAGTCACCTGAATCAGTAAATTTTCATATTCTACCTCAACATGGGCCAATTTTACATTCAATTCCATTTGTGCACTAGTAAAAAGAAACGATAAATCGAAAGAGATAGCGGCAACATGCCAATGGATAGATATGGCGGGGAGAAATTGAAATTCAAAATTGTACTCGTTCGTAGGTGGGCAGGTACACCTGAATAAATAAATTGAGGTCCATCGATCAAACGGCCGCGAACGCTCGCATATTTCCATGAACCGCTGCGATGCTGCTGATGATTTATTGTATCAGAATTATGTATGGGACCAACTTTTGGAATATGAATTAAGTTCGAAAATACCCCGAAGACGATATGTTCGGGCCCCGAACATGCCAGCTGTTTGACAGATGATCTGCCGGACAAGTCAATTTCCTTCTCGTACCCCAACTTCCTTGTTTGAATTGGTATTAGAAGCGGAACTTCGGCTCTGGAAAGTCTCCGTCTTAATCGATCAATTACAAGTAGCTTACATGTACACACGTATAGGCAGTAAGTTACTTTGGTAATAAAATAAAATCTATACATATCGGTGAGATAATTTTTTTATTATGTATATCATATATAGGTACAATTATCTAATATTTGATGGATGTAAATAACAGGTTCTAAAGATGAGTAGTTCATTATGTAACAAATGTGACAAATGAATGAATCTTGAAAGTCCTCGACGCATTAAATAATTGTAAAGACTCTTCATTTAGTAAGTTAGCAAACAGATAAGTTGAAGCCGTTTAAAGAGCTCACTAACTCGCCAACTGCGCTTAGCTTAAACTCAAGTTTCCTACTTAAAGTTACACGTGTAAGTCAAATCTCATTATGGGCCCTCTTGGGTCTAAACTGGCATGTGGTACACGTCGTATACAGGTAATTTTGACCAAGGCCACTACCACTACGGCATAAAAGTTGAAATTGGTCATAAAAAGTTAGCGATGTGATGACAGGATGCGACAAGTGTTCATAATATGCTGTAATGTTTCAGTTACGCTTTTATTAGTTCTGCCAGTAATGGTATAAGGCTGGGACTTACTAGGTGATATTCTTTTAGTGCCAATTATTGTCGACAACTGTTGAAAAATAGGCTATTTTACAGCTAGATTAAATGTTATTTTAACATACCTGTGTGTAATTAAAGGGGTCAACTATTAAATCTAGGGTATCTATCCACGCGTGCTTATGTTAAATTTAATTTAGTTATAACGTGCGACAATCTATGTAAAGATATAGGTACGGTCTTTGTCCCACCACTCATTCCCACCGCTGCAACTCCTGTGTAGTCAGGATCTACAGCGGCGACCACACACAGATCCTGAGTTTTGACATTCAGGCACTGGTCCCTGACACCCAGGCGTGACAAAGAACAAGCTAATACTGTAGTCACATTAACAGTAGATACCTATTAAGAGCAGACAGAATTCAAGCTTTTAGGTACGCAAAGGAAAACAATGCGAAGAAACTTGCATATTATCGTGTTATGCTACCTAGCTTAGAATTATTATCTCAACTAAGTAAAAACAATGGCAGATAACGCTATATTTACTGTATTATGTTTTATATGAGCAACAAAGTGTTTATCTATCTATCTAAAGCCGGTAGTAAAGGGAAAACATCGCAACAATATAGGTGAGAAGCTTGTTTAATTACCGTCGTCTTAGAGAAGATATATTTCCTGCTCAATATTTTAGGGCTATACGCGGAACTATTGATGTGTAGCGTTGTGACTACTATTTGGAGTAATTACTTTCTGAAACTGTAACAAGATGATCAAATAGGTTACTAATAGCCCCAAAAACGTGAATGGGAGAGATATGGATATATCGATCATGCGTAGAAGAGAGAAAGAGAGATTACGAGTCTCGGTCAGTGCTAGTAAGGCACGGGCGATGCTGCGACTGGGTTTATCTGAAACAAGGAGAAACAAGTTAGATTTGTCAGAAATGTAAGTATCTACCTACGTAATCAATTTTATAATGCCCTTTTGCGTGACATGAAGAATTGTGCTATCCTCTTTTTAAATAGTAACCCAATATAGTTAACTACCTATTACTAAGAATTATTTAAATACACAATTCTAGTACTAAATTTAAGCCTCACAACGCCTCTAAACATAATAAAGGGCGTTGTCGATGTCTACATGGGCTGTGGTAATCGATTACATACATATAACTTGCTCGTTGCCTCACTCTAGTGCAAAACATTCCGTTCCGTGATCCTAAAAAGGTTATGTTTCTACAATTTCGAAATCTTAAAAAGGAATCATCAAAAGAGTAAAAATCTAACTGACAGAAAAAGTCGGATTACCCCCGACCAAGTTTACTAAAACTCAATTATTTTCTCAAACACAGAACCGATTTTAATGAAAGATAGCTAAGAACCATCTTGATTAAACTGGCTTTCAAATAGAGAAAACCACAACCAAATCGGTCCATCCGTTCGGAAGCTACGATGCCACAGACAGACACACAAAGCCACACATACACACATCAAACTTATAACACCCCTCTTTCTCCGTCGGTGGTTGAAAAAAGCAAGTAAACAGTCACCAATCCGATTCTCGTATAGTTTAGACGCCAGCAGTTCACGCAGGTGGTGAACCTCTGCACGGACCAGGTCGCAGCACATGCATGGTGCCAGCAGCGGTATCATCTCCGTGAAAGTAAACACGATGTCAGTTATCGTATCCATGAACGGGATCTGTAACCAGTAGGTAGTTGAGTAACCGGAATATTAGTCACGCCAGCGTCCAAAAACGTTTTTCCCAAAAGGGAGTTCATTGCAACATACTTAAAATGGCCGCTACGGTATACTAACGATCCTTCACTCACGTACCCGAGAGCTTTTCCCTACAGGGTACAGTACGGAATTCCTAATATAGATGTGACATATAGTATTTACTTAACATCAGGTTTTACAAGTATGATATTTAGTTCAGTCAGATATTAATGTCTGTGCCTGCTAAACGCAACGTGTCTGTGACTTCTGGAAGCGAATAATACGCTCAGGTAGATCTCGATACAAACGCACACACTATGATTTTCCAGTACACACTGGTGTTGCTAGTGTCATGAGGCAGCGGTGACCACTTTCCATCAGGTGGCCCGCTTGCATATTTGCCTACCGTATGACAATTGCCTACCGTTTATAAAAAAACATAATGGTATTGCATAATGCAAATATAACTCACATTGGTATTTATGTAATCGAGAGCAATGAAATATGACTTCATTAGAAGATACGAAAACGACGTAGTTAGCATTACCAGAAACTGTAACAAATTATTAAGTATTAGTGTTTTCAATGCTACATTTTACATATTGTTTTGTACGAATAATATTTTCACCACTACTTACTTGCCATTTGATTGCTTCAATCAGCAAATCATAAGCGTTAATCACGATATGGTACAACTCTATCAGCTTAGTCATTGGAAGGCTACGCGTTTTAGCATCATCCTTTTGCTTCCTGGTCTCCGACGCCACATACTTATTCATTAGTCGAAGTCTTTGTATTAACAAGTTCAACAGATAGCCAAAGTAATGATTCTCGAAAGTATGCATCACATATATTGGAATAGAGGCGAATGATGTTTCTACCACTAACATGTAAACCAATACAGACGTCAAGGCAACCGTGTCGAGAACAATTATGATAGATACGCTGGAAATTTTCGGAATCTCGCCCATTTCGGTATCGAACTTCTCTAGCTCGTCGTAATATAACCTGAGCCTCTTCCAGAAAACGAACCCAAGTAAACAGGAAAGAATAAACTGAGCACATTTTATAAAAAAATAAGACTGACCGACATGTTCGTAGTAGGTGATGATGTAAATACAGATGCAGTGTAAAAAGCAAACGTAGAGTACAGATAAATAGTTGAAGATCGAATTACTGAATCCCATCACAGGGAACCTGTTGTTCCCCATGAGGGTTTCGCAGACGATGAATACTTTGGAGATGTGGTCCACGAGGCGGCGATTGCGTTTTCCTTGGATGAAAGTGTTTATTCGAATCGTCGGTGTGACCGCCGCCATTTTGCCAGAGCCACGCATGACGATATCCTCACTCTTCCAAACGATACTCGAGAATGTAAGCATCGAACTTCATTACTTAATGAAATGTCAAAGTAATTTTAATAAGAGGGTGCCAATTGTCCTCGTATAAATTATAAAGCATTGCTGTACAGTGTGTGTCTCGATCACCCTCGCCATAAAGGTATAGTTACATCTTAGGATGATACTTACAAAGGCCCTGAGGTTTTGGAGTTGCAAAACATTGTAAATGAGATTGTTTCTTTTTATACTTTATGAACAAGCATTATCAGTAACCAAACAGTAAGCTAACTAGCACGGCAGAATAGAGCTTAGAGTCCAATCAGCTCTGCATTAGGCTTCGTAGACCAAAAAAGTTAGAATCATGTATTTTCACCGTATCGCGTAACGAATCATGCTATCTCGTAACGATGTCGACGACGGTGTACCATGCTTACATGCATGTTACCTGATGGAAACATTTTACTAAACAAGCACCTGGGTGACCATTCTCGCGTTGTGACATCTCAATTTCGACATTTTCTCTGCCCATAAATCTATATAAAAACGTCACTGAAATTGATTTTCGACAATATACGACTGTCGAAAACAGCTGGGAAAATATTTTTTGGTTGCAATAGATATTTCAATGTAATTATTAATGGAGATATGTGGCTAGAAAAAAAGTCGAATTCGAGATGTCATTGAGCGACAATTAGGCACCTGTCAGTGAGACAGTGCGGTAGAAGATGGAACACGTCTATAAAAAATAGCAATTTTGCCTTGAAATTGTCCAGATTGGAAAGTCTAGAACATACTAAGTTTTGTAATTGGCATTACAACTTAATAATGTAACATTTTTGAATTCTATTTTATATGCTGTAAAACTGTGAAATAAATAAATAAATAAATAAATAAATACTCACACTTCTATTCCAGTCTTCAATTATTGTTCAAGCAATCAAAATAATTTAATAGTACCTCTTGCTTTTTACCGGTGCTTAAGATGCATCCTGTATACTGATGAAATTGAAAACATGTTACATTCAGTTACATGGACACATTTACAAGACATTGTTTTGTTTATCATGTTGTAGTATGAATTACAATGCTAGAAGGATCATCACAGCACTTGGATGAGAGCGTAGTTGTCAAAAAACTGTTATAAGCGAAGCTTTACAAGATGTTGGCGTTAGTTCTGATTTCGGCTACGTGCCAAATGGTACTTGTAGACCCGGGGCTAGATTAGATTGCTCGCGGATGACAAAGGAACTAAATTTGACCGACAATATTAACTCACAATATAAACAATGACAAGGACGCCATAACGTCAAAGCAATCTTATCTGGCCCCGAATATAGCATGCTTGTAGCACTGTATAATGGATATTTGACATCGAATCGAAGTCCATATATTTGAATAATATTTATCATAACAAAAACAAATTCTTAATTCTCTTAAAAAACTTTAAGAGCGCTTCCAAAACAAACAAGTAAAAAATGTCCTTGCTCAAAAACTTGCAACGTTGATGATCGGTAGAAGTAAATATAGTAAACCATAATCCCGTTTTATTATCACCATAAACACGATAAAACTGTTATAAATTCCGCGAAGTTCGTTCTGCGCGACGTAAGGGGCAATCTCACATTCAGAACGATGCCATAACTCTCTTTTTTCCTCTTGAAAAAATATTCACTGTCAGTGACACCATCTGCCCGGCGATATACTATTCAAATACGGGGGTCAATGCCAGAAAATATATAAATTTCGAGGCGGCAAATCATAACAAGCCCCGGAGGGAAGGAAGAAACTTGACATGCGAGTATTGTGCGATATATTTTTAATTCGCATGCCTATGCGAGATGCTCGCTCTAAGTTATATTCGTATTAGGATAATCTACGAGCAAATGTACGCTACGTAAGTAAGGTACATTAGCATAAAGTAAGTCACTGGCTGTGGTTACAGGTAAACAAATATAACTTGAAATTGGATAGATACACACAAGGCCGTGCGATGTGCAAACGACTTTGTTGACTCGCTTTGTTTGTATAAGCCAAGACAGGCTTGTAATAAAATATTAGAAAGAGCACGTTTCCGTTTAATTTTTTAACAGTCAGTGTTTCCTTTGTACTATGGGATCGCTCAAGAGGTATATTAGAGGTCTCCTATAGGCGGACAACGCATTGGTAGCGCCCCTGGGTGTTGCTGATGTCCATAGGCGGCGGTGACCTTTCCATCAGATGGCTCGCTTGCCTGTTTGTCTGCCATATTACATAAAAAAATATGAATATTCTTATTAAAAGATCCAATTAAATATTCGACTGGATGGACAAAGAATAAAAAATCACAGTCAAAAACTTTTCGCAACAAAAAATGTGAAATGTTTTTCAAACACGAAAACTCTGTTGCTATGTTTGAACAATGGACGGTCTCTATCAATACTGTCAATACAGTACGTCACGTACCGAAGTATAAAACCATTCGCAGTTAATATCATTATGTGGATCCCCGCCAATTAAGCCATACTGTTATAAAAAGCCTTTGTTAGTTTCGTCCGCCGCGTGCCGCGTTCCACTAGCACTAATGGACACACTGTAATGAGCTCGTGCCAGGTTTCACCAGATGACAGGATTCCGTTATTCTTTTCTACCCAAATTGATTGCAAACGGGTAATGTGATTAGCTTTGCGAATAACATAAGTACCTACTTTTTGTTTATCAAATTCAATGTAGGTACACCGTGTTTTTCTATTGTCGTATTTTGAAGGAAAACAATACTTCATACAGCAAAAGCATTTTTATCAATCGCATAGTTTTAGTTTGCATATGTTTTATAAAGCAACTAGTGGACCCAGCGCGACTTCGTTCGCGTACACCTACTATGCCCTACCTACCATTTATTTTACATATATACCTTCCCCTTAAATCACTTTATCTATTGTTGAAAACCGCATTAAAATCCGTTGTGTAGTTAAAATTATCTAAGCGTACATAATATATATAGATATATTGGGACAGACGGCGGGAAGCGACTTTGTTTTATACTATATGTTAATAGGATATGAATAAAATCAATGCTTAGAAACCTATACTTTAACATTCAACCTTACTAATTAGAGAAACAAAGACACGAGAAATGATCCAAAAAAACAACGCAACAAGCTCCGGTCGGCTCGAAATGGAACGGTATAGAAACAACGCAATATCAAATTAAATATGAGAACGTAAGCGGATAAGTACGGCGGCGAGTACGGTACAACAGTTTGCGGTTAAAATTCATGGCGCGCTCCGCACTATACGGCGACTCTTGCAGGCAGAGGGCAGGCTTAAATGTTTATTTTATCAGGTCCACTTTCGTTATATGCACTGGAAGACAGACTCGTATAACGGGTTGTTATTAAAACAAATGTGCAGTGCTTCATCGCATTCGCTTAGGGAAATATAGAGTGAATGGGCGGGCCGCCATTCGTACTTTGTGACGGTACATTTATAACCAGAAGCAACTATAATAGGACCACGATAAGTCCAAATCGACTGACAGTAGTAGAAATTATAAAATGTGGATATGGCAATAATCTGAGGATAATCTGTCCTTGTCAGTCCTTCTTGTTAACATTCAGATATTTGGCTTGAACTTGTACGTTTAGTTTGATTAAATTATTAATCATGCTGAAAATTATCCCTCTCGCTTCCTTTTTAATTGTTTTGCCCATTATTTAATAATATTTTTCATAACTCACGAAAATAAACAATCCTACGGAAATCAAATTGTTTGTTATGACTTTTATGAATGACGTTCTATTACTTTTAAAAATTTGTCATAAGTTGCCATACAGAGAATGTTATTTCATTTTTTTTATTAAGTGATTCGGACTTAGCGTGGTCTTATTATAGTATGTGCAGTGCTTAAACACATCCATGATTAACAGCCGTAGCACCAACCGCGTTCATATTTATCAAGAGCTGCTACGAAATTACAAAGTATAATTAAGTAAATATTTGCATGCAGATAGAGTGGCGTGGCGTACGAAATTAGACTGGCGCCCGACTAGGGACTGCGCACGCATGCTTTTCAATCAACCGCCCAGTGTTCCAGCGAGAAGCTGACACCGAGCTCTATTTCGAATGCTTTTAGCAAACGGCGAAGTTGCCTGACAGTAGTTTTATGAATGGGATTGATGTGGTGGTTCGTAAAAATAGCTTATCTCTGAAAGTTCACGAGATTGATGCGTTAAGTTTAGGTTCACAAAGTAGGTGAACCAGTTGCGGTGCGGTTTTGTGAGATATGGAAGATGTTTGTTATAAGTTGCTGTTAACAAATAAAATCTTAAATGTATTAGTCATTAATAATATACCGATAAAATCAATACCCAATTTGCCATAACAGGGAATATTTGTTTTGTAATAATACTGTCGTAAACCTTTAGAATTGGGGTACGATCATTAATCATCCCGATACAACACGCAACGGAAATAATAATGCAGCTATCCGAATTCGAGACCGGACAAAATATCACCTGGTATACATATTAATCATTTAATAGTAACACAGATTACAATAACCAATTCAAAATTACGAACTAACTGCGCTCACTCATTTTATAAATATTTCGTTTCGTCACTTTTATTAAGTTCGCCAAAACACTTTTGCGCCAAAATTCAAAACAATTTCGCGCTCACTACGCTCGCTCATTTTCTAAATATTCACACCAACCGCACCACATAACTATGGGCCGAAATTCGTCAATAGTAAAAATAAAATTCCATCTCTTTGTGCCAGTCGGCTCCCGAGACATTCCAGTATTAGGGTTCTCATAGTACCTAAATGCTTATTTGCCCAACATTATTTGAAGTTTACGAAAATCACCTCAAGTAAAGCAGCATCAACCCGCTGGACAATACAGCTAAAGCTTGATTAATGGCCCCGATAGATAACCAGCGCCTTTTAAGAAAAATGCCAACGAAACACCCACCATTATGAGTTTTCGTCAGCAGCTTTAATGGGTCAGTGGATTCTTTGGGCGATTCTTTACTTTGAAAACATTTTCTGCTGCATCCTTATATTCAAAAGGGTTTTAGACAATGATATTAAAATGTCGTTGGAATAGTGGTTAAAAAGTAATGCATGTGTGGATAGCACACAAAGTTTTACCGTATATTCACATTCATAATACAATGGATTGAAATCGAGTGCCAACCTTTAGATCGAATACGCAGTTAACTAAACTAAATAACCTTAACTCGAAAGGTAATCTTAAAATATGGCAAGGTGGTTTTTTATTTCTAACAAGAAGCTTGACCGATTCCTGCTAATCCTGAGAAATTTAGTTGTTCTCCTCTGGGACTGAACTCCTGGGAAAGTGTATACATACCCATGTGTAACCTATAGGTAGGTAACTCTAACCTAACCTCTAATAACGCTAACTTTGTATCTAAAGCGAGACGAAGGGTGAACTTTAATGTCGTTAACAAACAACTTTGTATGCTGCTGATATCTGATAGCATCAAAGCATTGAATACACTAACTTATACCAACGGCTTCGCTCGCGTGGAAAGAAGATTAAACTTAGTCATTCTCCGACCTTTGTATAAATACATTAAATTAATGAACTAACAGACGAGTCGCTTTCGTTTTTTATTATATAATACTAGCTAGGCAAATTACAGCCTCTGGTGCTAATTCTCCTTTTGGCGAGGCAGGTCGTTTTATAGAAAAGTCAATTTAAAAGAACGTCATGTTCGTTCCAAGTCATTTTCTCACTAGGTCAATTTCGAGGGACGTCATTGCTGAGTGAGTGTTTTGGCGACATAAGTATGCCGCCAAAGCAAGCAAATTGTAAGGTTTTTTTTATACCACCAAGGTGGCAAACAAGCCACGGCCTGCTTGATTATAAGCGTCACTGCACGGAGCATATAGACGTTGGCAATACCAGCGGCAAGTGTGGGATGCAGAAAGGAGAATATTAGCGCCAGAAAACAAAAGCCGAGCCAAACGTTAATCTAATTCACGTCAGAAAAGAAAGCCTTGTTAAAAGCTCAAGGGGAACAAGTGGGGAACAAGGTGAGCGACCCGTTGCACAACATCACGTACCTATTTTACGGCGGTGCACCATCTGTGCGGAATTGCCCCAAGACTGGCGCATCCTTGTGTAAAATTATATCGCTGGATTTTTTATCACAAACATTCATTTTCATGGCTCATATGCTGAAGCCGGAGGCGATTGCGTTTCATATTGGGTGTTGTTCGTGAAATTGTAATGGGCGGTGCAATGTTGCATGGATGAATCGCTGTGGCGGTGGTAGAGAGCTTTTAATAAATTAGTGGGGAGTGGCAGCTTTTAATAAAGTTAATTAGTGTAATTAAAGCTTTGTAGATATTACAGTAAATGTACGCGCGTATCAGTTATTAGTATAACAATAATAATTGTAAACTAATTATCGAGCCCGCGTAAATGTTCGCGAACTATATTCGAAGTTGAATGATAAATGGGAACACATATAGGTTACATGTATTATTCTCGTATAGTAGCTACGATGCTGTCAAGTTTCATTAATATCCTTGAATGAGTTTTACGGAAAGTTTTACTGTAGTTAGTACTTTAGTTAGTTAGTTACCTACTAGTTGACTGTGTCCAGTCAACTAGTAGGTAATAAGCTGATGATAATTTCTGTAATTTTCCACTTCATTATTTCGACTAAAAAGTGCGTTTTATGATACCTAGTCATTCATACAAATGGTCTTTACGATTATATTACCTATGTATCAAAAATATTAAATTGTAGTAGGCTACAATCGTATCAATTCATAGGTATTATGAAAACGCACTTTCGTCTCCCTCACGCGAATACATTGCCATTTCGTCCAATGGTGTAACTTTTAATCCCTTAGGACTTAACGCACTTTCAAGATTTAATGGCTGACCTTCCGCAATTAGCTGACCCTCTAATATGCATGTGGAGTTACAAATTGGGACGTTTACCTCGCAAGGGTTGTTTGTGACTAATTTAAACCCTTTAGGCCTGCTAGAATGGAAATGGACACGTACCTACGTGTTTGTTTCCCTCTACCGGTGAGGAACAGGAAAGTCTCGTGATCCAAAGTCTGATAACGGTAATATTACGTCTTTACCACATATATAGAACTACTGAACCCGGCGCGACTTAGTTCGCGTATATATACTTTACCCCTACCTACCCTTTTTTCTTGCTATATATTTAAACCGCGTTAAAAACCGTTGCGTAGCTTAAAACATCTAAGCGTACATATATATATATATGACGGATCCGGTCAATAGCATGGAATCATGTGGTCAATAGTACGGACTCATGTGGTCAATAGTACGGACTCATGACGCAGAAAACGGAAGTGGGAGTGCGCCACCTGGTGGGGCGTGCTGACAGAGTCTCGACGGCACGACTCGGGCGGAGTGGCGGGCAGTCTTGGCCCAACCGCCGAGCAGTGAACACGTCTTGAAACTGTCTCCACATTTCGTTTATAGAAAGTGTTGTTTACGTTTAAAAAGAAAGTGATTTTAAAATAACTTTTGAAATAATAATTTAAATTACCTCAACTGCCTACATTGTAATACCTCTCTGATTTCCAGTAAAATTATAAGTGATGTGCAAAAATGAAGTGAAATAAATACAGTGGAGTAAAAGTGAACCCTTTCTTTAATTTATCTGTACGAATACGATCTAATGCTGATATCACCACCCTGATGACAATGATCCTGATACACCACTTTCCTTGACGCAACGACATCAGAAGCGGTGATGACGAACGCAACGCCCAAGATATGGTAATGATGAAAAGTGACAAAGAAAATGCAGCTACACTACGTTGAACCGTAATAATAAAAGGAAAGTGATTACTCGATCCAGCTGAGTTGCCTGCATTAAAATGTAAAACGATTTAACACGTTCAGAGCGCAGCCAAGAGTCCAAACACCCCGAGATATGAGACAAAGACTTCAGTGTAGAGAGATTGGGGAATTTATAAAGTTAACAACAAATCATCTGTACCAAATCATGAGTCATGGTCAAGGCAGGCCCTCGAGAGCACCACTGCGATATTGACACCATTTATAAAAATCGAGTGAAACTACTTATGGACGGCAATTTGGTATGTTTTCTTTGTTTTTGCGTAACTTAATTTGGATTACTCATGTAAAATATTTTCTTATCTTTTTTTTCATCAGATAATTGTGTTAGTTAATTAATTTGCTTAGTTACTAAATTAGCCAGTTAAAGTTTATTCTACACCTTTGAAGGAAATGTTTAGATTTAGATTCATTTAGCAGTGTGGTTTGACACCACAAATAAATTAATTGCTTAGATTTCTGCAGGTAAAATTAAATCAAACAATCAAAAACAGTGTATTATCTTTTATTTTTGTTTTACTAATACAATTATTTTCTTCTATTGCATAACAATGGTGTACAACGGTTCGCTTTACTTCGAGAACAACATTGCAATGCAACGCTGGACTGGTAGCCTCAACGTGATTGTTTCAACGAGGGACGATGGTAGACAGTCTGCGAGTGTTGCTTACATGACTGAGAAATGTGATATTAACAGTTCCTCTCAATCTAGTGAGTCCTATACATAATTATTATTTGGTAAAAACCTGAGGTGATTAGAAATATGAGAAGCCATACGGATTTTAGGAGTTATTTACTTTGATCATTCGGAAAAGTATTCTGACAGAAACAATATTGATACCCATAGTAGAGAGATCGGCAGATTTATTTGGCTCTTGAGTGAAACTACAAATAAAAAGAATGTAAACAAAACATAACGTCAGTTACCGTCAATGTTACCAGTTGTTGGTATAGATGTCAAAGACTACCGCCAAGTTTAATAAATGTTTGCTTTTGCGGGTACCTATGTCAATTAACGTGGGCTGTCCGATCGTTTGTTACTGAGAAAAGGAAATCACTCCACAACAATAGTAAGAATTATGTTAAATCCCTCTAAATGTTACAATACAGTGTTTATAGTAAAAAGTGACATTTAATCTAAGATTATTTTACCATCTTGAAACATGATACGCTACGATTTTACGTATTACCAACGTCACGTCAGTTATCGAAAAACAAGAATAAGAAATGTTTGAAAGCATAGTCCTAATATTTTTATAAATTGAGTACGTAAGCATAGTTATGGTGGTGCTGCTGCTAATTGACTCTTCCTCAATCGGTCCCTCTATGCTGAAGATCGTGACTCTGTTGACGTAGCAAGGATGTTCTCGTTCTCCATGAGCTGCGGTCGGTGGCCTCCTGCAGGGCCACGCTCACAGGCATTTCCAGACATTCCGACACCTGGTTTAGCCATCGCTTGGGGCTTCGGCCTCTTGGTCTTCTGCCTTCCACGGTACCGGTTACAATTAGTCTCTCCAAGTTGTTGGTATCTCGGCGAGAAAATGGCCGCTGCGGCTGTTTGACTAAATATTTGATAGTAACAGTGTGGCAGGGATGGCGTAGCAGTGAGTTTGTGGAATAATTAGCTGTGTACTTTAGGATGTTGTCTTAGAGTACGCTTCATAAAGGCTTCGAATGTGCAAAATTTTAATAATGACCCCGTACAGATCTCCGCGATTTCTATGCGACGGGAACCCTCCCGGGTGGCAACATGTAACGGAAAAAGAACTTTTTTTTTTAGCGTATTTGTTTACATTTAACCGGAGAAATGGGAACGAAATTTTCCCTATTTCAGTATAATGTTTATGATTGTAGTCGTAGTTTCCCAATGTTATAGAAGATATCCGCGGTAAAACTGGGATCACCGATATACGTCGCTTTTAATACAAAGACGTAGTTCGGTTAGTAACGTAATTTTATGTTGGTACCAAGTTATAAAAAAAAGTGAACTGATTGACGGTGGATAGTTTCAAATTATGTTTTAAGTGACTAAAGATAAACCTGTGACTTGGTTTGACCGAGAACCATTTGTACTATATTGGTGTGTCTTGGTTTGGCCTGGATGGGGACTTTGTTGGACGGATCTGTCTGGGAAGCTGGCTCAATGCGTGGCGACTGTCGAGCAAGGGTTTTTATGAGATTTGTGTGATAGTTTTGTTTTCTCAAAATTTGTTGCATCACCGGATGGAGGTGATTGTGTTCTGTCGGTGATGGTGGGCTGATGGAGCCTAAGGGAGAGTTTTATGGTTGCTTACTGGCCTAATGGAGGCTATGGGAGCGTGGCTAACGGATGGTAGTTGTTTCAAGCTTTGTAAGAAAATGTTGAACGATAATTATGATGAGAAAGTCCAGATATTTTCGTGATTGCTCAATGGTCGGTTACATAATGTTGACCAAGTAACTATTTCGAGTTCTGTTGTTGTACCAGTAAGATGAGGCAGTGTAGGCAATGGTGGGATTTCATATCCTTCTGCCAGTGCAGGTTCGGTAGTGCCTGAATTGTTGTTAAGGTCAAACATCCTGATTTATTTGGCTGACTTGGAGTGGCCCGTGAGTAGTGTGTGTGGCTCGTTGGGCTGGGAGCCCCGAAGGTCTCGATGTTGTCTCTGTGGATAGCAGGTTTGATATTGTGATTTTTTGGAAGGCGGCTGGATTGTTAAATCGTTTCAAAATGGAAGCTTAAACGTAACGTAAAGTCTAGATAGAGTATACTCGATCGAACAGTTAAAATCGATGACGATGATGATTACTTGTTTAGTTTTGGTGTTGTAACAGATGGACTGTTGTTACCTATGACTGGCGTATCAGATCGACGTTAGAGCTTTTCATTATTAAGGTCCTGATTTGGTTTTGATGTTGGGCAGTGGAGATAGTGTTGATTTTGTGGGGATGACGCCGTGAACGGTTGTTCAAGTCTATGACGAATACTTATTGTGTGGCTCGTGGACTGTTATTACGTGTTATGATGGCAGATAGACTGTATTACCTATGATTGACTTAGTTCAGATTTGGCCAAAGGATTTTTGAGAGGTTATAGACAGCTATTCGTGAAGTAAAGCGTGTTAAAGTTACTACTTTGTGATTTTGGCAGTTTCATATTAAAAAGTATACTGTATAGTGTAACAGTAAGTGCCTACACACTATATATCCTGTTATACAGCTAGTACAGTCTATATTATAGATAAAGGTACCACTAGAGTCTATAAGTACCTACCGGTATCAAAAATGTGACGAATGAATATCACTGAGCTGATATGATAGCAATGTTTATTAACTTCAATTTATTTGTCAGGCACCCGCCTGTGTGACTCTCGCCTGTGTGGCATCCCGCCTGTGTGGCATCCCGCCTGTGTGGCATCCCGCCTGTGTGGCATCCCGCCTGTGTGGCATCCCGCCTGTGTGGCATCCCGCCTGTGTGGCATCCCGCCTGTGTGGCATCCCGCCTGTGTGGCATCCCGCCTGTGTGGCATCTCGCCTGGGTGGCATCCCGCCTTCGTGAAGTAAAGTCTGTGTGCCGTTTAGCCTGTGTGGCATTTAGCCTGTGAGGCATTCCGCCTGTGTGGCATTTCACCGGTGTGGCATTCCGCCTGTGTGGCATTTCACCGGTGTGGCATTTTCATGTGTGGCATTTCGCCTCTGTGCCATTTACCCTTGTGTAACATCTTACCTATATCGTGGTATGGCAGACGTGATACAGGATATAGAATGAATAGACTCATAGTTTGACGATTAGAGTGGCACTGATCAGAGTGACACCCGGCCTGTGTGGCACCTAGTCTGTGTGATATTTCGCTCGTGTGCAGGTCCAGTTGCGTGGCGGTCCGCCTGTGTGGCGTTTGTCAGTGTGGTGGCTCGCCTGTATACATTACTCTTATTTTTTAAATTAGGATGGCGCTGACGGATGACCAAAAATCATTTGGCATTAAATGAAAAAGGAGTGTTTCGAATCCCACTCGGTAACATTGAGTCTTTTGCTGAGTACTGAAAATTTTATATAGGAATGTCACATATTTGTAGTGAATCCAAGCACCTACAGTAATGGAGGTCGTGGACAATACGCGAGCTTTATGATTGGGGACAAGAGCATCAAGGGGAAAACACTGGTGGTGATGATTAAACCTTCTTCATTGGTGGTAATTGTGATACGGTGATGACTATAAATAGTCTGGTGCTATATCTTGTCACGCCTCTCTAATAAATTGAAGCCGTAGCTGATTTTATGTCGGCAACTTATAAAGAATAATTTGTGTACGAGATGATGTTGTTCTCCGAAGTCTCTCTCAATCTACACAAGTTTAGTATGATAAATGATAATGTACGTTTGTTTTACGTGTACACAAATAGCAGTTACTTAAGTACTGATGGGTTAATGCAGTCGTGATAAATCTAATCACATGATTCATGAGACCTACTTTGGTGACGTGTTGTGGTCAGAAGTGACCGAGCGAATATGGTACTGTTCTATGGTTTTCATGTTTCAGATAACACACGAGGACGTGTGTATAGCAGGACGGCCGTGACGGATCCGGTCAATAGCATGGAATCATGTGGTCAATAGTACGGACTCATGTGGTCAATAGTACGGACTCATGACGCAGAAAACGGAAGTGGGAGTGCGCCACCTGGTGGGGCGTGCTGACAGAGTCTCGACGGCACGACTCGGGCGGAGTGGCGGGCAGTCTTGGCCCAACCGCCGAGGAGTGAACACGTCTTGAAACTGTCTCCACATTTCGTTTATAGAAAGTGTTGTTTACGTTTAAAAAGAAAGTGATTTTAAAATAACTTTTGAAATAATAATTTAAATTACCTCAACTGCCTACATTGTAATACCTCTCTGATTTCAAGTAAAATTATAAGTGATGTGCAAAAATGAAGTGAAATAAATACAGTGGAGTAAAAGTGAACCCTTTCTTTAATTTATCTGTACGAATACGATCTAATGCTGATATCACCACCCTGATGACAATGATCCTGATACACCACTTTCCTTGACGCAACGACATATATATATATAGGGGTCTGTCCCGTGCGAAGCGAGTTTGTTTTATACTATATATAGAATTACAGCTTTATACTACACTAGCGGCCCACCCCGACATCGTACGGTGTAACACATATAAATCTTCAGTAACAAATTATCTAACTGACGGTGAAAACTGCATCAAAATCCGTTACATAGTTTAAAAGATCTAAGCGTACATACATACATAGGGGCAGACGATGGTAACCGACTTTGCCTTATGCTATGTAAAGGTATGAATTACTTATCAACAATTCATATAATACACAAATAATTATTCAAACTGACTTGTCTCAGGTTAGCCAAACTATTTTAATATTTCCTTCTGTTTATGCAATGCAGACATTTCAATGAAACATCGTTTAGGTAAAATTAAATTAGACATATCTACCCGGGCATTCCCCACAACTCGACGAGCCCTTGCGTCTATTTGACGTGGGGGTGGAGTACAAAGTTTGGGTAACACTAATGTTCCTGCCAACCTAGCTCCTCAAGGAAATTCAGGAGACATATAAGCCTCCGGGATAAGATCTTCGGGAGGGTGGATGGTTGTTGTACGACCTATATGGAGTCACGTCACTGCATTTGAGCAGCACATGCGCAGTGTTTCTGTTTCCTCTAGGTGTGGAAATCAACGGGCTGGTATAACTGCCACAGTATCTGTGTAAAATTGTGAGATGTCGGTACGTCAACTACAGAGTTAACTGACTATGTTGGAAATACCGTTCACTGGATTAGGGCACCGACTCGTTAGCTCTATTAACACTGCAGTTCACCAGCGCGTACACCATTATCTTGAAACTACACAACAGAATCAGCAATATAAATCAGGTCCAGGAAGACTTCATTGTGTATAACCAGTTCACCTGTTTTCCATTCAGATCCAGTATCTCAGATGCAGAATTCAATTTTTAAGTGGTTTTTGAATGAATAGCTATTATGTTTATGTTCAGATGTCCACGCAAACGAAGTCGCGGGCAACAGCTAGTTGTAAATATAAAACTACGATCTAACCTGACGGGAGCATAGGTACCCATACCTATTAAAGTAGATAGATACATTTTAGTTTAGAGGTTGAGGAGGCACTCAAACGTTCAATTACGTAAGTGAGGTGATGAAAATAATCAGCAACGGATTTTAATAATCCGCTGATGCCTTACATAGAGTTAGAGGAGGCACTAAAACGTTCAATTGCGTAAGTGAGGTGATGAAAATAATCAGCAACGGATCGTAATGTTCCACTGATGCCTTAGATGAACCACCTCCTTTACTATGTGTAGGTAATTGCTTTCTAGGAAAAGCTTGTAATGATTTCTATTATCAATTTAACAAGGCCGAGAGCAAAAATCGGTTATCTAGTTACTCACAATATAGGGGAACCCTCAGACTGGTTGAACAGTCTCGGGGGGCGATTGGCACCCCGTGATGGTTCTTTATTATTTTTATTATTTATGATGTTACCGTATACTGTGGGTCGATATGATGTAAAGTAATCATGTAGGTACATGAATACACGAAATATAAATGAGCAAGTAAAAGGTATATGTATATGGTATTAATTTGCTAAAGTGGCGTGTCGCGTTGGCTTTGAGGCGCGGTAGAAAAAAGAGACAATTTATTCTTGCGGAAAATGACATTGCCTGTTTTTACATTACTTAGTTCCTATAGCTTTCCCGTAATAACGTGAGAGAGGAGATACGACTTGAGGAATTTGCCGCAGAAGATTTTGCATTAGGAAATGACTTATGATTGGTATTTGATATGATAAATTCCGCACTCATCTGACAGTATGGGTGTGCATTTTAAAAGTTTCCAATCAAATCACGATATATCATGGAAAGCCGTGGTGGACGAGTGGTGAGAACGTCCGCTTTTCATGCGGACGATTCAGACCGAAATCTGAATCGGTACCCTGTATTTTTTTAAATACTAATATACATGGGCCCAAGTTTGCTAATTCTATTTAACTCACATGCAATTGATCACGATTTGAGACTCAATTCCGATTCCCCTACGATTGAGACAAGTTGGGTATTCAGCAAAAACTTTTATCAATAAAGTCGTAATAGAATGGACAGTGTAAAGTCGTAATTGACCCTCAGTTGAATAGATATTGGCATAGAGAAATAAAACTACGTACAAATATTGCATTCTGAAATCTATAATTCGACAATAGTAACACGATTGTAAAGCAAACTAGCAAATAGTCTAATAGTTGTTTAATAATGATTCAATGCTAATTTTACATTTAATTGTTACTGGAAAACTATTAGTCTTAAATTGATCCATTCCAAATGATCCAGAGATCCAAATGAGAATCCAGACCGTATGATCACCTCGCACTCCGTGTTTCGGACAAGCTCCCAAGCGTAGCTAGCGTAAGCGGTTTAGAAGAAATACATCAAAAATAACCCAAAAACGAATCAAAATAATACTAAGAAAACATAGAAGATAATTCATTAAATGATATATAAATAAAAATATAACTAGATAAAGGTTCATAGAAACACATGTACTGAAAATCTGACACGTCTGAAGCATATCGATTCTCAGACTACATATGTGTTTAAAAACCATTAATGTTTTTGATAGGTAGCATTTTTATAGTAGTCGTCATTTTTTATAAATAAGTCAATACTTATCATTTTTATTTTTATATATTTATCTACCTCATATTTGTGTAAATACAGAGTAACACTGTAATACTTCAGTACACGTTGCCTAATTTTGTTTCCAATAAGTACAAGTAATCCTGGCATCAGTGGTCACTACCTAAGTATAATACATACCTTCTTAGAAGTAAGTAAAGAAAACCAACTAAGTACGTAATGTGTACTAGAAAATAATTACTAGGAAAGAAACAGCTTGTCACTACGGGGAGCAACCCGAATCAATCTACCCTACTTCCCCGCATAATCCCTCCTTTCGAGGCGCTCAAGGAATTTCTTCCTACGCCTGTACTTAGAAACCTTTAGAAACACTATTTGTTCCGATCAAACTGTCTGAAAACAAAACTTTCCGAATTTAAACTTGTTGTCCCTTCTTTACTTGTTCCAGAAAAAAGGAGGAGAATAACTATCGTGGAGTGTTTAAATTGCAAGTTCCAGCGATGGCGACTGTCTGCAACGGGACACTTTTCTTTCCTCTCCACAAAAGCAGACAACCCCTCTTAAGTTTGGCCAGAGCCGTCGCTGTTGGAAATTAAAATATCATGTGGGTTATAGGAATTTAGGCATTTTACACCATTTGAGGTTTCTTTTGGGTTTGTTCAAAGTTATAGAAAAAAACAAGAGGCTGTTCGCAAATTAACTTGTGAAATAATAAATCTATAAGTATATAGAAGTCCTTGTATTCTTAGTATAAAAACGCCGTCTTTCCCTATGTCTATGTACGCTTAGATCTTTTAAACTACGTAACGGATTTTAATGCGTTATTAGCAATAAATACAATAGATAAGCAGGAAAAAAGGGTAGATAGGGGTAATGTAGATGTACGCGAACGAAGTCACGCCGGGTACACTAGTAATAATGCATAGAGTTTGACTCGGTCCCCCATACATGGTTTAAGAGAGTCCTCGAGCTCTGCAAGACACATTCTCTAGATATGTATGGGGACGTCCAAGGCTGTCTGGTATACGTCTGTCGGCTGCGGAGGAAAGAACAAGGGTTGAGAGAGGTACAGTCTAGGGCGATTCACTTTGGCTCTCAGCAACACCAGGGGCGCTACTAATGCCATGCCCACTTCTAAAGAGACCTCTAATATACCTCTTGAACTATCCCATGTCATAGTCCAAAGGAAACACTGTGGCTGGAAGCTCTTTCTTCATCCGAATCATGCGAGCAAGAAACGTTATTTTACTGTCACCAACAGAGGATCTACGTAGTGGCGATGAGTACCCAGCCGGCGGCGGGTGGTTCGATGGCGTTATTCTGTTTGCCCACAACAGAATAACGCCATAAAGTTCCTTAGAACATTCCCCATTGTACAGAAGGTAGAACAAACACAGTAGGTGCAGCCACCTGTACCTTATTTTATTTTGTTTGGATGTCAAACAGCGTGTAACAAAGAAAATATACAATGACATTACATCGATTACCCGATTAGGAGACACCACAATTATACAGCAAAAGGCGCTGCTCTGGGGAGAATAATCGCTTGGACCAGTTAATCACTCCAAACTTTTTCGAGGCTAGTTTGACTTTACCTTCAAGGTAACTCCGGAATCGCACGCTATTCAATTTGTCGACACCAAGGATCCCGATACTTCCTAAGCTGGACAGTATCTTGGAACTGTGGCACTACGTCAAAAGGTTAATTTATTGCGGGAAATGCGCAGACCTATGTCTTCGAAGGGCTGAACTCGAACAGGTTTAGTCTGCCCCACTGAGCAACTTGCTCGAAGGAATGTTCAATGTCTGACAAAAAAATCTGATTCGGCTATTCGACACCTCGGAACCGGAACCGACCGCATCTCCAGTAATGTCATCTGCAGAACAATGAATACTGGATATATTCAGCATATCATTGATATGTAGAAGAAACAGCGTGGGATATATCTCACACTGAACCATAGGATATTTCAGCATTGATAGTCTTGAAATCGGAGCAGCATCCGTCGACAACGACTTGGATGCTCCGTCCAGGTAGAAAGCTAGATACCCAATTGCAGAGCCCCTCGGAAATATCGTACCTCGGGAGTTTTACTAGCAGTGCCCTGTGCCAGACCCTATCTATTAGGCAGAGCCTCCCCCTTGCTCTGGACAGCCTCAGTCAACCGGTGTCTTAGGTACACAAGAAGGTCACCAGCTGAGCGACCATGACGGAAGCCATATTGACACAAGCTTATCAGCTTGTGATCCTCAAGGTATCGAAGGAGCTGGATATTGATAACCCGCTCCATCACCTTAGAGAGCAAGCAGGTTACATATCTTAGAGGATTAAATTAGAAAATCCTCTAAGTAACGTATGCACTCTAAGTAACAAGATATGGATGACAACGTGCCGTTAATTTTTTATTTATTTGTTTAACAGTTTATAAGCACGCTTAGTTAGAAAATATTCAACAAAACCATCATAAAAAATTGCTCCAGATCCAACACTGCCTCCGAAAGATCCTTTGAGTTATGACACTTTGTTTCTGCCTGACGCTCCCGCGTAAAATATTCAGCAATAGTGGTGAAAACTTTATGAAATTCAATCATTTCTTCTCTTCAATATTTTTATCGAATGATAACGGGCGAGCATATCGCAGCCTCAATGCAAACCTTGTTGTTGGTTGACAGCGATCTATGCTCATAGCAAAGATATATTATATACCAGCGGTTTATTGAACAAAGGAAATGGCACCACTTCATTGGTGCGATAACTGCAATGGAGCACCAACGTCGTCTCAGTGACGTTTTGGCCATGTATGCGAATGATCGTTGCTTTACAAACTAAGAATGCGGAGTTGCGTAGTAAACACACACAGTGTACTAATTCCGATAAAGAGTAACCAAAAAAAGGATGGAGTATCATTTTTCCGTAAAGTATGACAAACATTATGAATAACTTGTTAAACTTATGATTTTAGCATTTCTAATAAATATTTTAGTGTTTGTTTCTAAATTATTAACCGGCTATGATAAATTGGTATGTTCAATTAAATTGAATGCGCTCCATCTCATTGTTTTTTATCTACGATATTTAAAGTACTTTCCCTCCGTGTGGCATAGCCGTTTGACGGCCTACACTACGGAACCCTACACTGCACGTGGCGCGACACGTCTTGGAATATTTTTATTTTTTAATGGCCTTTACTTTTTAACCTTTGCGTTCTTTAGAAAGATTAGATGAGTAGGTATTCTATGTAGACTAATAAATTAATCGCAGATTTTCATTTAACTTGTACCAAAAGGCTTAAAAGCTGTAAAAACTCGTATTGACTACGCAGTGTGTAAATAAATTGTTATTTAAGTACAAAAATATACCTACACATACATTTCTATGTATGCGTGCCACTCTCGTTAATTGGATACATATAAGTGAAACGATAAATGTAATCTACTTCTATGCATAATATAAAACAAAGTCGCTTTCCGTCGTCTGTCCCTATGTATATATGGACGCTTTGATCTTTTAAACTACGCAACGATTTGAATGCGGTTTTCAACAATAGATACAGTGATTCTAGAGAAAGGTTTATAAGCAAGAATAAAAGGGTAGGTAGGGGTAAGGTAGGTGTACGCGAACGAAGTCGCGCCGTGTCCACTAGTCATTATTAAATAAAAGATTGTTACCGCAAAATCACATTGCAGGGGGCGACCACCACTCGGGGCCCAGTACCCATGGATTTTTAATTACCTACATACAGACCATGACATCACCACAGGGATACCAACCATCGGTTGCTATCGATTGATAGCAGTCGTCATAAGCCACGTCGGAGGCCGCGTGAATGGCTCAAAACTGCGTCACCCAAGGTTGATACCCTGAACGAAATACCGCAAATGTATATCACATCAACTCGTACCTCTTTTATCACGATTAATATATTTCTCAACTTTATTGTCTTGATATCGATGATCAATGAACAATCTTGATAAATCAAAAATCACATGATAGCCATGCATCACTATACCCCTTACAACCTCGGGAGGGAGCGTTATTGTCGCATAGAAAACCATAAATTGTCGGAAGGAGGCAGTTCACAGCACCGACGATGATGTACCCACGTAACATTACATTTTTATTGCCACATTGCTAAGACAAAGGGCCCTTTAAAATTTATTAAAGCTATTTTATTAGCCGACAGTTAAAGGAAAGTTGTCCACGGATGTTTGTTAGATGGCAATGTGCTGCTGAATAAGAAATACTACTACAACGTATTTTGTAGAGGTTTATAGGAATTTAGAATAGAATAGAAATTATTTACACAGAATAACACCACAAACACGTAACATTAAAAAGGGGGTTGTATCACTGACCTTTAACAATACAGATATTATTTGAGGTCAGTGGTTCGAATCCAGAGCCGTGAAACACATAAAAAAAGAAAGAAGCAAAAAAAAAGCTAAATAAAAATCCACAAACAAAATGATTAAAACAACATGAAATGATGAAATAACAACTAGACAAACATACATAAAAATGAAGAACAGAGCAGTTGCATGTAGATGTGAATTTAGGAAGTTATGTATTAAAAAAATGACAACTATAGAATAGCTGATAAGAATATTGGGTATTAATGGAGTATGCTGTTCATGGGATTACAAAAAACTGGCCAAGACGTGTCGCGCCACGTGCAGTGTAGAGTTCTGCAGTTGCGTGCAAAAGAGGGCCTTCTGCTACTTAAACACATTACAAAGTTACAAATACAGCAAGCTACAAAATTCAACGATTATACGCGAGACAAATTCATCCCCAGCTTTACATGTAGGGAGGTACCCGAATAAATACTTTTAAAAGATTTAATTTTACAACTATGTCGGTGTAATTATTATGCATAACTATTCATGGTTTGTAATCCTAATCGTTTTTTAAATATGCCGCGGACAGACAGACGGACATGTTGAAACTATAAGGGCCTTGGTTTATTGCGGAACCCTAAAAAGGGGAAAAATGAAAATTAAACCTTAGAATATACATAAACGCAACACATATGAGCAAGGAATGCACTTACATGTATGTCAAAGTATTGTGTAAGTAGGTCAAAGTATTCAACGCAACAAAATACTGCACTCACGATGTGGTTCAGCCACAGCAATTCACCAAACAAATAACCAGCCAGCAAAAGCCGTTATCCAGTCGAATTTCCCGTAAGATGCCACAGAGTGTTAAGCGGTATGTCTGTAGTAGTTCGGCTTGTAGTTCAGTTTGTCTGCGCTAGACAAATCCCACAGAAGCAACACGAACTTACAAAGTATGTAGCTTCGATCAGCACCCAGAGCCGTACAATTCCCTGGCTTTATCCGAAAACAGCAAACTTCACGTTTCCTTTCCCAAAATGCTTTGTTACGTTGTTAACTCGTATTTAAGTGCTTAGTTGTAGTTTAGTGAACTTTGTTCCTGAGACACATTGTTAACGAGGTGAATTAAACGCTTTTACTTTTCATTAAATAAATTGCAAATGACGGTTGCGCATTTTAAATCTTGATTAAAATGTATGAATATTTACGTTAAACTGTCGCTCCACCGACACCGACGATAAAGCGACTGTAGTGCGCGTCCGAAATATGTCAGGAAAGCGCTAAAGCGGCGACATATGATCGCGATTCCGCTGACAACGAATGTTTCATGTTTACTGAGTCAAAAGGGATTGCGAAACAAAAGGCTGGGGTGTTCCAGCATGCGGTGTCCCGCTGCCGCTTCAAAAGATTAACAACACGGTTGAACTCCTCACGACGTCACGAGCCCCCACAAAGGAAGCCTCTCGGCTCCAACACTTGCACACAACACTTGGTAACACATTCACAACCGCCTATATATAAACGTGAACAATGTTTTCTGAAGAATTCCAGTTTCCTATCTTGTGTTTCTCGGGCACGATTGTTTCTTCTTAATTGGAAAACAAGTAAGTAACGAACGATGCCGGAAAAGCGGCCAACTACATCTACTTATTGGAAGGTTTTGAACTAAGCTCATTTGACTTGGGTAAGAAGTTACTTTTCGGATTGTATAAGGTGAATTGGAAGAAATCCGATTGTGGGATAAGCCGGCGTTTGCAATGTAAAATAATGTTTAGTTATTCTTTTAATGAGCAAGGAAGAGTTTACATACATACAAGATCATCATCACAGCCAATAACAGTCCACTGCAAGACTTAGGGCCTCTCCCACGAAACCCGGGTTATTGCCATAATCTCCATGCTCGGCAGACAGGTTGCAGATCGCAGTATTATAAATATAACAATGGAAAACGCTGCTGCCCATTTTCCAGCCTACTCTAGATATTTTACCTCGAAAACATTAGTCACCTTATATGACACCCGTTAGTGTAACGGGTTAGTGCTATTATACTCTGGACACCATACAGCCATCCATACCATACCTATACTTAAAAATTGGGAAAATTAGTGGATAAAAGACGTTTAAATTTTAGATATGTGACCCGACTATTTTCGTATTGTTTCGTTTTTGTATTATCAAACAACGCTCAACAATTATCAACGAATGTCTGGCCATGCCACTCCCGAAAGCACGGAAAGGAAAGGCTAGCCCAAGGGACATGCGTGCAACAAACTCACCACCAAGGATCCGAGCGAAGTGGACAAGGGAAAACAGGAAGGCGGACCCTGGCCCTCAACGAGAGCACAACCGATTAGATTTGACGTTTCGTTTTCGTATTAGTGATTAATAACAATAAATAATAATAAGAAATATGCTTGGATAAATTTTCACAGCGCCATCTTGCCCCAAAGTAAGCAAAGCTTGTGTTATGGGTGTTCAATAACTGATAAACTACTTATATAGTATCTTTTTCTAAATACATACTTATTATACAAACTAACAGAAATGAAAATACATCATTTTAATTTCTGCTCGGCCGGAAATCAAACCCGGGACCTCTGCCTGCGTGGCGACCGATATGTTAACCCACTCAGGTCGTCAAGACTATTTCCGTCCATAGTCATAATCCTGTTTACAATATCTTAATAATTTGTTAATGTTAAATTTCTGGAATTACAAATTAAACATAAGATTTAATTTCCTTAAAATATTATGTCGTCATACGTCATAGCAAACGTTTCTGATGCCGAAACCTAAACGGTGTTAGATATTCATTCTACTGATACTCAGTCCGTACATCTGGCTACGAAATGAGGTACGCGCTTTGCTACGTATGTACAATAGCTGTAACAAAGATATCAAAAACATAGGATGTATTGTGCTTTTGCTGTACCCTCCTGAAAGTATCTCACTTATTCAATTACTAGCGTTTGCCCGCGACTTTGACCGCTTATAATTACTTTATGCCGTGTTGCCGTGGGAACTACAGCGAATTTCGGGATAAAAATAGCCATGTCCATCAATAAAATGCCATTACCTGTCTATCGTATCTGAACTGAACTGAAGAAATCCGAACATCTGATCACCTACAAGAGTGGGAGGAACGCCACCCAGATCGATTACTTTCTCACTCGGAGAGACAGTATTGGCAAAGTAGCCACCTGTAAAGCTATACCCGGAGAGAGTCTCACTGCCCAGCATTGGGTCCTTGTGATGGACCTGCGCGTTAAGCCTCGAGGCAAATACCGGGAGCAGTGCGGACGCCAAACCCGGTGGTGGCTGCTTGAAGGAACCAAATCCCACGAGTTCGCCGCTGCTGTCAGCGACCTTAGTGTTGCGACAGACGGTGAACCCGTCCAACAACTCTGGGACAGAACTCAGGCAGCTATCGCACGGGCAGCGCGGACGGTGCTGGGTGTGTCTAGGGGTGGTCGCAGGCTTGACAAGGAGACCTGGTGGTGGAACGATACAGTCCAGAGGGAGACCAGGCTGAAGAAATCCCTCTTTAAAAAGTGGCAAGCGTCCAGATCTCCTGAAGACCACGCTGCATACAGGGATGCCAAACGTGCCAGCAAACGAGCGGTAGCCAGAGCCAGACGAGACCACTTACGTCCTTTATACGATAAGTTGGAATCGTCTGAGGGGCAGAAACTCATTTTCAAGTTGGCACGATCGAGGGTTAAAGCGGCACAGGACATTTCCACGTGCCGCTGTGTTAATGACCCTAGCGGTAACCTGTTATGCGATGACCGCGCGGTGAAGGAGAGATGGCGCTCGTACTTCCACGAGCTGTTCAACAAGCAGCACAAAGAGGTGCAACCCCCGAACCTCCCTCGGAACCAAGGACTTGTGCCACCGATAACGCCTGAGAAAGTCGAGACGGCTCTTCGCCGCATGAAGAATCGGAAAGATGGAGTCCCTATCGAGGCGTGGAAATCGATGGGCTCTCGTAGTGTGAGCATCCTAACCGACCTTTATAACCGCATTCTCCGCACCGGGAAGATACCAGACCAATGGAGGCTAAGTATTATTACTCCAGTCTATAAGGGCAAGGGCTCCGTGCGGGAGTGCACCAACTACCGCGGTATAAAGGTGATGTCCCACACCATGAAGCTCTTCGAACGCATTGTGGACTCTCGGATCCGACGGGAGTGTACAATCTCGGAGTGTTAGTATGGGTTTCGGCCGAGTTGTGGGACCATGGACCCCGTATTTGCCCTGAGAACTCTCATGGAGGGATACAGATCAAAGAACACACCCCTGCATTTCCTGTTTCTGGATATGCAGAAGGCCTTTGACTGTATCCCTCGGGAGATGATATGGTGGGCGTTGCGGTCCAAGTCGATACCTGAGGCCTATATTGACATTATCCGAGACATGTACCACGATTCCGATTCTATAGTAAGGACTGCCGTTGGTGACACCAAACCGTTCCCGATTACCGTTGGGATACACCAGCTCTGTGCTCAGCCCACTTCTGTTCAACGTGATATTAGACGTATTGTCAGACAGCATCCGAGATTATCATGAGGTACCTCCATGGCTGCTCATGTATGCTGACGATATCGCGCTGACAGACTCTGACAAGGGGCGGCTAATCCAACGTGTAAAAAAGTGGAAGTAGGCACTTGAGAACGGCGGTCTGAAGATAAATGTGGCGAAGACAGAGTACATGGCCTGCAACAGTGCAGATCCCCTACCCGTGCGCATAGGCGATGAGGAAGTCAAGTGCACGGATCAGGTGAGATACTTGGGATCTGTGCTTAGCTCAACCGGGGACATCGATGGCGACGTCAAGGCCCGAATATCCGCTGCTTGTGCCAAATGGCGGGAGGTAACAGGTGTCATTTGTGACCCCAAAATGCCGATAAAGTTGAAGGGACAGGTCTATAAGACCATCGTTAGACCTGCTCTTCTTTACGGTAGCGAGACTTGGCCCCTTTTAGAGCGACACAAGCAGGAGCTGCGTGTCACGGAAATGAAGATGCTGCGGTGGATGTGTGGAGTTTCACGCCCACATTCGGGGTAGCCTTGGCGTCCGTGACATCGCAGATAAGCAGCAAGAGTGCCGCCTTCGATGGTATGGCCACGTCTTGCGCAGACCGGCAAGTTATGTGGGGAACAAGTGTCTGGCTATGCCGCCCCCGCCGGGCACGGGAAGGAGAGGCCGGCCCAAGAAGCGATGGCTTGACGTTGTCAAGAACGATATGCGTGCCAATAAGCTCACCACGAGAGATGCCGAAGATCGAGCGAGGTGGGCCAGGAATAGCAGTAAGGCGGACCCTGGGCCCTCGCGTGCTGCGCGGGGACGAAGCCGGGACATGACGCCAGGATGATGATGATGATGAACTGTCTATCGTATCTAAAAACAGCTTGGCATCCTCTCAAAGATTCGGCGGTACATCAACCGGAAACAACTGCTTCAGTTATATCAAGCATATACGTTCGATCCTGCATGGAGTTCCTACTGCTGCCACCTTTAGGATGTGTCAGCTAAATATCAACTGTCTGATTTGTATTCGCCGGAGAAGCGTGCTAAAGTACTATTCGTGATCCGAAACTGATAGATGCTCAGCTGCAGAGACTTGTACATCGGCGTAGGGTTGCGCGCTTATCGATATGCTACAGGCAAAATTTTTTTTAATTGTCATTTCGGGGAATGGGCGATAGAATTGTTCAATCTAATTCCGTAGGCCCCTTTCCGCCTTCGGGGAACAAGGCGCGGGTAGGCGTCCTTACTTAGTAGACATACCAGTTATGCGCACGAACCGCTTAGGCTTGACTTTTTAGTGGAACTTACAGTGTGTTCCCCGAACACAGTGGGGCTGCGCTGGGGGAGCACACAATAGTAGCTGCAGCCACCTCTTCAACCTGCTCTCCTTCAAAGCCAGAGTATATAGGCTGTTTGAGACAGGCATGATTCACCTTCGGCCGCATTGTCGCTTCCCTGATGGCGGTCTGGATGGATGGCCTTAGTACACTTTAAAAATATTGCCTTGATTTATTCTATTTCTGTGCGGTAAAATGTAACATACAGACAGACAGATATAGTGACATTGCCATTTACTAGTATACTTTCTGATTAGCAATCTATTTTGTGCTCGTATGGACTATTATTATAAGAGAAAAAAAATACTACGTTTTTTAATATAAATTTTATTATAATTCTATCTGTTACATAGTTTAAAACAAAATATAATCGATGGCTTAGATTTACACTACCCACAGGATTATAAAGAGGTTTTCCACAATAGAGTGATTGAAGAGGAAGGTTTATAAGCAACAAAAAGAGTAAGTTGGGCTTAAGTAGGTGTACGCGAACGTAGTCGCGCCGGGACCACTAGTTATTATATAAACCACAGTTAAGAACGCGGGCCTGTTATCGGGTAACTTACCTGTTTAGTAGACGGCGGCGCTATTATACCTAGTGGAATGATATTTACTAAGTAGCGTCCATAGTTCTGATTTTGTCTACTGGAAATATAAGTTGGTGGCATTGATTCACAAACAGAACAAAAAAGATCCACTGATTACCTACACCGCGAACTTTCCAATCTTTTTGTTTCTAAATAGTTATTTTTGAAATTGTCATAACTAGAATTGTCTTACTAGAATTGTCGTTGTCTGTGGATTTGACGTCTTGGGCCTTGCGGTCTAAATTAATAAATTATTTAATAATTATTTCGTGGTACTTAGATAGGAAGTAGTACTTAGTATTTCTATGGGTTTTTTAGATGATAGTGTTATGGCGATATTACACAGTTCACTTTTGCCTTTCAATTTGGGAGAAGCAAAGGATCGCTAAGCAATATCTATCAATCGCAGCGGAACTGCCTTGCTGCTATCTGTACATAGTATAAAACGAATTTGCTGCCCGCCGTCTGAACGCCTAAATCTTTTAAACTATGTAACTTATTTTAATATGGTTTTCAACAATAAAGAGGAAGGTTTATAAGCAAGAAAAAACAGGGTCGATATAGGGATAAGGTGTACGCGAACGAAGTCGCGCTGCGTCCACTAGTTCGAAGATGTTGCTTTGCAATAATTCGCTTCACCCAAATTGAAAAGCAAAAGTGAACCGTGTATTATCGCTGATACACAATTATAGTTCTCGTACTATACAAACTCTACTGGGAAATTTTTATTTTTGTTTACTGTATTTGCCAGTTTTCAGTGGTTTTTTAAACAAGTACGTGATTTCAGCGCACAAAAATGAGCGTTGACCAATTCAAGGAGACCAAACGCAATAGTGGGGAAACAGCAGAAACGAATCAGAGTAAAGACATGGGTCGCAGCCGCAGCTGGAGTCCTCATAAGTCTTCTCTGAAAATCAGCGGGCTCAACATGTCCGCGGTGTTAAAGACTTGGGCTGATATGTCCAAAATCAACTTGATCTCTTTCGGCACATCAATAGGGGATTCAGTGTCATGTAAGTGGATTTATAATACAACTAGATAGAAAATAGCTTAGATCAAATAAAGGCCACTCGACATATCGTTACAAGTTAACAATATCTCGATTGACCTTGCTCAATAACTACAAGTTAATCATCGTCATAAACCTTTCATTAAAAAATTGTTTTGATGTCGCTTTTTAAATTTTTAAGTATGGCGACTTTCACCTAACTCGGACAACTCGTTAGAGAAAGCCGATTCGAAAGAACCGAGCCTCGCTGCCTTCAGCAGAGCGACCACGTGGAGGTGAACTGGCTTCGGCCCAGACGATGTTAGTAGGACCCCACAATCCCCCCCAACAAGCTAATATTATTAGTAATTAAAGCTAACTGGCATGTACCTTATATTTATTGTAAAGGAAGACCCCAGGCCAGGATGCCAAATCGATAGAGTAATTATTACCATCATCCCACATCAACAGTTCTCGACAGCCCTTGAGCCTCCTCCATATATTAGTGAGAGATCGCAATGTTGACAATATTCGATGGAAAACATGCTCATTTTGGTCTGGCTAATATTGGTCACGTGTGCCGAACCCGAACGCAAAACCTTCTATGATTGACTCTTCCGTTGGTGCTCATCTACTCTACCAGACACCACACGCCGTACTCTGCATCAGGTGGGATCCACCACGTACGCCCACTTGATATCTACCATCATAACGCGCGCCGCGTACTAAACCCGAAATGGATTAGATACAAACCCTTCACGCCGGTGATCGCGCGATGTTCGCGGGCTCTGTTGTTCTCATGTTATTTCTGTCGTACGGTAGCCAAAAAGGCAAGCGGGCCACCTGATGGAACGTAGTCACCGCTGCCTATAGACATTAACGACGCCAGCAGCCGTAAAACTGGCTTTTTCGCGCGCGTAAGAGAGAGATAGCTAGCTCTTTTGATTCACGTTGAAGTAAGCGAAATGCAAACTTATATCTCGCGCGACAAAGCCCGCCACGCTACGCAGGCAGGGTATCGTCAATGCATTGCCCACCTCTAAAACTCCGGGACACGTTGCTCTGACAGGAAAAAGGCATATGGGCGTGAAGGCGTGGAGGGGCCACTATCAAAGCCTCGCCCTTCCCCAAACCCATACTACATGGAGCAATCGAAACCTTACTCACCGGCAGGAACATAATATTATTTAAAATATTATTGTTTGGCTGCGGTATTCTGTAAGGTGGAAGTACTCCCTCAGTCGGGCGACTCCTATACTAACGGGATAACTCTAAGCTCAAATTAATATTAATTAATTACTTCCAGCACCATCGCTTTGGAATCGCAATTCAACCCAACGCATTAGATCATCGAGCTATATGATTCCTGATTTCGTATTGGAAGAGGAATCGATCATAGAACAAGTTTGTAATTTGTTAGTTCATCATATCAAGCGAAAGACGCTACTGCTGGGCACAGGCCTCCCCCAAAGACCTTTACATAGACCGGTCCTGTGTGTATCAGGAAAGGGCAATTATGTCTTATCACCATATTAGCCGAAAGATGCCCACTGCTGGGCATAGGCTTCCCCCAGAGATCCACAAAGGCCGGTCTTGTGCCTTCCGCATTCAGCTGGTACCTGCGATCTTTACCAGGTCATCGGTCCACCTTGTGGGTGACCTACCCACGCTGTTTCTTCCGGTATGTCTATGCTAAGACCGTTATCTTGAAAACATAACACATGTGGAAGCACGCATGTTGCAAAACTTTGTATTGTTCGTAAATTTCTAAATAATTAACTTTATAAGCGAGCTACTTCAGATAATAAACGATATTAAATTCTTGGCAACTCCACCGTGGCGGACTCCGGAGTTGTTATAACTTTTCATAAAATATTCATAAATGAGTGCAAACTTCGACATGAAAATATTTTCGTCCACTGCTGCCCTGCCGGGTACCTTTGCGAGGCTTTCAACCGCTGTTGGGATGATACATAAAAGTAATATATGGCCAATTGCCTGGATCGTCGCTTGAGGGGGCCCCATTTTAGAACCGCTCTTTCGCATTCGTGGTAAGTTGCTAGAGATATAAAAGACAGGCATTAGAATGCGGGCGCTCGCCTGGATGCGAGCGGTTCAAAAACAGGTCCCCAGATACAAACGAAAACTTGTGTCGCATTCACAGATCTACATCCAAAGGTAAATGTTCGTGCTGCTCGTTGGTATGAGAATGGTGGCATAACTTAAACGGCTGAACCGATTCGTCTATACTAATATTGTAAACGGAAAAAGTTTGTACCTGACACCGCAATCCAAAGTTGAAATACCATTATTAGAGTTAAAGGAGATGGGGGTATATCCGAATTTATGTTTACGTGGGTATGTATTACGATGAAAATATGAAAAGGAAATTAATTGCGTTTTACAAGTCGTTTTATTTAAGAAAGGGCAAAGAACCTTTGGCATCAGCGTCATCTATCAGCAATCATCATCATCCGCTTAAAACCCACTACTGTGCATCGTCACAAATTGTACTAGTAGAAAATTAGGCCTTTTTCCTAGTGGTTTGGTATGACTGTTTAACCACTCGTATAGGTATCCAGAGTATTTTCCTACTTACATGCAGGTTATCTTTGAAACGTAGCATACATACATGAAAATTGTACACGCACATGACAGGAACAGACCCAGTAATACAGGCTCAAGTGGAGAATGGTATTAGTATCCTATGGCCTAAGTAGGTTCGACTCTGCGCCGCCGTCTAGCGAGCACACTGACAATTATGCCCCTATGACTACAATTTTTAATAATGTGTAAAATATAAGACTAACGGTATATACATATATATAAAGGAACCCTCTGTTAAAGCAGGCATATTATTGTTAAATTACCATTTACCATCTGCAAAATGTAGCTTTACCCCGCCTCAACTAACTCGACTTACTGTTTAAACGGGAAGTGAAAGCGTAACAAACGAGAGTGACTTTCGAATCTTCGACGTACATAATATAAATGATATTGCAACACACACCACATCTGCGCTTTTCGTGAGCTGGGCCGCGGTCGGGCGCCGCGCGTCGAGTCAGCCCCGCCAATTTGATGTGCGCTCCCCTGAGTAGGGTCACATTTCATCACTTCCCGAAGCAGAAGACACTTCCTTTCCCAACGGTAAAAATGTTTCGCCGGATGCCTTTTATGTTGCCGCGGAAACTGAGGTTTCTTTGAATACAGTTTTTCACAGCCAACGGGGACACCGTTGGCATGTGAACTGCCGAACGGAAAGTTTATCAACGTTGCTTATCTTTATTGCGTCGGACTGAAGTAACAAAACTTATTTCTGAACTACGTACTGAATGGCTTAGACAAACATGACTTGTTCATGTCATGTAGCGTGTATGACTACGAGGACATGTAATCCTCGTAATCATTCTGGATGATTCAGTATGACCACGAGGAAAAAGCGCTATTTCATCAGTTTTAGCTACTTGTTTGACCGTCGCGCCATTTTGTAGATACAATTTGACAAGTAGGTAGGTATTATAGCTTCCAGCCCCAACACCTGAAATAACATCCTCGGATGTTGCGGGTGTCTATGGGCGGCCGTGACCACTTTCCATCAGGTTGCGTTTGACTTTCAATTGACATTTAATTACTTCGCAGTGAACGTAACGCTGCTTCTGAACGAGGGTTAGCTGTGTCGCCGTTTCTAGATATTCCCTGAGCTCTACACGACATGTAACCGTGACACTTGAAACATCCTCACATCGATGTCCCTCAGTTCGCGGTGAACGTGACCCCGATCATGAACGAGGGCCAGCTGTGGCGCTGCTTCTACATATTCCCCGAGCTCTACGGCGACGTGTACTCACCGGTGGTGCGCATACGCCAACTGGAGGATGTAGCTGAAATCATGGGCGGGGTGCTGACCCGAGACATGATCTCCGCCTGCCTCTCCTACCTGAGTCGCACGCCTATATTGGGCGATTTCGTCTACATAAAGCTGGATCTCTCGTCCAAGGTATGGAATCACTATAAGTTGTGAGTATACAGGCATCTTTACGATTCTATTTCTCCTTTCCATCAAACGGAGCCGTCGACCTCATCACATACTGCTAAGGAATAAATTGTGTTGACAGCACACACGCAAGCTACCCGAATCTAGACAAGTTTTGCCCGAATTAGGAAGTTCAACAGTACACATCAAGACGTTTGGTTGTTGCTTACAGGTTGCTTGCTTGGCACTTGCTTTTTGCTTAGTAGTCCCGTTAAATACGGCCGTTGTACAACGTTATCTAAAAATTTTGGTTTATTATCTCTCCACCGTGGAGCAGTGCCATCTTGTAAAATAATATATATACTCTCAATACAGAGCATTTACTGCCGGTCTCTGTGAAACCTACCTAATACCAGACGACATCCGACAGAAAGGTGGTAGAAATATAACTGAAGATACTAATACCTTAAATTTATTCCACAGCACCTCATGAATATTGATGTGCTCCAGCACTACAAATACATAGTTTACTTGGACCTCTCCTCCAATTATGTCTCTGACCTGACAGTACTCTCCTTTCTGCCTTACCTGCAGTGGCTTTCGGTGGCATTTAACAGACTAAGCACGGTCTTGGAATATGAAACTCGTGAGTTTTTAATTTAATTCGTGGCATTTATGTCTAGGTAGCAATTCTGAGAATTTACGGAAGTAAAATGCCGTAAGTATTAGGCGGGACACATAGATACATTAGTTTTTCTGGTTAGGATTCCGTATACGAATTTTGAACTGGAATCAACAGCCTGCATGAAAGGTGTCGCGGATTCTGATTGGTCGAATTTGAAATTCGTAATCGGGAAACTAATCGGGAAAGCGAATGTATGCGGCCGGCCTAAAAATGGAAAGGCTGTGAGCGACTAACAAAGCCAGTATAGTGCACATTTGCAAGTCGAAGAGATTAGTGCTATTCTAGTCTGCCGGACACCACACAGCACTAGTAACTGCGCTCCCGTGAACGAAGGACGTGTACACCTTCTACGCTGCAAACCATAGAACTAATTTATTTTTTGTGTATTAACTGTACCACAGCAGTATTATTACAATTTATGTTAAGTACAGAAACTAATTATTATTGCTAAGCGCGTCGGTGGCCGGGCGGTTGAGTATCCGACTCGTAAGCGAGAGGTACCGAGTTCGATATCGCTGCGGCCATGTACCAATGACTCTTTTCTTTATGTACAATAGTTGAATTCTAACCGATGCCCTTACGGTGAGGGAAAACATCGTGATGAAACCTGCAAATTCAGGCAACTGAATTTGTAACCATGATCCAATCTGGTCAGGTTCCCCTGGTAGCAGGGTCACAGAGGTCAGATGGTAGTCGCTCCACTTTTTTTCTAATTTTTTTTTTATATCTATTTCCAACATAACAGTAATACATATTACATTTTTAAATACTCACAATACTTAGGTCAGTTCTTACATAAAAAACTGTTCTTTGTATTATTTCTTAAGGATACCTATGGAGTCCGCTTTGGCTACATCTTTATTCACACTGTTCAGTAATCGCGGCACTAACCATTTCCTTGTCCTTTCCCCGTAATAATTATTCGGCCTTTCTTCCACAAACAACTGTAATTACCTGATCGCCAAATTCTGGGTCATGATCAAGGCGGACCCTGGGCCCTCGTCCTCAAGAGCACAACCAGGACATTAACGCTAAGATGATTATTTACAGAAGCTAATTATCAGCTAGGCATGATCTCTTTTTTTTTAATATACCTACCACTAAGGTGGCAAACAATCTTACGGTCTACCTGATGGTAGACAGTTACTGCACACTACACTACTGCAGTTATCTGCTTTAATCTACAAAACAATTTACAAATTTTTCTTTTTGCTAACACAGCGCAGTGGTTTTTGACAGAAGTTCACTACAAATATAACTCTGTGAAGAAAATACGAGACATCAGCATGTTTTGGTCCATCACTATACTTGACCTGTCGCATAACAATATCAAATATATAAGTGGCTTGGAGAATTTGCAGTACGTATAACATCACCAGTAACTTTATATATACTTCAAAAGCATGTTGTTGTAAAATTTATAAATACTTAAACCTAAAGTATCAACCAAGATTGTAGATTCTCGGTGGCCGAGCGGTTAGAGTATCCGACTCGTGGGCGAGAGGTACCGGGTTCGAATCCCGCTGCGGCCATGTACCAATGACTCTTTTCTGAGTTATGTACATTAGTTGAACACTAACCGAAGTTCTTACTGTGAGGGAAAACATCGTGATGAAACCAACACATTCAGGCGCCTGAATGTGTAACCATCATCCAATCTTGTCAGGCTCCCCTGGTAGCAGGGTCACGGAGGTCAGATGGATTATCTGCCAAATCCTGGATCATGATCAAGGCGGACCCCAGGCCCTCGCACAACCGGGACATTAACGCCAAGATGATTATTATGATTATTTTTATGAACCAAGATCTACTATAGTAGGTACAAACGTCAAGTGTGAAAACCGTGTAAATATTATCGCTAGCAAGACTCCCCGTTTCCAGGGAGATATCTTCGTGTTCGAGTACGACTATTACCAGGGGTACGCTCTCATTTCCGCTTTGGAATTCTCCAATTGGCAGTATAGTGTGTCTTTACCATGTAATTTCCTCTTTCTCTAATCTGCAAGGATATTCTGCAACGTTCTTGTCTTAAATAGGTAGGTATCGTCACACTTAAATTACCTAAATTTAGGTACTTTATTTAGGAAAATTCTGTGGGTATGCATATTGCCTGTAGTTCTGTATTTCTATTGATGAGCAGCTAAACCGATCATCTGAAATACTTTCCAACTATTTTCCATTCACAACACAAAGGTATAATCGGATTATCCCTAAAACACCATACCTCTAGAGAACAGACAATACCTAGATAGTTAGGTAGGAATCGTAACATGGGCCAATGTTCAATAACTGTGGACCTGTAGTACCTTAAGAGGTATTAGGTACCGATATTTTTAAAATGAGTACTCACCTCATTTACCAGCACCACTAACACATAATCCATCATACGTGTGCAGTGTAGGCAAAAAAAGTACGTCTAATCTACACAACGTAATCCCTGCAGATTCCTCCGCCGGCTAGATTTGTCATTCAATCACATCCAACGGCTCGAGAATCTGAACCACCTGCGGCTCCTTTGGCTGGACGTCTCCTACAATAACATATCCAGTTTCGAGTACGGCACCGAGAGCGGTCTCTGGACGCTGCTGCATCTGGAATATTTAAACTTGAACGAAAATAGTCTTATGTCTATGAAAGTTTTATCCGGATGCACGAGGTAAGATAGCTCCTCAAATGTTTTGGGGAGTAGAATTTGAAACCGTAGGGCTTATTAAATTTTTATACAATACAACAGATCGCGAGCGTCGTAATAAGTTGTATTTTATACGCAAAATTGAACCGAAATCGTTCTCACAATTCATCGAAGTCGGGTATTAGATAGTTACATTGATCTTCGTAGACTGATTTAAGCTTAGATTGCACGAACTACAATACACGCTGCTCGAGCTTGCGCTCTATATGCGTCAGATCCGGGTGCTCACCTGAGCCAACCGGATTAACTCAGCATCCGCCTACAACGATGTGGTCGTCAACAATTCCCTTACACTTCCCTTATACATTAGATACCGACGATTATTGGTTTCAACGGACTTCTCCGCTTCGATTGTCACCGAAATTGAATGGTCAAATTTTCTGTGCTAGAGGTTCCACAATAATATTGCTGTTTCGATTGTTCTTTTTTATGTTACTTATTGATTTATGGTAAGTATCTGATGGAAAGATAAGCATCTGGATTTAAAGATCCAAAATACAAAAAATCTTAGTTCGTTGCGCTGGCTCATTCATTAGTGATATCCGTATTTTAAGAGCCAAATTACCAATAAATCAGGACTCGTTCTTTCATTAGTTTATATTACTTTTATTAATGTTACACCCCAACGTTTTGAGCAAAAGTTCGGAAATTTTCAAGCTCGCTCCGCTCGCAAATTTTTTAAATAATTATACCACCCGCACCGCTTATTTTGAGCCGAGCTAGCTGCGCTCGCTCATTTTTTCCGTTCCGTTCAGGTATAACACCAGCCAGAAATGCTTCTGCAAGGGTGTATGTAGGTCATATCAGCTAAAACCAGGTACGACGTCGCCAGTGGATATCACGGGTCTCACCAAAAGAGCTGGTGTGCTCCGGATACAGCATCAGAAGTGGGAGTTGTTGATTTTAGACGACACCAGACCTCGTCCTCCACTGATTTGCGCTACCTCCAGCCCGAGATACCAGTGCGTACGTAGATGCAAAGGGGAGTGAAGGGCTGTCACAGTCAGGATGGGAGCGAAAGGATTTGGAGCCAACAAGAATACCAGCATCGAGTCAGTTTGAAGAAGGATAGATACTATACTTGGTGTGTAATATATAAAGGAAGGATATTGACTGCTGTAATTGGTCCCTCGGAGAGCTCTGCTAGTTTGATCTTCGTAATTTGATGTCTTTCGATGTCCCGCCGTAATCTAAGTACCCGTGACCTTCAACTAATCTTCTTATGTTGTCCATCGAAGTCCTGTCGCAAGCGCGTACACTATCAGCTATTATTCATCTCTTGTCTTTCTGCTATTCTTCTTAATTTTCCTTCGCTATCCTGTCGCAAGAAGCGTATACGTAATTTTCGGCTATACTTCTTATGTTATCCATAGAAGTCCTGTTGCAACCTGCCTACGCTATCAGCTATTCTTTAACTCTTGTCTTTCTTCTATTCTCCTTAATTTTCCTTCGATGTCCAGTCGCAAGCAGCGTACCCGTAACCTTCAGCTATTCTTCTTATAATTTCTATTGACATTCTGTCGCAAGCAGCGTATCCGTAATTTTCTGCAATTCTTCTTTTTTTTCGTCCGATGTCCTGTAGCAAGCAGCGTACCTGTAATTTTTACTATTCTTCTTATAATTTCTATTGACGTCCTGTCGCAATAGTGTACCCGTAATTTTCGGCTATTCTACTTATGTTGTCCATCGAAGTCCTGTCACAGTCAGCCTTAACAATCAGATATTCTTTAACTCTTGGCTTTCTCCTATTCTTCTTCATTTTCCATCGATGTCCCGCCGTAATACGCGTACCCGTAACCTTCAGCTATTCTTCTTATATTTTTATATTTTCTACTTTCGTCCTGTCGCAAGCAGCGTACCCGTAATTTTCGGCTTTTTTTCATATGTTGTCCATCGAAGTCCTGTCGCAACTGGCCTACACTATCACCTATTCTTCAACTCTTGTCTTTCCGATATTCTTCTTAATTTTCCTTCAATGTCCAGCCGTAATCTGCGTACCCGTAATTTCTGGCTATTCTTTTTATGTTATTTATCGAAGTCCTGTCGCACCTGGCCTACACTATCAGCTATTCATAAAACTCTTGCCTTTCTGCTATTCTTCTTAATTTTCTTTCGACGTCCTGTCGTAAACAGCGTACCCGTAACCTTCAGCTGTCCTTATTGTGTCGTCTCCCAGATTTTTGTCTTATCGCAGCAGAATACCCGTAATTTTCCAGGTAACGTAGTGTACACATACATTTTAGCTGTTTTTCTTATTGTTGTCACGCCATGTCGCCCGTAGCATACCCATAACATTCAGCATTCTTCTAATGTTGTCCCTCAGTCTAAATTTCACTTTAACTAATTCTATACGAAAAATTTAGTAAACCCTAGCTGCGCTTGCTCATTTTTTAATTTAAAATAGTTTTTTCAATAAAATCTGTCTCATAATTACCGAGCTTCATTGAGTGGTTACTTTTAACGGTGATACTTTGTCCTATGTGGCCATTGACAAGAATTCTGTGATGACCACTGATTTTCAAGTAATAAAAGCACCGCAAACGTGTTAAATTATCACTCACGCCTGACAGACCATTTCAAAACAGACCATTTTTCTTTGAAAATTTAGATTGCGTGAGCTGCATGCGCGCAATAACCGTCTGAGCACGTTGCTCGAGCTCGCGGTCTACATGCGTCAGATCCGGCTACTGACGGAGCTGGACCTCCGCGCCAACCCGATTTGCACAGCGCCTGCGTATAAGGAAGTAGTCATCAACACCTTCCCTAGACTGCTGAGATTGGACGCTGTGATGTTGGATCCGGTCGTCCAAGTAAGATCTACAGATATACTCTATGAAGTGCTTACATCTGATTTGTGATGGCTAACGAGATGAAAGTTAGTCCGTAGATTTGATTAAACTATCTTCAAGGAAGCTATTAATTCGACAAGAATTGTAAGCTTAACAAAATATTTATGATACTAGAACTACTAGAAGTATTGGTTTCCACCACCACGCAGCCAAGCACAGCTCTGTTGGTAAGGCAGCAGTTTAAAATGTACTTGATCACTCAAGTATTTGATAGCTTGAATGTTCTAAAACCACCTTACATGTTCTTATTTTTATTCGTGAGACAGTTTACCAGGTTCAGTATAATTCTTTTTTTTTATACTTCCAAGGTGGCAAACAAGCTTACGGCCTGTCTGATGGTAAGCAGTCACCGCAGCCTATGGACGTTTGCAATACCAGGGGCATCACCCACGCGTTGCCGATCCCGTAAAAACCTTTTAACCCCTTTCTTAAAGAACTCTATGTACCTAACTAAATAAATACCTAACTTGAGTACCTGTTACCTACATGATATAATTATCTTCGTTCCCCTCATGGTTCAGCGTTCGCTGAGGATGCAAATGACCCCCGACGTGAACGCGTTCGCGGTCCGGCGGCTGCTGAGGCTCCTCTACATAGAGCAGCTGTCGCGTGCGGTGGTGTCGCCGTACGTGCCGCCCGCGGACACCACTGAGGTGCCTCTGGTCGTAATCGTCGGGTACGAGGCACTCGGAAAAGGTGAACAAGAATATATGTGATACTATGTAGTGTACTGGCACGGGAATCACACTGTGAATAGAGCCTACTTCGAGTCGACTGTCCGAGTAATGTCCGACTCAGAAACGTCTACTAGTACAGCTAGACGACATGCCCTTTCCGATATTTAATCGATTAGCCAATATTCAATAGACTACATGGCTGGAATGTTCTGAGGATCAGCATGAGTTGCGTCACTGAACCAGTGCAATAAAGTACCTAAGTCAAATGCCGGCCTAGTGAATAGCAAAAAATTACTACTATATATTGTACCATACGTCAGGTACGTTTTGTGCTATATTCCAGGTTGCTGAAGAGTATAAGGTATGCGTGTATTCTCCTTATCCCCATTAGCCTATAAATGTGGCCATTTGGAAATCAATAGAAGATTGTACTGCTCTTGTAGGTGGTCTGGTACGCCGCCTATTACCGAATGTGTCCGAGAGACTATGAAGATTTTAGGTAGCCGATGGAAATAGAGAACGGTACGTAACGTTCGGGAGGAGACTATTAGACGTTCAGCAATTTACCGAGTGCGCCCAAGGGTTGTAGGGGTAGGTAGCTTATGGAAAAAGGGGAACGGTACGAAAGATCGGGGGTGGCTATGTTCAACAATGTACCTACGTCACAGGCGGGGTTAAAATTATTGGAAGCTACTCTCCTCGAAGGTGCACTCGTCCGGCGGCTGGTCTCCGAGTGCAAGGACCATGTGGAACACGCGTGGCTGCACACCACCGCGCCCTACCACTACATTAATCACTACAAGGAGATGCCTCGGAAGCGCTTCGACGACATGCTGCTAGCTGGCGACTTCCTTACCTACGGCGAGATTGACGGGGAGTCCTATGGGCTAAGTATGTGTCAATTTTACATATTCCTAGATCGAGGAATGAGGAGGCGCCCGGGAGAGCATAACTGGGACTGACGCTAAGATGATGGAGATTGAGGAATGAGATATGGCGTTGAAAAGGGTAAGAAAGGGGCCAAGTCGATCTGTGTGGAAGCACGGGAGGAATAGACTGTGTGGGCGCCGTAGGTTACCCTACGTCATCGAGTACCATGCACTGCATTGCATGCATTGCACGGGCAGACCCACGTTTTGTGGGTCATCTAAACGTCTACTATCGCTACAAAGGGGAACTTTTCTTGTACTCGATGACATAGGATAACCTACGGTGCCCTCACAGTCTAGAGGGCCTATATTCAGATGTAGACTTCCGGCGGCTGAGATGTTAAAATACTAATCAATCTGAACTTGATACGTAAATAAATACTAGCTGGTATATCTAATTTTAGCTATTCTGAATATACGACGCTCACCGAAGTACATTCGTGAAAAATCTAACCATAGGTTGGTATTAATAATATTAATCGAAACGAAAGTTAGGTATCTACTTTGTCTGTATGTCCGTTTTCACGCTGAAACCGCTGAACAGATTTCTCTTCTCAGGCCTGATTCAAGAGTAACTCTATCCTCCCCCTCTCTTGGGATTTCTGATAACCCCAGCCCATAATATGTAATTGTATATGTTCGTTCATCGCAGGGTTCATCTTGCTATACCTAATACTCAGTTATTTACAATATTTTATAACTTTAAGGTCGCAAGGAAGCACACAATAATCCCGGTAAGATAAAGTTGCTAGCGATGGATTTGCTGCCAGCACTGATGTTGAAGCACCGCGGTCGTCGTCCGTATCTCTTATTGGCTACCACCGCGGATAGTTCATCTCTTCTCAGTCTTCAAGAGGAAAGGAAACAGTATGTGATATTTTATTACATGAATAATAAAATAAATTATATAGGTACCATTTTCACAAGCGTGCAGTTCGGATCTTTGCAAACATTCTACTATCCCATGGCATGTTCCCGAGATAGACTAAGATAGAAATTCAGAATTGTGATTATGAGAGGAGGAAATGTGTAACATTGCTATGAAATCTTGTGCAGGGTTATAAACATCTTTGAATAAAAAAATCCACTATCGAACTCATTGACAACTAACTCCATATAAGCATGTCCATATGTCATAAAAGCAAGATAACTGCAAAAAAAAACATACGATATGTGGTACTCAACATCCTCCCTTCATTTGAAAATGGCGTCTTAAGTAGATTACAAATAGGTATTTAAAATGCTACCAAATTCGGTCTTGCCACACCGAACAAGAGGGCACTTGAGGGCACAAGAAGTTTATTTGTCGAAGTGCTAGTAGCGATTTTTAGATTCGGCGACGTCCAAAACCCGGTAAAAGTTTTCTCATACTTGTTACATGTTTTGCCTTGTAAATAGAAAAAAGCATTTGTGTGGGTACCCATCTAGGACCAAAAGTTTCCTATGGCACTCACTGGAACAACGTAGTTTCCTATTACCGAAAGAATTTTCAAATTCGGTTCGGAGATTATTCGGTTCGGATATTTAGTTAGACGAAGGTATTTAATCACTCTCGTTTCTAGAGTTCGCATGAGGCTTCGTCATATGAGATTGTCTGCAGAAGCCCCCCTGGAGAAATCAACACTTCAAGTATTGCTCTCTGGTCGGATTCTAATAACAGGCATTCTGAACGAGATCCTCATGGTAAGTAAATCATAAACTCCGTCTCTTATAAAAATATGTCCTTGTACGCGCATTCATCGTTTGGTGGTTACTTTCTCTTCGGAGCGTAATATACAAAATTATAAATGAGCAAAAATAATAAGTAGATAGCCATAATAAAACAAAGCCAAATAAAAAGGTACTTTTTTCAATTTTTTTTTACTAATTATAGAACAGAGGAATTTTCGCTCGGCCCCGGGCGGTGAAAACTCACGCTGCGCCACTGGTTCTTTAGAATATTTGCCTTTGGGAAGATTCTAGGACAACTGCTGTGTTCTTACCCTACACTGTAGCTGTATTGAAGTTCCACTGATTCACCACGGGACTTCTTACATGAAACAAACTCTAAACTATCCTATGGGACATACTGACGTTTTTTTCAAATCATAATATTTTATGTGCTGTTAGAAACGGTCACCTAAATGATAAAAACTCTTAACTTTCTTACTCAATTTTTTTCCCAGGCATTTCCAGAAGAAAAAGAGCAAAGCGAATTCATTGTCACGTCCCAGTGCTCCCTGTTGATGGATAGCGACGTGCGTCAAACTGTCGAGAGCTTCGCCAAAGGATTCAACATGCTGCAATTGCTTAATTCCGTATGTATCGCACCCGCACGACGCCCACTGTTGGGCATAGGCCTGTCGTCCGCCCATATTCATGTAAATCAGTTCATTTGTGTTAAAGAAACTTACACTATTTTGAAATCTACAATTTGCATTCATAGAGATCAAACTATTGCACTTTCAGAGATATAGGCCGGCCGCATACATTCGTTTTCCATACTAGGTTTCCGAATACGGATTTTCGCGACATTTTTCACGCCAGCGTTTGATTGGTCTTCGCAAATTCTGATTGGTCGAGTTCAAATTCGAATTCGGAAACCTAATACGGAAAACGAATGTATACATGCGATCGGCCTTACACTATTCAAATCTGTTTGAGTTATCAATAACTCAATTGGCTCAAGCCAATACGGCAACAGAGTCTTAACGAGCGTTTGACACCACGCTCATTTTCAGAATTCCTCCTCGCTCGAAGACGTTTGCGATCGTGCCTACACAAGAAACATGCAAAATGAATCTAGTCTGCATTCGCTATACAAAGAGTCGCAAATTACAGATGAATACTGTAGTAATCGAACCGGTCAATCTTCTATTCAAAAGTAAGTTTCATTTTGAATGACAAACATGTTTTGTCTAAGTACTCGCATGTTGAGTTTCAAACCAGCGACGTTTTATACCTCTACTTACTAGTGGATTCCCAAATTCATAAAATCTAGCATAAGTCAAAAAATATTTTACTCATTCTGTTCCCGCGAATAAAAGGTCCAGCCCCACAGGATCCCGCTTGTGGCGGTAAACTAATAATAGTATCTAGGGTTACCAAGTCCTATGCAACACGCAGAATATCGACTAGGCATGCCCCTAGCCATGCATCCATCGGAGTCTCACTTTGGATTGCCGGAAAGGGAGATGGGATTGAGGTAGCGATGGGATACAGGGGGATTGTAAGGAAAAGGTACAAGGCCGCTACAGTCACGGACAGAAGATGTAAGTGTCGGTAGACGCTAGAGGAGGCCGGGGCCGAAATCTACTTTGATTGCTCACCCTATGTACTTGTACACTGCATAAAAATTTACTCATTCCAGAAGCGATAAGGATTCCCGGTATCAGGAAAAAGACTCGAGGGACGCGGAAAAGGACTCGCCGGACGCGGAAAAGGACTCCAGGGACACGACTCAGGATTCACGGGACACGGAAAAGGAACCCCAGGAGTCCCAGGAACTCGTAAAGGATAAATCACTCATAAAACCCGATAAATGCTCGGACTTGTCGCACCCGAAGAGCGCAGTAGACTTCTCTCGATATGTATCGTCTACATGGAAAGGCATGCATTGGGCCGATTTTGAATTTGTAGATCGCGTTGTGGTTGGCCTTGTCCAGCAGTGAGAATGTATACCTATAGTAATAAGGGCTGATCGACGTAGTACCTATCTATAGGTATGTAAATTATAAATATAATAAGATTTTTCTAAATGTGTACAAAAGCTTCTCAACACCGGGGCAGACGAACAGAAGGCTACAGAGAGTGTAGTTACAAAACGCGCCGTTACTACTAATTCATCATCATATCAGCCGAAAGACGCCCATTGCTGGGCACAGGCCTCCCCCAGATCTACAAAGGCCGGTCCTATGCCTTCCGCATCCAGCTGGTACCTGCGATCTTTACCAGGTCGTCGGTCCATCTTGTGGGAGGCCTACCCACGCTGCGTCTGCGTACCACAAATTAACGGCTCTATATTAATTTGTTTGACCGTACCTAATTCGGGGTTTGATTGCATTGCAAAGCTTGCAATCAATGCAATATACTCTGTAAATCCATAGACATTTTTTTTAATCCTACCAAATCTAGGACCAGAAAAACCTTACCTAGTAGGTATATATTAGTATTCTATGCCCTAATATGCATTTTTAGTCCATGTCTCTCTCGTCAGGTTTGTATAGTACTAAATCGTCAAAATCCGTGACGTTCACCTCTCAAGACAACCAGCAGCAGCAGCAGAAAATCGTTTCTATGCATGAGGTCCATAAAGATCTATCAGGTGAACTCATTCAGCCACCGATACCCGACGTCGGTAAGTCGACATTCTACAAAAGTATTAGTACCTATTTAGTCGGTTCCCTGACTAATGTCCCCGTCACGCCATCCAAGTAGCTTCTACCCACTTATTGGTAAATATTTTAAATCCAGTAAATTTTTTTTTTAAATACTTTTTAATATAATTTTAAGGATTTTCGTTGATACGATTTTTCAGTATATCCTACACCTAATATAATAACTAGACTCCCAGCACCGCTAACACAGCATAAGTGTGTCCGCGACACATCTCGCGCTGCGAAAGCGCATTTGTTTCCTTCTCTCAATACTACGATGAAAGAAATATCAGTATCTACGCCGCGTCTTTACGTGCTCGCTTATCGGGTGCGAGAGTACACTTGTGCTAACCGTGCAGGAGGCAGTCTTTTCGTTGTCGCCGCAGCGGGACTGAGGAGCATCGGTGCTGATGAGGTTGATTTTTGTCCCCTCAACGCTTTGATCGCCTCACACTCGGAATTCGTTGCACACCCCCATTCCTACCTTCTGATCCGGTTTAAACCAACTTATACCCCCGCCTTCAGGTCGACCAGCTCTCTTTATTGTGGCTATGCGTTCACGTGTTTAACCCTGCCCACACGCGAGCATGATAGTGTAGCCCTTCCTTGCCTATTTAACGTAGGTGTAGGCCGATTTGCCTGCGGGTTGTTAAACAGCGACGCCCTAGCAACGTACACTTTTAAATAGCAGATCTTATACTGCTATAAACGAAGTTTCGGCTTTTTACTTGTAGCGACTACCATTCGACCCGCACAAACCGTTAGGAAAATGACGATTCACCAGAGCCTTGTCCGTTTTTCAGTAGAGGAATTACTAGCAGGTGAGGTTGACTTGGACCCAGAGGATGGTGGTAGGGCCCCATAACCTCTCCATAAACATAAAACATATAGATTCAGGTTCCCCTGGTAGCAGGGTCACGGAGGTCAGATGGCAGTTAACGCAGTAAAGGCAGGCAGGCACTACACCTATACAATCCAAACTCTTTCGGTTCATATCCACTACATCAAAATGTCCACTGCATCAGAATGTCCACTGTAACAGAACGTCAATTGCATCAGAACGTTCAATTTATCAGAATGTATTTCAGTCTTTTGATGGGCGTTTTTATGTGGGTTTTACAGGTGGTCGTTCCGATGGGCTAGAGATTTTGCATGGCGGATGCAATACGGCACCACAAAAATATGGCTTGGTTGACATAGCTTTAGGGTTATGGTAATTATTTCGATAGCGTGGACATTTTAATGCAGTAGAGACTAAAGTTTGACACAGTGGACTTTGTGAACCTTAAGGCCAGAATCTTCATTGTAGCAACCGACAAAAAGCATGACATGCGCTCAATCAGCACGAAGATGCCGTGGCCGACAGCGCCGACGCACGTGCAGCGGACCGGTTCGGGGGCGTCGGCCAAGTCTACGGACGACGTGGACCTTTGGCTGGCTTTCCTGACGGAAACCGGCCTGCTGCAGGCCAGCTTACCATGCTTCGAGTCCTACATAGGTAAGGCCCAATCCCCAATTTTACAAGTACACTGAGTGTGTACACTGTATGTACAATACAAAAGTATAAAGTGCACCACGGTGGTATGGTGCACAAGTGTCTATGTCATTCCACATTGCCACTTTGGCAATGCCACAATATCTTAACGGAATAATCTGACTACTGAAGCACAAATTGCGATTTTTGGGGCACAAATAGGCACTAAATTCATCATTGGAAGCTATTAGAAGCTGTAGCCCGGGTTTCGGAATTTGGCTAAACCGAACCGAACGCTCTGAACTGCAAACGGCAACGAACTCCAAGCTGAGCTTACTTAGAACGTAACGTCGCAGAGATATAGAATCTGCCGCGGAATCGGACCGCGTTAGTTCATGTATTTCGAAAATAATTATTATTTTAATGAATTTCAGGTGCAGCGCCGTTGCGTCATGAAACCCTTGATCCACAACTCATTATAGAACAACTTGGACTTTATAGTAAGGTGTGATACCGTGACCATAGTAGTTAAAGCTTATTAGGACTTTTAATATTTCTATTTCCTATATTTAACATTTTTTTTGCGCAGCCATCAAATGTAACTACGACTACAAATATCAGAGATGACTATGACGATGTACATCGCAACTACCCAGGTCTCTTCTGGGATACGGTAAGTGTAGGCCGTGTTGTATCCGGCGAAGTAAAATATAGCACCAACCGACCAAACAACCAAGCTAGGCTGCAGAGCCTCGAACATCGGCGTAGGGTTGCGCGTCTGTCGGTCTTCTACAGGTTACATTGCGGAGAGTGTGCGAAGCAGCTGCACGACCTCATTCCACAACAGTTTATAGCAAAACCTAGGCACTGTAGTTGTACGATATGGCGTACATTTTTTAAACATTTTTCATAAGACTCCTTAATACACAATGTCATCTAAATATACCACTGATGTAAACCCTTGGAGTCTTAAATGGCTTACTACTTCTTTGATATATTTTGTGAAAGCCCTTGGCGCCATTGGCGGTGCTTTAAATTCATAAGTGTCAAGTCGTGAACTGTCATCTTCAAAATTAAATCGTAAATATTTTCGGTCAGTTTTTGCTACTGGTATAAGATAATACGGTTCTTTTAAATCAATAGTAGCCAAAAAATATTTTTTTAGTATTTACTTACAAGCAGTTCTGTAATCATAAAAAGCGTTTTTTAAAACAAATTTATTTTAAGATTTAAATTCAAAATAAACCTTTTTTCTCCATTAGGTTTTTGCGCTAAGATTATTTTCGAAATATACTGTTCAGGGGAAGGTCTACAAACGGATACTGCCCCCAGCTCTAATAATAGATTAATAGCCATTTGAATCTCTTGTTTTTCGTTAGTTGTCCAAATACAGAAAGGGACAAAATTCTTCGTGGCGCTTTTTGCTAATGGTATGTTTTTAACCAACAATTAAAATAAAATTGTAGTCGATCTGCATGTACCTGTGTTAACGGTAATGGCGTATTGGCACACGGTGTTTGTTGTAGTTCGTTGACTTCGTAGCTTGTCTCTGGTTGAGGTGCTCGGTATGCAGGAACCTTGGTCTTCCCCCACTTCTCATTCAAATTTGTACACCCGTTTAGATGTGAAGAGGTAACAAACATACACAGAGAAACTTTCGCATTCATAATGTTAGTTTGTAGGAAGGATTTATTTACTATTTAGGGTGAATTAAAGCAAATTTAAAAAATATATAAAATTTCTTTTCAGGTACTAATGGATGACCCAGATGCAGCATTTGCGAAAGTAAAGAAGATATTGCAGAATATTGTGAAATCACAAAGTACTCAAGCGCCTATGTTTGAAATAGACTTTGCAGAATTAGACTATCCTTCTGTGAAGAAAAGAATGAAAAGGATTCAAAATCAACTTACACCCAAAAGAGTGTTATTTTAAATTTAATTTTTCAGCCAATAAATATTTCAAGTAATTTATGGGAATTTTTTTATTTTGCAATACATAATACATACATTAAGTAAATTAATAGATAAGTATCATACAAGGTGTGGACAAAAATACATATTTTGAACAGAACTGTAAGTCTGGATTTGTTTACTCTCCACTTTATATAGCCTAACACTTTACGTACAAAATGTCTGAAATGGGAATCATTTAAACACCATTGTATCAAGCATTGCTCCTAGGCACTGCACAATATTGTTTGACATCAGAACATCAACTTTCTCCTCTAAATGCCTTTTAGGGTCTTGTTTCCCAACATTCTTAATGGCTAACTGTTCTGGTGTCATCTTCTCTTCATCTTCCAAGGCCTTGTTATAATTTTTCGCTAATTCCAACATATCTGTAACTGTTGTCTCATTGATTGAGCAATGTTCCTTGTAGTCTGATAATGTGAGACCATCCATCCAGGATTTCTTGTGAAGATTCAATAACATTTTCTGTTCAAGTTCATTCTTTCTGTAGTTAATACTGATGGAGTAATTATTATTTTCATTGAGACCGCGTATCAGTGCTTGGGCAGAAGGCTTTTGCATGTGTCCCAAATTTGAGGTGGTTTGCCTGGGCTCTGTAACACCCATTCCCCTGCCCTAATACTTAAACCTACTTACTTACATGACTGAGATGTCTCTAGCTATAAGACGTGTAGATTACACATAAATACATTGGCCGTACATCGTGATCGTCTAGCTTTAGATACATTAAAAGGACCCTCTACGTTGTATGTTTTGTAAAATCGTATGTCGAAATGACATCTTTAAGTTTATAAAATATTGCAAAATTAAAGGAAAACTAACTTAGAGGAAATGCGTTATATGATGCGGTGATTCTCACCAAACGGAAAAGTAAATCGTACAACTAGCGGGAGATCAAGTCCGCAACTAAGATAAACATATTGAAAGCCGCGCACGAATGAAGTCTAAATTATTATTCGTGAAACAAATAAAACATATGAAAATAACCACAACTATATAAATACAAAAATTTTGGTTCGTCAAATTAATGCACCGTGTAAAATAAGCGAGTCAAATGAAACATCAATTCCGCACATAAAGTAAGTGACAATAAACATTTGTATGAGTAGATAAAACAGGCAAAATATAAATTAAGGACCATGCAACTTAGCTCTAGAACTGATCGTCGTCGTATCTGGTTGTCGGGCAATGAATGGCGGGCTATCGACGCACATCGCGGCTTCCGAGCGTTAACCTCTTCTTTCTTCGTGGTCACCCCTATCTGTATAGCGGTGAGATTTGCCTGACATAGACTTGACCTCTATTGAGTTGTGAAATATGGACCTTTAGGTCTCGGAAATAGCCTAATCGATAGGAAAACCTGGGCTTCCTTCCAACCTACACACCAGGCCAACACATGAACATATGGACCACATGTCCTGCTCATGCGTCCAGCGAAACCTCGACATCGAACGAACCAGTGACCTATTGTACACTCCGATCAAACCGTCACACGCATTCCGATCATCTGGTCGTACTTCCGCACCGGCCTAATTTGTTTGCAAACAATCGAGAGACTAATATTTTAATTTTATTTACGCGCACGCGATATGTATCCCTATTGGTGTCGGGACGCTTATGACTGAGCCCACCTATCGAACTAACTCGATTTTCCATGTCCGCTGGTAATAAAGGTCGTTAAAGCATTAAAAGCACAAAATTCTTAAGCGCACACGGGTCAAAGCCATACCAAGATCCGGTGGCAAACCCACGGTAATAAATTACCATCAAAGTACATGGAGCACAAATCAGTTTCCTGATCCTACTCATCAAGAGCGTGGTCCACGTCCGGTCCGAACCTGGTTCCCTGTGTAGTGATGTTTTCTATGGGCGGGCCGGGTCGTAAACGTGTATAAACAACTTTTCATTTTAGTCCCAATAAAAGTATATTGAGTTAAAATGAGTAAATTACGCGAGAAAGAAAGAACCCCGACACGTTTATTGACACCCGGCCACAACAGGTGCCAGAGGCTCGGCAAGAGGTGCAGAACACATTACAGATATTTCAACTCAGTTGTGCGCGCGGCCCTATGTGTGGGTAAACCTTATACATATACAGTGACTTTGTGTGCGGGACAAGAGGTACAGTCGGGTACAAAATACAAATAAAGTTATTTTAACAAATTTGAAACAAAAAGGAATAACTCGGTTTTTAAGGTCTTTGTAACTTGTTGTGTTTGATAATATACGGGTTCTTAAAAAAAACAATCATTTTTTAATTTAATGTTTATGTATTGAACATATTATTCTTAATCGCTACTTGAAAAATCAAATGATGAATTTTCGGATTCGCTGCTGTCACCAAGGTTAATTATTTATTCTGCCTCCAAGTCAAAATGTCGATAGTATTCTTCTTCTTTCTTTTGTACATGTCGACAAGTATTACCCCACATCCCTTCATCAATTTGACTTAACGTTCATTTTTTAGTTTCATTATTCCCGTCACATTTTGTCATGTCATGCCGCTCTATAATAACACGTCTGTTATCCACAGTTTTTCGCCATTTGTATCCCAACTTTAACAAAGCTGTACGCAGAGTCGAAATACTTCCATCATAAATAAGTTTCTCTTGAAATATTTCTTTCAACTTTAGCAATGTAGGTAACTCGTGATGTTCTAAATGGTAATTTTGAATAGTTGAACGTATAACATCAACGTTAAAGTTGTCTAATTCTAACTTCTTTGAACGTTTTTTTGCGGTCTTTATGCGGAGATTTAAATTTAGAGTCAGATTCCCCATATTTAGTGCCCATATGTGTACTCTAAGTGATAGTTTATTTTTATTTATTTATAAGTTGAGAATTAATTTTACGGATGTATCGGATTTAATTATTCTAAACAGTGTCTTTAAGGGGAATTAGTAGGGAACTAGTGGTCGGTTTAATTTAACTAAATAACTTTCAGTATCTAATAGAAAACTATGCCTATCTTCATCTTTCACTCTTTAGCATAACTACGTTATGGGCCTACCAAAATATAATTATAGCCACCATAAAATATATAGGTAATTCAATATCAGACTTACTGCAGAAGCTCGTACAAAACGCAAGTCACCAACATACCCGAGTATAAACTAAAATAGTGGACGATAGACAACACTACGAAACCACCACACAAAAGATACCTAATGCTCGTACAAAACGTAGATCATCAAATCTAGCACTCGACAACTCTCTCAAAAATACTATGCGGTGCCTGCGCGCGCGCACTCGTATCAAGGAAAAATCCCTCGCTGAAGAACCACGTAGTTCCGGGACCTTAGACCCTCTGTCGTTCCCGTCTTTCTTCCCTTAGCCCCTCAACCCCGCATCCTAAAGCGTGAGAAGCCCAACCATTGACCAACATGTCATTCAATTCCTCTATGAATGACAGGGTCCGCTCGTCGAAATTCTTTGTTTTCTCCGGGACTCTCTATCGCCTTTGTATTTAAAATATATTGACGCAACGCTAATGACAACGCAGGTCATAAAAGTAAAGAAATGCTCTCGCGTGCCATAAAGACAAATGCGCGTAGCATTTTGTTAAAAATGTTACAATAGAGACTAGGGAGCAATATGCCTGCTGTGAAAGAAGGAAGTCAGCGCCGTTTCTTAGTTAATTGCCGCCCCAAAACATCTTAATAAATACTGTTTCAGACAATGGCTTACATCTGTGCAGCGGCGTCGGTGAAGATCCCGAAAAAGGCATTTCAAAAACGATAGTTTGTCTTATTTGTTCTATGGTATTTCCAAATTGCTAAAGCGATCACAATGCACCCCAATAAAAAACTCGCCATTAAAGTTGTGTGCTATTATTATGTCACCCGAACTTACGCATTTAAACACGACATACAAATACTTTTCAAAATCACATACTTATAGTGATGTAGGTAATAACTAATCTACTGGAACGCACTTATGGCACATAAGGATCGTTACAGCTCCTGTCCCAGAACCATCATGTTGGGGTTGATGAGTCTGAAGGCGTCAATAACCACTTTGCCTATCACTGACTGAATGGGGTCAACCACTACAGCTACAGCTCGTTCTGAGAGGGCTTTAAACGATTGCTGGGTAATGATGTCTACACCAGACAACCAGCAGCCAAATCCAGGATGTGAATGGTACCTAATAGAAAACATTTAATATTAATAATTAACCTTTACTTCAGCTTTATTTTCATAAAAGATTATTAACAAAAGATCAACATATTGTAGCCTGTCAAATATGGTATGCAAAGGTTGTTCGCATTCCATACATTGTTGATCCAAAGTGCTGTTCAGAAAATAATATTGTACTATAGTCGCAAACAAGTTGGGGTTGTTCAAGCTTTTAAAATATTTTTTTTTTTTTATAAATATTTCGTTAAACGCAATTTAGACTTGTAAAATACAAAGTTGTGTCTGTGCATAGAGTAGTACATATTAACAGTACTATTCCTTCTGTTTTACAAAAAATCTTATTTACATGATCAACAGTATTTTGATAGATATTTTTATTTTAATAGCTTGTAACTACCTAACCACTAGGCATAAAGGTTTGTTGCCATAACAGTAAATGTCATGAATATTGGCAACCGTTTTGGGCTCACCAGTTAGTGCCACTAGCGAGTAAGGTCTTGTCACTGTCAAAATAACGCCATTTTATTGGAGGAAATCCAATTGTCAACTTTGAGTATTTGATTTTGACCAATAGCGTGGCTTATTTTGACAACGGACCTTACTCGCCAATAGCGCCATCTAGGGAAATTTCAAACTCGCGATTTACTCTATCTAAAAATTATAATTCATTTTGGCCGGCCCTTTCAGCTTGTTTGGCCAAAATCCTTTCATAATTGAAATCAGTGCACTGAGCTTTTCTGTAAATTGGTGGTTTCCACATGAATGAATTTCAAAACTCTTAAATCTTTACCCTGTCATAATCATCATCATCATCAGCCTATTCTAGTCCCATTGCTGGGCATAGTCATTTTTAACCTGTCCCATGGTATGCTATTATTTTACCAGGAGACAGGTAAAAAATGAAAAAAATTTGGAAGAGATCCCTATGTTATTCATGCCCGTTTTCACCATCACTCCCTAAGTTTTAAGGGACTCCCAACAATATTATGTAACAGATTTTTATTTAATTTATATTTAATTTTCGTACCAAATATCGTTATTTCTTGTCGATTGCATTTCCCATTACTTAGTAGCCTGATGTTCTTTTACTGTGCACGCATTCAAGTAACTAAGTACCTCCACTATCCCCCCCCCCCCCCCCCCCCCCCCCCCCCCGCCCCCCCAGAACGCGTAGATCGCTTTTGTTTTGGTCGTGGCACAGAGGTCGAAAGTCTGTCTCGTCTGTCATCAAAATTTAGTTTCAAAATATAAATTTAGTTAAAAAATATTCAAAACTATCAATTTATGACTGTTGGAGTGTTTTTTGTTGTACTGACTCTGTGACAGATAAATAACGTAATATAATAATGATTTACAATAAACCGTCATGAGGTGCCAGTCAACTCCAGTCTGTTCCAGTCTCAGCGTCCCAGCAGAAGACCTTGGTCAACCTCGGTTCACCAACGGCATTAGAAGACCACTTCTAATAACTATATTTTATATTGCCGAATTACTTTCTAACCCAAATAATAAATGATTTAAGTTACTTTAATTTATAACTTTGTTTTTTCTTTTTCTCTAGCTTAAATTTCTCGTTTCTAAAAAAAGGCATAAGGTAATTATAATGTATGTGTACACTTAAACATAAATCATTATTGATTAATTTGTGCTTTGAATCCCTGAAATATCCCATGCAACAGCTTACAGAAATAGACCAAGCGACTGCTTAAAGGTTAAAATGCTATAAATTTCCTCTAAAACTAATGGAGTGATGGTAAAATCAGGCATCAGTGTCCAATAATTCCTATTTGAAAATCTTCAGACCAGTAGCTCCCATAAAACAAAGTACAAATGTACAAGTACAAATGTTAGTAAATAATTTATATCTTTACATAGTCACTTGTTGCCATCTGTATCTATGTACACTTAGATCTTTTAAACTATGAAATGGATTTTAATGCAGATTTCAACAATCGATAGTGATTCAAGTAAGAAACAAAAAGGGTAGGTGTACGCGAACAAAGTCATGCCAGGTCCACTAGTAAATTATAAAATAAAGATAGACAGAGGTTACATCTCATCAGCAGCCCATAACAGACAAGAATTGTGTTATACTTATAGCCCAAAAGTTATCTGAATCCAAGTTAATATAAATAAATAAATTAAAATGCTTGGACAAATTCCCATAGAGCTATAGCTAGCCCCAAAGTAAGCAAAGCTTGTGTTACGGGTATAACTGATAAACAACAGTTGTGCATATTTAAGGCTTGCTCCTTCTGAGTGTGATTAATACCTACAGCCCTACTGTCGTATTTATCAGAGCTGCATTGTTTATTTTAACATGTAAAATTTTTATTATTTATGAAAATGTTCCTCACCATCCTACAAACATTTCTGGTCTACCCGCCTGCTTCAACATATCTAACATCTTTGCTTGGAAAACAGGATCTACTGCTTCTACAGATACACCAGTGCCAGTCTGGGGCATTGCAAAGACGTCAATAACACGTACAGTGTAGTCGTCTACGAATTCACGTGTAATATCGTATGTTCAATCATTTGTGAAAGTACACAGGAAAATATGTAAGAGAGCAAAAATACTTCATAGTCACAACAATGACATGCACAAAAATATTAAAAGCACTAAGTACCTAGGTGTGTAAAGTTTGTAAATTTAAAATCTTTCCCAACATGAGACCCATGACCTTCATAGGGACGCCGGCGCGTCCGTAAATATTAACCCGGGTTATTGCCATAATCTCCATGCTCGGCAGACGGGTTGCAGATCGCAGTGTTATAAATATAACAATGGAAAACGCTGCCGCCCATTTTCCAGCCTACTCTAGATATTTTGCTTCGAAAACATTAGTCGCCCTATATGACACCCGTAAGTGTAACGGGTTAGTGCTATTATACTCTGGACACCATACAGCCATCCATACCATAGCTATACTTAAAAATTGGGAAAATTAGACGTGGATAAAAGACGTTTAAATTTTACATTATGTGACCCGACTATTTTCGTATTGTTTCGTTTTTGTATTATCAAACAACACTCAACAATTATCAACGAATGTCTGGCCATGCCACTCCCGAAAGCACGGAAAGGAAAGGCTAGCCCAAGGGACATGCGTGGCAACAAACTCACCACCAAGGATCCGAGCGAAGTGGACAAGGGAAAACAGGAAGGCGGACCCTGGCCCTCCACGAGAGCACAACCGATTAGATTTGACGTTTCGTTTTCGTATTAGTGATTAATAACAATAAATAATAATAATAAATATGCTTGGATAAATTTTCACAGCGCCATCTTGCCCCAAAGTAAGCAAAGCTTGTGTTATGGGTGTTCAATAACTGATAAACTACTTATATAGTATCTACGTAGTATCTATATAGTATCTATCTATATATGAGGAATTACAAATTAAACATAAGATTTAATTTCCTTAAAATATTATGTCGTCATACGTCATAGCAAACGTTTCTGATGCCGAAACCTAAACGGTGTTAGATATTCATTCTACTGATACTCAGTGCGTACATCTGGCTACGAAATGAGCTACGCGCTTTGCTACGTATGTACAAAAGCTGTAACAAAGATATCAAAAACAAGGATGTATCGTGCTTTAGCTGTACCCTCGTGAAAGTATCTCACTTATTCAATTACTAGCGTTTGCCCGCGACTTTGACCGCTTATAATTACGTTATGGCGTGTTGCCGTGGGAACTACAGTGAATTTCGGGATAAAAATAGCCTTGTCCATCAATAGAATGCCATTACCTGTATATCATATCTAAAAACAGCTTGGGATCCTCTTAAAGATTGGGCGGTACATCAACTGGAAACAACTGCTTCAGTTATATCAAGCATATACGATCGATCCTGCATGGAGTTCCTACTGATGCCACCTTTAGGATGTGTCAGCCCAATATCAAGTGTCTGCTTTGTATTCGCCGGAGAAACGTGCTAAGAGTACTATTCGTGATCCGGAGCTGATAGATGCTCAGCTGCAGAGACTTGTACATCGGCGTAGGGTTGCACGTTTGTCGGTATGCTCCAGGCTACATTTTTTTTTATTGTTTTCGGGGAATGGGCGAAAGAATTTTTCAATCTAATTCCGTAGGCCCCTTTCCGCCTTTGGGGAACAAGACGCGGGTAGACGTCCTTACTTAGTAGACATACCAGTTATGCGCACGAACCGCTTAGGCTCGACTTTTTAGTGGAACTTAAAATGTGTTCCCCGAACACAGTGGGGCTGCACTGGGGGAGCACACAATGGTGGCTACAGCCACCTCTGCAACCTGCTCTCATTCAAAGCCAGAGTATATAGGCTGTTTTAGACAGGCATGATTCCCCTTCGGCCGCATTGTCGCTTCCCTGATGGCGGTCTGGATGGATGGCCTTAGTATACTTTAAAAATATGTCCTTGCTTTTTTCTATTTCTGTGCGGCAAAAATGTAACATACAGACAGACAGATATGGAGTGACATTTCCATTTACTAGTATACTTTCTGATTATCTATTTTGTGCTCGTATACCCATGGACTATTATTATCAGATAAAAAAATACTACGTTATTTTATTATATTTCTATCTGTTACATAGTTTAAAACAAAATATAATCGATGGCTTAGATTTACACTACGCAAAGGATTATAAAGGTTTTCCATAATAGAGTGATTGAAGAGGAAGGTTTATAAGCAACAAAAAGAGTAAGTTGGGTTTAAGTAGGTTTACGCGAACGTAGTCGCGCCGGGTTATTATTTAAACCACAGTTAAGTACGCGGGCCTGTTATCGGGTAACTTACCTGTTAAGTAGAAGGCGGCGCTATTATGCCTAGTGGAATGATATTTACTAAGTAGCGTCCAAAGTTCTGATTTTGTCTAATGGAAAGATAAGTTGGTGGCATTGATTCACAAACAGAACAAAAAAGATCCACTGATTACCTACACCGCGAACTTTCCAATCTTTTTGTTTCTTAATAGTTATTTTTAAAATTGTCATAACTAGAATTGTCTTACTAGAATTGTCAATGTCTGTGGATTTGACGTATTGGGCCTTGCGGTCTAAATTAATTAATTATTTAATAATTATTTCGTGGTACTTAGATAGGACGTAGTACTTAATATTTCTATGGGTTTTTTAGATGATAGTGTTATGGCGATATTACACAGTTCACTTTTGCCTTTCAATTTGGGAGAAGCAAAGGATCGCTAAGCAATATCTATCAATCGCAGCGGAACTGCCTTGCTGCTATCTGTACATAGTATAAAACGAAGTCGCTGCTGCCGTTTGTACGCTTAAATCTTTTAAACTATGGAACGGATTTAAATATGATCTTCAACAATAAATAGTTATTCAAGAGAAAGGTTTATAAGCAAGAGAAAACAGGGTAGATAGGGATAAGGTGTACGCGAACCAAGTCGCGCTGGGTCCACTAGCTAGAAGATGTTGCTTTGCAATAATTCGCTTCACCCAAATTGAAAAGCAAAAGTGAACCGTGTATTATCGCTGTTACACAATTATAGCTCCTCGTACTATACAAACTCTACTGGGAACATTTTATTTTTGTTTTTGCCAGTTTTCAGTGGTTTTTTAAACAAGTACGTGATTTCAGCGCACAAAAATGAGCGTTGACCAATTCAAGGAGACCAAACGCAATAGTGGGGAAACAGCAGAAACGAATCAGAGTAAAGACATGGGTCGCAGCCGCAGCTGGAGTCCTCATAAGTCTTCTCTGAAAATCAGCGGGCTCAACATGTCCGCGGTGTTGAAGACTTGGGCTGATATGTCCAAAATCAACTTGATCTCTTTCGGCACATCAATAGGGGATTCAGTGTCATGTAAGTGGATTTATAATACAACTAGATAGAAAATAGCTTAGATCAAATAAAGGCCACTCGACATATTGTTACAAGTTAACAATATCTCGATTGACCTTGCTCAATAACTACAAGTTAATCATCGTCATAAACCTTTCATTAAAAAATTGTTTTGACGTCGCTTTTTAAATTTTTAAGTATGACGACTTTCACCTAACTCGGACAACCCGTTAGAGAAAGCCGATTCGAAAGAACCAAGCCTCGCTGCCTTCAGCAGAGCGACCACGTGGAGGTGAGGCTTGGGCCCAGACGATGTTAGTAGGACCCCACAATCCCCCCCAACAAGCTAATATTATTAGTAATTGAAGCTCACTTTGGCATGTACCTTATATTTATTGTAAAGGAAGACCCCAGGCCAGGATGCCAAGTCGATAGAGTAATTATTACCATCATCCCACATCAACAGTTCTCGACAGTCCTTGAGCCTCCTTCCATATATTAGTGAGAGATCGCAATGTTGACAATATTCGATGGAAAACATGCTCATTTTGGTCTGGCTTTTTAATAATATTGGTCACGTGTGCCGAACCCGAACGCAAAACCTTCTATGATTGACTCTTCCGTTGGTGCTCATCTACTCTGCCAGACACCACACGCCGTACTCTGCATCAGGTGGGATCCACCACGTACGCCCACTTGATATCTACCATCATAACGCACGCCGCGTACTAAACCCGTAATGGATAAGATACAAACCCTTCACGCCGGTGATCGCGCGATGTTCGCGGGCTCTGTTGTTCTCATGTTATTTCTGTCGTACGGTAGCCAAAAAGGCAAGCGGGCCACCTGATGGAACGTAGTCACCGCTGCCTATAGACATTAATGACGCCAGCAGCCGTAAAACTAGCTTTTTCGCTAGCTTTTGATTCACGTTGAAATAAGCGAAATGCAAACTTATATCTCGCGCGACAAAGCCCGCCACGCTTCGCAGGCAGGGTATCGTCAATGCATTGCCCACCTCTAAAACTCCGGGACACGTTGCTCTGACAGGAAAAAGGCATATGCCCCTCCACTATCAAAGCCTCGCCCTTCCCCAAACCCATACTACATGGAGCAATCGAAACCTTACTCACCGGCAGGAACATAATATATTTTAAATATTATTGTTTGGCTGCGGTATTCTGTAAGGTAGAAGTACTCCCTCAGTCGGGCGACTCCTATTCTAACGGGATAACTCTAAGCTCAAATTAATATTAATTAATTACTTCCAGCACCATCGCTTTGGAATCGCAATTCAACCCAACGCATTAGATCATCGAGCTATATGATTCCTGATTTCGTATTGGAAGAGGAATCGATCATAGAACAAGTTTGTAATTTGTTAGTTCATCATATCAAGCGAAAGACGCTACTGCTGGGCACAGGCCTCCCCCAAAGACCTTTACAAAGACCGGTCCTGTGTGTATCAGGAAAGGGCAATTATGTCTATCACCATATTAGCCGAAAGATGCCCACTGCTGGGCATAGGCTTCCCCCAGAGATCCACAAAGGCCGGTCTTGTGCCTTCCGCATTCAGCTGGTACCTGCGATCTTTACCAGGTCATCGGTCCACCTTGTGGGTGACCTACCCACGCTGTTTCTTCCGGTATGTCTATACTAAGACCGTTATCTTGAAAACATAACACATGTGGAAGCACGCATGTTGCAAAACTTTGTATTGTTCGTGAATTTCTAAATAATTAACTTTATAAGCGCGCTACTTCAGATAATAAACGATATTAAATTCTTGGCAACTCCACCGTGGCGGACTCCGGAGTTGTATAACTTTTCATGAAATATTCATAAATGAGTGCAAACTTCGACATGAAAATATTTTCGTCAACTGCTGCCCTGCCGGGTACCTTTGCGAGGCTTTCAACCGCTGTTGGGATGATATATAAAAGTAATATATGGCTAATTGCCTGGATCGTCGCTTGAGGGGGCCCTATTTTAGAACCGCTCACATTCACGCGTTCGCGTACGCTACCTGTCTCTTTCGCATTCGTGGTAAGTTGCTAGAGATATAAAAGACAGGCATTAGAATGCGGGCGCTCGCCTGGATGCGAGCGGTTCAAAAATAGGTCCCTAGATACAAACGAAAACTTGTGTCGCATTCACAGATCTACATCCAAAGGTAAATGTTCGTGCTGCTCGTTGGTATGACAATGGTGGCATAACTTAAACGGCTGAACCGATTCGTCTATACTAATATTGTAAACGGAAAAAGTTTGTACCTGACACCGCAATCCAAAGTTGAAATACCATTATTAGAGTTAAAGGAGATGGGGGTATATCCGAATTTATGTTTACGTGGGTATGTATTACGATGAAAATATGAAAAGGAAATTAATTGCGTTTTACAAGTCGTTTTATTTAAGAAAGGGCAAAGAACCTTTGGCATCAGCGTCATCTATCAGCAATCATCATCATCCGCTTAAAACCCACTACTGTGCATCGTCACAAATTGTACTAGTAGAAAATTAGGCCTTTTTCCTAGTGGTTTGGTATGACTGTTTAACCACTCGTATAGGTATCCAGAGTATTTTCCTACTTACATGCAGGTTATCTTTGAAACGTAGCATACATACATGAAAATTGTACACGCACATGACAGGAACAGACCCAGTAATACAGGCTCAAGTGGAGAATGGTATTAGTATCCTATGGCCTAAGTAGGTTCGACTCTGCGCCGCCGTCTAGCGAGCACACTGACAATTATGCCCCTATGACTACAATTTTTAATAATGTGTAAAATATAAGACTAACGGTATATACATATATATAAAGGAACCCTCTGTTAAAGCAGGCATATTATTGTTAAATTACCATTTACCATCTGCAAAATGTAGCTTTACCCCGCCTCAACTAACTCGACTTACTGTTTAAACGGGAAGTGAAAGCGTAACAAACGAGAGTGACTTTCGAATCTTCGACGTACATAATATAAATGATATTGCAACACACACCACATCTGCGCTTTTCGTGAGCTGGGCCGCGGTCGGGCGCCGCGCGTCGAGTCAGCCCCGCCAATTTGATGTGCGCTCCCCTGAGTAGGGTCACATTTCATCACTTCCCGAAGCAGAAGACACTTCCTTTCCCAACGGTAAAAATGTTTCGCCGGATGCCTTTTATGTTGCCGCGGAAACTGAGGTTTCTTTGAATACAGTTTTTCACAGCCAACGGGGACACCGTTGGCATGTGAACTGCCGAACGGAAAGTTTATCAACGTTGCTTATCTTTATTGCGTCGGACTGAAGTAACAAAACTTATTTCTGAACTACGTACTGAATGGCTTAGACAAACATGACTTGTTCATGTCATGTAGCGTGTATGACTACGAGGACATGTAATCCTCGTAATCATTCTGGATGATTCAGTATGACCACGAGGAGAAAGCGCTATTTCATCAGTTTTAGCTACTTGTTTGACCGTCGTGCCATTTTGTAGATACAATTTGACAAGTAGGTAGGTATTATAGCTTCCAGCCCCAACACCTGAAATAACATCCTCGGATGTTGCGGGTGTCTATGGGCGGCCGTAACCACTTTCCATCAGGTTTCGTTTGACTTTCAATTGACATTTAATTACTTCGCAGTGAACGTAACGCTGCTTCTGAACGAGGGTTAGTTGTGTCGCCGTTTCTAGATATTCCCTGAGCTCTACACGACATGTAACCGTGACACTTGAAACATCCTCACATCGATGTCCCTCAGTTCGCGGTGAACGTGACCCCGATCATGAACGAGAGCCAGCTGTGGCGCTGCTTCTACATATTCCCCGAGCTCTACGGCGACGTGTACTCACCGGTGGTGCGCATACGCCACCTGGAGGATGTAGCTGAAATCATGGGCGGGGTGCTGACCCGAGACATGATCTCCGCCTGCCTCTCCTACCTGAGTCGCACGCCTATATTGGGCGATTTCGTCTACATAAAGCTGGATCTCTCGTCCAAGGTATGGAATCACTATAAGTTGTGAGTATACAGGCATCTTTACGATTCTATCTCTCCTTTCCATCAAACGGAACCGTCGACCTCATCACGTACTGCTAAGGATTAAATTGTGTTGTCAGCACACACGCAAGCTACCCGAATCTAGACAAATTTCGCCCGAATTAGGAAGTTCAACAGTACACATCAAGACGTTTGGTTGTTGCTTACAGGTTGCTTGCTTGGCACTTGCTTTTTGCTTAGTAGTCCCGTTAAATACGGCCGTTGTACAACGTTATCTAAAAATTTTGGTTTATTATCTCTCCACCGTGGAGCAGTGCCATCTTGTAAAATAATGTGTATACTCTCAATACAGAGCATTTACTGCCGGTCTCTGTGAAACCTACCTAATACCAGACGACATCCGTCAGAAAGGTGGTAGAAATATAACTGAAGATACTAATACCTTAAATTTATTCCACAGCACCTCATGAATATTGATGTGCTCCAGCACTACAAATACATAGTTTACTTGGACCTCTCCTCCAATTATGTCTCTGACCTGACTGTACTCTCCTTTCTGCCTTACCTGCAGTGGCTTTCGGTGGCATTTAACAGACTAAGCACGGTCTTGGAATATGAAACTCGTGAGTTTTTGATTTAATTCATGGCATTTATGTCTAGGTAGCAATTCTGAGAATTTATGGAAGTAAAATGCCGTAAGTATTAGGCGGGGCACATAGATACATTAGTTTTTCTGGTTAGGATTCCGTATACGAATTTTGAACTGGAATCAACAGCCTGCATGAAAGGTGCCGCGGATTCTGATTGGTCGAATTTGAAATTCGTAATCGGGAAACTAATCGGGAAAGCGAATGTATGCGGCCGGCCTAAAAATGGAAAGGCTGTGAGCGACTAACAAAGCCAGTATAGTGCACATTTGCAAGTCGAAGAGATTAGTGCTATTCTAGTCTGCCGGACACCACACAGCACTAGTAACTGCGCTCCCGTGAACGAAGGACGTGTACACCTTCTACGCTGCAAACCATAGAACTAAATTATTTTTTGGGTATTAACTGTACCACAGCAGTATTATTACAATTTATGTTAAGTACAGAAACTAATTATTATTGCTAAGCGCGTCGGTGGCCGGGCGGTATCCGACTCGTAAGCGAGAGGTACCGGGTTCGATATCGCTGCGGCCATGTACCAATGACTCTTTTCTTTATGTACAATAGTTGAATTCTAACCGATGCCCTTACGGTGAGAGAAAACATCGTGATGCAACCTGCAAATTCAGGCAACTGAATTTGTAACCATGATCCAATCTGGTCAGGTTCCCCTGGTCACAGAGGTCAGATGGTAGTCGCTCCACTTTTTTTCAGATTTTTTATTATATCTATTTCCAACATAACAGTAATAAATATTACATTTTTAAATACTCACAATACTTAGGTCAGTTCTTACATAAAAAACTGTTCTTTGTATTATTTCTTAAGGATACCTATGGAGTCCGCTTTGGCTACATCTTTATTCACACTGTTCAGTAATCGCGGCACTAACCATTTCCTTGTCCTTTCCCCGTAATAATTATTCGCCCTTTCTTCCACAAACAACTGTAATTACCTGATCGCCAAATTCTGGGTCATGATCAAGGCGGACCCTGGGCCCTCGTCCTCAAGAGCACAACCAGGACATTAACGCTAAGATGATTATTTACAGAAGCTAATTATCAGCTATGCATGATCTCTTATTTTTTAATATACCTACCACTAAGGTGGCAAACAATCTTGCGGTCTACCTGATGGTAGACAGTTACTGCACGTGCTGCGACCCCGTAAATCTATCTGCTTTAATCTACAAAACAATTTACAATTTTTTCTTTTTGCTAACACAGCGCAGTGGTTTTTGACAGAAGTTCACTACAAATATAACTCTGTGAAGAAAATACGAGACATCAGCATGTTTTGGTCCATCACTATACTTGACCTGTCGCATAACAATATCAAATATATAAGTGGCTTGGAGAATTTGCAGTAAGTATAACATCACCAGTAACTTTATATATACTTCAAAAGCATGTTGTTGTAAAATTTATAAATACTTTAACCTAAACTATCAACCAAGATCTAGAGGCTCGGTGGCCGAGCGGTTAGAGTATCCGACTCGTGGGCGAGAGGTACCGGGTTCGAATCCCGCTGCGGCCATGTACCAATGTCTCTTTTCTGAGTTATGTACATTAGTTGAACACTAACCGAAGTTCTTACTGTGAGGGAAAACATCGTGATGGAACCAACACATTCAGGCGCCTGAATGTGTAACCATCATCCAATCTTGTCAGGCTCCCCTGGTAGCAAGGTAACGGAGGTCAGATGGATTATCTGCCAAATCCTGGATCATGGTCAAGGCGGACCCCAGGCCCTCGCACAACCGGGACATTAACGCCAAGATGATTATTATGATTATTTTTATGAACCAAGATCTACTATAGTAGGTACAAACGTCAAGTGTGAAAACCGTGTAAATATTTTCGCTAGCAAGACTCCCCGTTTCCAGGGAGATATCCTCGTGTTCGAGTTCGACTATTACCAGGGGTACTCTCTCATTTCCGCTTTGTAATTCTCCAATTGGCAGTACAGTGTGTCTTTACCATGTAATTTCCTCTTCCTCTAATCTGCAAGGATATTTTGCAACATTCTTGTCTTAAATAGGTAGGTATCGTCACACTTAAATTACCTAAATTTAATTACTTTATTTAGGAAAATTCTGTGGGTATGCATATTGCCTGTAGTTCTGTATTTCTATTGATGAGCAGCTAAACCGATCATCTGAAATACTTTCCAACTATTTTCCATTCACAACACAAAGGTATAATCGGATTATCCCTAAAACACCATACCTCTAGAGAACAGACAATACCTAGATAGTTAGGTAGGAATCGTAACATGGGCCAATGTTCAATAACTGTGGACCTGTAGTACCTTAGGAGGTACTAGGTACCGATATTTTTAAAATGAGTACTCAACTCATTTACCAGCACCACTAACACATAATCCATCATACGTGTGCAGTGTAGGTAAAAAAAGTACGTCTAATCTACACAACGTAATCCCTGCAGATTCCTCCGCCGGCTAGATTTGTCATTCAATCACATCCAACGGCTCGAGAATCTGAACCACCTGCGGCTCCTTTGGCTGGACGTCTCTTACAATAACATATCCAGTTTCGAGTACGGCACCGAGAGCGGTCTCTGGACGCTGCTGCATCTGGAATATTTAAACTTGAACGAAAATAGTCTTATGTCTATGAAAGTTTTATCCGGATGCACGAGGTAAGATAGCTCCTCAAATGTTTTGGGGAGTAGAATTTGAAACCGTAGGGCTTATTAAATTTTTATACAATACAACAGATCGCGAGCGTCGTAAAAAGTTGTATTTTATACGCAAAATTGAACCGAAATTGTTCTCACAATTCATCGTAGTCGGGTATTAGATAGTTACATTGATCTTCGTAGACTGATTTAAGCTTAGATTGCACGAACTACAATACACGCTGCTCGAGCTTGCGCTCTATATGCGTCAGATCCGGGTGCTCACCTGAGCCAACCGGATTAACTCAGCATCCGCCTACAACGATGTGGTCGTCAACAATTCCCTTACACTTCCCTTATACATTAGATACCGACGATTATTGGTTTCAACGGACTTCTCCGCTTCGATTGTCACCGATATTGAATGGTCAAATTTTCTGTGCTAGAGGTTCCACAATAATATTGCTGTTTCGATTGTTCTTTTTTATGTTACTTATTGATTTATGGTAAGTATCTGATGGAAAGATAAGCATCTGGATTTGAAGATCCAAAATACAAAAAATCTTAGTTCGTTGCGCTGGCTCATTCATTAGTGATATCCGTATTTTAAGAGCCAAATTACCAAAAAATCAGGACTCGTTCTTTCATTAGTTTATATTACTTTTATTAATGTTACACCCCAACCTTTTGAGCAAAAGTTCGGAAATTTTCAAGCTCGCTCCGCTCGCAAATTTTTTAAATAATTATACCACCCGCACCGCTTATTTTGAGCCGAGCTAGCTGCGCTCGCTCATTTTTTCCGTTCCGTTCAGGTATAACACCAGCCAGAAATGCTTCTGCAAGGGTGTATGTAGGTCATATCAGCTAAAACCAGGTACGACGTCGCCAGTGGATGTCACGGGTCTCACCAAAAGAGCTGGTGTGCTCCGGATACAGCATCAGAAGTGGGAGTTGTTGATTTTAGACGACACCAGACCTCGTCCTCCACTGATTTGCGCTACCTCCAGCCCAAGATACCAGTGCGTACGTAGATGCAAAGGGGAGTGAAGGGCTGTCACAGTCAGGATGGGAGCGAAAGGATTTGGAGCCAACAAGAATACCAGCATCGAGTCAGTTTGAAGGAGGATAGATACTATACTTGGTGTGTAATATATAAAGGAAGGATATTGACTGCTGTAATTGGTCCCTCGGAGAGCTCTGCTAGTTTGAACTTCATAATTTGATGTCTTTCGATGTCCCACCGTAATCTAAGTACCCGTGACCTTCAACTCATCTTCTTATGTTGTTGATCGAAGTCCTGTCGCAAGCGCGTACACTATCAGCTATTATTCATCTCTTGTCTTTCTGCTATTCTTCTTAACTTTCCTTCGCTATCCTGTCGCAAGAAGCGCATACGTAATTTTCGGCTATACTTCTTATGTTATCCATAGAAGTCCTGTTGCAACCTGCCTACGCTATCAGCTATTCTTTAACTCTTGTCTTTCTTCTATTCTCCTTAATTTTCCTTTGATGTCCAGTCGCAAGCAGCGTACCCGTAACCTTCAGCTATTCTTCTTAAACATAATTTCTATTGACATTCTGTCGCAAGCAGCGTATCCGTAATTTTCTGCAATTCTTCTTATTTTTCGTCCGATGTCCTGTAGCAAGCAGCGTACCTGTAATTTTCGGCTATTCTACTTATGTTGTCCATCGAAGTCCTGTCACAGTCAGCCTTAACAATGAGATATTCTTTAACTCTTGGCTTTCTGATATTCTTCTTTTTTTCCTTCGATGTCCTTTCGCAAGCAGCGTACCCTTAGTTTTTACGGCTATACTTCTTACGTTGTCCATAGAAGTCTCGTGGCAACATGTCGACGCTATCAGCTATTCTTCTACTCTTGTCTTTCTCCTATTCTTCTTCATTTTCCATCGATGTCCCGCCGTAATACGCGTACCCGTAACCTTCCACTATTCTTCTTATATTTTTATATTTTCTACTTTCGTCCTGTCGCAAGCAGCGTACCCGTAATTTTCGGCTTTTTTTCATATGTTGTCCATCGAAGTCCTGTCGCAACTGGCCTACACTATCAGCTATTCTTCAACTCTTGTCTGTCCGATATTCTTCTTAATTTTCCTTCGATGTCCCGCCGTAATCTGCGTACCCGTAATTTCTGGCTATTCTTTTTATGTTATTTATCGAAGTCCTGTCGCACCTGGCCTACACTATCAGCTATTCATCAACTCTTGCCTTTCTGCTATTCTTCTTAATTTTCTTTCGACGTCCTGTCATAAGCAGCGTACCCGTAACCTTCAGCTGTCCTTATTGTGTCGTCTCCCAGATTTTTGTCTTATCGCAGCAAAATACCCGTAATTTTCCAGGTAACGTAGTGTACACATACATTTTTGCTGTTTTTCTTATTGTTGTCACGCCATGTCGCCCGTAGCATACCCATAACATTCAGCATTCTTCTAATGTTGTCCCTCAGTCTAAATTTCACTTTATCTAATTCTATACGAAAAATTTAGTAAACCCTAGCTGCGCTTGCTCATTTTTTAATTTAAAATAGTTTTTTCAATAAAATCTGTCTCATAATTACCGAGCTTCATTGAGTGGTTACTTTTAACGGTGATACTTTGTCCTATGTGGCCATTGACAAGAATTATGTGATGACCACTGATTTTCAAGTAATAAAAACACAGCACCGCAAACGTGTTAAATTATCACTCACGCCTGACAGACCATTTCAAAACAGACCATTTTTCTTTGAAAATTTAGATTGCGTGAGCTGCATGCGCGCAATAACCGTCTGAGCACGTTGCTCGAGCTCGCGGTCTACATGCGTCAGATCCGGCTACTGACGGAGCTGGACCTCCGCGCCAACCCGATTTGCACAGCGCCTGCGTATAAGGAAGTAGTCATCAACACCTTCCCTAGACTGCTGAGATTGGATGCTGTGATGTTGGATCCGGTCGTCCAAGTAAGATCTACAGATATACTCTATGAAGTGCTTACATCTGATCTGTGGTGGCTAACGAGATGAAAGTTAGTGAGTATCGCGAGATTTTATTAAACTATCTTCAAGGATGCTATTAATTCTACAAGAATTGTAAGCTTAACAAAATATTTATGATACTAGAACTACTAGAAGTATTGGTTTCCACCACCACGCAGCCAAGCACAGCTCTGTTGGAAAGGCAGCAGTTTAAAATGTACTTGATCACTCAAGTATTTGATAGCTTGAATGTTCTAAAACCACCTTACATGTTCTAATTTTTATTCGTGAGACAGTTTACCAGGTTCAGTATAATTCTTTTTTTTTTTATACTTCCAAGGTGGCAAACAAGCTTACGGCCTGCCTGATGGTAAGCAGTCACCGCAGCCTATGGACGTTTGCAATACCAGGGGCATCACCCACGCGTTGCCGACCCCGTAAAAACCTTTTAACCCCTTTCTTGAAGAATTCTATGTACCTAACAAAATAAATACCTAACTTGAGTACCTGTTACCTACATGATATAATTATCTTCGTTCCCCTCATGGTTCAGCGTTCGCTGAGGATGCAAATGACCCCCGACGTGAACGCGTTCGCGGTCCGACGGCTGCTGAGGCTCCTCTACATAGAGCAGCTGTCGCGTGCGGTGGTGTCGCCGTACGTGCCGCCCGCGGACACCACTGAGGTGCCTCTGGTCGTAATCGTCGGGTACGAGGCACTCGGAAAAGGTGAACAAGAATATATGTGATACTATGTAGTGTACTGGCACGGGAATCACACTGTGAAAAGAGCCTACTTCGAGTCGACTGTCCGAGTAATGTCCGACTCAGAAACGTCTACTAGTACAGCTAGACGACATGCCTTTTCCGATATTTAATCGATTAGCCAATATTCAATAGACTACATGGCTGGAATGTTCTGAGGATCAGCATGAGTTGCGACACTAAAGCAGTGCAATAAAGTACCTAAGTCAAATGCCGGCCTAGTGAATAGCAAAAAAATACTACTATATATTGTACCATACGTCAGGTACGTTTTGTGCTATATTCTAGGTTGCTGAAGAGTATAAGGTATGCGTGTATTCTCCTTATCCCCATTAGCCTATAAATGTGGCCATTTGGAAATCAATAGAAGATTGTGCTGCTCTTGTAGGTGGTCTGGTACGCCGCCTATTACCGAATGTGTCCGAGAGACTATGAAGATTTTAGGTAGCCGATGGAAATAGAGAACGGTACGTAACGTTCGGGAGGAGACTATTAGACGTTCAGCAATTTACCGAGTGCGCCCAAGGGTTGTAGGGGTAGGTAGCTTATGGAAACAGGGAACGGTACGAAAGATCGGGGGTGGCTATGTCCAGCAATGTACCTACGTCACAGGCGGGGTTAAAATTATTGGAAGCTACTCTCCTCGAAGGTGCCCTCGTCCGGCGGCTGGTCTCCGAGTGTAAGGACCATGTGGAACACGCGTGGCTGCACACCACCGCGCCCTACCACTACATTAATCACTACAAGGAGATGCCGCGGAAGCGCTTCGACGACATGCTGCTCGCTGGCGACTTCCTTACCTACGGCGAGATTGACGGGGAGTCCTATGGGCTAAGTATGTGTCAATTTTACATATTCCTAGATCGAGGAATGAGGAGGCGCCCGGGAGAGCATAACTGGGACTGACGCTAAGATGATGATGATGGAGATTGAGGAATGAGATATGGCGTTGAAAAGGGTAAGAAAGGGGCCAAGTCGATCTGTGTGGAAGCACGGGAGGAATAGACTGTGTGGGCGCCGTAGGTTACCCTACGTCATCGAGTACCATGCACTGCATTGCATGCATTGCACGGGCAGACCCACGTTTTGTGGGTCATCTAAACGTCTACTATCGCTACAAAGGGGAACTTTTCTTGTACTCGATGACATAGGATAACCTACGGCGCCCTCACAGTCTAGAGGGCCTATATTCAGATGTAGACTTCCTGCGGCTGAGATGTTAAAATACTAATAAATCTGAACTTGATACGTAAATAAATACTAGCTGGTATATCTAATTTTAGCTGTTCTGAATATACGACGCTCACCGAAGTACGTTCGTGAAAAATCTAACCATAGGTTAGTATTAATAATATTAATCGAAACGAAAGTTAGGTATCTACTTTGTCTGTATGTCCGTTTTCACGCTGAAACCGCTGAACAGATTTCGCTTCTCAGGCCTGATTCAAGAGTAACTCTATCCTCCCCCTCTCTTGTGATTTCAGATAACCCCAGCCTATAATATGTAATCGTATATGTTCGTTCATCGCAGGGTTCATCTTGCTATACCTAATACTCAGTTATTTAAAATATTTTATAACTTTAAGGTCGCAAGGAAGCACACAATAATCCTGGTAAGATAAAGTTGCTAGCGATGGATTTGCTGCCAGCACTGATGTTGAAGCACCGCGGTCGTCGTCCGTATCTCTTATTGGCTACCACCGCAGATAGTTCATCTCTTCTCAGTCTTCAAGAGGAAAGGAAACAGTATGTGAAGATAAGCTATTTTATTACATGAATAATAAAATAAATTATATAGGTACCATTTTTCACAAGCGTGCAGTTCGGATCTTTGCAAACATTCTACTATCCCATGGCATGTTCCCGAGATAGACTAAGATAGAAATTCAGAATTGTGATTATGAGAGGAGGAAATGTGTAACATTGCTATGAAATCTTGTGCAGGGTTATAAACATCTTTGAATAAAAAAATCCACTATCGAACTCATTGACAACTAACTCCATATAAGCATGTCCATATGTCATAAAAGCAAGATAACTGCAAAAAAAAACATACGATATGTGGTACTCAACATCCTCCCTTCATTTGAAAATGGCGTCTTACGTAGATTACAAATAGGTATTTAAAATGCTACCAAATTCGGTCTTGCCACACCGAACAAGAGGGCACTTGAGGGCACAAGAAGTTTATTTGTCGAAGTGCTAGTAGCGATTTTTAGATTCGGCGACGTCCAAAACCCGGTAAAAGTTTTCTCATACTTGTTACATGTTTTGCCTTGTAAATAGAAAAAAGCATTTGTGTGGGTACCCATCTAGGACCAAAAGTTTCCTATGGCACTCACTGGAACAATGTAGATTCCTATTACCGAAAGAATTTTCAAATTCGGTTCGGAGATTATTCGGTTCGGATATTTAGTTAGACGAAGGTATTTAATCACTCTCGTTTCTAGAGTTCGCATGAGGCTTCGTCATATGAGATTGTCTGCAGAAGCCCCCCTGGAGAAATCAACACTTCAAGTATTGCTCTCTGGTCGGATTCTAATAACAGGCATTCTGAACGAGATCCTCATGGTAAGTAAATCATAAACTCCGTCTCTTATAAAAATATGTCCTTGTACGCGCATTCATCGTTTGGTGGTTACTTTCTCTTCGGAGCGTAATATACAAAATTATAAATGAGCAAAAATAATAAGTAGATAGCCATAATAAAACAAAGCCAAATAAAAAGGTACTTTTTTCAAATTTTTTTTACTAATTATAGAACAGAGGAGTTTTCGCTCGGCCCCGGGCGGTGAAAACTCACGCTGCGCCACTGGTTCTTTAGAATATTTGTCTTTGGGAAGATTCTAGGACAACTGCTGTGTTCTTACCCTACACTGTAGCTGTATTGAAGTTCCACTGATTCACCACGGGACTTCTTACATGAAACAAACTCTAAACTATCCTATGGGACATACTGACGTTTTTTTCGAATCATAATATTTTATGTGCTGTTAGAAACGGTCACCTAAATGATAAAAACTCTTAACTTTCTTACTCAATTTTTTTCCCAGGCATTTCCAGAAGAAAAAGAGCAAAGCGAATTCATTGTCACGTCCCAGTGCTCCCTGTTGATGGATAGCGACGTGCGTCAAACTGTCGAGAGCTTCGCCAAAGGATTCAACATGCTGCAATTGCTTAATTCCGTATGTATCACACCCGCACGACGCCCACTGTTGGGCATAGGCCTGTCGTCCGCCCATATCCATGTAAATCAGTTCATTTGTGTTATAGAAACAATTGTGTAATTGTTTGGCCAAAATCCTTTCATAATTTAAATCAGTGCACTGAGCTTTTCTGTAAATTTGTGGTTTCCACATGAATGAATTTCAAAACTCTTAAATCTTTACCCTGTCATAATCATCATCATCATCAGCCTATTCTAGTCCCATTGCTGGGCATAGTCATTTTTAACCTGTCCCATGGTATGCTATTATTTTACCAGGAGACAGGTAAAAAATGATAAAATTTGGAAGAGATCCCTATGTTATTCATGCCCGTTTTCACCATCACTCCCTAAGTTTTAAGGGACTCCCAACAATATTATGTAACAGATTTTTATTTAATTTATATTTAATTTTCGTACCAAATATCGTCGATTGCATCTCCCATTACTTAGTAGCCTGATGTTCTTTTACTGTGCACGCCTTCAAGTAACTACCTAAGTACCTCCACTATCCCCCCCCCCCCCCCCCCCCAACGCGTAGATCGCTTTTGTTTTGGTCGTGGCACAGAGGTCGAAAGTCTGTCTCGTCTGTCATCAAAATTTAGTTTCAAAATATAAATTTAGTTAAAAAATATTCAAAACTATCAATTTATGACTGTTAGAGTGTTTTTTGTTATACTGACTCTGTGACAGATAAATAACGTAATATAATAATGATTTACAATAAACCGTCATGAGGTGCCAATCAACTCCAGTCTGTTCCAGTCTCAGCGTCCCAGCAGAAGACCTCGGTCAACCTCGGTTCACCAACGGCATTAGAAGACCACTTCTAATAACTATATTTTATATTGCCGAATTACTTTCTAACCCAAATAATAAATGATTTAAGTTACTTTAATTTATAACTTTGTTTTTTCTTTTTCTCTAGCTTAAATTTCTCGTTTCTAAAAAAAGGCATAAGGTAATTATAATGTATGTGTACACCTAAACATAAATCATTATTGATTAATTTGTGCTTTGAATCCCTGAAATATCCCATGCAACAGCTTACAGAAATAGACCAAGCGACTGCTTAAAGGTTAAAATGCTATAAATTTCCTCTAAAACTAATGGAGTGATGGTAAAATCAGGCATCAGTGTCCAATAATTCCTATTTGAAAATCTTCAGACCAGTAGCTCCCATAAAACAAAGTACAAATGTACAAGTACAAATGTTAGTAAATAATTTATATCTTTACATAGTCACTTGTTGCCATCTGTATCTATGTACACTTAGATCTTTTAAACTATGAAATGGATTTTAATGCAGATTTCAACAATCGATAGTGATTCAAGTAAGAAACAAAAAGGGTAGGTGTACGCGAACAAAGTCATGCCAGGTCCACTAGTAAATTATAAAATAAAGATAGACAGAGGTTACATCTCATCAGCAGCCCATAACAGACAAGAATTGTGTTATACTTATAGCCCAAAAGTTATCTGAATCCAAGTTAATATAAATAAATAAATTAAAATGCTTGGACAAATTCCCATAGAGCTATAGCTAGCCCCAAAGTAAGCAAAGCTTGTGTTACGGGTATAACTGGTAAACAACAGTTGTGCATATTTAAGGCTTGCTACTTCTGAGTGTGATTAATACCTACAGCCCTACTGTCGTATTTATCAGAGCTGCATTGTTTATTTTAACATGTCAAATTTTAATTATTTATGAAAATGTTCCTCACCATCCTACAAACATTTCTGGTCTACCCGCCTGCTTCAACATATCTAACATCTTTGCTTGGAAAACAGGATCTACTGCTTCCACAGATACACCAGTGCCAGTCTGGGGCATTGCAAAGACGTCAATAACACGTACAGTGTAGTCGTCTACGAATTCACGTGTAATATCGTATGTTCAATCATTTGTGAAAGTACACAGGAAAATATGTAAGAGAGCAAAAATACTTCATAGTCACAACAATGACATGCACAAAAATATTAAAAGCACTAAGTACCTAGGTGTGTAAAGTTTGTAAATTACAAATCTTTCCCAACATGAGACCCATGACCTTCATAGGGACGCCGGCGCGTCCGTAAATATTAACCCGGGTTATTGCCATAATCTCCATGCTCGGCAGACGGGTTGCAGATCGCAGTGTTATAAATATAACAATGGAAAACGCTGCTGCCCATTTTCCAGCCTACTCTAGATATATTGCTTCGAAAACATTAGTCGCCCTATATGACACCCGTAAGTGTAACGGGTTAGTGCTATTATACTCTGGACACCATACAGCCATCCATACCATACCTATACTTAAAAATTGGGAAAATTAGACGTGGATAAAAGACGTTTAAATTTTACATTATGTGACCCGACTATTTTCGTATTGTTTCGTTTTTGTATTATCAAACAACACTCAACAATTATCAACGAATGTCTGGCCATGCCACTCCCGAAAGCACGGAAAGGAAAGGCTAGCCCAAGGGACATGCGTGGCAACAAACTCACCACCAAGGATCCGAGCGAAGTGGACAAGGGAAAACAGGAAGGCGGACCCTGGCCCTCCACGAGAGCACAACCGATTAGATTTGACGTTTCGTTTTCGTATTAGTGATTAATAACAATAAATAATAATAATAAATATGCTTGGATAAATTTTCACAGCGCCATCTTGCCCCAAAGTAAGCAAAGCTTGTGTTATGGGTGTTCAATAACTGATAAACTACTTATATAGTATCTACGTAGTATCTATATAGTATCTATCTATATATGTGGAATTACAAATTAAACATAAGATTTAATTTCCTTAAAATATTATGTCGTCATACGTCATAGCAAACGTTTCTGATGCCGAAACCTAAACGGTGTTAGATATTCATTCTACTGATACTCAGTGCGTACATCTGGCTACGAAATGAGCTACGCGCTTTGCTACGTATGTACAAAAGCTGTAACAAAGATATCAAAAACAAGGATGTATCGTGCTTTAGCTGTACCCTCGTGAAAGTATCTCACTTATTCAATTACTAGCGTTTGCCCGCGACTTTGACCGCTTATAATTACGTTATGGCGTGTTGCCGTGGGAACTACAGTGAATTTCGGGATAAAAATAGCCTTGTCCATCAATAGAATGCCATTACCTGTATATCATATCTAAAAACAGCTTGGGATCCTCTTAAAGATTGGGCGGTACATCAACTGGAAACAACTGCTTCAGTTATATCAAGCATATACGATCGATCCTGCATGGAGTTCCTAATGATGCCACCTTTAGGATGTGTCAGCCAAATATCAAGTGTCTGCTTTGTATTCGCCGGAGAAACGTGCTAAGAGTACTATTCGTGATCCGGAGCTGATAGATGCTCAGCTGCAGAGACTTGTACATCGGCGTAGGGTTACACGTTTGTCGGTATGCTACAGGCTACATTTTTTTTTATTGTTTTCGGGGAATGGGCGAAAGAATTTTTCAATCTAATTCCGTAGGCCCCTTTCCGCCTTTGGGGAACAAGACGCGGGTAGACGTCCTTACTTAGTAGACATACCAGTTATGCGCACGAACCGCTTAGGCTCGACTTTTTAGTGGAACTTAAAATGTGTTCCCCGAACACAGTGGGGCTGCACTGGGGGAGCACACAATGGTGGCTACAGCCACCTCTGCAACCTGCTCTCATTCAAAGCCAGAGTATATAGGCTGTTTTAGACAGGCATGATTCCCCTTCGGCCGCATTGTCGCTTCCCTGATGGCGGTCTGGATGGATGGCCTTAGTATACTTTAAAAATATGTCCTTGCTTTTTTCTATTTCTGTGCGGCAAAAATGTAACATACAGACAGACAGATATGGAGTGACATTGCCATTTACTAGTATACTTTCTGATTATCTATTTTGTGCTCGTATACCCATGGACTATTATTATCAGATAAAAAAATACTACGTTATTTTATTATATTTCTATCTGTTACATCGTTTAAAACAAAATATAATCGATGGCTTAGATTTACACTACGCAAAGGATTATAAAGAGGTTTTCCACAATAGAGTGATTGAAGAGGAAGGTTTATAAGCAACAAAAAGAGTAAGTTGGGCTTAAGTAGGTGTACGCGAACGTAGTCGCGCCGGGTTATTATATAAACCACAGTTAAGTCACAGACATACCAGACTAAACACAAATCACAAATATTCCCTGTTCGCTCGCTCTACAATGATTATGAATCTTGCTATCCCGTTTATTCATCCCTTGGAATAAGTTCACGGAAAATGACGTGCGCAATGTTTTGAACGTTCGACATATTGCTCGAGGGCCTATCGACCTGACGTTTTTTTTGAAACATCGGTGTAAATTTTATAATTTCCTAATAAAATTTAAATTAAACCATTTAAAAGATTGTAATTTTGTGTGTAATTTAGTGCACATTTATGTGAAAGCGCAAAGTATGGAAATACACCTGGATTATCCTTTCACCGGTAAGTAAACATTCGTGGTCGAGGCGATCCGAAATAAATTTTAGAAATTGTGACAAAAATATGCATCGAAATAGTGTGAATTTGCATTAATTGAATTGCTTTACCTTAAAACAACATGCCATTAGAGATAGATTTAAAATTATTGGCAAATTGAGCAATATTTCGGTGTCTAAATAGGTACGAAAATATTTTGATGCTAACAGGGTCGGACTTAGTATTTATAGGGAGAAGGTGGTAATGTGGCCCCTGCACATATATTGGCCCCCTTCAATATTTTACTGTCATAACAACGCTGCCTAGTATAATTTTGGTGCAACGGGATGCTCGCGCCATGCTACTAATTTAGTACCGTACAAATCCAACAGATGCTGTCACGTTCAATTGTCATTCGAACTAGTTGAAATTCGCGACCGCCAAAACTTTTGAGTACTGTGATTTTATGTCGATTGTTGTTTGAAAAAAGAAAGTTTTGGCTTTTGTGGTCGAACATCGGATACATTAAACTGTTCTCCTACGGAAATTGAAAGGTGAATATGTAATTAAACTTTTAATAAATATTTTTGGTACGTTTGTTTAAATATTCGCAATAGTTGTAATTTGGCCCCCTCACATTGGTTGTATTGTGGTCCTGGGGGTCACATTACATGTAAGAGTGATTCATTACGGTGTCAGACGTAATCACGATGGAGAAGGCGCTGGTAGGAATGCCATTCGGCGCCAGAGAGACGCTACATCCAGCAGTAGCTCTGAAAGTGACGAAGACGCCGTGAATACCGATTATGACGACTCGTATACAAATACGGTTCCTGAAAACGCGGACGTGCCGTGTATGTTCTGCGAAACCATTTATTCCAATGACAGACCAGGAGAGCCATGGGTACAGTGTCAAAGTTGCGACTTATGGGCTCATGTAGCCTGTGGCGGCTCTGAAGGTGACTATTACATTTGTGATTTTTGCCGTTGAGCTTCAGTTGTGCAATACATTTAATGTGACCCCCCAGGGGGTCACATAACCATCACTTGATCTCAAGATACCAAATTTGATTAAATAAGAATAAATAATACTTTCGATGATCCTGTGCTAGTTTCATTTATTCCCTAATAAGACATGTTTAAACAAATGAATAAGAAGTCCTATAATGTATTTTTTAGGTTTCTAACTCCTGTATTTTTTAAATAAAGCTTCAAAAACAAAGTGGGGGGCCACATTACCACCTTCTCCTCTACTGTATAGTATTTTATTACTCAAATCTTGTGAATAGCGGTCCACAACTTTATATGTATCAGGGTTCCATACCAAAAATGTACCTAGATGACATTTTAAATGTTCAGACATTATATGAAACAACGGATTAATCGCGTATTTACGTTTATTTACATAAATATTTGTTTTTTTAGGTTTCCTAAAGACCAGACATGGTTATGTCTGGGTTGCAAATTGGAAGTGCTGCGTTGTAAACATTTTGAAGAACAAGATAATAATTAGATGCAAGTCCCTTCTGTCCTGCTGCACCAGCATAATATGAATTTTTACTGAAAATAAAGAATATGCTGCTTGTTTAATATATTAATGTATCTATCCTTTTCATTATTATTATTTTTTTCATGACTATGTCCTCTAGAGGGCATCATATTAAATTTGTGAAGTCACATAGGCCAACCTGTGAACAATGAAGACGCTTTTAACTATAAGTAAGTAGGTAGGTACCTACTTAGTTAAGAAGTTATGAGGCAACAAATAAACATTAATACCGGTCAAAATCATAACCCTCCTTTTTGCTAAAGCAAGCACTAACGATTCACGGTATGTAGGATCGAGAGATCGAAAAGACGGTGGTAGGTATCAGGGCATGGCTTTGATTCACTAGACACCTTCCTTTTATTATAATGTCAATATTAAAATATATCAGGACAAGCTTAAAAATATTGCATAGTGATCTGGAGCGAACAACAAGTCAGATTTGTTTGTGTTCGTTACGAGTAGAAAGTCGTAGCAAAATATAACTCATGATGGGCTGCCTTGTTCCGTCCCTGCATTTGCATTAGTGTGTGTGTTATAGAGATGTGTGACATTTTGTCTCATATTTAAACTCTAAATGTACTCTCTGCTTCTGTATAGAAATTTTTTTCTCTATGAGTTAAGTACGCGGGCCTGTTATCGGGTAACTTACCTGTTTAGTAGACGGCGGCGCTATTGTGCTTAGTGGAATGATATTTACTAAGTAGCGTCCATAGTTCTGATTTTGTCTACTGGAGAGATAAGTTGGTGGCATTGATTCACAAACAGAACAAAAAAGATCCACTGATTACCTACACCGCGAACTTTCCAATCTTTTTGTTTCGTATTAGTTATTTTTGAAATTGTCATAACTAGAATTGTCTTACTAGAATTGTCAATGTCTGTGGATTTGACGTCTTGGGCCTTGCGGTCTAAATTAATTAATTATTTAATAATTATTTCGTGGTACTTAGATAGGACGTAGTACTTAATATTTCTATGGGTTTTTTAGATGATAGTGTTATAGCGATATTACACAGTTCACTTTTGCCTTTCAATTTGGAAGAAGCAAAGGATCGCTTAGCAATATCTATCAATCGCAGCGGAACTGCCTTGCTGCTGTACCTTGTTGCTGCTGCCTGTATCTGTACATAGTATAAAACGAAGTCGCTGCTGCCGTTTGTACGCTTAAATCTTTTAAACTATGCAACTGATTTTAATATGGTTTTCAACAATAAATAGTTATTCAAAAGAAAGGTTTATAAGCAAGAGAAAACAGGGTAGATAGGGATAAGGTGTACGCGAACCAAGTCGCGCTGGGTCCACTAGCTAGAAGATGTTGCTTTGCAATAATTCGCTTCACCCAAATTGAAAAGCAAAAGTGAACCGTGTATTATCGCTGATACACAATTATAGCTCCTCGTACTATACAAACTCTACTGGGAACATTTTATTTTTGTTTTTGCCAGTTTTCAGTGGTTTTTTAAACAAGTACGTGATTTCAGTGCACAAAAATGAGCGTTGACCAATTCAAGGAGACCAAACGCAATAGTGGGGAAACAGCAGAAACGAATCAGAGTAAAGACATGGGTCGCAGCCGCAGCTGGAGTCCTCATAAGTCTTCTCTGAAAATCAGCGGGCTCAACATGTCCGCGGTGTTGAAGACTTGGGCTGATATGTCCAAAATCAACTTGATCTCTTTCGGCACATCAATAGGGGATTCAGTGTCATGTAAGTGGATTTATAATACAACTAGATAGAAAATAGCTTAGATCAAATAAAGGCCACTCGACATATTGTTACAAGTTAACAATATCTCGATTGACCTTGCTCAATAATTACAAGTTAATCATTGTCATAAACCTTTCATTAAAAAATTGTTTTGATGTCGCTTTTTAAATTTTTAAGTATGGCGACTTTCACCTAACTCGGACAACCCGTTAGAGAAAGCCGATTCGAAAGAACCGAGCCTCGCTGCCTTCAGCAGAGCGACCACGTGGAGGTGAACTGGCTTGGGCCCAGACGATGTTAATAGGACCCCACAATCCCCCCCAACAAGCTAATATTATTAGTAATTAAAGCTAACTTTGGCATGTACCTTATATTTATTGTAAAGGAAGACCCCAGGCCAGGATGCCAAGTCGATAGAGTAATTATTACCATCATCCCACATCAACAGTTCTCGACAGTCCTTGAGCCTCCTTCCATATATTAGTGAGAGATCGCAATGTTGACAATATTCGATGGAAAACATGCTCATTTTGGTCTGGCTTTTTAATAATATTGGTCACGTGTGCCGAACCCGAACGCAAAACCTTCTATGATTGACTCTTCCGTTGGTGCTCATCTACTCTGCCAGACACCACACGCCGTACTCTGCATCAGGTGGGATCCACCACGTACGCCCACTTGATATCTACCATCATAACGCACGCCGCGTACTAAACCCGTAATGGATAAGATACAAACCCTTCACGCCGGTGATCGCGCGATGTTCGCGGGCTCTGTTGTTCTCATGTTATTTCTGTCGTACGGTAGCCAAAAAGGCAAGCGGGCCACCTGATGGAACGTAGTCACCGCTGCCTATAGACATTAATGACGCCAGCAGCCGTAAAACTAGCTTTTTCGCTAGCTTTTGATTCACGTTGAAATAAGCGAAATGCAAACTTATATCTCGCGCGACAAAGCCCGCCACGCTTCGCAGGCAGGGTATCGTCAATGCATTGCCCACCTCTAAAACTCCGGGACACGTTGCTCTGACAGGAAAAAGGCATATGCCCCTCCACTATCAAAGCCTCGCCCTTCCCCAAACCCATACTACATGGAGCAATCGAAACCTTACTCACCGGCAGGAACATAATATATTTTAAATATTATTGTTTGGCTGCGGTATTCTGTAAGGTAGAAGTACTCCCTCAGTCGGGCGACTCCTATTCTAACGGGATAACTCTAAGCTCAAATTAATATTAATTAATTACTTCCAGCACCATCGCTTTGGAATCGCAATTCAACCCAACGCATTAGATCATCGAGCTATATGATTCCTGATTTCGTATTGGAAGAGGAATCGATCATAGAACAAGTTTGTAATTTGTTAGTTCATCATATCAAGCGAAAGACGCTACTGCTGGGCACAGGCCTCCCCCAAAGACCTTTACAAAGACCGGTCCTGTGTGTATCAGGAAAGGGCAATTATGTCTATCACCATATTAGCCGAAAGATGCCCACTGCTGGGCATAGGCTTCCCCCAGTGATCCACAAAGGCCGGTCTTGTGCCTTCCGCATTCAGCTGGTACCTGCGATCTTTACCAGGTCATCGGTCCACCTTGTGGGTGACCTACCCACGCTGTTTCTTCCGGTATGTCTATACTAAGACCGTTATCTTGAAAACATAACACATGTGGAAGCACGCATGTTGCAAAACTTTGTATTGTTCGTGAATTTCTAAATAATTAACTTTATAAGCGCGCTACTTCAGATAATAAACGATATTAAATTCTTGGCAACTCCACCGTGGCGGACTCCGGAGTTGTATAACTTTTCATGAAATATTCATAAATGAGTGCAAACTTCGACATGAAAATATTTTCGTCAACTGCTGCCCTGCCGGGTACCTTTGCGAGGCTTTCAACCGCTGTTGGGATGATATATAAAAGTAATATATGGCTAATTGCCTGGATCGTCGCTTGAGGGGGCCCTATTTTAGAACCGCTCACATTCACGCGTTCGCGTACGCTACCTGTCTCTTTCGCATTCGTGGTAAGTTGCTAGAGATATAAAAGACAGGCATTAGAATGCGCGCGCTCGCCTGGATGCGAGCGGTTCAAAAATAGGTCCCTAGATACAAACGAAAACTTGTGTCGCATTCACAGATCTACATCCAAAGGTAAATGTTCGTGCTGCTCGTTGGTATGACAATGGTGGCATAACTTAAACGGCTGAACCGATTCGTCTATACTAATATTGTAAACGGAAAAAGTTTGTACCTGACACCGCAATCCAAAGTTGAAATACCATTATTAGAGTTAAAGGAGATGGGGGTATATCCGAATTTATGTTTACGTGGGTATGTATTACGATGAAAATATGAAAAGGAAATTAATTGCGTTTTACAAGTCGTTTTATTTAAGAAAGGGCAAAGAACCTTTGGCATCAGCGTCATCTATCAGCAATCATCATCATCCGCTTAAAACCCACTACTGTGCATCGTCACAAATTGTACTAGTAGAAAATTAGGCCTTTTTCCTAGTGGTTTGGTATGACTGTTTAACCACTCGTATAGGTATCCAGAGTATTTTCCTACTTACATGCAGGTTATCTTTGAAACGTAGCATACATACATGAAAATTGTACACGCACATGACAGGAACAGACCCAGTAATACAGGCTCAAGTGGAGAATGGTATTAGTATCCTATGGCCTAAGTAGGTTCGACTCTGCGCCGCCGTCTAGCGAGCACACTGACAATTATGCCCCTATGACTACAATTTTTAATAATGTGTAAAATATAAGACTAACGGTATATACATATATATAAAGGAACCCTCTGTTAAAGCAGGCATATTATTGTTAAATTACCATTTACCATCTGCAAAATGTAGCTTTACCCCGCCTCAACTAACTCGACTTACTGTTTAAACGGGAAGTGAAAGCGTAACAAACGAGAGTGACTTTCGAATCTTCGACGTACATAATATAAATGATATTGCAACACACACCACATCTGCGCTTTTCGTGAGCTGGGCCGCGGTCGGGCGCCGCGCGTCGAGTCAGCCCCGCCAATTTGATGTGCGCTCCCCTGAGTAGGGTCACATTTCATCACTTCCCGAAGCAGAAGACACTTCCTTTCCCAACGGTAAAAATGTTTCGCCGGATGCCTTTTATGTTGCCGCGGAAACTGAGGTTTCTTTGAATACAGTTTTTCACAGCCAACGGGGACACCGTTGGCATGTGAACTGCCGAACGGAAAGTTTATCAACGTTGCTTATCTTTATTGCGTCGGACTGAAGTAACAAAACTTATTTCTGAACTACGTACTGAATGGCTTAGACAAACATGACTTGTTCATGTCATGTAGCGTGTATGACTACGAGGACATGTAATCCTCGTAATCATTCTGGATGATTCAGTATGACCACGAGGAGAAAGCGCTATTTCATCAGTTTTAGCTACTTGTTTGACCGTCGTGCCATTTTGTAGATACAATTTGACAAGTAGGTAGGTATTATAGCTTCCAGCCCCAACACCTGAAATAACATCCTCGGATGTTGCGGGTGTCTATGGGCGGCCGTAACCACTTTCCATCAGGTTTCGTTTGACTTTCAATTGACATTTAATTACTTCGCAGTGAACGTAACGCTGCTTCTGAACGAGGGTTAGTTGTGTCGCCGTTTCTAGATATTCCCTGAGCTCTACACGACATGTAACCGTGACACTTGAAACATCCTCACATCGATGTCCCTCAGTTCGCGGTGAACGTGACCCCGATCATGAACGAGAGCCAGCTGTGGCGCTGCTTCTACATATTCCCCGAGCTCTACGGCGACGTGTACTCACCGGTGGTGCGCATACGCCACCTGGAGGATGTAGCTGAAATCATGGGCGGGGTGCTGACCCGAGACATGATCTCCGCCTGCCTCTCCTACCTGAGTCGCACGCCTATATTGGGCGATTTCGTCTACATAAAGCTGGATCTCTCGTCCAAGGTATGGAATCACTATAAGTTGTGAGTATACAGGCATCTTTACGATTCTATCTCTCCTTTCCATCAAACGGAACCGTCGACCTCATCACGTACTGCTAAGGATTAAATTGTGTTGTCAGCACACACGCAAGCTACCCGAATCTAGACAAATTTCGCCCGAATTAGGAAGTTCAACAGTACACATCAAGACGTTTGGTTGTTACTTACAGGTTGCTTGCTTGGCACTTGCTTTTTGCTTAGTAGTCCCGTTAAATACGGCCGTTGTACAACGTTATCTAAAAATTTTGGTTTATTATCTCTCCACCGTGGAGCAGTGCCATCTTGTAAAATAATGTGTATACTCTCAATACAGAGCATTTACTGCCGGTCTCTGTGAAACCTACCTAATACCAGACGACATCCGTCAGAAAGGTGGTAGAAATATAACTGAAGATACTAATACCTTAAATTTATTCCACAGCACCTCATGAATATTGATGTGCTCCAGCACTACAAATACATAGTTTACTTGGACCTCTCCTCCAATTATGTCTCTGACCTGACTGTACTCTCCTTTCTGCCTTACCTGCAGTGGCTTTCGGTGGCATTTAACAGACTAAGCACGGTCTTGGAATATGAAACTCGTGAGTTTTTGATTTAATTCATGGCATTTATGTCTAGGTAGCAATTCTGAGAATTTATGGAAGTAAAATGCCGTAAGTATTAGGCGGGGCACATAGATACATTAGTTTTTCTGGTTAGGATTCCGTATACGAATTTTGAACTGGAATCAACAGCCTGCATGAAAGGTGCCGCGGATTCTGATTGGTCGAATTTGAAATTCGTAATCGGGAAACTAATCGGGAAAGCGAATGTATGCGGCCGGCCTAAAAATGGAAAGGCTGTGAGCGACTAACAAAGCCAGTATAGTGCACATTTGCAAGTCGAAGAGATTAGTGCTATTCTAGTCTGCCGGACACCACACAGCACTAGTAACTGCGCTCCCGTGAACGAAGGACGTGTACACCTTCTACGCTGCAAACCATAGAACTAAATTATTTTTTGGGTATTAACTGTACCACAGCAGTATTATTACAATTTATGTTAAGTACAGAAACTAATTATTATTGCTAAGCGCGTCGGTGGCCGGGCGGTATCCGACTCGTAAGCGAGAGGTACCGGGTTCGATATCGCTGCGGCCATGTACCAATGACTCTTTTCTTTATGTACAATAGTTGAATTCTAACCGATGCCCTTACGGTGAGGGAAAACATCGTGATGTAACCTGCAAATTCAGGCAACTGAATTTGTAACCATGATCCAATCTGGTCAGGTTCCCCTGGTCACAGAGGTCAGATGGTAGTCGCTCCACTTTTTTTCAGATTTTTTATTATATCTATTTCCAACATAACAGTAATAAATATTACATTTTTAAATACTCACAATACTTAGGTCAGTTCTTACATAAAAAACTGTTCTTTGTATTATTTCTTAAGGATACCTATGGAGTCCGCTTTGGCTACATCTTTATTCACACTGTTCAGTAATCGCGGCACTAACCATTTCCTTGTCCTTTCCCCGTAATAATTATTCGCCCTTTCTTCCACAAACAACTGTAATTACCTGATCGCCAAATTCTGGGTCATGATCAAGGCGGACCCTGGGCCCTCGTCCTTAAGAGCACAACCAGGACATTAACGCTAAGATGATTATTTACAGAAGCTAATTATCAGCTATGCATGATCTCTTATTTTTTAATATACCTACCACTAAGGTGGCAAACAATCTTGCGGTCTACCTGATGGTAGACAGTTACTGCACGTGCTGCGACCCCGTAAATCTATCTGCTTTAATCTACAAAACAATTTACAATTTTTTCTTTTTGCTAACACAGCGCAGTGGTTTTTGACAGAAGTTCACTACAAATATAACTCTGTGAAGAAAATACGAGACATCAGCATGTTTTGGTCCATCACTATACTTGACCTGTCGCATAACAATATCAAATATATAAGTGGCTTGGAGAATTTGCAGTAAGTATAACATCACCAGTAACTTTATATATACTTCAAAAGCATGTTGTTGTAAAATTTATAAATACTTTAACCTAAACTATCAACCAAGATCTAGAGGCTCGGTGGCCGAGCGGTTAGAGTATCCGACTCGTGGGCGAGAGGTACCGGGTTCGAATCCCGCTGCGGCCATGTACCAATGTCTCTTTTCTGAGTTATGTACATTAGTTGAACACTAACCGAAGTTCTTACTGTGAGGGAAAACATCGTGATGGAACCAACACATTCAGGCGCCTGAATGTGTAACCATCATCCAATCTTGTCAGGCTCCCCTGGTAGCAAGGTAACGGAGGTCAGATGGATTATCTGCCAAATCCTGGATCATGGTCAAGGCGGACCCCAGGCCCTCGCACAACCGGGACATTAACGCCAAGATGATTATTATGATTATTTTTATGAACCAAGATCTACTATAGTAGGTACAAACGTCAAGTGTGAAAACCGTGTAAATATTTTCGCTAGCAAGACTCCCCGTTTCCAGGGAGATATCCTCGTGTTCGAGTTCGACTATTACCAGGGGTACGCTCTCATTTCCGCTTTGTAATTCTCCAATTGGCAGTACAGTGTGTCTTTACCATGTAATTTCCTCTTCCTCTAATCTGCAAGGATATTTTGCAACATTCTTGTCTTAAATAGGTAGGTATCGTCACACATAAATTACCTAAATTTAATTACTTTATTTAGGAAAATTCTGTGGGTATGCATATTGCCTGTAGTTCTGTATTTCTATTGATGAGCAGCTAAACCGATCATCTGAAATACTTTCCAACTATTTTCCATTCACAACACAAAGGTATAATCGGATTATCCCTAAAACACCATACCTCTAGAGAACAGACAATACCTAGATAGTTAGGTAGGAATCGTAACATGGGCCAATGTTCAATAACTGTGGACCTGTAGTACCTTAGGAGGTACTAGGTACCGATATTTTTAAAATGAGTACTCAACTCATTTACCAGCACCACTAACACATAATCCATCATACGTGTGCAGTGTAGGTAAAAAAAGTACGTCTAATCTACACAACGTAATCCCTGCAGATTCCTCCGCCGGCTAGATTTGTCATTCAATCACATCCAACGGCTCGAGAATCTGAACCACCTGCGGCTCCTTTGGCTGGACGTCTCTTACAATAACATATCCAGTTTCGAGTACGGCACCGAGAGCGGTCTCTGGACGCTGCTGCATCTGGAATATTTAAACTTGAACGAAAATAGTCTTATGTCTATGAAAGTTTTATCCGGATGCACGAGGTAAGATAGCTCCTCAAATGTTTTGGGGAGTAGAATTTGAAACCGTAGGGCTTATTAAATTTTTATACAATACAACAGATCGCGAGCGTCGTAAAAAGTTGTATTTTATACGCAAAATTGAACCGAAATTGTTCTCACAATTCATCGTAGTCGGGTATTAGATAGTTACATTGATCTTCGTAGACTGATTTAAGCTTAGATTGCACGAACTACAATACACGCTGCTCGAGCTTGCGCTCTATATGCGTCAGATCCGGGTGCTCACCTGAGCCAACCGGATTAACTCAGCATCCGCCTACAACGATGTGGTCGTCAACAATTCCCTTACACTTCCCTTATACATTAGATACCGACGATTATTGGTTTCAACGGACTTCTCCGCTTCGATTGTCACCGATATTGAATGGTCAAATTTTCTGTGCTAGAGGTTCCACAATAATATTGCTGTTTCGATTGTTCTTTTTTATGTTACTTATTGATTTATGGTAAGTATCTGATGGAAAGATAAGCATCTGGATTTGAAGATCCAAAATACAAAAAATCTTAGTTCGTTGCGCTGGCTCATTCATTAGTGATATCCGTATTTTAAGAGCCAAATTACCAAAAAATCAGGACTCGTTCTTTCATTAGTTTATATTACTTTTATTAATGTTACACCCCAACCTTTTGAGCAAAAGTTCGGAAATTTTCAAGCTCGCTCCGCTCGCAAATTTTTTAAATAATTATACCACCCGCACCGCTTATTTTGAGCCGAGCTAGCTGCGCTCGCTCATTTTTTCCGTTCCGTTCAGGTATAACACCAGCCAGAAATGCTTCTGCAAGGGTGTATGTAGGTCATATCAGCTAAAACCAGGTACGACGTCGCCAGTGGATGTCACGGGTCTCACCAAAAGAGCTGGTGTGCTCCGGATACAGCATCAGAAGTGGGAGTTGTTGATTTTAGACGACACCAGACCTCGTCCTCCACTGATTTGCGCTACCTCCAGCCCAAGATACCAGTGCGTACGTAGATGCAAAGGGGAGTGAAGGGCTGTCACAGTCAGGATGGGAGCGAAAGGATTTGGAGCCAACAAGAATACCAGCATCGAGTCAGTTTGAAGGAGGATAGATACTATACTTGGTGTGTAATATATAAAGGAAGGATATTGACTGCTGTAATTGGTCCCTCGGAGAGCTCTGCTAGTTTGAACTTCATAATTTGATGTCTTTCGATGTCCCACCGTAATCTAAGTACCCGTGACCTTCAACTCATCTTCTTATGTTGTTGATCGAAGTCCTGTCGCAAGCGCGTACACTATCAGCTATTATTCATCTCTTGTCTTTCTGCTATTCTTCTTAACTTTCCTTCGCTATCCTGTCGCAAGAAGCGCATACGTAATTTTCGGCTATACTTCTTATGTTATCCATAGAAGTCCTGTTGCAACCTGCCTACGCTATCAGCTATTCTTTAACTCTTGTCTTTCTTCTATTCTCCTTAATTTTCCTTTGATGTCCAGTCGCAAGCAGCGTACCCGTAACCTTCAGCTATTCTTCTTAAACATAATTTCTATTGACATTCTGTCGCAAGCAGCGTATCCGTAATTTTCTGCAATTCTTCTTATTTTTCGTCCGATGTCCTGTAGCAAGCAGCGTACCTGTAATTTTCGGCTATTCTACTTATGTTGTCCATCGAAGTCCTGTCACAGTCAGCCTTAACAATGAGATATTCTTTAACTCTTGGCTTTCTGATATTCTTCTTATTTTCCTTCGATGTCCTTTCGCAAGCAGCGTACCCTTAGTTTTTACGGCTATACTTCTTACGTTGTCCATAGAAGTCTCGTGGCAACATGTCGACGCTATCAGCTATTCTTCTACTCTTGTCTTTCTCCTATTCTTCTTCATTTTCCATCGATGTCCCGCCGTAATACGCGTACCCGTAACCTTCCACTATTCTTCTTATATTTTTATATTTTCTACTTTCGTCCTGTCGCAAGCAGCGTACCCGTAATTTTCGGCTTTTTTTCATATGTTGTCCATCGAAGTCCTGTCGCAACTGGCCTACACTATCAGCTATTCTTCAACTCTTGTCTGTCCGATATTCTTCTTAATTTTCCTTCGATGTCCCGCCGTAATCTGCGTACCCGTAATTTCTGGCTATTCTTTTTATGTTATTTATCGAAGTCCTGTCGCACCTGGCCTACACTATCAGCTATTCATCAACTCTTGCCTTTCTGCTATTCTTCTTAATTTTCTTTCGACGTCCTGTCATAAGCAGCGTACCCGTAACCTTCAGCTGTCCTTATTGTGTCGTCTCCCAGATTTTTGTCTTATCGCAGCAAAATACCCGTAATTTTCCAGGTAACGTAGTGTACACATACATTTTTGCTGTTTTTCTTATTGTTGTCACGCCATGTCGCCCGTAGCATACCCATAACATTCAGCATTCTTCTAATGTTGTCCCTCAGTCTAAATTTCACTTTATCTAATTCTATACGAAAAATTTAGTAAACCCTAGCTGCGCTTGCTCATTTTTTAATTTAAAATAGTTTTTTCAATAAAATCTGTCTCATAATTACCGAGCTTCATTGAGTGGTTACTTTTAACGGTGATACTTTGTCCTATGTGGCCATTGACAAGAATTATGTGATGACCACTGATTTTCAAGTAATAAAAACACAGCACCGCAAACGTGTTAAATTATCACTCACGCCTGACAGACCATTTCAAAACAGACCATTTTTCTTTGAAAATTTAGATTGCGTGAGCTGCATGCGCGCAATAACCGTCTGAGCACGTTGCTCGAGCTCGCGGTCTACATGCGTCAGATCCGGCTACTGACGGAGCTGGACCTCCGCGCCAACCCGATTTGCACAGCGCCTGCGTATAAGGAAGTAGTCATCAACACCTTCCCTAGACTGCTGAGATTGGATGCTGTGATGTTGGATCCGGTCGTCCAAGTAAGATCTACAGATATACTCTATGAAGTGCTTACATCTGATCTGTGGTGGCTAACGAGATGAAAGTTAGTGAGTATCGCGAGATTTTATTAAACTATCTTCAAGGATGCTATTAATTCTACAAGAATTGTAAGCTTAACAAAATATTTATGATACTAGAACTACTAGAAGTATTGGTTTCCACCACCACGCAGCCAAGCACAGCTCTGTTGGAAAGGCAGCAGTTTAAAATGTACTTGATCACTCAAGTATTTGATAGCTTGAATGTTCTAAAACCACCTTACATGTTCTAATTTTTATTCGTGAGACAGTTTACCAGGTTCAGTATAATTCTTTTTTTTTTTATACTTCCAAGGTGGCAAACAAGCTTACGGCCTGCCTGATGGTAAGCAGTCACCGCAGCCTATGGACGTTTGCAATACCAGGGGCATCACCCACGCGTTGCCGACCCCGTAAAAACCTTTTAACCCCTTTCTTGAAGAATTCTATGTACCTAACAAAATAAATACCTAACTTGAGTACCTGTTACCTACATGATATAATTATCTTCGTTCCCCTCATGGTTCAGCGTTCGCTGAGGATGCAAATGACCCCCGACGTGAACGCGTTCGCGGTCCGACGGCTGCTGAGGCTCCTCTACATAGAGCAGCTGTCGCGTGCGGTGGTGTCGCCGTACGTGCCGCCCGCGGACACCACTGAGGTGCCTCTGGTCGTAATCGTCGGGTACGAGGCACTCGGAAAAGGTGAACAAGAATATATGTGATACTATGTAGTGTACTGGCACGGGAATCACACTGTGAAAAGAGCCTACTTCGAGTCGACTGTCCGAGTAATGTCCGACTCAGAAACGTCTACTAGTACAGCTAGACGACATGCCTTTTCCGTTATTTAATCGATTAGCCAATATTCAATAGACTACATGGCTGGAATGTTCTGAGGATCAGCATGAGTTGCGACACTAAAGCAGTGCAATAAAGTACCTAAGTCAAATGCCGGCCTAGTGAATAGCAAAAAAATACTACTATATATTGTACCATACGTCAGGTACGTTTTGTGCTATATTCTAGGTTGCTGAAGAGTATAAGGTATGCGTGTATTCTCCTTATCCCCATTAGCCTATAAATGTGGCCATTTGGAAATCAATAGAAGATTGTGCTGCTCTTGTAGGTGGTCTGGTACGCCGCCTATTACCGAATGTGTCCGAGAGACTATGAAGATTTTAGGTAGCCGATGGAAATAGAGAACGGTACGTAACGTTCGGGAGGAGACTATTAGACGTTCAGCAATTTACCGAGTGCGCCCAAGGGTTGTAGGGGTAGGTAGCTTATGGAAAAAGGGGAACGGTACGAAAGATCGGGGGTGGCTATGTTCAACAATGTACCTACGTCACAGGCGGGGTTAAAATTATTGGAAGCTACTCTCCTCGAAGGTGCACTCGTCCGGCGGCTGGTCTCCGAGTGCAAGGACCATGTGGAACACGCGTGGCTGCACACCACCGCGCCCTACCACTACATTAATCACTACAAGGAGATGCCTCGGAAGCGCTTCGACGACATGCTGCTAGCTGGCGACTTCCTTACCTACGGCGAGATTGACGGGGAGTCCTATGGGCTAAGTATGTGTCAATTTTACATATTCCTAGATCGAGGAATGAGGAGGCGCCCGGGAGAGCATAACTGGGACTGACGCTAAGATGATGACGATGGAGATTGAGGAATGAGATATGGCGTTGAAAAGGGTAAGAAAGGGGCCAAGTCGATCTGTGTGGAAGCACGGGAGGAATAGACTGTGTGGGCGCCGTAGGTTACCCTACGTCATCGAGTACCATGCACTGCATTGCATGCATTGCACGGGCAGACCCACGTTTTGTGGGTCATCTAAACGTCTACTATCGCTACAAAGGGGAACTTTTCTTGTACTCGATGACATAGGATAACCTACGGTGCCCTCACAGTCTAGAGGGCCTATATTCAGATGTAGACTTCCGGCGGCTGAGATGGTAAAATACTAATCAATCTGAACTTGATACGTAAATAAATACTAGCTGGTATATCTAATTTTAGCTATTCTGAATATACGACGCTCACCGAAGTACATTCGTGAAAAATCTAACCATAGGTTGGTATTAATAATATTAATCGAAACGAAAGTTAGGTATCTACTTTGTCTGTATGTCCGTTTTCACGCTGAAACCGCTGAACAGATTTCGCTTCTCAGGCCTGATTCAAGAGTAACTCTATCCTCCCCCTCTCTTGGGATTTCTGATAACCCCAGCCTATAATATGTAATTGTATATGTTCGTTCATCGCAGGGTTCATCTTGCTATACCTAATACTCAGTTATTTACAATATTTTATAACTTTAAGGTCGCAAGGAAGCACACAATAATCCCGGTAAGATAAAGTTGCTAGCGATGGATTTGCTGCCAGCACTGATGTTGAAGCACCGCGGTCGTCGTCCGTATCTCTTATTGGCTACCACCGCGGATAGTTCATCTCTTCTCAGTCTTCAAGAGGAAAGGAAACAGTATGTGAAGATAAGCTATTTTATTACATGAATAATAAAATAAATTATATAGGTACCATTTTTCACAAGCGTGCAGTTCGGATCTTTGCAAACATTCTACTATCCCATGGCATGATCCCGAGATAGACTAAGATAGAAATTCAGAATTGTGATTATGAGAGGAGGAAATGTGTAACATTGCTATGAAATCTTGTGCAGGGTTATAAACATCTTTGAATAAAAAAATCCACTATCGAACTCATTGACAACTAACTCCATATAAGCATGTCCATATGTCATAAAAGCAAGATAACTGCAAAAAAAAACATACGATATGTGGTACTCAACATCCTCCCTTCATTTGAAAATGGCGTCTTAAGTAGATTACAAATAGGTATTTAAAATGCTACCAAATTCGGTCTTGCCACACCGAACAAGAGGGCACTTGAGGGCACAAGAAGTTTATTTGTCGAAGTGCTAGTAGCGATTTTTAGATTCGGCGACGTCCAAAACCCGGTAAAAGTTTTCTCATACTTGTTACATGTTTTGCCTTGTAAATAGAAAAAAGCATTTGTGTGGGTACCCATCTAGGACCAAAAGTTTCCTATGGCACTCACTGGAACAATGTAGTTTCCTATTACCGAAAGAATTTTCAAATTCGGTTCGGAGATTATTCGGTTCGGATATTTAGTTAGACGAAGGTATTTAATCACTCTCGTTTCTAGAGTTCGCATGAGGCTTCGTCATATGAGATTGTCTGCAGAAGCCCCCCTGGAGAAATCAACACTTCAAGTATTGCTCTCTGGTCGGATTCTAATAACAGGCATTCTGAACGAGATCCTCATGGTAAGTATATCATAAACTCCGTCTCTTATAAAAATATGTCCTTGTACGCGCATTAATCGTTTGGTGGTTACTTTCTCTTCGGAGCGTAATATACAAAATTATAAATGAGCAAAAATAATAAGTAGGTAGCCATAATAAAACAAAGCCAAATAAAAAGGTACTTTTTTTTAATTTTTTTTACTAATTATAGAACAGAGGAATTTTCGCTCGGCCCCGAGCGGTGAAAACTCACGCTGCGCCACTGGTTCTTTAGAATATTTGTCTTTGGGAAGATTCTAGGACAACTGCTGTGTTCTTACCCAACGCTGTAGCTGTATTGAAGTTCCACTGATTCACCACGGGACTTCTTACATGAAACAAACTCTAAACTATCCTATGGGAAATACTGACGTTTTTTTCGAATCATAATATTTTATGTGCTGTTAGAAACGGTCACCTAAATGATAAAAACTCTTAACTTTCTTACTCAATTTTTTTCCCAGGCATTTCCAGAAGAAAAAGAGCAAAGCGAATTCATTGTCACGTCCCAGTGCTCCCTGTTGATGGATAGCGACGTGCGTCAAACTGTCGAGAGCTTCGCCAAAGGATTCAACATGCTGCAATTGCTTAATTCCGTATGTATCACACCCGCACGACGCCCACTGTTGGGCATAGGCCTGTCGTCCGCCCATATCCATGTAAATCAGTTCATTTGTGTTATAGAAACTTACACTATTTTGAAATCTACAATTTGCATTCATAGAGATCAAACTATTACACTTTCAGAGATATAGGCCGGCCGCATACATTCGTTTTCCATACTAGGTTTCCGATTACGAATTTTCGCGACATTTTTCACGCCAGCTTTTGATTGGTCTTCGCAAATTCTGATTGGTCGAGTTCAAATTCGAATTCGGAAACCTAATACGGAAAACGAATGTATACATGCGATCGGCCTTACACTATTCAAATCTGTTTGTGTTATCAATAACTCAATTGGCTCAAGCCAATACGGCAACAGAGTCTTAACGAACGTTTGACACCACGCTCATTTTCAGAATTCCTCCTCGCTCGAAGATGTTTGCGATCGTGCCTACGCCAGAAACATGCAAAATGAATCTAGTCTGCATTCGCTATACAAAGAGTCGCAAATTACAGATGAATACTGTAGTAATCGAACTGGTCAATCTTCTATTCAAAAGTAAGTTTCATTTTGAATGACAAACATTTTTTGTCTAAGTACTCGCATGTTGAGTTTCAAACTAGTGACGTTTTATACCTCTACTTACTAGTGGATTCCCAAATTCATAAAATCTAGCATAAGTCAAAAAATATTTTACTCATTCTGTTCCCGCGAATAAAAGGTCCAGCCCCACAGGATCCCGCTTGTGGCGGTAAACTAATAATAGTATCTAGGGTTACCAAGTCCTATGCAACACGCAGAATATCGACTAGGCATGCCCCTAGCCATGCATCCATCGGAGTCTCACTTTGGATTGCCGGAAAGGGAGATGGGATTGAGGTAGCGATGGGATACAGGGGGATTGTAAGGAAAAGGTACAAGGCCGCTACAGTCACGGACTCTACTTTGATTGCTCACCCTATGTACTTGTACACTGCATAAAAATGTACTCATTCCAGAAGCGATAAGGATTCCCGGTATCAGGAAAAAGACTCGAGGGACGCGGAAAAGGACTCGCGGGACGCGGAAAAGGACTCCAGGGATACGACTCAGGATTCACGGGACACGGAAAAGGAACCCCAGGAGTCCCAGGAACTCGTAAAGGATAAATCACTCATAAAACCAGATAAATGCTCGGACTTGTCGCACCCGAAGAGCGCAGTAGACTTCTCTCGATATGTATCGTCTACATGGAAAGGCATGCATTGGGCCGATTTTGAATTTGTAGATCGCGTTGTGGTTGGCCTTGTCCAGCAGTGAGAATGTATACCTATAGTAATAAGGGCTGATCGACGTAGTACCTATCTATAGGTATGTAAATTATAAATATAATAAGATTTTTCTAAATGTGTAGAAAAGCTTCTCAACACCGGGGCAGACGAACAGAAGGCTACAGAGGGTGTAGTTACAAAACGCGCCGTTACTACTAATTCATCATCATATCAGCCGAAAGACGCCCATTGCTGGGCACAGGCCTCCCCCAGATATCTACAAAGGCCGGTCCTATGCCTTCCGCATCCAGCTGGTACCTGCTATATTTACCAGGTCGTCAGTCCATCTTGTGGGAGGCCTACCCACGCTGCGTCTGCGTACCACTAATTAACGGCCCTATATTAATTTGTTTGACCGTACCTAATTCGGGGTTTGATTGCATTACAAAGCATGCAATCAATGCAATATACTCTGTAAATCCATAGACATTTTTTTTAATCCTACCAAATCTAGGACCAGAAAAACCTTACCTAGTAGGTATATATTAGTATTCTATGCCCTAATATGCATTTTTAGTCCATGTCTCTCTCGTCAGGTTTGTATAGTACTAAATCGTCAAAATCCGTGACGTTCACCTCTCAAGACAACCAGCAGCAGCAGCAGAAAATCGTTTCTATGCATGAGGTCCATAAAGATCTATCAGGTGAACTCATTCAGCCACCGATACCCGACGTCGGTAAGTCGACATTCTACAAAAGTATTAGTACCTATTTAGTCGGTTCCCTGACTAATGTCCCCGTCACGCCATCCAAATAGCTTCTACCCACTTATTGGTAAATATTTTAAATCCAGTTAATTTTTTTTTTAAATACTTTTTAATATAATTTTAAGGATTTTCGTTGATACGATTTTTCAGTATATCCTACACCTAATATAATAACTAGACTCCCAGCACCGCTAACACAGCATAAGTGTGTCCGCGACACATCTCGCGCTGCGAAAGCGCATTTGTTTCCTTCTCTCAATACTACGATGAAAGAAATATCAGTATCTACGCCGCGTCTTTACGTGCTCGCTTATCGGGTGCGAGAGTACACTTGTGCTAACCGTGCAGGAGGCAGTCTTTTCGTTGTCGCCGCAGCGGGACTGAGGAGCATCGGTGCTGATGAGGTTGATTTTTGTCCCCTCAACGCTTTGATCGCCTCACACTCGGAATTCGTTGCACACCCCCGTTCCTACCTTCTGATCCGGTTTAAACCAACTTATACCCCCGCCTTCAGGTCGACCAGCTCTCTTTATTGTGGCTATGCGTTCACGTGTTTAACCCTGCCCACACGCGAGCATGATAGTGTAGCCCTTCCTTGCCTATTTAACGTAGGTGTAGGCCGATTTGCCTGCGGGTTGTTAAACAGCGACGCCCTAGCAACGTACACTTTTAAATAGCAGATCTTATACTGCTATAAACGAAGTTTCGGCTTTTTACTTGTAGCGACTACCATTCGACCCGCACAAACCGTTAGGAAAATGACGATTCACCAGAGCCTTGTCCGTTTTTCAGTAGAGGAATTACTAGCAGGTGAGGTTGACTTGACTCAGAGGATGGTGGTAGGGCCCCATAACCTCTCCATAAACATAAAACATGTAGATTCAGGTTCCCCTGGTAGCAGGGTCACGGAGGTCAGATGGCAGTCAACGCAGTAAAGGCAGGCAGGCACTTCACCTATACAATCCAAACTCTTTCGGTTCATATCCACTACATCAAAATGTCCACTGCATCAGAATGTCCACTGTAACAGAACGTCAATTGCATCAGAACGTTCAATTTATCAGAATGTTTCTGTCTTTTGATGGCCGTTTTTATGTGGGTTTTACAGGTGGTCGTTCCGATGGGCTAGAGATTTTGCATGGCGGATGCAATACGGCACCACAAAAATATGGCTTGGTTGACATAGCTTTAGGGTTATGGTAATTATTTCGATAGCGTGGACATTTTAATGCAGTAGAGACTAAAGTTTGACACAGTGGACTTTGTGAACCTTAAGGCCAGAATCTTCATTGTAGCAACCGACAAAAAGCATGACATGCGCTCAATCAGCACGAAGATGCCGTGGCCGACAGCGCCGACGCACGTGCAGCGGACCGGTTCGGGGGCGTCGGCCAAGTCCACGGACGACGTGGACCTTTGGCTGGCTTTCCTGACGGAAACCGGCCTGCTGCAGGCCAGCTTACCATGCTTCGAGTCCTACATAGGTAAGGCCCAATCCCCAATTTTACAAGTACACTGAGTGTGTACACTGTATGTACAATACAAAAGTATAAAGTGCACCACGGTGGTATGGTGCACAAGTGTCTATGTCATTCCACATTGCCACTTTGGCAATGCCACAATATCTTAACGGAATAATCTGACTACTGAAGCACAAATTGCGATTTTTGGGGCACAAATAGGCACTAAATTCATCATTGGAAGCTATTAGAAGCTGTAGCCCGGGTTTCGGAAATCGGCTAAACCGAACCGAACGCTCTGAACTACAAACGGCAACGAACTCCAAGCTGAGCTTACTTAGAACGTAACGTTGGAGGGATATAGAATCTGCCGCGGAATCGGACCGCGTTAGTTCATGTATTTCGAAAATAATTATTATTTTAATGAATTTCAGGTGCAGCGCCGTTGCGTCATGAAACCCTTGATCCACAACTCATTATAGAACAACTTGGACTTTATAGTAAGGTGTGATACCGTGACCATAGAAGTAAAAGCTTATTAGGACTTTTAATATTTCTATTTCCTAAATTTAACATTTTATTTGCGCAGCCATCAAATGTAACTACGACTACAAATATCAGAGATGACTATGACGATGTACATCGCAACTACCCAGGTCTCTTCTGGGATACGGTAAGTGTAGGCCGTGTTGTATCCGGCGAAGTAAAATATAGCACCAACCGACCAAACAACCAAGCTAGGCTGCAGAGCCTCGAACATCGGCGTAGGGTTGCGCGTCTGTCGGTCTTCTACAGGTTACATTGCGGAGAGTGTGCGAAGCAGCTGCACGACCTCATTCCACAACAGTTTATAGCAAAACCTAGGCACTGTAGTTGTACGATATGGCGTACATTTTTTAAACATTTTTCATAAGACTCCTTAATACACAATGTCATCTAAATATACCACTGATGTAAACCCTTGGAGTCTTAAATGGCTTACTACTTCTTTGATATATTTTGTGAAAGCCCTTGGCGCCATTGGCATTGCTTTAAATTCATAAGTGTCAAGTCGTGAACTGTCATCTTCAAAATTAAATCGTAAATATTTTCGGTCAGTTTTTGCTACTGGTATAAGATAATACGGTTCTTTTAAATCAATAGTAGCCAAAAAATATTTTTTTAGTATTTACTTACAAGCAGTTCTGTAATCATAAAAAGCGTGTTTTAAAACAAATTTATTTTAAGATTTAAATTCAAAATAAACCTTTTTTCTCCATTAGGTTTTTGCGCTAAGATTATTTTCGAAATATACTGTTCAGGGGAAGGTCTACAAACGGATACTGCCCCCAGCTCTAATAATTGATTAATAGCCATTTGAATCTCTTGTTTTTCGTTAGTTGTCCAAATACAGAAAGGGACAAAATTCTTCGTGGCGCTTTTTGCTAATGGTATGTTTTTAACCAACAATTAAAATAAAATTGTAGTCGATCTGCATGTACCTGTGTTAACGGTAATGGCGTATTGGCACACGGTGTTTGTTGTAGTTCGTTGACTTCGTAGCTTGTCTCTGGTTGAGGTGCTCGGTATGCAGGAACCTTGGTCTTCCCCCACTTCTCATTCAAATTTGTACACCCGTTTAGATGTGAAGAGGTAACAAACATACACAGAGAAACTTTCGCATTCATAATGTTAGTTTGTAGGAAGGATTTATTTACTATTTAGGGTGAATTAAAGCAAATTTAAAAAATATATAAAATTTCTTTTCAGGTACTAATGGATGACCCAGATGCAGCATTTGCGAAAGTAAAGAAGATATTGCAGAATATTGTGAAATCACAAAGTACTCAAGCGCCTATGTTTGAAATAGACTTTGCAGAATTAGACTATCCTTCTGTGAAGAAAAGAATGAAAAGGATTCAAAATCAACTTACACCCGAAAGAGTGTTATTTTAAATTTAATTTTTCAGCCAATAAATATTTCAAGTAATTTATGGGAATTATTTTATTTTGCAATACATAATACATACATTAAGTAAATTAATAGATAAGTATCATACAAGGTGTGGATAAAAATACATATTTTGAACAGAACTGTAAGTCTGGATTTGTTTACTCTCCACTTTATATAGCCTAACACTTTACGTACAAAATGTCTGAAATGGGAATCATTTAAACACCATTGTATCAAGCATTGCTCCTAGGCACTGCACAATATTGTTTGACATCAGAACATCAACTTTCTCCTCTAAATGCCTTTTAGGGTCTTGTTTCCCAACATTCTTAATGGCTAACTGTTCTGGTGTCATCTTCTCTTCATCTTCCAAGGCCTTGTTATAATTTTTCGCTAATTCCAACATATCTGTAACTGTTGTCTCATTGATTGAGCAGTGTTCCTTGTAGTCTGATAATGTGAGACCATCCATCCAGGATTTCTTGTGAAGATTCAATAACATTTTCTGTTCAAGTTCATTCTTTCTGTAGTTTATACTGATGGAGTAATAATGACGATTAAGACCGTGTATCAGTGCTTGGACAGAAGGCTTTTGCAAGTGTCCCAAATTTGAGGTGGTTTGCCTAGGCTCCTGTCCCAGAACCATCATGTTGGGGTTGATGAGTCTGAAGGCGTCAATGACCACTTTGCCTTTCACTGACTGAATGGGGTCAACCACTACAGCTACAGCTCGTTCCGAGAGGGCTTCAAACGATTGCTGGGTATTGATGTCTACACCAGACAACCAGCAGCCAAATCCAGGATGTGAATGGTACCTAATAGAAAACATTTAATATTAATAATTAACCTTTACTTCAACAAAAGTTCAACATAATGTAGCCTGTCAAATATGGTATGGATAAGGATTCACATTCCATACATGTCGATCCAAAGTGCTGGTCAGAAAATAATATTGTACTATAGTCGCAAACAAGTTGGGATGTTTAAGCTTTTAAAATAAAAATATTTTTTTTATAAATATATCGTTAAACGCAATTTAGACTTGTAAAATACAAAGTTGTGTCTGTGCATAGAGTAGTTTTAACAATACTATTCTTTCTGTTTTACAAAAATTCTGATCAAAAGTATTTTGATAGAGATATTTTTATTATAATAGCTTGTAACTACCTAACCACTGGGCATTAAGGTTTGTTGCCATAACAGTAAATGCCATGAATATTGGCAACCGTTTTGGGCTCACCAGTTGGAGCCACTAGCGAGTAAGGTTTTGTCATTGTCAAAATAACGCCATTTTATTGCCGAAAATCCAAATGTCAACTTTGAGTGTTTGATTTTGACCAATAGCGTGGCGTATTTTGACAACGGACCTTAATCGCCAGTAGTGCCATCTAGTGAAATTTCGAACTCGCGATTTACTCTATCTAAAAATTATAATTTATTTTGGCCGGCCCTTTCAGCTTGTTTGACCAAAATCCTTTCATAATTTTAACCAGTGCACTGAACTTTTCTGTAAATTGGTGGTTTCCACCTAAATTAATTTCAAAACTTTTAAATCTTTACCTAGTCCCATTGCTGGGCATGGTATGCTATTATTTTACCACAAGACAGGTAAAAATTAAAAAATTTGGAAGAGATGAAACTATTTTTCCAGACCAAAAGAACCCTATGTTATTCATGCCCGTTTTCACCATCACTCCTTAAGTTTTAAGGGACTCCCAACAATATTATGTGACAGATTTTTCATGAAAATACCTCACTTAACTTGCGGCCGTGCAGAATCGAATCGACCGCACTTTATTAATTTTCGTACCAAATATCGTTATTTCTTGTCGATTACATTTCCAATTATTTAGTAGCCTGATGTTCTTTTATTATGCACGCATTCAAGTAACAAAGTACCTCCACTATCCCCGCCCCCCCAGAACGCGTACATCGTTTTTGTTTTGGTCGTGGCACAAAGGTCGAAAGGACTCCACTCGTCAGTCATCGAAATTTAGTTTCAAAATATAAATTTAGTTAAAAAATATTCAAAACTATCAATTTATGACTGTTAGAGTGTTTTTTGTTGCACTGACTCTGTGACAGATAAATAACGTAATATAATAATGATTTACAATGAACCGTCATGAGGTGCCAATCAACTCCAGTCTGTTCCAGTCTGAGGGTCCCAGCAGAAGACCTTGGTCAACCTCGGTTCACCAACGGCATTAGAAGACCACTTCTAATAACTATATTTTATATTGCCAAATTACTTTCTAACCCAAATAATAAATGATTTAAGTTACTTTAATTTATAACTTTGTTTTTTCTTTTTCTCTAGTTTAAGTTTCTCGTTTCTAAAAAAAAAGGCATAACGTAATTATAATGTATGTGTACACCTAAACATAAATAATTATTGATTAATTTGTGCTTTGAATCCCTGAAATATCCGATGCAACAGCTTACAGAAATAGACCAAGCGACTGCTTGAAGGTTAAAATGCTATAAATTTCATCTAAAATTAATGGAGTGATGGTAAAATCAGGCATCAGTGTCCAATAATTCCTATTTGAAAATCTTCACAGTAGCTCCCACAAAACAAAGTACAAATGTTTTATTGTTAGTAAATAATTTATATCTTTACATAGTCACTTGTTGCCATTTGTATCTATGTACACTTAGATCTTTTAAACTATGAAATGGATTTTAATGCAGTTTACAACAATCGATAGTGATTCAAGTAAGAAACAAAAAGGGTAGGTGTATGCGAGCAAAGTCATGCCAGGTCCACTAGTAAATTATAAAATATAGATAGACAGAGGTTACATCTCATTAGCAGCCCAAAAGTTATCTGAATCCAAGTTAATTTATTCATTTATTTATAGTTATAGTTTAATTTATTTATTTATAAAATAAATAAATAAATTAAAATGCTTGGACAAATTCCCATAGAGCTATAGCTAGCCCCAAAGTAAGCAAAGCTTGTGTTATTGGTATAACTGATAAACTACAGTTGTGCATATTTAAGGCTTGCTACTTCTGAGTGTGGTTAATACCTACAGCCCTACTGTCATATTTATCAGAGCTGCATTGTTTAGTTCAAAAGCATATGATCTTGATTAAAATGTCAAATTTTTATTATTTGTGAAAATGTTCCTTACCATCCTACAACCATTTCTGGTCTACCCGTCTGCTTCAACATATCTAACATCTTTGCTTGGAAAACAGGATCTACTGCTTCCACAGATACACCAGTGCCAGTCTGGGGCATTGCAAAGACGTCAATAACACGTACAGTGTAGTCGTCTACGAATTCACCTGTAATATCGTATGTTCAATCATTTGTGAAAGTACACAGGAAAATATGTAAGAGAGCAAAAAGACTTCACAATCACAACAATGACATGCACAAAAATATTAAAAGCACTAAGTACCTAGGTGTGTAAAGTTTATAATTTTCAAATCTTACCCAACATGAGACCCATCACCTCCATAGGGACGCCGGCGCGTCCGTGTTTTAACATTTTCAATAGAGCCAATGAGGAAATGTACACCTGCTCTGCAGTGTCAACAACCGGAGCGTCCGTCGGCGGTGGCGCCTGCGAGAGGCCCGCCATTCCTCCTCCAAGACGTAGAAGACGATCCATTATATTCTTCTGAAATAACTTAACTCCTATAAATGCAAAGTGACAACATGAAATCGAGTGTCGATGACTGAACACAAAGAATGTTAAACCAGACGACAACTGTACTGTTTCCATAAAATTTGGAAAGCTGGTTGAAAATAATGTAACAATGAAATTACTTACTGTTTTATATCAATTTATCAAATAAATCATTGAACAATTCACAAAATTCAGAAAAACTTTGGCTAAATCTAAAATGAATGGTTAAAATGACAGACAACCAACCAACGTCGAAAATGCAACCTCACGAACTTCACCACAGACTATTAAATTTTAGTAGCTATGGTTATTTTATGCTTGGATCCGTTGCTTGGATAATTTTTATGCCTGCTAAACCCACTTTATTATTACCTCCATGTCCCTGTTTGACATTTTGGTGATAGATATTTTTTATTTATTGTTCCTTGTTAGGCTGGGTTGTTGTTGGTTACTTTTGGTTTTGCATTTGTAAATTTTCTAATAATAAATGTAATAAGCTCCAATAAATGTAATAGAAATAGACACATTAGTAACTAATTCTGAATACTTCAACGTGGGTTAGGTACGTTGCAGAACAATGTCATCCGAGAAATCGGTTTTACCGAATAGATTTTCGGAGGGTCCTCACGGTTTGGGTATGTAACTTAAGATACGGTTAACCAAGATAAAATACCAATATACAACGGGAATGTATTTATTTCATTATATATGTTTTACAGGTGATCCAGATGATAGAACTTTGAGGAAAGTTGAAGTTGAAGTTATGATACCAAAGCTAATCAGAGATAAAGCAAAAAAAGAAAAATGTATTGCTGAGGTTCGGGAATTTGAACAATGTTGTAAAGATAGTGCTCTTTTAATGGTCGTAAAATGCAGGACACAAAATTCTGCTCTCAAGGACTGTCTTTCTCATTGGTACAAAGATGATGAATTTAGAAGCCTGTGTACTGATGAATATCTAAAGGAAAGGGCGCATTATAGATCAACTGGAATAAAAAAGCCTATAAAAAGAGCATGAAGTCATTTAATCACTATTATTAGTTAACTAGTATCAATAATCTTTGTGTAAATAAAATGTTGAATATTTTAAAAGTTTATTCATATTCATTTACTGTTACAGGGGTTTTTCTATTGAATAATACTTCTCTAACTTCAAAATTTTTTAACATTTCTGGTACTTTATAATCACCTTTAATTATAACCTCTGCAATTAATATATCCTGAAACAAAAATATATTTATAAGGCATGAGCCTTATGATTGACTTTTTCTAAGTTACATTGGCCCACGAGTGTGCTCTTGCACACAATACGCAAGGAAAGGTACAACATAAATACAGCTATCTGTTCCACCTTAGTATTGAGAAAAGGAAATAAACACTTGTTCACGGCTTTAGATGTGTAACAGGCACACTTGTGCTAGCCATGTAGTTGTGTACGTATTATACGAAAATTTTTACAAGTAGCAGGTTATATTACAAAATAATGAATTATTTAGCAACCACAGATCAAGCTTTGCAGTTTGGGGCTAGCTGGTGCTGTGTGAATTTATTATTTACCTTCACAGTAGTTATAGACATTCTGACATGACCTAGAACAGAAATCCAATCTAAGGTCTCTTCACCAAACTTTACTACCACAATGTAATCAGCATGCCTTATGCCAGGTCCTTCACGATAAATCACTGCAACAAATTTACAATTCAATATAATATAACACATGAATTTTATGGTCATTATTTGATTAAAAGAGATTTAAAATACATAAGTACCATAATCACCACCAAATTTAATCCCAGGTTTAACAACATATCCTTTTGATCTATAATAATGATAAACTATATATCTTGGAAGAAAATGTTGGTCAGTTTTAGTGAATAACTCCCAACATTGTTGTATATTTAGCAATTTATTTTCATGTATAATTTGTAAGCAACCAATACCATACATAAGAAAATATGCTTCCGGTAAAGATAACATAAGCTTTTCCAGTAACTTAGTTTTATTAATACAACATTTAGGCTTCATGTTAGCAAAATAGTTATCATCTTCAGAGTCACTGTTTGGCACTATAACGACTACATCTTCATTCCCATGTCTTTCAAAATTATAAGACAGTGTATCTTCAAATTCTTCATTACTCACATTTTCATCATCACTGGATACTAAATCAATGACATCTTTTCCACACTGCTTTTCTATGTTCTTTATTTTTGCAGTCAATTCATCTAATTCTTTGAAAAAAAGTTTTTCACTTGAACTGTGTGCTGATCCACCAAACTTTTTGTACCAATAGCTTCGTTTTTGGAATTGTCTTTTTCTCATAAGTTGACTAGTATCACTTGCTATAAACTTAGGTTTGCCTCGTGAAAATGAACCCTTTCCATAGCATCCCATATGATGCAACAAAGCCATTTCATCTTGAGACCTTATTTCAACACCAAATCCATTGAAATAGCCAGTAAACACAAGCCTCATTGAACTATCAATCGGAAATAAGTTAATAGTGTCATTAGTTTGACAATCGTCATGACTTGTTTTCAGAGAAGTCATGACAAAATAGCTGGCTAGTTTGAGCCAAAATTTAAGGACGAAAATGTCACTTGTTGAAGACAAAACAATCTGTAACCTGAAACACAAATTTTCATAAAATAAATAGTACCTGATGTCTATTCAACCAAAATTTTAACTACAATTTGCAACAAAACATGGCACATCATGGCACATCATCACAGGACGTGGGGGCTGAAGATATAGCGGAAGAAGTCGAAGAAATACAACATATCCAAGTCACACCACACGTGTCACATCAACAATTGGCGCACCAACACGTGCCACACGCGACACAGCCTGCTGAAGAATATAACCGTAAGAACTTACATACTAGAAAATGACTGTGTACTTGTACCTGTAAAATCTTTACTCTTTCCTTCCTTATAAATTCGCCATTAGGAGTAGTTGTATCATCCAGGACTATCTTAATTCATTCATTGTTTACCTCAGTGTAACAATATTAGAGCTAGCTAAAGTTGTAGAATTCGTAACAAGCAGATTTAATAGCAAAACAAAATAAACAATAATAATCGCAGCAACCAATATCGCACAGTAGGTACCGGTTGGGGACGAGTCGGGATGACCCACAGATTACTATTTAGGACGACCAACTCCCGCCCGATCGGACTTCACCGGATGGAGTATGGACCGACTCGAGTCTCCCTCACTTGAGACTTTAAATATCGCGTTTACATATTCCGATACTGAAGGCCCTATCATACGACACAATATTACGCACATATTTAAAAATTAACATAGATGGCGCGCATTATTATATCTTTTGACTATATTGTTGTAGTGTAAAATTATCTTAATAAATCTCTTATTTACATATCAATAAATTAATTAAAATATATACAGACTTTTCTAACTTAAAGCTAAACTAAAAAAATTATACACAAATATCAAACGATAATTGTTGTAGTTACTATTCATTGCCTCTGAACAAATAAAACCGCGATAACACTAGCTAAAGTGTTACCATGCAAACCTAAAGTCTATTTATTTATTTAAACATTTAAAGGTACTGCTTTATCTTCTGGTCAACCAGAAATCGATTAATAAAATTTATAAATTTGATTCTCAAGGGGCACTGACATTCAAAAACCTTTAAATGAATATAGCTTTATTTAAACATTTTGGGCGAAGTTACAGAAGACTACGGTATCCTACGCGTTCGCAACTAGTCTCGCGATACCCCACAAGCTGGTCGCCCGCGCATTGCCTCTCCTATTGCATGCGAACATTGAATTTGTGCAAGAAATTGAAAAATATCTTTGTTGTATGACTTTAGGTTGCCAGAGAACATGAGAAACGTAAAATACTCTGCCTCTTCGTCACATAAAATAACTCGACTGAAAATATGTATTGTCTGTAGGTAAGTATGTCCTCTCAATGAAATGCAATAAAGTTTTTAAATAAAATAAAATAAATAAATAAGTGTGTGCTGCAAATGACGAAACTGACGAAATTTTCAGTAGTGTAGGTAATTAGCAGACCTCAGGTCGCGAACTAGAATTCAACTCAAGTATCGTATCTTTAGAAGTAACCGTATGTAAATGCTATTTAAGTTACGTCCTTTTTTCGTTATAATTTTGTGGAACGTGTCTAGCTAGACAGATAAAACTGAGAAGACTAGTTTTCTAGTTTAACGCTACGAACAACCGGGCGAACTTTATAGTTTGCAGATGATTAAACTTTTGAAGGACTTGTTACTTTTTGACGCAAAAACTACCGAACCGTTTTAGATGAGAATCACGGTTGTAGCTTTGAGCGAAGCGAATTTTTTCTTTAGAGTTGTAGCTTCTACGAACCAACGAAACGAAACTTGTATTGTAATGTCATTGCCAAATATATTTTTTTATTAGTTCAAAACATTTGGCAAAGGAATAAAGGCTTCAGACTTTGACATAACTTTCATTAGGTTGCATATGCTGTAAACTATACGCCTGTACAGTACTGACAACATTAGAGTTTTATTGCTATCTCTTTCTTTTTGCAGGCAATAAGGTGTATGTTAGAGAAGGTAAGAAAATATTAGAAATTCAATTAAAGCTCACTTCACGTTATAATGGTCACAAGACCTCTCAGCTGAGTTTGTCGAATTTTCTTTGTAAATCTTTTGGATTTATCTGGTTTTGAAGCGCGATTTTGCAATTTATTAGCCAAAATGGCTAAGGTCAATGAAGAAAACGTTAATAAACTCTTGGGTGACGATAAGACAGGTAAGTAAATTATATATAATGGCCAGAACAAAAATAGTTCTTTGGAAAATTTACATTGAATGTTTTTCTCAAACACAATGTACTACTGAATTTTCAGACATGATTGCTGCGACGAGCGAATTACAATTGCGAATCAATGATATCCGTAACACCACGGTGAACTGGCAATCTTACCAGCAGTAAGTATTGATTTATGCATATTTACACTTTTGGGCCCTCCCTAAGTCACCATTGCCTAACGATGTGAACGAAAGCACTGCCAAAATGCCTAAACCATAGTTTTTAATCCTGCATTATGGTCTAGTTGTTTGTTACGCTATCAAATATTTCTAGGAGCCAAATGATAACTCAGCGTGACCACGACTACATTGTGAATCTGGACCAGAGAGGCCAACGGGACCTGCCTGACAAAGACCCGGCCACGTGCGCTGAGGTGTTCTTCAACCTGATCACCCACGTCAGCAAGGATCAAACCATTCAGTACATCCTTGTTCTCCTTGATGACATCCTATCGGTAAATAATATTAACAATTCATTTTTTATTTTATTTGTGATACTAAAAAACATATTGTAGGTACAATAGTAGAGACCACTGTAATATTGGAGACATAGAATCAATTATCAGGATCTAAAATTAAAAGGTTAAAATTTCGCAGAGGATGCAGTATGAAGAGACTGGAAATAAATATTGTATAATAAGAAGTGTATAATAACAAATTATAAAATAAATAATACATAACAATTCCATTCATGACAGCGTGACAATAACAAATTATATAAACAAATGTAGCCTACAACCACACCATACACCATAAAGTTCTTTAGTTAGGTATCACATTATTAAAGAGTTCATACTCTAACATCTCATTACACAATGCAATCAACTTAATGTCTCTTGTCTACCTTTTCTAATATTTCATGTAACAGAAATGCAGAATCAGATACATTCAATCAGTGTTAAAAGTAGCCAAGCAAACAGACTGTTCAGAATGGTCTGAACAAATAGAGAAAATTAAACTTTGTGCAAATGGAATACAGTCATAATTAAATTACATTTGAGTTATCGCAGTTGCTCAGATCATTCACACTTAAAAACAATAATGCTACTAACAATGGACTCAATTCTAGAGCAGTCGCTAAAAATCTTAATTTTAATTACTGATAAAACACTTTGCAATTCTATGAGCAAATGTCAAAATTAAATTACAGGACTAATTTGAATCTGATGTTTCTAATTTCAAGCAGTCAATTCAATTTAGAGAGCCACAGACTTATCTAACCTGGGGATGTTGGTGCTGTTGACAGTTGACAACTGAGTGACATTTCAAAAGGTGACATGCATTTCCACTTTTAACCGCCAGCAGGGCTATTGCCTATTTCAGTGGGGAACTGAATTTAACATTTGATCATTTTCGATTATGTCATATACGTTGCCCACTGGCCATTCCAAATACCAAATTAGAGTGGTGTAGGATTATTAAATGTCAAATTTAGTTGTCCATTGGGATAGCCAATAGCCCCACAGGTTAGACAAGTTTGTGGCAGTCCATATAACAATTTCTATTCTAGAAGTGCGTATTGTACGTCAAATTTAGAATGCTGTGAGACTAAATTTAGGATTTTTAGCTTTAGGTTAGTCAGTTGGTGGGCATCCAGAATTGAGTTCACTGTTGTTTGGCTGGCTGGCTTTGGAATAGGTTTAAGTAGCCGCCTCGAGCCTTGATTTCATTAGACACTGACACTTTTTGCTGGAATTTTGATGAGATTTTTTAATAAATTTAGGAATTTTGAAATAATAGATGAATGTCAGACAAAAAATTTATCCAGAAAGTAAGACGCTTAGCAGAAATAAATTAGTACATTGACCTGTTACTACCTGCTTCTGTTGCTGCCGCGTAAATATATTAGAGGTGGAGACAGGTCAAAGTTACGAATTTAATTCTGCGAAGCATCTTACTTTTAGGTAGAACTATCATATCTACGAATAGATGACGCTATTAGTTATGCCGCAAGGCATCCGATTCTGACATGCACCATGCACAATAATTGCGACAGCGAATTACGTGCACGCACAGCATGCCCAGCCCGAGCCGGCCAGCACGAATCATCACGCACTAGCCGGCCCACCTGCGTCGTTCCCTAACCTCCGTAAACTAAAACGGGGAATAATGTGTTAGGCAATACTCTTATTCTTGCCATCGATCGGATGCAAGCTATAAGTGGGTGAGCACTTAGCTCACGTCGCGCACTATCGAGATAATGGGCAAAGCCCATGAAAGGAGTCATACATTGTAAACAAAAGTTCAAGGCCGCACACCTGACATTTCATAGAAAGATGACAAATGTGATAATTGAAGTTTTGTCGGAAATACACGTCACTATGATTTTAAAGTTTGGAAACCTAGACCTTAAATATGTATAGAAGAGACTCTAAATCCTGTCGCGTTTACAATTCCAGGAGGACAAGTCTCGCGTGAAGATCTTCCGCGAGGCAAGTCGCGGCAACACCTGGCAGCCGTTCCTGAACCTGTTGAATCGACAGGATGACTTTGTGCAGCATATGTCTGCGCGTATCATCGCCAAGCTCGCCTGCTGGCACCCTCAGCTCATGGAGAAGAGCGACCTCCACTTCTATCTCTCCTGGTTGAAGGATCAGCTCACCAAGAATGTAAGTTGAAATACTTTCAAATGTAGGTAATGCAGTTTTTCTTTATCCCCTTAAGTATCAGAGATTGATTATTCAATAATAATAATAATATTGCATGTCTTTTATTGCATGTAGATGGTTATTTTTATTTTTATTGCTTTTATTGATGATATATTTTCCGTTTAATTTTTGCTTCTCTGTGTAATGCTCCACTAATTAATTTGTTACAGTATAAATATTTATTTTTATTTAAATAATATATGTATCAAATTCATTTTTTCTACACCGAATCACGTTCATCTACTAAACTGACGCATATTATCCATCTATAACCAACCATCGATATTTCGACTAATTATGACGCAATGAACATAAACGCTTCACACCTGCACAACCTGAACATTAACACACGACAGCATCCCAGTCGCCCCACGTCCATTAGTGGCCGTCACGATCGTCTAACAGCGGTGTGGGTCGCCCGGAGGCCGCGGGCCGTAACCGCTACGCCCGTACGCCGTAACCCGTCACGCCTCTGCCCACCTTGCATGTTAACCGAGAGGTTTGTTTCCTGAAGGCGGAGTTATTGACCGCCGAGCTAGAGCACGCCGAAAAGGTTATGATCGAACACGAGAAGGAGAATTTCGCCGTACCGAAACCGGATAAGAAACAAAACAAGGAGAAGGAGAAGGAGAAGGAGAAAGCCAATGAGGACTCCGCCAACGAGAAATACAAGAGCCTTTACAGCTCTTTTGACGAACTGAAACCGGATGAGGACTTGCCGCCCGGCGCTACCAAGGTACCGCTGTGGACGCCACTGTGTGCAACCGACGTGCCGTAACCTCTTGTCGATAACTCCCGAGACGCTTACGACTACCGTAACTTAACACCTAACGGAACAAACGACTAATTTACTTTAATTCTTTGCCGGCTTTACGCTATAACATTTATTCACCAACCATGTAGTTACGCTTTTTAGATCCAGATGGATGTGTTACGCTTTTAGACACGCCGAGCTAGCAGTGCCTTGCCTGTATAATTTCTTACGTACTCCATGTTGTATTATTATGTATTATTCTTTATAAAATAGTTACCTATATAACTAATAATATTTTAATAGAAAGATACCTTCGACTGCAGAATTGGTCATTGACCTTCACCCACATCTCCCACACCGATCGACTTTAGGAAGGTAAAAAAGAAAAAGAGTCTACAATTTTCTTTATAAAAAGAATATTCACAAATTATAAGTACTTTATTTTAATAATATTTCGCTAAACTGCCAATTTTTTAAGGCAGTTCTTGGTTTTTAATAAATTATTATGAAAATCTTCACATGACATTTTTAAACACTACACTAACTCCATTACCTACTCCACTGAGAACACTCTTGATATGTAGGTACACTTACAGTAAATAGCACTTACGGCAGATAAGGGAGAATATATCACAAAGTATAGAAAACAGAAGCACATTCCTTCTTTTGGATACCATGTGGAAACCCTGTTGCATCAATCACGTCCCTATTATCTTAACAAGGTCATCGGCCTATCATATGGAGGCCGACGTTCCGATTGGCGGTACGCGTCATTCTAGAACCTTTCCGCCCCATTGGCCATCGGTTCTAACTAACCACCATCGGTCATTGGTTCATTTGAATATAATAACAATAATTTCAGGCTAATCGGTTACCAATTCCTAAACGCATTTAGGATGCCGATAGCAGTTATGAAATAGAGAAAACGGTAAATTAATTGTTTTACTTTAAGTTTTGTGTATAGATAGACACTTGAAAGTTTGTAATTAAAGCTGTCGCTATTAACTAAATTTTGTTTGGTGATGGGAGAGAACATTTGTTTTTCTGTGGTTAGTTGACAACATTATCTTTTCAGCTGAGTGATGCCAATCTGTTATCAAATACTATAGCCTCATCAGTTGAGATAAAAGAGTTTGGTGCGGTCAATACCCCCATATATAATTTGCAATATTCCCTTAGTAGAAAAAATAGTGTTTGAAAATAGAAACGAGTAATTAGATCTCATGAAAACAGGACTTCCATAGACCAATCGACCCAACTACCAAGCATGGGGATTATGTGAGCCCTCCCAGGTTGTAAGAACTCTCATGTTGATGATGATGACCAAGACGCAAGAACCGTCAACCAGCGACGCTGCTGTCACCTTCCTATTCTATAACCCAGTTAGCTTTGTTGAAAATGCGCGTATGGCGCGATGTAAATGTATGAGAAGATGTATGAATGTGGAAGGGGCAAAAGAGGTGTGTCAGGATCGTAGCGTGCGCCATTCGATAGTCTCTGCCCACGCCTGTAGGAATAAGTGTGTATGTATGAATAGTAAGCTGTGTTATACAAGCCAATTTTGTGTGGGTTGTACCACTACCAGTCGTTCGTCAGGTATCATCCATTGTTCGTTCGGCCGGGCTGATTAGGTAAGCTTGATTTGTAGTGACTAGGTGGTTTCACCAATTTCCTTACTCCGTTTGTCTTTTATTGTGCGAGGACCTGTGGTACCATTATGTACGCCTGTATATACATGGCACGGATCTGCTTCGGGTCGGCATCGGGGCGTTTCAACATCGAAAACTTAGTCCATGGTATTGTTGATGGCGCTCATACAGCTGAGAGCAGGGATATCAAACGATATCTCATGCTGTGTCCCGCACTATCTTAACATTTATGAAATAAAGTCACGATCCTCTGTCTGCTCTGTCTCAACTTGTTTTGAAAATTCTTTCACTAATAGGAAGCTATTACAGAAGAAGATTATATTATGTCCCGGAAAAGTAACAGGATCCCGCGAAATAGACGAACTTTAGCAGAGTATCGGATAAAACCGCGGAGGAACTGTTACTGACAGATAACACTATAACGGGTCAAATATTCGTTCGTAAATATGGCGGCGACATACGATAACGTCTCTATATCGATTTGACAGAATCACGTAATTGCACCTCTGTGGTGTTGGAACCGCCATTAGGACATCCCGTTCCATTGACTTTGAAACGTTATCATAATCATCATCATCTTGGCGTCAATCCCGGATTTGCTCTCGCTTGGCGCGAGCCGGGATCCGCCTTCCTATTTCTCTTTGTCCATTTCGCTCGGTCATCCGCATCTTTGTGGTGGTGACTTGGTGGGTTAGAAACCTAACATATTGTGAACATACTGACGAATATGGAATGTTGGTGCCAACAGCAAAACGAGTACATCCAGTCGGTGGCGCGCTGCCTACAGATGATGTTGCGTGTGGACGAGTACCGTTTCGCTTTCCTCTCCGTGGACGGGATCTCCACGCTGCTCTCCATACTGGCGTCCAGGGTCAACTTCCAGGTGCGTGGGGTCACTTGACGACCAAGTTAGTTAGTTATTAAATATCGCTAAGATTGAGACTCTTAATTACTGTTAGAATAGCATTGCAAGAGAAAATCGACCTTGTTGCTTCATGATGTGCAACTGAACTTCGACCTAAGAGTGATAAAGTATTTGCCAGCACGGCTAGCACAAGAAAAGAGGCGCTACACAAATACTAGTCTTTCATCTTAGTATTTATTTATTTATAGGTTGCCTACAGAATTTACAATAGACATTGAGAGTTAGTATAGAGAGATGGAAACAAAGGCTCTCTCGCGGCGCGAGCTATGTCGCGGCCACACATGTGCTAGCCGTGCTGGTCGAGTTTGTTGCTTCACACGCCATCTTACTATAAATATACTCGACTTGTTTATGTTACTAAGCGACTAATGTGTCAGCCTACCTGATGGAAACGGTAACATTCGCCCATAACATCTACGATTCGTGCACTTCGATTTGAAGTAGCAAAAATGCAGAACTGCAGTCGAATTACACGCGACTCAAGGCATAATTAGCATGATATGCTAATCTTTGTCTACGATATTTTACTAAATTACGACACGTCCAATGTACTAGTAATAGTAGTAATGGTCATAATGACCTGGTTGTGCTCTTGCGCGCGAGTCCTGTTGATAACTGCACAATAAGGCAAATGACTGTCCTGTCTTACAAACGACCCCTTCTTACCCCACCAGGTGCAATACCAGCTGGTGTTCTGTCTCTGGGTGTTGACGTTCAACCCTCTGCTGGCGGAGAAGATGAACAAATTCAACGCGATCCCGATCCTCGCCGATATCCTGAGCGACTCCGTCAAGGAGAAGGTGACCCGCATTGTGCTCGCTGTGTTCCGGAACCTGATTGAGAAGACGGAGAACCCACAGGTTGGTGCTGCTCACTCGTATGGGTTTCGGGTGGGGGAGAGAGGGACAGGTGTTACTGTTGTTCGATTAAACGTTTTCACCCAAACCTACCTTAGCCTTCCTCACTGAGTCGGTGCATTTTTCGTTTTCCTTTTTGTACCGAAAAATATGTACAGGATCTTTACCGAGAAACTCCTTTAAGTCACGTTGACTGAGTCATTCCGGTACATATTTATCATTCGTTCGAGACAGCCAAAAAACTTACATGCACTCAATAAATAATCTGTACATATTTTTGTGTACCACTAATGTAGCAAGGCTTACGGCCTGCCCGATGGTAAGCAGTTACCGCAGTCTATGGACGGTACAGAACCGATAACGAAACGAGAACGCACTGACCCGGTCAGGAAGGCACCGAGGTCAAAGAAGCTTCAAAATATTTTATATTTATTATATAAGTGTTATTAATATGTTTACAATATTAACTGGATAATCGTTTGCATCTTTATTTAGATTACGGATTGTGTTTGACTCGCGCACTCCACCAAGAGAGGCGATAAATCTTGTACTAATTCGAGGCGAATCTAGCAAATACCTCCTCCATTTCGATATCTGTGACCCATATGAACTACATACAATTGTGGCTAACGCCACACAGGTGGCGAAGGAGCACTGCATCGCGATGGTGCAATGCAAGGTATTGAAGCAGCTCTCGATCCTCGAGCAGAAGCGCTCAGACGACGAGGACATTATGAACGACGTGGACTACCTCAACGATCGTCTGCAAGCCTCTGTGCAGGACCTGTCTTCCTTCGACCAGTACGCCACCGAGGTGAAGAGTGGACGGTGAGATTTGAACTTTATTCTTTGAGGCGGTAAGGTTAGAATTTGGGTGGGCAGGTTACTATATAGGCGGTATAGTAGGCAGAGAGAGTAGGGTAATTCGACAATCACTCGCAAGAGGTATCTGTGGACCAGTATGCATCCGAGGTGAAGAATGGACGGTGAGATTTGAACCTTATCCTTGGGGGAATATGACGCACTAGCAATTGTATTGCTTACCTCTTTGCGAACGTCGAAAAGGTAAAGCAAAAGCAGTTAGTTTAGGGGGGTCAAAAACGGGCATTCGTGAAGGCTTTCTCGTTCTGCCAGCCCGACTGACGTGATGAGTGAGATTTCAGCGACGCCTTTGCTGGTATACCACCTGTATCTAAAACATTAGTTGCTTAGGAGGACACATAGTCAGTACGATGATATCTCACACAACCATTGTTCAATATTTGAAGCAATATAAATGACATAGACATGATTTAAAAAATCCATAAGCGTTTACATCGATGACGGTAATTCATCATTTGGTACACCTCACGTCAACTTTATGGCGTTGCGTCAATCTAAACATTGACTCTTTATGTCCCACCCGTAGCCTGGAATGGTCCCCGGTCCACAAGTCGGCCAAGTTCTGGCGCGAGAACGCGTCCCGTCTGAACGAGAAGGGGCAGGAGCTGCTGCGCACGCTGGTGCACTTGCTGGACAAGAGCGCCGACCCGGTGGTGCTCGCCGTCGCCTGCTACGACATCGGCGAGTACGTGCGACACTATCCGCGCGGGAAGAAGTATGTTGGCATTTTTTTTTTTTTTTTTTTGACTTGTTGTTTTTGTGTTTGCTAGGCAAGAGGGTGCTTCGAGCGTGACCGGAAGCCCTATTGTTGAATCGCTCGCCTGTTTTTTCCGATTTTTGAACCGCACTCTTTGGATGTCGTCAATGTCATATTGGGTGCCGCCAATGTGATACAAGAAATATATTGAATTTATCATAGTGTAAATCAAAATTGAAAACCGTTCGAATCGACGCAAGCGATTGAATGGAGGTGGCGCCTAGCCATTACATGTTTTTTATACCACTAAGGTGACAAACAAGCTTACGGCTTGCCTGGTAGTAAGCAGTCACTGCAGCCTATTGACGTGTGCAATACCAGGGGCCACGCGTTGCCGAATCCCGTAAAAACATTGAAATCTTCAAGATATCCACGGGTGTCGCGGATGTCTATGGGCGGCGACCATTCGTTTGCCTCCCCTATTCATTATCATCATCATCAGTCGACAGAGCAATCCCCATTTGACATTTATCTCTATTATTCACACAAAAACACTAACTGATAATTGTAACGTCAATTATTGTTGTTCCCAGCATAATCGAGCAGCTCGGCGGTAAGCAGCGCGTGATGCACCTGCTGAGCCACGAGGACCCCAACGTGCGCTACGAGGCCTTGCTGGCTGTTCAGAAGCTGATGGTGCACAACTGGTGAGCTGTTGATACATGATACATGATGGTGTTATATGCATGGCTCCCGAGACTGTTCAACTAGGCTTAGGATCCCCAGCAGGAGACCGTGGTCCTTGGGGTTTGGCTTCGGCCAAACACAGCAGAGATTCGAAATGGCAAGAATAAAAGGAGATGTATGAAAAGAGTTCTAGATATATGCGAGGCTAGGGAGTTGTGTCAGGACAGAGCAAAGTGGGGCGGTCCATAGTCTCTGCCTACCCCACCTGTGAGATACATGCATGAGCTTTATGTGTGATATATGTATTAGGGTTTGGTTGTGCTCTCGCCCGGAGCGCGAGGGGCCGAGGTCCGCTTTCCTACTTCTTGTCCACATCGCTCGGTCTTCGTCCATCCCATGGACCCGATGTTGGGCAGTGAGATTCTCTCCTTTGATGGCTACTTTGTCGATGTGGTCTTTCCGACTGAGATAATAGTCGATCTGAGTGGCGCTCTACTCACTCCACATTTGGCCGGAGAGTTCTTCCACTCAATTAATAGGTTTACATATTGTTATCGTTACCGAAAGTGGAGTGGCCACACATATCCCAACAGTTTCTTCCACTTCAGCGTTGCGGCTTCTAAAACCAAAACCGCCAGGAACGCCTTCCTCTTCCTTACCTCACACAATCAATTATTTTTTGCTTATCACTTTAGTAACAGTCGGGGTTTTCAGTTTTAGTACTACTTGTTGTTTGAATTTTGTCAGTAACACCATGCGTATCATTCCAGGGAATACCTCGGGAAGCAGCTGGAGAAGGAGCAAATCGACAAGCAGACGGGCGGCACCGCGGTCGGAGCGAAGGCTTAGAGTTGTTACGAGATTTATTAAAGAAATTTGTTGTTATTGTTGATTAGAAACGCCGGGCTCGCATTGTAGAATAGTCCGTATAACCGACGGCCTGCTGGTCCCGAACGAATGTTGTACATAAATACATATTTATGGATAAAACTACATGTTCATTGCGTTAAAGTCGCTTCTTAATCGCGTTTCGCGTAATTTAAGATTATTTAAACCTTGTAAATAAGTCCCGCTAGAACCTTATGATCATGGAAACACTTTATTCGAAACAAATACAAGGACAGGTCACTATTTAAACTGTCTTATCATTGTTATGCATGTGCAATCCAGTTATTAATGCCGTTTAAATATTATTATTTATAAGAACAATTTAAAAATATTATATTCACATTCCTATTGTTAAAAATATATATATTAAATGAAAATAAATTATAAATCTATACTATAAAGTTGGTGTTTGAAAAATATGCCATTTAAAAGCCTGTAGAACATGGGATTTACTACAGTAGGCTATTACCAGTATTGTGTATAAAAATACTAAATAAAGTCCAGAAAATATTACTCAAGATTGTTTTACACAACCTTCCCCCTTCATTACATACAGCATCCAATTCGACTGTGGATTGTGGATATTCATAATTTAAAAAATTTGATGAATTAAAAATGCTGATTAGAGACGATCATCTTAATATATGACAATGATCGTTATCATTTCGTGGTTAATATTTACGATATCAATAGGTTTACAAGTGGAACTAGTGTACAAAAGGTGATTTAATTCATAATATCAATAGGTTTACAAAACAAACAAACTCGTGACCATGACGCATGCAACAGCGTCGAAATATCGAGGTAAAAATAATATGATAACAAACCCGATAATATGTGTAGGGAAAGTGTAGTAAATAGCCACGAAAGTCTTAATACCTATATTAGGTTTACAAAAGGTTATTATCACCGAAAAGTTTTTTATTTTCGGAATCATTCCACTTCAACAGCGGTGACTTTTTGTAGCAGTCGTTGTGCAGGTTTTATCTCTCTGTAGCTTGTTCTACATTTTTTCATTAAGTCTGTGATGGCTACTAAGTAATAATAAATAAATAAATATGCTTGGACAATTCACACTGCGCCATCTAGCCCCACAGTAATTTTTTTATACCACAGTTGGCAAACAAGCTTACGGCCTGCCTGATGGTAAACAGTCACCGCAGCCTATGGACGTTTGCAATACCAGGGGCACCCACGCTTATTTCTAAAACTTTTTCGACTGTGGAGGTCATTATTTCGACCTTGCCTTTAGAAGAGGATATTAGCCAGGTGGAGTCAACTCTACTTTATGTTGAGGAGAGACTAGACTCTCTCCAGAAGAAGCTATCTTCAGAAACCAATAATTAAATACCAGTTGACCGGTCAAATTATGCACGTGACTGCATAAAAGTTTATCCTCGAAGTTTTCTAAATTGAATAGTCTGTCGAGTCAATCTGCAACCTGTACTTTTCGGCCAACAGTGAAGCCAGTGATCCAGCCCGGGCATAAGTTGTGGACTTTCGTACTTTTAACATTTTAAATTCTTTTTATAAATTTCTTGTTTTGTAGATTGTAGTTTCTGGACTGATTGTACATAAACCCATTACCCTGATATTCGTTGTTTTTATTATTAACTGAGCCTGGCACTGTCCGTCGGTCGGGATTCGAAACCGAGATCTATGGCATCTCCGTGGCAGACCGGCATGTTAACCAACTGAACCACTGAATAAAACCATCCTTATGTTCACAACATGAAAGCGATCGACAACGCAGTGGCCGGTAATTTCACTCGCTGCCTCCTATTATGCGAGCCTTATTTGCACCCTATCCCTATGGGGTGTCGCATTCGATGAAACCTAAAAAGCCTTCACGAGTGAGGTACTAACAAGGCAGGTATACGCCTGGGTCTCTCGCGAGTCCAGCATAACCAGCCGGCAGGCCGCGCTGGTAAACATAAGTGTTCTCTGCCTCCCTCCCTCGATAGTCCGGAGGTGCCATATACTCTTTGTGGTAGGCCCTAAAAAAAAATCTGCGTGGCTATGAGCTCAGCTGCATGACAAAATACTGACGATCCAGCGGGTCACATGATGGGCTTCCCCTGTAGTCTTCTAACGAGCAAGCCTGTATTCGCTCCCTTGCCAGCGCTTTTTTGACGCCCTCGGCGCGGTAGTCAGCCGAGTGGGACCCATTAAAGTACAGCAAGACCAAAACGCAGCCGCCTGGTAGAGATTGCATAAAGATGGTGACGTTCAATTCGAATTAGGTGGTCAGGCTGCTGGTGCCGTACATTTTTTTTGTTAAATGTTTGATAGCAGACTCGTGAAGTTTAAATATATTGTCGAAAGTATATTAAAACTATTGGTCCGACACACCTATAGAACTTGCTGGCCACGCGGCATTCCGCCCCTGAGAGAGGCGCTGTTTCACCTTTCACCCACAGACATACCAGACTAAACACAAATCACAAATATTCCCTGTTCGCTCGCTCTACAATGATTATGAATATTGCTATCCCGTTTTTTCATCCCTTGGAATAAGTTCACGGAAAATGACGTGCGCAATGTTTTGAACGTTCGACATATTGCTCGAGGGCCTATCGACCTGACGTTTTTTTTGAAACATCGGTGTAAATTTTATAATTTCCTAATAAAATTTAAATTAAACCATTTAAAAGATTGTAATTTTGTGTGTAATTTAGTGCACATTGATGTGAAAGCGCAAAGTATGGAAATACACCTGGATTATCCTTTCACCGGTAAGTAAACATTCGTGGTCGAGGCGATACGAAATAAATTTTAGAAATTGTGACAAAAATATGCATCGAAATAGTGTGAATTTGCATTAATTGAAATGCTTTACCTTAAAACAACATGCCATTAGAGATAGATTTAAAATTATTGGCAAATTGAGCAATATTTCGGTGTCTAAATAGGTACGAAAATATTTTGATGCTAACAGGGTCGGACTTAGTATTTATTGTATATTGTATTTTATTACTCAAATCTTGTGAATAGCGGTCCACAACTTTATATGAATCAGGGTTCCATACCAAAAATGTACCTAGATGACATTTTAAATGTTCAGACATTATATGAAACAACGGATTGATCGCGTATTTACGTTTATTTACATAAATATTTGTTTTTCTAGGTTTCCTAAAGACCAGACATGGTTATGTCTGGGTTGCAAATTGGAAGTGCTGCGTTGTAAACATTTTGAAGAACAAGATAATAATTAGATGCAAGTCCCTTCTGTCCTGCTGCACCAGCATAATATGAATTTTTACTGAAAATAAAGAATATGCTGCTTGTTTAATATATTAATGTATCTATCCTTTTCATTATTATTATTTTTTTCATGACTATGTCCTCTAGAGGGCATCATATTAAATTTGTGAAGTCACATAGGCCAACCTGTGAACAATGAAGACGCTTTTAACTATAAGTAAGTAGGTAGGTACCTACTTAGTTTAGAAGTTATTAGGCAACAAATAAACATGAATACCGGTCAAAATCATAACCCTCCTTTTTGCTAAAGCAAGCACTGCCGATTTACGGTATGTAGGATCGAGAGATCGAAAAGACGGTGGTAGGTATCAGGGCATGGCTTTGATTCACTAGACACCTTACCTTTTATTATAATGTCAATATTAAAATATATAAGGACAAGCTTAAAAAAATTGCATAGTCATCTGGAGCGAACAACAAGTCAGATTTGTTTGTGTTCGTTACGAGTAGAAAGTCGTAGCAAAATATAACTCATGATGGGCTGCCTTGTTCCGTCCCTGCATTTGCATTAGTGTGTGTGTTATAGAGATGTGTGACTTTTTGTCTCATATTTAAACTCTAAATGTACTCTCTGCTTCTGTATAGAAAATTTTTTCTCTATGTTTTCACCAAGGTTTTAGTTTACTCTATTCTGTGGTTTCAGAAGTCGTGTCTTTGGTTCAAGTTATAGTCTGTGATAGGCACAGACCAATAAGTCTGCTTGATAGTATTAATTGTCATTGTCAATCAAGTGTCAACGTGACGGACATTGTTTGTCTTGGGTATGGATCGTTTGTTTTTTTGTGGTTTGTTTTGATGTGATTGCTGCAGCTTGCAGTTTATCAGAAAAATTGGAAAATAATAATCTCACTTGTATCTTAATCCAAAAGTTTCACAGAAAAATAAATGGATAACGTATTTGTTCTAAAAGATAATAAAACAGTGCCGGATATTGTGCATGAATATGGTCCCACGTTGAAACTAGGGAATATACCTTTGGTAATAGATAATGGTAAGTAGGATTTCAAAATACTTTTGCTTTATCATATATTTGGGGGACATACTGTAAATCAAAGTGTTACTTTAGGGTCGTATCAGTGCCGTGTGGGTTGGTCTATAGATGACGAACCTCACCTTGTATTCAAGAATTTGATAGCAAGGCCGAGAAAAGACCGGTGTAAAAAGGCCGACGCTGAACCACCAGTTACACCGCCGATTCAAATCGGGAATGATATTATCAATATAGAAGCTGTAAGGTAAGATCATTTCACATTATATTAGATTAACCTTTACCCGCTACACCATTCTTATACCTCGTTCCATACTATAAACCATAAACCATATTATAAATATTGTGTAGCTCAGCAATAATGTAGCCTCCTATTAGTGAAATTGCATAGGTAATTACACATTATGTGTACATTGCAGCCAGAACCTCTGTTTATACAATGACCTATGGTTTTTAAATAATAAATTTAAAGCCACTATAAAAAATAAATTATGTCAAAAAAGTTATTATAGTATACCTGAATATGTGAATGACAAAAGTCCATGGAACTGAACTGCAGTTTTAAACAGATATTAATTTAGTTAAAATTAGTATGTAAATATAATGTATTAGTATATAACACATTTAAAAAAAAAAGAAAAATGAATTAACTTAGGCTCTGTGGGTTTGTTGCCGTTTCTTTACCATGGAGGACCACCTAGGAAGCAGCATTCACATTCCTTCCCTACCCACACACGGTGTCTTTTGGTCGTAGCGGGGCTGGGGGGCATGTACTCTGCGCGGACTGCGGTAGGGATGGCGTAGGATAAGATAGGGGGAAAGTTGGGGTAGGGTTAGGTTAGGTTAAGGGGTAGGCCGGGGTAGGGGTGGGTAGGGTAGGATAGGGGTAGGCTACGGGTAGGGTAAGGGTAGGGTAAGGGTAGGGTGGGAGCAGCTACCTATCACTGGTATTGTCGGACATGGTCCGGCCGCTGTCGGCGGGGGGTGGGTGTGCCGCGGCCATGGGGCGGCCAACATGTCACTGTGTGTTTCCTTCCTAATTTCCTACCCCCTCCTCTTTGACGATTAAAAGAGATATGTAATATCCTACTCAATAAAGTAATTTTGAATTTGAATTTGAAAAATTTTAATCATTAATCTTGATGTTGTACAGAAACAGCTCTGTTAACTGTGTTTTATTTGAAAAACCCATAAAACAGTTTGAAACTGAATGACACAATAGCATGAATAATAATAATAATGATGATATATTTTGCTTTATTTTTATTTTAGATGAAATATTATGACACTCCATTTCCAGCCCAGCTTTTATCTAATTATAACTATTTCAATTGCAGATTTCAACTCAAAACTCAATTTGACAAAAATGTAGTCACTCATTTTGAGGCTCAGGAGCAGGTGTGTGATTACATATTCACACACCTTGGAATAGACACTGATGGACAAGTACCACATCCTATTGTCATGACTGAAGCTTTTGTCAATCCTAATCACTGCAGACAGTGTATGTATTGTACAGTAATACATAATAGTAACTCCTATTATATTTAGTTCTTTTTATACAAAATAAATCTTTAAAAGCCTTGTTAAGATTTTAACTAGTCAAGTGTATAATGAATATTCTAATGGTCATATTATTTTGTCTTATTCTTTCCAGTGATGTCAGAGTTACTATTTGAAGGGTATGCAGTGCCAGCACTTAGTTATGGAGTGGACTCGCTTTTCAGTTTTTTCCATAATAACATAAGTGATTCGGGTATCATTGTTAACTGTGGTTACCATTCCATTCATATCATACCAGTACTTAGAGGCAAGATAATTGAAAATCGTGCTAGGAGAATTAATTTAGGTGGGTAATTATTTTGTAAATTTACTGAAATTTATTATAGTGTACAGACATATTGTTATATCGGTGGACTTTACTTTAGGTGGGAGTGAAATGACAGTCTACCTACACAAACTTTTGCAATTGAAGTATCCAGTACATGTGAATGCCATTACAATGTCCAGATCTGAAGAGATTCTGCATGAGCACTGTTCTGTAGCATTAGATTATCAAGATCAAATACGCAAATGGGCTAATCCGGATTACTATGAAACCAATGTGAAGAGAATCCAACTACCTTATGTACAATCTTCTAGTTCATCTGGACTGACAGGTTTGTTACTCATATTTATTTTAGTCATCATCATCATCGTCTTAGCGCTTATCCCGGCCTCTGCCAGGGTCCGCTTACCTACTCAATCTTCTCCATTTTGCCCGGTCTTCGTAAACCGTTGGCTCTCGCATTCGACTCAGCGATGTCGATCCATCGCTTCTTGGGTCACCCACGGGGCCTCTTTCCTGATACCGGCAGGTTCAGGCACCTATTTCCCACTTATCCCTGAGGCTTCCCAACACGTGACTAAACCAGCGCAGACGAGCGTCCTCGATCTTATCTGCGATATCCCTTACGCCAAGACTGCCACAGATGTACTCGTTACGTATTCGATCGAGTCGCGTAACTCCGCACATCCACCGCAGCATTTTCATTTCGTTGACGTGGAGTTCGCGAACGTGTTTCGTCAGCGCTGGCCATGTCTCGATCATGCCATTTCTTTGGTTACTTTTGTGTTCTCACCAATTAAGTAATAATGGTCAAATAATTGTTTTATGATTGCACAAAGTAATCGATCTTAGGAAAATCATATGTGTAACATTGTTGATTATTGTTTACAGTGGAACAGCAAAAAGAACGTAAGAAAGAAATGGCCCGCAGACTTCTAGAAATTAATGCTAGAAAGAGAGAAGAGAGACTTGCAGAAGATGAAGACCAGATGAATCAGCTATTATCTATACAGGTTACTAAAACTTATTGACAGAATCTTTATACATTAGCAATAATATTTTTAAGGCAATGATGTGACTTTCTTTATATAACAAATCTTTGTATGTTGCAGGACATGATAGAAGACGGCGACACTGACGAATTCAACGAAGCGATCAAAGGGTTTGAAATCAAAAGCTATGAAGACCTACAGGTAAATGAAACTACAACACTATCATTCTTCTCTCTTCTACAACTTACATCATTCTATCTATACTGATAAGTTTGTGGTTTTTTGGTGTTGGGCTTAATCTCCGAAACTACTAAATTGATTTTGAATAATTTTTTGTGCTATTGGTAGATGTTATGTTGTTGGCAATGAGAAAAGACTAATGTCTCTGAAGGGGGTGAAGTAGGGGATGAAAGTTAATATGGGGTAACTAGCTTGGTCACCCTCCATCGCGTCTTAACCTCCCGATAGCTCCATCTGTAGACTGCGTTACTTATCTTGCCTTGTATTGTATGGTATAATGAAAAGTTAGGCATAAGAAAATAGTACGATCTTACGAAGTCCTTTTGATCTGGTCGGACCATCGCTTGAGCTAGCATTAACGATCCTCCTTGTATCTAATTGTCCATTGTATCCACAGAGACAAATAACGAATCTACACCAGAAAATAGAGAAGAATAAGCAGAAGATAGCCGCGGCGGCCAACGCGGAAGAGAATACGGAGCCGCGACCCACGGGGCGCATGCAACCGCCTACCGACCCGCAGGCCTTCCAGACCTGGCTCACCGAGACTAGGGCTAAGGTGAGGTCGAGTTTTTGAAGAGGAAAAGTGCATAAGGTTTGGTGTCGGGTGTAATCTCCACAACTACTTGGGTGTAATCTCGTAAATTTTTTCACAATTAGGAAGCTACACTGTTGCTGATAGTCATAGGGTACTTTTGGTCCCGAAGAAAGAAATCGTGATGCAACCTGCACATTCAGGCGACTGAATGTGTAACCATTATCCAATTGGTCAGGTTCCGCTTGGGTCACCGCGGCGGTCAGATGGCAGTAGCTCCACTGTAATAACCTGATCTGCCAAATCCTAGATCATGGTCATACTTTTGGTCCCGGAAAAAGAAATCATGATGAAACCTGGAAATTCAGACGAGTGAATGTGTAACTATGATCCAATTGCTCAGGTACCCCTGTTAAGTCTGATGGCAGTTGCTTTACTGTAATTACCTGATCTGCCAATGGATCACGTTCATGGCGGACCGGGGCCCTCGAGCGCCCTCGACACATTAACGCCAAAATGATTAATATTATATTATATAACCAGTACCGCGAGCTAGTCGGCCGCCGCGAGGCCCGGCGCGCCCGCCGCGCGGTGATGGCGAAGCGGCGCACGGCGTCGTCCATGGAGCGCATGCGCGTTGTTCAATGTGCAACCATGATCCAAATAGTCAGGTTCCTCTGTTATCAGGGTCACGGCGGTCAGATGGCAGTCGTTCCACTGCCATTACCTGCCAATGGATCACGTTCATAGCGAACCCGGGGCCCTCGCGCGCGTGGGCACAACCGGGACATGAACGCCAAGATGGTTAACACTTCCACTGCTAACTCGAGTACCAGAGATGCTACAGCAGTGCTCTATATCGTAGCGCACGTATTAAATGGAGCGGCCGATTGCGGACGCAACAGTTGCGTCGGCCGCAACGAAAGTGTTAATATAATTGTCTATGACCAGTACCGCGAGCTAGTCGGGCGTCGCGAGGCCCGGCGCGCGCGCCGCGCGGCCATGGCGAAGCGGCGCACGGCGGCGGCCATGGAGCGCATGCGCGTCATCTCGCGGCTCGCCGCCGCCGGCGACGAGTTCGGCAACCAGGACTCGGATTGGGACGCTTATAAGAGGTGGGTTGTGGGTTTTTGTAGAGACCATAAGGGATAGATAGTGATAGCAAACATAGCGGCATAGACGTTCCTGGCGCAAGTGCACAAGAAGGCCCGACCTCTGCTAATCTGGGACAAGCAGAGGCTAGGAGGAGGGGGATAGCAGAGTAAATAAATAGCTTTCTTCCCATTCAAAGGTTTATTAAAGGTTTCTTCAGAGGCAAAGCATTGATAACTCCCTTGGTTTTGCTGATGTCCATAGGCGGCGGTGACTTTCCATCAGTTGGCCTATTTGTTTGACTTATAAGATAAAGAAAACTTCAAGGGAGATTACTCCTCGGAATTGGGAGGCCAAAACTGCCAAATATTTTACTTCGCCTCATACCACACAGACAGCTTTGTATGTAAATATATGTTTACTTTGAAAAAATATAGCCCGTTCTTGTTCTGCATAGACTGTGTCCTAGCATTAATACCGACATTCGCCGTTGGCGAAGCTTCAACAATCTCTAAAGCTAAAGACAGCAACACACGAGTAAACTCGATTGAAGACATACGCGTGGAGGGCTGGTATTGTCCAAGGCCTACAGGCCGACCTACAGGCCGACAAGTACCAAGCACTAACGCAAAAGGGTTCATTTTCAGAAGGTTGCATTCATCATCATCATATGAGTCGAAAGACACCCACTGCTGGGCATAGGCCATCCTTAGAGATCTCCACAAAGGCCGGTCCTGTGCCTTCCGCATCCAGCTGGTACCTGCGATCTTTACCAGATCGTCAGTCCACTTTGCACTCGCCTACCACAAATTTGCTTCGCTCGCGTTAGCCTAGGCTCGGCCAAGATGTTTAAAGATCTTAAGGCCCGTATTATATTAGGTTAGGGAAAAAGTCTTTTCGCATATAGTATGTATGAACTTGTAATAAAACCTCTTTGGCTATACTATTTGTACCTGGCTGGTTTTGGTATCATTTAAAAGTTTAAATTTTAAAGAAGATAATTTCAAATTTATTATAATTTAAGATAATTATGAAATTGCGTGATTTTCATTTGTTTTTCTTACCGTCAAGATGAGTGAATCTAATGAAGAAATAAGATACATTTTAAAATTTTACTACAAAAAGGTAAAAATGCCGCATGTCGCAAGCCGCATTTAGGCGTGTCAGGTTAACATCACGAGAGGACTGCCAAAACTACTTGACGCAGTTTTTTGATCAGAAGCTCCAAAATTTCTATAGCAATGGGATCATGTCTCTACCTATAAGATGGCAAAAAGTTATCGAACAAAATGGTACCTACATACTTTAGTTAAATGTAAATGAACTATATAAAAAATGATTTGAATTTTCATGTAAAATGCAAATAAAACTTTCTCCCCAACCTATTATATAGAACGTATCTCAAGAGGAGTTTTAACTCTAATCACGCGAAACTAGTTTTACTTTAGGATCATATTATCTCAAGTCTCTTATTACAGAACGTATTCTACGTTTTACTTAGCTGAAACTCGACTCCAGTTCTGATTCGATCTCTAATTAAATTATCTATGATTTTAATAATGTGTTCTCATTTACAATTTTATTTTATTGTCAACATCGATTCGTTTTAAGTAACTCTATTGTAACTCTATTATTGTTTTGTGACAACTTATTTCAACTGAAAAAAATACGTAGATAACTCGCTCTCAAGAGTAGTCTCAACTCTCAGATATCAAATCAAGACCTGGGTAAAGATTTTAAATCAAAACTCAGCTGAGTGCTGATCAATGAATATTGACCAAAGTTGCGTTCTGGTATCAAACATCGACTCAAAACCAGTTTAAAAACTAAATTCATCACTGAAACTCGTTCTGTAGTATGGGCGTAAAAGCTGTTCGCTAACTGATCCCGTCCCCTATGCAGTATAAGCCGTGAGGCGGACTCCGACTCGGAGGCGGACGGCGAGCGGCTGACGGAGCTGGAGGAGGCGCTGCGCGAGTTCGAGCCGGCGCGGCCCAGCGCGCAGCGGCACCAGCTGCATCTGGCCATCGAGCCCATACGGTAGGCAATGCTTTATAAGAGAGAGATTTGTCAGGACCGTAGCAAGTAGAACAATGTGGTCTCGACCTACACATACGGGGAAAAGGTGTGACTGTATGTATGGTATAATAATATTACTGCGGACCCCTGTCCCCCTTGCAACCGAAACTCGAATTCAATCGCTTATTGGCATCTCGCTTGCTCACGAAAGCAGCCGCAAATTATGCGAGCGAGATGAACTCGTAAAGCTATCGCAAATGCTATATGGTATAGAGTTAGGGCCCCAACACGGCTAGCACAAGTGTTCCCGCGACATAGCTCGCGCTGCGGGAGCCTTTGTTTTCGTCTCTCGATACAAAGATGAAAGACAGTAGTATCTATGTCTCGCCTTTTCTCGCTTTTCGCGCACACTGTTCTAGGCGTGCATGTATAGAATTTCGAGTGACATCAGTGATGTAGGCAACACAAGCCTACGCTATCAGTTGTGCTGCCAGTGGTATGAAATCAAACTCCCCGACTTCCATATATTACCTGTGTGTATCCGACAAAACCGTGTTTTATTTTAAATAAATACGTTATTTCTTGTTTAACTTGACCGCTTCGCTATATTATAGGTAAGATATTAAACCTCATAATTGAAACCGAAACAAAAGGAAAGCATTGTACCTCTAGTATCTGATTAGTCTTATTTATATATAAAAAAAACTATATTCCAGAGCACCTGAGCTGATGTTTCAGCCCTCTATGATGGGCAACTTGGAGGCAGGTCTAGCGGAGACCATGGAATACGTTTTCAAGCACTTTAGTGAAGAGGAACAACTGTTGCTAGCCAATAACGTGTTTCTAACTGGAGGCGCATCGCAATTTCCAGGTAAGCTTACTTGAACCTTCTATAAGCCCAGTCCATAACATTCCACTGCACGACTTAGGGCTGCCCCCGCGAAAGGGAAGGTTATTGCCATACAACATGGAGCTCTTCAAGAAAGGAGTGAATAGGTTTTTGCGGGGTCGGCAACGCGTGGGTAATGCCCCTGGTATTGCAAACGTCCATAGGCTGCGGTGTCTGCTTACCATCAGGCGGGCCGTAGGCTTGTTTGCCACCTTAGTGGTATATATACAAATAAATAAAATAACAACAGTCTACTGTTGGACTTAGAACCTTGTCCAGACGGGGCGAATTCGACACGATTCGTTTCGCGCGTTTCATACGCTACGCAACGCGTGAATTAAAAACGCGCGAAAGACGCGCCGTGAATTCGCCCCATTTCGACAAGGTCCTAGGTTCCTTCGTGGAAGATTTTGCCATGATCGCCACACTTGGCAGGCGGGCTAGAGATTGCAGTGCTGTAAAAATCACAATGATGGCCATCTTTGATTGGAAGCCTCGACATGGTCCCCCAATGGCGCCACGTAAACTATGTTTAGAGCTCCCATTTTCAGCATTTGGAATCCAAGTCAGTCTGATTGAGAGCCGTGTATAGCAGCCAGACCACTTCCAGAAGTCTATTAGTCTCCTACTATTCCTACTGAGGCTTTCGCCCTGATCTTAGTATGGCCTTAGCTTGTTAATCCAACTGGTTAGCATCTCTACACATTTGTCGCCTTTCATGACATCCAGTCGAAGGGGTTAGTGCAGTACTCTCAATAACCTAACCGGCAGAAAAGTCGGCGAACCTCCGACCAAGTTTACCTGAACTAAAATATGTTCTTAACTACTGAACTGACTCTGAACTGAATCATCTCGATAAAACTGGCTTTCAAACAGAGAAAACCGCATCCAAATCGGTCCATCTGTTCGGGAGCTACGATGCCACAGGCAGACACACAAAAGTCACAGATACACACGTCAAACTTAAACACCCCTCTTTCCGTCGGGGGTTAAAAACTGTTTCGGACACCACACGGCTTTTATGGCCGCTTTCACTCACACTCACTTTCATTAATCTCAATTTCAGGCCTTAAAGAGAGACTGGAACGCGAGCTCCTAGAAATGCGTCCGTTCCAGTCCTCCCACCGGGTGGTGGTATCCCGGAACCCTCGTTTAGACGCATGGTATGGCGCACGGGACTTCGCTGGTAGCAACGACTTCGAAAACGGCTGTATTACCAAAGAAGACTACTACGAAATGGGCGGAGAATATCTAAGGGAGCACCATGCAAGTAATAAGTTTTACCGAAGTCCGGCTCCGATTGTGGATAATACCCTCGCGCCGGCCGGCGATGCAAACGTCGTGAAGGAGGAGATCGTTGTAGACTGTTGATGATAGTAATTATATCGGTAACACTATTTTTGCTTTCATTTCTTAGTCTATGCCCTTTTGGTTGGTCACTGACCTTGTTCGGTTCGTTATAGGCAAATATATAACAATAAAAAAGCATACCTTCTCGTTAGTGACTCGGTTGTTCTTCCGCGCACGAGGGCCCTGGGTCCTCCTTGACCATGATTTGGCGATCAGGTAATTACAATGGAGCGGTTGCCATTTGACCTCCGATTCGAACCCGGTACCTCTTGTACGAGTCGGATACCTTTACCACTAGGCCACCGACGCTCTAGGCAAAGGTATAATACATATTATTTATATTCACAAATATCTAAGCCAGATCCCGAGTGGTCTTCCAGACGAGGAAGTATAAGTTGGCGCGAGGAGCGAAAAATAACTAATTGTCTTTCATTAATGCCACTAGATGTGCCAACAAAGCTCAGATGACCCCGCTATTGGAACGTCAACTTATACTTAAACTAGTGGACTCGGCGCGACTTCGTTCGCGTACACCTACTTTACCCCTACCTACTCAATTTTCTTGCTTATAAACCAATAGTTGAAAACCGCATTAAAATCCGTTGCGTAGTTGTAAAATATCTTAGCGTACATAGGGACAGACGGCGGGAAGCGACTTTGTTTAGACTATGTATAGAAGTTGTCGTATTATGGTGTCACAGCACTAGTAAGCAAGCGTGCACATCCCTATATAAGGTCTCGTTCTCTTGTGTGGTTAGCCGATTCAACATGGCGTTGTATCTGTATCTCGTGAACTAAAATTAAATAATAAAGCGAGTCAAGTAAATTCAAGTGTTTCATTTAATACGCATACAATACAACACAACATAATATAACAGAAGTACGCACTGTAACTCGATGAAGAAGTTTTAAATTAGACTTCGATCAATTATACCAGCGTATAGAACAACAAATATTTAGCGGTGAAATTGTAATGACTATTGTAACCATGTTGGCGGTAGTTAGGGTCTAATATGTAATTGGCTCTTACCAAATTGGGCACGGCACATAGCTCGCAGAACAGATGGCCGATGGGGCAGTAAAATTCTCGAGTGGCAACCACGAACCAGAAGACGCAGCGACCTGGAGAAGGTCGCTGGTACCAGCTGAATGCGGAACGCATAAGACCGGCCTTTGTGGAGATCTCTGGGGGAGGCCTATGCCCAGCAGTGGGAGTCTTCCGGCTGATATGATGACAATGATGATGAAAGTTTTTGAAACGGTGGTCCTAAGGCGACCAGCGCTATATTGACGATGGTCTAAATTAAACTCTTAGATAAGGTAGGGGAGGTAAAAGAAACAAACATGTTAGCCACAAATATCATGGCACGTTTATTTTTCTCCACTACATGGCGACTTCTAAAAGAATCGTGACTTGTTACTTTGCATTCATAGTTTTTTCTTTGCTCCGCAAATCGAGCACTAAAGAATAATTTTACAATGTATATTTTCCATAAAATTAAATAAACTCTGTATTTTTATTTTGATCTCGATATAAATCACTATGAACTGAAAAAAAGGTTTTAAAATGCTTTGTTAGTTCGCTAATTATATTGATTGATGAGACTATAATAAAGAGTACATTTAAAAAATCACATTAAAGCATATACATAATGCTGACTACATAAGTGCTCTTACAGCCTCTCTACGCTACGCCTACCCATTGGCTTACAATACAACAACAAACAATTCAAAACCTTGACTTTCCGTTCAGGACAAATAATCGACCAAAACCAAATTTTATCACAATCGTATCAGACTATCAAATAACTAAACAATATATTTGTAAAGAAAGCTGTAAGAGCTACATTCACGTGCAATTTAATACACCACAGTTAACAAATCTAACTTATTTGAATATAAACTAGCCTAAAAATTTTAACAATACAAAGAAAAAACAGTTTTAGTTAAAAATATAAAATATATTGGTCGTCAAAAACCTGATGAGCTATCACTAAATGACCATACCGAAATCATCATGCCATGATGTTTGCTCTTAAACCTTTAATAAAAACTTTGGAATTAAAGATGTAAAATACTCGAAAAATTGTTAAGTATGGCTCAGAGCCAAGTAAATACGATTGTTAAAAAATCAGTGACTTAGAAATAGCTCTCAGCGTATAAAAAAAAGGTTAAAATCCTTAGGCTGTACTCTCATAATGATTATAATGTAAGCAACGCAATATGTTGGCAAAGCGGAAGTTCGCGTAACTCTAACGATACAATAGAACTAAATATTTATGTACCTTAGACATTATGATTACACAAGGCTCACTGTTATTTGCTCATATCGTATAACTAACATAGCGCCGGAGCAGGCGCGATCGAACCGTCGCACGTCGCGGGTAAGGATATGTACGATTTCTAGACCAAATAAACTCGGCTCTAATGGCTGGTCCTCCACCACAACCGCTCAACGATGTTCAACAACAAAACCAACAAACGTAAACTAACAACGCCAATATTCCTGGTGAGTATTCTTGATTCAATGTTTTGGATTCCCTTCTTTAACAAAAAGTTTTTCAGTCTTTTCTACGGTTCAAATATAAGTAGAGAAAGATAATACAAACTCATAAAACCTTTTTACGTACGTAAATTTAAATGGCTCAATATTATTACTTACTAGTTTAGTACTAACATCGGTATGTAAAATAGTTGACCGGTGAAGAGCACGCCTCGGGCGCGCCGCGCGGGCGATAGGTATAAATGTGCCCGCGGACGACCCGCCGGCCGTGTCTTTTCACCGTATTGGGGTCCTAATCTTTTACGAAAGCCATTCCTTACAATGTACTCTATAGTATTGCTCTCCGTCCTATACTTCCCTAGCTGCAAAGAACGTTTCGTAAACTGTCAGGACCAGCTGCTATAACTTCTCATTGGCTCGGCCAGGGCGAGGCGGCGATCGGGAGATGTATATGGAAACAATAATAAAAGAAGAACACAATAACAAAAATATATTACTACGTCTACAAATAATAGGGGAACGGTCGCCCCCACCGAGCCAGAGAGGTAGATATAAATATACATTTATATATTCTCATATAATATGTACCTAGTTCACTATGTTGGTGTTTCTATTTCCCATTTATTAATAACATCTATTGATACACATACGGCGGCCGGGCGGCCGCGCTACGGATTACTGGTTACATCGACCGGTGTCGCTTGCGCGATGGTAGCAGAAAGATTTAATCTACTCGATAAATCAAACATCTAGTTTGTCTAAATAATACTGTTATCAATGGCTTGGTAAGACACTTACTAAAATTGAAGATTTTAAAGACACGGAAACGTTATTTGTTACTCCTAAATTCTCTGGGCAACTAAATGCATTAAACATATTATGTATGTCTTAATATTATCGTGTACATATTATTATTTTACTTTAAAATGATAAACGAGATATTGGCCTATGTTCTTTTTCGTGTTCCTTCAAAATACAGAACTATCAAAATATAAAAAAATATTGAGGACTATCAAACAACATTCATATGTATATTATAATTATTTTTTATGTATGTATATGTACACCTACAGAGAATTTTGATTTACAGTACCCAAAGTAGTTCTGCACTAATGTTCTAGCCACTCAGTTCCACATTATTAGAGGGAGGTGTTCCTATAAGTCACATTACTATTAAATTTTGAATATATCCCTTTCCAGGTATTTGAATAAATAAACCCTACAGCTATTTACAATTTTCGACCCACCACATGGACACATACAACAATATGGAAATAAAATAATGTATATAAAAACAATAACATACAGAAAAAAAATAAGATAATCTAATGATAATTTTAGGGGCAAATAAAAATAGGTATAAAAATGGTTTCATACACAATGTACGATAAAGTAAGGTAAGTATTACAATATTTTATTTCCAATACTACCCTGACCTGCAGACTTAACTAAACTTACTCTACCACATCATTTACATAGAAATGGCACCAATCTATCTTTGATATCAATAATGGCAAACCATAAGGAACCGCCGCGGACACAGGCTGCGCCGCCGTGACACTGTCTCAAGGTATTGGAAGACTACTGCGCTATCTCTAATCGTAACCACTATTATTCGAACTGTACGGAAAATAACACATCGGCACTATTGAACACGCTACACTAATGGTGAAAAATTATATGTTCTATTATTATGATTTAATGTATAATTATGTATGTGTTAATATGGTACGACACTATACTCGCATAATACTCACATCGGAAATTAGAAAATGTATACATATATAATGAAGTTTGTCGATGGTGTTATGAGTGATACTGCCTAATGTCGCTATCCGCTAGAAGGCACACAAAGTTTTAGTAAGAAGCTTCACAAATCAACGCGCTGCCGATCGGCGACGACACTCACTCTGAACACTGAACGCAACTTTACTCTGAACGTAATACGATTAAAAAATATTGCCAATATTATGTTGCAACAGGCACTTCTCTGGATTTCTCCAATAAACATCATATTAAAGTTATTCATTTTGTGAAGCTTTTTCAATATTGCCTCCGAGGACTCTGCAGTTTGTGGATTTATTTTGTACTTATCAATTATTATTTCATATGAACTGACTTTAAAACATCTTACGAATTATTTATTTACGAGCAGTATTCTCTAGAGTCCTTTACATTTTTCAGTGACCAAAATACTTTACCTCTCATTGGTAACAGTTGTATAAAATTACTGAACTCCATATACACTGACACGATCTAAGTTAAAGCATCGCAATAAGATATTGTTACATTTCACTACGACTAATGAATGTGTTCATGACAAGCGAATGAAACATGACAATTTAGAATTTCAAGTTGGAGATTTACCATTCACGATTCCAAAAGTTTATCACTAAGCAAATTAGAATATGAGATCAAAAATTTTAGGCCTACAATCTACGATGAGACTTTTAAGTTGATTTATGAATGCCACCACGTTAATTAATATAATCGGGGTGATGGTATGGATAAATCACAGTTGTGGGTATAAATCACAATGCATATCATATGATAGGCGGTTCGCGGCGTCGCGACCGTCCTGCCTTCGACCAATCGATCACTCGACCTCGGAACTCAAACGAAACGGGCGATAGTCCATGGTGGCGATCCGGGAGCTGCCGGGGGCTGCTGTGGCCTCGGGGGACTCCGGCCGACGGTTAGTCAACCGTGAGCTGGAACGGTATCGACCACATTATCATCTTGGCGCGTTCACCCCATGATCCAGGATTGGGCAGATCAGGTAAATACAGTGGAACGACTGCTTCGTGACCCTGTTAACAGGGGAACCTGACCATGGATCATGGACTGGATCATGGTTACACATTCAGGGTAGGTTTCATCGGTTAGTGTTAAACTAGTGTACATCAATCAGAAAAGAGTAAGTGGGTTATGAACTCCATATCTCTTGCTTACAAATCGGACTCCCTTAACCACTAGGCCACCGGTTAACGGAACGGTATCGACAATGTCAGCAATTTATTGGCGGTAAGATTCAGTCGAGCCTGAGGAGTTCGCCGATGGATAGCTTTATTTATGTCTCGAAGTAACAGTGATTGCATTATTGTGTTCCGGTTTGAAAAATAAGATAACCATCACAATAACAGGTATAATTAACATGATCTTAGTCATGACAGTGACAGCCTTAGGCAAATACCGCTTTGACAGGTGACTTGCTTAGCGCCTAGCTAGAGTCTAGCTTGTCGCCTAGCGGCTAGCAGCGAGTAGCGAAGGCACCAAGCGATCATTCTATAACGCTAGGCGTTAGGCTAACTACCTGGCTGTGCGGCCGCAGCCAATATCTACCTGCCGGAAAAATAAAGAGCAACTTTCCTGTACTTCTCTTATGTTACCGATGGAGGCGTTCGTGAATATATTTGCCAGCGATTATAGTAAACTACGGATCGTGTAAACTCATGATACGTGTTCCATCTACGCTTTACACTTTGTCCAACAAACACACAACTGTTTCAGGCTAGAAATTGCATCCTGCCTTATCTTTCGAATGCGGTATGACGGGCTATGTCTCGCGCGCAACGTTTCTTTCCATTAGCGTTGAAGAAAGTGAGACACAAAGTTATACACGAAAAAATACTCCTCACGCGACAAAATCATGCTAAAAGAGTTTTTATTACTTTGTTTTATAACTCTGATCATGCTAAAACAAATAGAACACAACAACTCGAGCATTGTTGCTTGGTAAGAGAAATTATAGTAAGACGAAGGTAGGTAGGTAATTAGGGACCCATCCAATGAACTCCTCTTCTCGGACTTGACCGTCGTCTACAAAATCTACTAAGTTGATAATGTAGGTAAATGTGTTTCTATGCCACTTACTTGTTCTGGTAATCAGTCGGCCAGGTGCATCTGACCTGACATCTGGGGCTGGGGCGTCGGGGTGTGAGGCGGAGGGGGCGACGCTGGAGACAAACATACGGAATTAATTTAATTCGTTCTATCAATAGTATTCTTTTTATACTAGAGGGAGTCTACGAGCAATCTGGCCACCTGATGAAAAGTGTTCACCGTAGCCCGGCGCCAATTTACAACATCCACAGAGTCGCAAATTAGATTCCGTGTATGTGTAAGCAGATAAGACAGGGTGTCTTATCTGATCTTATTGATTTATCATATCAGCGCAATCGATGTGCAGTTGAAAAACCATTGTCTTTTGTTGAATATAACTCAGCAGCAATAGAAAAGAACATCAGCGATAGAAAGTTAGGTTTAAACATATTTATTCTCATAAAGACATTACATCATTTACATGAGAAAATAACTTACAGAATTAGTTTAATATCTCGTTCGTAACGCTCACTAAAACACTTCACCATTATTCAACTAGTAGGTACACTACATTGTACAAGTTTCAATTGATTATGTCCAAAGAGCTGTAATTCAACAAATTAAGACAGTGAACACACACACAACTGCACATAGATTGTGCTGTCTGTGTGCTGCGCAGTTGGCGAACTACAATTACTGAATTTTTACTACAATTTCCCTACTATTTAGCCTTTCAATGATCGAATCCATTTATCTGTTATCTCTTCAGCGGGAAATACTCACAAATGGAGGCGATGGACTGCGGCGACATGGCGGACATCTTGCTGGGCGCGTCCTGCATGGAGACCTGCGTGCCTTGCGACGTCATGTACCGGTTCACCATTGGCACGAAGCTGGCGACGAGAGAAAGTGTCAGCATATATCCGAGGGCCCGGAGTCCGCCGTAGACTATGATCCAGGTTTGTGGTAGATCAGCTAATTACAGTCGAGCAACACCATAAAAGCGTCGGTTGCTATTCAACTAATGTATGTACATAACTCAGAAATGAGTCATTGGTACATACATGGCGGCTGTGAGATTCGAACCCGGTACCTCGCTTACGAGTCGGATACCTTAGGAGTGAAACATAAAGAGGCGTATTCTACGTTGCCGTTATTAGGATGTTTGCCTGTATAACCTATCGGGTACTTTGATCCCGTCCCATCGGGTACGTACCTATAAATAAATATTCGTGGACAAATTCACACAGCGCCATCTAGCCCCAAACTAAGCAAAGCTTGTGCGATGGGTGCTAAATAACTGATAAACTACTTAAATACCTTTTTTTTTTAAATACATACTTATTATACATAGAACACCCAGACCCGTAACAGAAATTAAAATTCTTCATTTCAATTTCTGCCCGGCCGGGAATCGAACCCGGGACCTCTTACGTTGCAGACCAGATGTTGACCACTGAACCACTCAGGTCGTCAAACCTAGCAGGGGATTTGTTCCCGTTGAGTAACAATTAACACTGTTGACTTGCATAAGGATCTGATTCAACGGAAACACAGGGTTTTTTACTGCATATTTTTTGCCATTGACTAAGTACTTACTTAACTTAGGTACCGATTACACCTTTGCTTAATCCAGCAACCTAAGTAATCCGAGAGCAGATCAAAATGGAATGTATTGCTACTTATATATTGGGGTGTGGTGTTAACTGAGATCGCAGACGACTGGGGAGGGTGTGCGTCGTTACCTGTAATCGCAGACGGCTGGGGAGGGTGGGGGTGGGGGTGGGGGGTGTTACCTGAGATCGCAGACGGCGGGCGAGTCGTAGGCGGCGGCGGGCGTGGACAGCGTGCCGAGCGCGGCCAGCCCGCCCGCCGCCACGTTGCCGTGGTTGTCGCGGTGCACGCGGTTGTGGTGCCTGCCAGAGACAAGACCGTATTGTTATGGGCGTAGGGTGCAAGTTTGCTTGCCGAATTGTGACCGTGAGTTGGGTTGAACTTTGAACCGTTCAATAGTAGTAGGTTCTACCTGGTGTATCATCATCATCATCCTGGCGTCATGTCCCGGTTTCGCCCCAGCGCAGCACGCGAGGGCCCAGGGTCTGCCTTCCTGCTATTCTGGTTCTACCTGGTATAGTGTGTACATAATGCGACGGGTTTTGAGCACAATTTAGATTGAACGTCGGCTCAAGTTCCGGGAAAATAATAGGTTACCACGGCAAAGTTGATTGTTTACAAAGATCTAATCTGCGCGCAAGTGAAAACCGCTAATAATGGCTATTGTCAAAGAAATGTAAACATCTAAAGCTGCCGTCAAACCAACGCTTTCACATTGTGACCGCGGTGGCGATCAGCAGTATTCACCTGTAGATTAGCAATGTTTGTGAGGATTCAAACAGGCGCGTGCTTACGACTCCTATTTGGTGATCGACACCGCGGACGCAGGCTGAAAACCTTGATTCGATCAGCCGTGGTACCGCCTATCTCCGATTGTACGCCGCCATTTTGATGCAATTGAGTTTAAACCAATCGCAGCAAGACAGCTCTGGCTCTGGGTTGCTGCGATTGGTCCCCAATCAAAGAGAGGTTTTCAAGATAACATTTAAAAAGAAAAAAGTTTTTATTCATGCCAATAGGTGGCGTATTTAGGTACTAATATCAAACATACATACAAAGACGACGTGAATTGAGGGATATTTCCTCCTGTCTGACTCTTACATCAAACATGACATAAGATTTCAGTCCAGCGCCATCTATTTACAAGGAGATATAACTTGTTTTTTATTTCAATAACTGTCAAACTGAAAACCTCTCATTGCATCAAGATGGCGGCGTGCTACGTTAACTGATGAGAACGTTACCTGATGAGATAGCTGTCCCTGACGAAGGTGCGTCCGCACACGCTGCACTCGTAGCAGGAGGTGGCGCTGTGCGTGCGGATGTGCAGCGCGAACTGCGACTTGGACGTGAACGTCATCGAGCACCGGTCGCAGTTCAGCGGCTTGTCCGCCACGTGGGACCATCTGGGGACGGGGTGGGGGGCACTGAGACTTTCGTACCTTATCAATTATACCCCTTACACCATCACACGTCATGGTAATACTACCATGACAGCGTGACTTTTCACGAACGAATTTATCATCATAACTTAAAGGACACACGATAACAAAAATCGTGAGGATCGTCAGTGTCTACTTTTCAGTAGTTTCCCATTAGCTGCCGCTGTTGGGACAATAATGAATGTGGCGTAAAAAGGTACTAGTGACGTTATTTATCAGCCGAAGGGAAATTCGTGAGAGGCCGTCCTATTAGCAAAAGAATTGGGTAGTATGTGGCCCTATAGCCATTTTCACGCGACTTAAATGACGTTAAACAAATTTCAACACATGTTTCGTAGGGCTGTGTGTGTAGTACACTTAGCTATAAATATGCACCATATACAACTCACCTATGAGCCGTAACGTAGCTCTTCACCGCAAACCGTTTCTGGCAGATATCACAAGCGTACGGACGCTCACCTGCAAAGTGAATGACCACGTCAAAATGCGCCTACCGATAGCCAGCTAACTAATTAGTCCACAACACGTCCACAATACACATAATAATGATTAGATGCTGCATGTATCGATAAAATAAATGAAAGCAACAGTGAAGGCAAATGATGTTAGAAAGACGGCAAGATGCAATTACACAGTGTGATGCCAGAAATTAATGGTATGGAAGCGGAAAATTATAATAAATAAATATTGGAAACAAATTAACTGATGATGTAGCGGTATGATGGGGGGTGGGCGAAGTTGTCGGTGCCACATCATGGGGCCTAGATGTACCTGTTGACATCGCAATTTGCCGTCTTCTTAACAATGCGTCTTCTTACCGCGGTTACTAGGCACAATCACACACACGCCACTAGGGAAAGCGCTAAATACCGTGAGGGCGGCGGCTGTGGGAGCGCCAGCTCCGGACGGGGGCGACGGCCGAATAGCATTCTTGGTTCGATTGACCCGGTATTGTTCAGATTTCATTTGTGACTTTACTATGACGAAAACCGCGTGGAAATTAACCCTTCACGTCTGAATGCCAGCACAATATTTACAGAGGCAAACGAGCAAGCAGGTCGCCTGATCGAAACGTTAGTAATTAATTATAAATTTATTAATATTCTGTGTCGAAAGTGTTCGTGATCACCGCCTCAGAGCCAGACGCAGCAAATATTGTCACAGAATTAAATAATAACAACCCAACTGTTTAACGCAACATTATTGTAATCCATCAGATAGTTTAGATTCTCATTTAGCAACACGCCCCTATCAGATACAAAGAGTTTAATTACTATGTTATGTCTCTAAATAGTATGAAGCAAAGTCGCTGTCGTCTTCTGTCTGTGTCCACGAATCCGTTTTTGTTTTGAGACGTTTTTCACTATAATTTACAGAAATTCTTCCGGAAGGGTTATAAGTATCAAGAACGCATGCGATTATTACAGTAGAGAGAATTCCAGAACGCCCGTGCGAAGCCTCATCGGATCGCTGTAAAAACTCTGCCCAGACATGCTATTCGGCCGCCGCCCGCCCGCTCTAACCGTACCGGTGTGGATTCGCTTGTGTATGTTCAGCGTGGATTTCTGCGTGAACCGTTTGTAACAGACGTCGCACTGGAACGGGCGCTCGCCCGTGTGTGTGCGCACGTGGATCTCGAGGTACGGCTTGCAGGTGAACGCGGCCGGGCACTCGGTGCACTGGTACGGCCGCCCTTGCACTGTACCACACGGCGGGTTAGTCGGCGAGTTGAGAATAGCACCCCCGACGCGAATGTACGTGTGTATGTTCTAATGGCGCGAGATCAATTTTCTTTTTTTTTTTCCGGCCAGCCAGGCCACGCAATGACAAACGAGTAAACAGCCCACCTGATGGTTGGTAACTGTAGTTCATAACATCTACGACGCATTTAGGTTGCAGACAACAAAAATGCCAACGCAGGTGTCACAGTGAGGATTAAGATGAAATGCCTCGTGCCTGTAATTGCGCTGGCTACCTTATTCTTATTTAAGCATTTTATGGTGATATGGTTGAATCTCTATCTACAAACAGCTTATTCGCTTTAGTTCAATTTTATATATTATAGGAAGGCACTTGACCGCCATTTCAGGTGGTCGACAATGGAACATAAAGCCTCCCTATCTTAAAACAGCCTATTAACTCTAGCTCAAATTTCTTCATTTTATTGAGCTTTGATCACAAGCTTCGAAATTCGAAATATAAGTCGCAAGTGTTACATGCAATACGGTAGTTATAAAAGCTAGAGCTAGAGCTGACAGTGTATTCACTTTTGCCTAGGATATGGAAACGTCGTCGGGGGTATATTTATAGTGTAGGTGAAAGGTGTCTAACATACTCACAAGATTTGAAATCAATCATGCTTAGCATGAGCTTATCCTGTAATGTGGCATCGACAACTTCACACATAATAGTACACAGAAAAACATATTTTGCATAAAAGGTTACGAGAAAGATTCATGAAATATATTAATTGAATTTGATAACATTATTATGAATACTTATACAAAACTGTTAAAGAGCTAAAATCTTTGCTCAAAATTAATTCTCCAGAATAGATAATGTTAAAAAATTCATGAGAGCAGAACGTACAAATAAACAGACAACTTTTAGGCAATAACCATTCGTGATAAGCTTGATTTCTATTGTTATTAATTTTTATTGGTCTTTTACAAAAATGTCGTTGCCTCGTTATGTCTGTTGATTTGTTAAATATTTAGACCACATTTAAAAACAAGAGAGACATTTTATGGTTTGACCAAAGAGTGAGTCAACATGACTATGATATAGAAAGCAAATGCTTTCACAAATTAATATTTTTAAAGAAACACACAAGAATGAAACATTCCATGTTCAAGTCCCACTTTTTGGCCGAAGATTCATTTGGATACCTAACATTATAATAATAGCCCCAAAAAACATGTAGACAGAATGTAAGCATATTGGTAAGCCTGGCTGGCACTGACCGGTGTGCGTCCGCTTGTGTATGTTGAGCGTGGACTTCTGCGCGAACCGCTTGAGGCACACGTCGCACTGGTAGGGCCGCTCGCCCGTGTGCGTGCGGTTGTGGATCTCCAGGTACTGCTTGCACGTGAAGGCGGCCGGGCACGACAGGCACTGGAACGGCCGGCCTTGCACTGCGGGCAAGCACACCGTGAGCGCGGGCGGCGGCCGGCGACGCCCGGCCCCCCGCCCCCGCGCCCCGCGCCAGGACCCCGGCCCCTGCAGGCCCCGTGAGCCCGCCGCGCCGCGCCACATACCTGAGTGCGTCCGCTTGTGGATGTTGAGACTGGACTTCTGCGTGAAGCGTTTCAGGCAGATGTCGCACTGATACGGCCGCTCGCCGGTGTGGGTGCGCGTGTGTATCTCCAGGTATTGCTTGCAGGTGAAGGCGGCGGGGCACGACAGGCACTGGAACGGTCTGCCCTGGACTGGTGCCCAACACATATATTATAGCGGCGGCCGGCGGGACGGGCCCGGCGGGTCGGGCCACCCGGCCGCGCCGCCCCGCCGACCCTGGCCCCCGGGCCCGGCCGGCGGGCCCAAGCGGCCTGGGCGGGCGGGGCGGCGGCGGGTTGACCGCCCCGCGGCTGACACCCACCTGTGTGCGTCCGCTTATGTATATTGAGGCTGGACTTCTGCGTGAAGCGCTTGAGGCACGCGTCGCACTGATACGGCCGCTCGCCTGTGTGCGTGCGCATGTGAAAGTCCAGGTAGGGCCGGCGGGCGAACGCGGCCGGGCATTGCCCGCACGGGAAAGGGCGCCCTTGCACTGCGCCCAGTGCACACACAAAAGCGAGTAACGCACGTCGCCGACGCACCCGCCGCCCGCCCCGCCAATGCAAGCCAATGCCGATGCGAGTGCCCCGATTTAGAACCCCAATTTGGATACGATCAGCTCGGACGCTGAGGCGCCGATACATTGCGTCATTGCGGCGATTGCATTACCGCTTTTGTGAAAGTATTAATAATCATGAAGATATGAGATACAAATAATGGTACCTACACTTAAGCCACCGAATGTGAGATGAGAGGAGTGAATGGCCGGATTAATTAACATGGAGTAGGCGGGAAGTATGAGTGCAGAAGTACTCGGAAGCGCGCGTTTGCATAGTTAGGTAAAGAGTACACGAGATGTTAGTCGCAAGCAACGAGATGAAAGCTGCCGAAAGTGTTGGAGCGTAAATCAACGGGTTAGGCGGGCAACGGAAAAATAGGAAGGAAGCATGACGCTAAATGAGGCGATGAAGTGAGCGACGAGCCTACGCCGCCGGTCGCAGCGCTGCGATAAGGTAGTTAATGTGGGCTACTGACCCGTATGTATCTTTTCGTGCAAATTGAGCGCGCACTTCTGCGTGAAGGACTTGAGGCAGACGGTGCACTGGAACGGGCGCTCCCCTGCCCGGCGGCCGCGGTCAGAAACAAACAAAACCACGATGGACAAGGTGTACTGACGCCTACCCTACCATGAGGGAATTCACTTGTGTGTCCATCAGACATTCTGTCGCCTACTAGGTACCTCAACGAAACTTGATGTACGCACGCATGCTACAAGGTATTCTCATTTATGTTTGTGAATAGTTTTTGAGCGTGTGCGCCTGTACCGAGCGGCCTTCTTTGATTATTTACTATTTCTGTATTATTAATTTAAATGTGTATAAAACAAAAGTAATCAGCAAAACACTTCCAAACGCTAGACGAAAATCTAAAGGGAGCCCTTAAAACTATTCACAAAACATAGGCATCGAAGCCACAAAAGCAAACGGTGACTATAGAAAGCAATGAAACTTATTTGAAATTGTGGCTTGGAGACCGAAGGAAAATAAAAAAAGAAATATCAAGGGACCCACCGGTGTGTATACGTTTATGAGTGCCCAGGCTGGACTTCTGAGTGAAGCGCTTGTCACAGATGTCGCATTGATAGGGGCGCACTTTGTTGATCAGCGATTGGATGTGCTCCTCTAGAAATACCAAAAATACAGCTACAGCAACCGTCCTGTGCGCACTGCCATACGTAGTGCCTAATTTGAGTTCTAAATTAATGTAAATAATGTACTACAAAAGGATTTTAGGGCGTATGCCTACCGGTGTGTATCTTTCCGTGTCGGCCCAGGCTGGACTTCTGAGTGAAGCGCATAAAACAGATGTGGCACTGGTACGGCCGCACTTTCTCTAACAGGGCTCGTCTGTGCTCCTCTATAAGGTATACGAGTATCGATATAGCATCTATGCACCCTCGCAAACAATAGCATTAGCCTAGGTTACAACTAGACGCATTCGCTCTCATTCAGGGGGAGGTAGAAACGCGGCGCCGGAGTGCCGCTGCCTCAAGGGGACACGCAAAGTAGCCACTAGGTAAGGTAGGGACCCACCGGTATGTATTTTTCCGTGCCGGCCCAAACTCGATTTCTGGGTGAACCTCACAAAGCAGATGCCGCACTGGTAGGGGCGTTCCTTAGCCAGCAGCGCGCTCTTGTGTTCCTCTGAACGAAACCATCGTACAAGTCAAAATAAGGCTTACAGTTTAACTATGTGAGGAGGAAGAGATCGGAAGGGCTTGGAGGGCTCGAGAAGATGAAACGTAGAAGTGTGTAGATGGTAGAGCGTCGGTACCGTCGGTACCTAGCGGTAGCAGGAGACCCACCCGTATGGATTTTCTTGTGGCGGTTGAGGCTGGAGCTCTGCGTGAACCGCATCAGACAGATCTCACACTTGTAGGGGCGGTCCTTCACCATCAACGCGCGCATGTGCTCATCTAGAACCCAGGCCATATTCCAACAACATGGGCACCGTCGCTATGGGGCGGCGGTGCCTCAGCATGAGGACTTGTAAAGGACTCAGAGAATTCCTTGCAAGGGTGGATATCCGTTGCAAGCCCTCTACCTCCCCCTGTTTACCTCACACCAACGAAGCTTCCTCTCGTCCTGACTAACGTCGTGTCTCGACTGAGCCGCTCGACACAACTCAAAAACTATTCACATTGTTTTACGTTAAGCGTCGTAAAGACAGGTTCGCGGTTCAGTGCGTCGCACCAGTGACGTGTTTGGCTGTACTACGATATTATAGTAAATATAGAAAGGGATAGCTGGAGTTTACAGAGATTAGTTAGCTCCGCCCAGGGGCCGCGGTGTCAGACTTTACGGAAAATATGACTGAAATTTTATTTTATATCACATGTAAAAAAATGGTACAGAAGCGTGACATTGTGAATTTAGATCCACACACTTCTAAATTTCATTTAATTCCATGGAAATTTAGCATTTTAACGTTGTACAATTAAAAGGCGTAGGAGCAATAGAATAATATACATAAAATTAAAAAGATACTGCATATAAAAGTAGCATAGGTACTCAACGGATTAGGGCGGGACCAGAAATCAAGTGAGAACAGCGTATAAAATAAACTGTATCAAAATAAAGAAATACTTAGAAAAAATAATAATAAATCCAAACATTTTGGTTCCGTGGAAACAGGAGGAGGTCGAGTTTGTAAAAATGAATTCCAATTGGTAGATTTGGGTACTGTACAATCCCCTCATGGTACTACATTTTGTTTACTCAAGTTAATAAAAACTGATAACGTAATGTAACTTCCATATGACAACACACTTCCCTCCATCCGTGTCACAACATAAACATGTATAATTCATTCAGTAAAACAAAGTTCCTTAAAACAAATTTAAATTCCGATGAATAATAATGCAACACTTTCTGTACGCCGCGTCGTACAAAAACACAATATGGAAATTACATTAGACTATAATGACTATGCTTCTAGTTTTATTCAGTCTCAAGGCTTTTACATTGGTCAATTGGCATTGTTTTATGGAATTCTCTATCGAATTCGTGTAATAGTAATTTACAAGACAAGAGGATTTTACTGCAGTTCCGTGTCTATTTGAATTTTGATAAAAACAAAAAATAATGTTTTACAAGAAGTGCCATTTCAATGCAGAGATGACGAGTTATGAAGTAACAACCCAATAACATTCTGCTAACATAAGAATAAACAGTAGCATGAAATTTTAGCCTAACAAACGCAATTTCCCAATTATCACACTTTTTATTGTTTCCCCAATAATAATATTTTATTTTGATAAAATATTGGATGTAGGTAGATGAGTGTATGTAGTAAATGATGATGATCATGCATTATAACTTCCAGAAATAAACCATCATGCTACCAGTCTGATAGATAGTGTTGATACCTCTATTTGCATTAGATAAGTAGTCACTCAAAATAATACATTTCTAGCCAGGAGTATTGTATTCTTATCTGCTCTTATCAGAGCCCTAAAAGTAGGTGCTAAATTGTCCTAATGGGTTAGTAACTTTTGCAGTTATTGTGCAATGAGTTACAAAAGGGACTAGTTGCGTGTTTTACCACGTCTATGTCTATTTACCACTATGTGGGTCATTTGTTTGAACATATGCAAGAGGCGAGTTATCACGGCTTTCCTAGAGGGCGTTGAACTCCTTTTCGGGGCAGTAATCCCTAGACGGGATGGCCAGATATTAGCTTTATTTGTATTTCTTTCTTACACAAAAAGGAACGAAATGAAGACTTCTCAAAAAGGTTTTACACTCAGCTCTATATAAATAGTGAAAAGTCCGCTTCAGCGAAACTCAATCCCAATCAAATCCATACTCCAAAACCGTCATACTCTGCATGGAGACGACACTTCCCCTACTCAAAGCGCCTTGCAAACTCTTGCGGACTCACCTGTGTGTACTCGTTTATGCGTGTTCAGGCTGGACTTCTGTGTGAAACGCTTGAGACAGAGGTCGCATTGGAAGGGCCTCTCGCCCGTGTGCGTGCGCATATGCACTTCCAGGTACGGCTTGCGACAGAAGGCCGCGTCGCATACCTGTAATGGAGTGTAGTTGCTTGTAGTACCACCCTTATGTAGTAGATCAGGTGTAGTAGTGTTACCACCGGGTGAGATGGCGGTCAAATGCAGTCACAAAAAATAAAAAAAATAAAAATAGACGTGTCAACAATCCGCACATGCCGCTTTGGCATGACCTTTCTATGCCTGCTATCGTGTTCCCAGAATACAAGACCCTAGACTCCTTTAAGACCAGTGTGAAAAGGCTGTTTCTTAGGGAGGCATTCATCGTCGCTTTCCATCAGGTGAGATGGCGGTCAAATGCCTGCCTAGTAAATAGTAAAAAAATGGCTATGGTTCCGCACTTTCTTCATATCAAGTGGTCTACAGCTTGAATTAAGCTACGGGTGTTATCTTTAGTTGGAAATGTTGGAAATGTTGAAAATTTGTAACAGTAAGACCTGCAGAGAAACAGAGCTTTGTTCTACACAAGATGTAACAATTCCTTAGCCATATTTGTACTTATACGCAATTCATTTAATAATAATTTCACGTCATAAAAAAACAAACAATATACATTACCTCCTAAACACAATATCAAATAATATTAGTTCCAAATATCACTAGATATGATCATGAAGACCGATAAAAGCTCCCTCAGCATGATAATATGTGGTCCGCGAGACGATCTCTGTTGTTGATGTTAGTAGTAGCCTAATCATGACTGATTGTGAGTTACAAATCCATTAAACCATTGATTGATTGTTTAGGTATACAAAAAATCACCATGAGTTGATAATTACCGTGCACTGGAAGGGCTTATTCCCAGAATGTAGTTTCATGTGAACATAGTATGAAGATGCAGACGATAGCACTTTGCCACAGACCTGCAAATAATTTATGAGAATGAATAATTTGAAATTTTAAACAAACTACTAGCTATGGCTAGTCATAGTTTAGGGAAATAGAATTAAAATCCAACTCCACTCAACTGGTGGTGATTTATGGAACTTTATCTTAAACTGTTATCAAGGTCCTTAGACAGTGGCGCCACCAATTTAAGTGAAGTTCGTGTCACTTTACCAATGATTCGGCTAAGGTAAATTAGCTTCTCAGTCCTCACCTTACAGGCCTGTGGTTTAGATCGCGGCGCTGACTGTCCACCCCCATTTGGCACCTCCATTTTAGTCTGAACTGATCCCATATCCACACCCATACCCTGGTGACAACGTGAACATTTGTTAAAGTAACCTCTGACCAGGATCCAAATAATTCTTACCACAAAAAGGTGAATACAGCTCAAGCAATGTTTAAACAGGCCTCAGTCCATGTAAAGGGACTTCCACACGACACAATTTTACGTACAATTTACGGCAATCAAATTGTCTCGTGACGCATGAAGGACGGACTATCAAATTGTAGCCAATTCAATTGACAATTTGATTGACTGACAATCAGATTGTGTCGTGAGGACGGACAATAAGATTGTAGCCAATTCAATTGGCAATCGGATTGGACAATAAGATTGCGTCGTGTGGACGCCCCTTAAAACTGATAAAATTCACACAAAACACGGATTAAAGAGAAGTATTTGTGGTAACAAAAATTCAATTTTACACCCATGCCATCTACATTTCTCGATGCGCGTTTCCAACATCTATAGAGTGGTAAGGTAATAATATGGTGTAAGTTAATAAATCATCATTTCCCATGATTTCATGAATGATTGCAATGGTAAAAGTTATCACAATACCTGCGTGCACTGCCGTGCATCCATATCCATGTCCACTCCCTCATCTTCCATGCCTTTGAAGCTTAACTGCAAACCAAACATTGTATAGTAGAAGCTACCTAGAAGCACAATAGGATAAAGAGCTTAAAATAAAATATTAGAAATGTCAAATCATTGCATAGTAGTGTAACAAGGTAGGTATGTGGTGGAGCTCAGGAGGCCAATTACTTAACGCTGTTGCTAACAATTATCTGATTTTAATAATACGCTTCAATAGAATAAGACAAATAAATAGAGCGCTACAAAGATAATAACGAATGTGGTGTAAAATGGTAAAACTGCCGCCAATGGGAAAGTATAGAAGGAAAGACATTGAGGCCCTTCTCACGGTCATTATGGTTGTCAATAATATGTATAATATCTCACAGAAACATCTCTAACGCTTGGCGTTACTTGATCTTTAAACGCCACTACCAGCCCGCCCATTGCCACTCCTGCAGCCGTACCGCCGATCTTCGATTGTACGCCGCCATTTTGCAATTGAGTTTAAACCAATCGCAGCAAGACAGCTCTGGCTCTGGCTTGCTGCGATTGGTCCCCACTCAATTGCATCAAGATGGTGGCTTACAATCGGAGATCGGCGGTACAGCTGCAGTTATACGAGTCAGCCAATTATTTGTCCTTATTCATATGTCCTCTGGCTTACCTCGTCGTCTTGCTGTTGCTGCAACTCTTGCTGCTGTTGCGTCAGCATGGCCTGATGCTGCATCTGCTGCTGCACTATATAGCTGTCGTTGGAGTCCTCCTGGCCAGATCACATGTGTAAGTTTAGTACTATTATAGCTGGCTATTCTTGACTAACATAATAATGTCATAAGTACAAGTGAACATTGAGTGAACTCTTTCAATAAGAGACTTTATCAACTAAAACTAAAGTGCTCTTGTCAGTAGGTTCCAGCGGAATGAGAGTGGCAGAAGGTGGATAACTTTCACTTCCATGCCGCTCCTATACCTCAGGGATCAAAGAACACGGAACAGGGACCTACTGACTAAGCACTAGGCCTGTATGTAGCTACTGAAATTTTGACTCGGCTACGACAAAGATATTAGAATGACTCGTCACTAGCATTCAATAAAAACAAAATTATGTTGCCTGTAAAATTTAACATCACACCCACTAATCGAATTGAAACTTTATCGACGATACTTGCCTAGGCAAATCGCAATCTGCCCTTCAACGATCGGCCCGCGAGAGATCCAATCACAAACTTTATAAACTTTTTGGTTCCAGACACAGAACTCAAAATCACAGTAAGTCAATATAACTCCTATGCACGCGTAACTTAGTCGCCATGCAGATGTCCCAGCCATCTTTTGCCCATAGATCGGACACCTGACAGTTATTGCGCAGTAGTAAAGTTATGCGCAGTAGTAGCCGAAGTGGTCACAAGCGTCTCGATAATTTGTGCTCCACATGGCATTTCTATTTCTATTTATTTTGATTTCAGTGGTCCCAATCTCCAGTACATACCTCGTCATCTGGATGGTGCTGCATCTCCTGCTGCTGATGGTCGAGCATGTCCTGGTGATGCTGCTGCTGTACGCCAAGGCTGTCCTTCGAGTCTTCCTGGTGATGGTGCTGCATGTTGATGATGGAGTGGTTCGACTCCGCGCGCACTATCGCCGGGGGCCCGTGAGCGGCGTGGACGTGTGGGTGGGTGTAGAAGCTATGGACAAGGGTAGGGACATGGCTTGTAACCCTTAAAGTGACCTAAAGCGGGGAATTCACGAACGGGCATGCCCGGTAAGTCTTAGCTATGTCTGATTGTGCATCCTACGTGACGTGCATCTGGCTCTTGCCAGCCGCGGGTCCGTGCGATCGTCCCAGCTTGCAGCTCCTGCTAGTGCCGTTCTAGTAGGGGCCAAGTGTAGGAGAGCAGCTCTAATTGTGGTCTTATAGACTTGTCCATCAGCTTTATCGGCACTTGGGGCCACAACTAACACGCGTTTCCTCCCGGGGTGCCATGGCCATTTGCCCCAAGCCGCGAATATTCGGCCTTTGACGTCGCTGTCCATGTCCCCGGTTGCAGTTTTGACTATTACCAATAGCCACATATTAGAAATGCGCCTAAAGAACGGAAAGAGCAATACGTTCAAAGAACTGGGAAGCGTTGGGGTAAAAAAGTTCTTGAGTGGAGATGGTACCTAACTCTGTAACTATACTGTTTTTTTTTTAAATCATATGGTAGGCAAACAGGCAAGCGGGTCACCTGATGGAAAGTGGTCACCAATGCCTATAGACATTAACAACACCAAGAGTATCGCCAATGCGTTGCCCACCTCTATAACACGTTGCTCTGGCAGCAAAAAGGCAAATGCCCCTCCACTGCCAAAGCCACGGTTGCCCAAATCTCCATCCCATGGAGCACTGGAGACCTTACTCACCGGCAGAAACACAACTGTACCTACTGTAGTGTAGGGAAGACCTAACTACAGGAAGTATGCCATGACAGAAATACCGTCACCACAGATACCGTATTCAGATCTACACGTAACGCCATCTACATTGCTCCGTTGAATCATCCACCCACTTCCCAATCTACCCACATAACCACCAGTAAATGTAGTGTGTGGAAGAAGCGAGAGCTAGATAACAGTTTGGTCTCTGGCCGCTACTGGAAAAGGTGTGATGTTATGTAATTATGTGGTGTATGTCCAACATCATCATACTAGCGATCAGTCCCAACTTCTGCAAGACCGCTTTCCCACTCTTTCTTCTCTAATTCGTCTGGTCGTCGGCATCTTCGCATCGTATGCCGCCAGCTTTCGCATCAATCCATCTATTCTTAGGCCTCGGTACCTCTTTCATAATACCTTGCATATTTTCCACGTATCCCTGGGGCTTACGCAGCACGTGTACAAACCAGCGCAGGCAAACCGGTCCAATCGTATCCGCTATGCCTCCCAAAAAGGCTTTATGTTTATGTACCTACGTGATGTATGTTGCAGAGCAAACTCACCTCATGGGCTCAGCCTTTATCTGCTGCTCAAACATGGAGATGGTGGCGAGAAGGTCGCCGGGGGGCGGCACGGGGACACCCACGCCCCGCGCCACGCCCCCGACGCCTACGCCCCAGTGCGCCGGGAAACTAATGGTTGCTGCTTACTGCACCCATTCTCAACATCTGCCACCTGGAACAAGGGATGACTTCAGTGATGAGCAGATGGCGTCGGTAAATAATGCACATCGGGTCGACATCACTGTATTACCTACCATTAAAATGTGCCTAATGTTCAAATGTACTTCGAAAAAAATGCTACTAAACAGGTTAACTATCTAGGTACTTATACTCATCTATTGTGTTAACTATATACTAAGGCAAATTAGAGATTGTCACCAAAAGACAAAGTTACAAACTTTAAACTTCGTGTATGGTGAAGTGTCATATTTTTTAGTATATATAATTATCTTATAAAGCCAGAATGATTTTCTTAAATTGAAACTCAACCCCAGGTTAGCCTACGTCATCAACTACAAGAATTAGTATCTCACTTTGTAGCAATAGTAGAAGTTAGGAGACCCACTAAACGAGGTCTGCCTATGCACAACCTGGCACGTTTGGTACTGTCGAAAGAAACTTTTGACTTTTCGTAGCGAGAGTACTTACTTAAAGAAGTAAAATAAAACTAGTTTGCCTTCTTCTTTCTCTTGGCAAGTTCCTAGTCAGCCACATTCATGTCACAAAAAGGTGACTTAAATGTGGCTTTACTTTATAAGTAAGTACTGTCGCTACAAAAATTTGAAAGTCTGGGTTCTAAAAAAATTGTGTTAGGTTGTGCATAGGTAGACCAACTTTTTGTGGGTCTCCTACACCTGTACTATATTTCTTGCACCCGATGACGTAGGCTAACCTGGGGTGCCCTCAGGCTATAAAATAATTGTCAAAGTTTTAAAACAATTTAAATGAACAAAATATATTTTAAAAGTTAGGGTTTATAAATTCTTTAATTAATTATTTTTACCTGCGCAGTTTAATTAATTAATTACATACTAATATTTATTCTATTTTTCATTTAATTTCTAGTTATTAATAGATACACCTTTTTTTCTCCATATAAAAATAGATGCGTGTATATGTATGTACTAAAATTTGATTTTTTGTATGAGTACTGACTGTTCTTAGGTAGGTCAACAAATATACCTACAAACCCATTTCAACTAATTTTGTTATAAGATAAAAATTATATTATATTAAAATATAATATTTCTTAGCCCATTTTTATTGGTTTTTAACAAATTAATACTTACGGGTAAGCCACACAGACTTGTATAGTAGTTAACAGCTGGTAACATTGTTTATTAGCCATTAAGACTAATGCACTTATTACATTACAATCTAAATTCAGAAGGAAAACGTGTGTGAGCAAATCAAAGTGGAATGTATTGCTCCATTTTTATCCCACTTTTATAATTTTGACGCATCACCCACCTTTCCATAAGGCGTGATACAAAAACGGACCTTATTGCATGAGCAATACATTCCACCTTGACTTGCTCTCACGATTGTTGATTCTGATTTCTGTCACAGGTGTAATAAGCATTACAGTTGCTCTTACCTATGTATGTACTCATACACCTACAGCCTTCGCTCTAAGGTTGTCGTCACTGAAGCAGGTAGGTAGCATTAGCCGAAAATAAGAAAAATATAACAAAATACAATAAGAGATTTATTTTTATCCCATTGCGTTAAATGATTGCCTAAAGGCTACACTATTAGAGCGAGAAGAGAACGAATAGTAAGTGAACCTATTTACTTTACGAAGCCATATCATTACCCACTACTACAATAGCCAGAAGTTAACTAAAGAGTTTAGATGTTTAGATAGAACTCACTTGGAACTGATAATCGATGATAATGCAATGATGGCATCAGGGAAGAGTATTGTTCTAGTTCTCTCAGTAGACTGTATATTGGTACCACTGGGCGCGGGTGCAGGGAAAAGGTAAGGAAAGGAGAACACTAGCACTGTGTAAATAAGCTTATTTACTAGGTAAGCTAGATACCTAGTGTCTTTTCTAGCTAGCTACCTTATCTAGCTAATAAAAGTGAAAAGTTTACAATGTGTATGTTAAATAAATTTTTGAGGAAATCGGGATATTCAGAAAATAGTACAGTAAAGAGAATTGTAAAAAACACAATTGGAAAAACAATGAAAACCATTGCACACATAATTACAATTGGTACACAGAGACACAAACTATGAACTATATGCACAGAGAGGAGATAAAAACTTGATGGTACATTACCTACACACACACACGCGCACCCAACGAAATTGATTGATGGAATAATTAAAATGGAAAATCTGTTGCACTTCAAGTCTTCAACAAGTAAACACCATTGAAATTTTCCGAATTCAAAAATTAACTTGTCGGCGCTAGTAGCGTTTAAAATACTGCCGAGCTATTGGACAGACAAAACAGCTGTAATTTGACAGTTATATCTAGCCAATGACACGGATTTATTTTGACAACGAATTACTAGCGCCATTTGGTGTATTTTTGAAATCGGAAACTGCCGTCTTCTTCTGTACGGAGCACACGAAAAATTTTTGTTGTAGCGAAGCACTATTTACATTGAGAATTTTTAATTCATTCGTTACCAGTATGGATGGACATATTCATATTGGAAAAACTGGGAATACACGATTTCGTAGATCTGTTATTTATGCGTATCAGTAATATTTACAGCTGTAAATATTTTCTTCCTGATGCCTTACTGCCAAACGTTATTTGTTATACAGCGTGTTAAAAATGATATTTCTATTTTCTAATTATAATTTAATACGTAATACCTATGTTATGTTCTTTAGATCATTTAATTAAACCAATACTGCCTGATGACTACTTTTTAAGATACGGTTCGTCGTAAATCGTAATAATCTAGTAATGGATACCTAGCCTAGATTTTCTTTAACTTGTGAATTAACTACTGGGGCGAGACTGCCTAACTCTATGTGATAACTTTTGCGATAGCCTTTCACGGCACCTTTTACGAGCGAGAGAAAGAGAGGGAGATGAAGTATGAAAGCCGAAACCTTTTATGCTATAGGACTCAGATTTCATGCAATGCACTAGGGGTCCTTAGAGTTTCAAATTAGGGTAAGTATGTCATAGATGACTTCGGGTTATCCATAAATTAGACCATGCATACCCTTTATAGTTTGTAAGATTGGGAGATAGTTTGCTGCCAAAGGAAATTACTGAAAGTTTTAAATCACTGAAACTTTACATAAACTATGTACACAACTAAGTGGGCAAAACTTTACTCTTTCAAAGAATTTACTTGAACCTTTAAACAAATATTTTATCATACAGAAAATTTAAATGTACAACATTTCTTGAAATTCACCCTAGAGAGGTCAAATAGGGTGTGAAACCACAATGTTTCTTGTCATATGGTGTAAGTTAGCAATAAGAAGCGATTTTTGGATATTTATCCCTTAAAGTGAAAGTGGAAATTTTTATGAAAGTTATTGCATTATTTACCATTAACGGAGTTACTTGAAACTTTGTACAAATATTCTAAAATACAAACAAAAAAAGAGTACTTAGGGTTTCTGGAAGTTCCGTCCCTTAGGAGGATAAATAGGGGTGGTCTTTTCAGTTTTGACTGCTATTTCTCAATGCACATACTACGGGAGTTTTCCTTTTTATTCCTTCAATAGAGTTACATGAAACTGGACAACGTAATTAAACGATTTTTGAAATTTAATTTTAATTGACTTATAAATACATGATACTACAAATAATGAAAAATGTGATCACTTTAAAAATTCATGCTTAAATGTGTGAAATAGGGGGTAGAAAACAAGTTTCTTAAGGATGTGAAGAAAATGAAAGGAAAGATTTTCGTTTATTAGCCATTCTGACTTGAGCCTCCGCAAAAAAGGATTTTTGAAAATTAAAGTGGGATCGGGATGAATCCACAATCAATTGTATGGAAAAATAACGGGAAAGCGTAAACAGTGGTCCACGCGGATGAAATAGCACCTGTTTAACCCGTTCCCGTTCTAAGCGGACGTTTTAAAATATTGAAACAAAACAACAACAGGGTGTATATTGGTATGAATCTTTTCTTATATGCAAATGTTAGCTCCCACCCTCTTAATGCTCACTTACGCCACATTAGAATCCTCCATGCAACAATTTCAAGCTAAAGATTAAGGATTATCCAGAAGTTTCGCCTATTCGTTGTTGGAAGTTAGTCAATATTACAAAATTCCAACCCCTGTTTTACCTTCCTGAAGGTCAAGCTTATGAAAATCTTGAATTAAATTATTAAATTATTTGTTTGGTAGAATATTCGTACTCAATTTCAAGTAAGTCGACTGAATGTATAGAAAGTTTGATATAAATTTTCACCCCCTGTTAAACGCTGTCAGGGGACGAATTTCCAAAAATTCCCATTTAGTGGTCACTTACGTCATACAAGAAACCTTCATACAAAACTTCAAGCTCCAATATCTACCAGTTTCGTCTGCGCGTTAGCAGTTAGTCAATATTATAAAATTCCATCCCTTGTTTTACCCCCTAAGAGACGAATATTTAAAAATCTTGTTTACCGTTTTTAATTATTTTCTTTGTAGAATATTTGTACAAGGTTTTAAGCTATTTCGCTGAAGGAATAGAAAGTTGAATACAAATTTTATAAGTTATGAATTTCCAAAAAAATCTTTGTATTCAGTTATCTATCAAATAAACATCAATACAAAATTTCAAAACCAGACCCAGGGGTATTAATCAGTCAGCATTATAAACTTTCACTCATTATTGCACACCTTGGTGGATGAATATCCAAAAATACCTTCTCAGCTATCACGTTCATTATATTGCAAACCTCCATAATAAATTCGCTAGATTTAGTGGCTTCAGCTGTACCTTGTCAGTAAGCAAGCAGTTTTCATCCCCTATTTCACCCCCTTAGGGGACGAATCCCGAATATGGTAATTACGGTTAGTTTTGCAGTACCTATAGTTCATTTTTAATGACATTAGCTCAAAATGTTTAGCCATGCAAAAAACCGTAATAACTTTTGCCCCTATTAAATGTTTTGTGTTAGTGTCATTTTCCCCCATTAAATTGAAAAACGTATTGGGGTAGCGAGGGGTAGAGTTTTAGGGTTTCAACTCAAAATATGCGTAATTAATTCGGATTTTAATAGGCAATACCGCGAAAAATTTCTAGCCGAGCAAGCTGTGCTCATTCGACCTTATTGCATTTAATTATATATTCAACCCGGGTCATTAAACAAAAACTCAAGAACTTTGGAGCTCGCTGAGCTCGTTCATTTTTAATTCGAGTTATTACTAGAGATAGGACTATGGATTTGTTTTAGGCGAAGTTCAAGATGGCATCGGTAATCCCGTACTACTAAACTAAACTACATTTTTCCACATGCTATCTAAATTTATCACCTTTATATTTTGGGTTACCTACTCTTGATCTGACCAAATTAAATGTCCTCGATTAGATCATGGAATGTACGTCTAGGTCCCTTTCCAACTGTCACATTTAGTTTTGCTTTATACACCGATATCCAAGGCTATGTAGGTTAGCGTCTATTGATACATTTTCTTAGCACCCTGCTTTATCGAATCCAAATGCAGGCACTTGATATTTGGCTATTCCATTTCAAAGCTGGCAGCACTACTCCATACAAGACAAAATTTGTGCTTAATAAGCTACCGTCTATCCTTTGATGGTATGCCAATTTTTGTTGCTGCAGTTTAGCTTTGGCCTTGAAATACAGGCCTAAGCAAGATGGAATGGGCTCCGTTTGGTAGAAAACAGAAACAGACGGAAACCTCAATAAATCAAAAGCGAGTAAAATAGATAAGATAGATTTAGCGATAGTGAATTTTTTAGAATTTCGGTTCAAAGCGCTGGAGTGAACATAATAAAAATAAGATCAATGAATGAGCGAGCTCGGAATATTTAGTATTTTGGTTTTTAAAATCCAGATAGAGCACGCGGCGCGGGCAGTGTCAATGGTTTAAAAAATAGCGAGTGTAGCAAGCTCGAAATTTATAGTATTCTGGTTCAAAGAGCCAGAGCAAACATACGTTAAATAAAAAAAATGAATTTTTGGTATTATGCCTTTTTAAAGCCGAATTGACAAAAGTAGATAATATAAAAAACGAATTAATGAGCAAGCTTTCGACGGCAGTTGCTTTCCCCCTGCGCTATGCTGCTACGCCCATGTAGAGTACGTGCCTTCACAAAGTTCAAGTAGCTTGTCTTTATTTACACGACTTCATATATACCTAATATAATAATTATTAATTGTTGTATTGGAATACCTCAATTCTTAATGTTCTGTATAAACACATAATCATTGATCCTACAACCCCTATTGCTGCCTGTTAGGAACAAACAGGTACGGGAATATGCTCATTATTTAATATTTATGTGCTAAATATAACGACGCTATTCTGAAGTAATTCAGCTAATATTTAAAATTCCACAATAATTTTGTGATTGCACATTTTGTTACTGCTATTTGGACTGGAACTTTATAAATCTAACTGTTATTAATTATTTAAGCGATTAAGGATTTTTTGTAATTAGATAGGTACTTGGTTAAAACCTAAGTGATAAGAATACTACAAAGGCAAAATGTATGATTAATAATGTCTTTTAGAGTTAGGGCATACTAAAGTAATGTACTAAAAATGATTTTAAATTCAATTTAACAGGACAATCAGGCAGGTTAAAATTATTTCGTTATTATAAAAAGGTATGGGTAGCGGTATGTATAAATGGAAAGTGAAAATAAATAAAAAAGCGTGATCTAATGCATTAAATGAATTTAATCACAACACAAAGCATTATTAGAAACATAATGTTAACTCTAACAACAATATAACATTAATATAGTAAGAAACAAAAATCAAACATTACTTAATTAAACTACTTACATTAAAAAATAAAATTAGTCATAAAAGCAAAACAACACATATCTATATCTTCAACGTTCCATTAAATCTACTCGAAATAAAGTTAAATGCAAAGTAGTAGCTAGATATCTGTGCCAGCTATATTAATTATATGTATGTATATCGCATACACAATGCGCTTTATCTTTAATACACATACATACGTACATTTATAGATATGTGCAGTTCATATAACTAAGGATAACATAACATTTGGTAGATATATGAAAGTGTAAACAAGAAAATATCAGCAAAGGAAAAGAAATCCAAATATTAAATGGCGGAAGCTCACCGACCGACTGTCTCCACCCAACCTCCCCCCCCAGCCATCAATAAAATGGCCAATTCGTTATTGAATTTTGTCCCCAACTTTCAGGCCGAGGCTGCGCGACGCCGGTTCTTATGCGACAAGTAATTTAATGACCGCTGCTATACTAGTGTAAACAATACAAGTTTGCAAAGCTTTATTCATTTATGGTAGGTGAAAGTTATGTCATATCCTAATCCTATCTATATAGAATGCATTTAGTGTTATTTACCGATAACATCAACCAATAACTCCCAGTAAACATGAACATCGCATACCTATTAAAGGCTCGTTCTTATTGGAATTACGACGACCTTTCGCAATATATGTGGTGGGAATGAGATTATAAATTTATTATTATTCCTTTTTTATGCAAGTTTCGTTGCGCTTATGTTAATCTATTGTTACATATATATAGCAAAACTTGGATTTTACTCACATAAGTAAACGAACACCTACTTAAAGTGGAGTGTACCAAAACACATAAATTACAGCACTAATTACACAATTTTGTTAAGATTGGCCATTCGAATTATGTTTTTCTTAGACACCGACATAAAATGGCTGCTACCTCATTGTTCTGCGCGTTCGTTCGTGCGCATAGAAGCCGTGAACGCTTGGGAACGACTTCTCCGCCAATTAAAATTATGGCGCGAAATTTAAGGCGTCGTTAAATTGATCGTAATAGTCACCAGTTTATAATTTTATTCATTTGAGATGGTTTTACTTAACATGACTACAATGTAAAAGAAATAATATATAGTAACGATAATAACAATAAATATAGTTAAATACACTCGACAATCATATTCGGTGTCTAAATTTGGGTGACAACCGTAAGTTACTTTTTTATGATTTTGATAATGGCGAGTACCATCTAGGTGTTCTAGTAATTGATTGTCGGAATTTGTAATAACTTTACATATCGTGCAAAAATATCTTGGAAACTGTTGTATTTTGGACTGTTTATTATCATTCATTTTAAAGTTTGACGACTAGGTGACCCCTTCACCTGAAATAGGTTAAATGTGTTTATAGATTAAAAGGAGATCTCTGTATATCTTTTGCTTTGCCGGAGATGACTCTCCGGCAAAGCAATAGATCAAAAATGTGTATTTCGTTAATGTTATGTTTATTTCCATATTTAGGTCAAATGTACTGTACCTACCTAGGCTACTTTCTAACTTAGGTAATAAACAATATTTAACTGTTAGGTCTCTATTAAGTATAATGTTATTTTTAACTAAAACTATTTAAGTAGGCATTTAGTAGCGAACAATGATAAAATCATAATATGAATGGTGTAAATAAAAGCTGGTGACGTTTTCGATAACTTTAAAATAGGTAATTAAAAAAATCACTCCATATATAGATTTACCTTGAATACCTATAAAAGAAAAAAATGTTTAGTACCTTTACTATAAATTGAGAAGTACTTATAACTGCAAACAAGAACTGCTTAAATAAAAAATCACAAAAATAAACAAAGGATGACGATTAAGTAGTTCAAAAATATGGTATAATAATAAATAACTTATAGAAAAGAAAACTGTTTTTTTTTTTATTCTGTGTAGGTAACAGCAAGATAAAAATACAATATTTTTGACTTTATCAATCATCAATCCACCTTCCAAGTTAAAAACCATAGACCAGATAGCATAGTACTAGCGACCTCTAGCGATATACTGTTGACTCCCTTGACACTTAACACTGACATTTTGTTTTTATCTATGGTTACTTCTCTAGGTGTTCTTTTGGAAATTTGTAGCCATGGCGGTAGGTGTTTTGAATTTGTAAATAAGAGTTATCTGTGTATATCTTGAAAATCAGTGAAAATAAAGCCGTGAACTTTAGTGAGATTATTAGTTACACAAACACGGATATTTTTCATTTATTATTTTTTTGAGAAAAACGTAGTTTATTAGTATTGTCGCGTCTAACCTATTCTTGTCATGTTAACCTTAAATTATCTAAATATTATTAATGTGAACGTTGAATGGTTGATACAACATTAAAAATATGTGTTGCAGCGTGTACCACCGCCCGCTCTCAAGAGAGAAAAGAAGGAGAAGAAGGCTCCGAAAGATAACTCCAAAAATGTTATGCGGAATCTGCACATCAGGAAACTCTGCCTGAACATTTGTGTTGGAGAGTCTGGTGACAGGCTTACACGTGCTGCTAAGGTTAGTATTCGATCTCCTTACCTTTTGTATTAGCAGTACACTTGTGTACAGTACGCTTGTACATTGTCGGGTTCTTTTAACATTCTTCGTTGTACTCCACTGTACTGCTTTACCTATCTGAAAATGTTTTTCATGTTCGTACTAATTTTGTCTCAGTGGACGCCGTTACTTTTGTGTATGCATGAATTGTTCAAGATTTACCAGCCATTGGTATCTCTTTGTAAATTCATGCTAAAGTATAATTTCTCATTTGCAACTTCTGAGTACTAAACACTTACTGCTCAGAATACTAAAAGAAATTACAAAACCGAAGGAAATATTGTATTGTCTTCTTGTTATCATGATTATTGTTTATGAGGTGCATTGTCTTTATTAAATATTGTTATTCTGTTTTCAGGTGTTGGAACAGCTGACTGGACAACAGCCCGTGTTCTCAAAGGCCCGCTACACTGTGCGATCTTTTGGAATTCGTCGTAATGAAAAAATCGCTGTTCATTGCACAGTGCGTGGTGCCAAGGCTGAAGAGATCCTTGAGCGAGGTTTAAAAGTAAGTACTAACATAATAATATTGAATTGATTATTTCTAATTTCTTTAAACTTCAAGTAATCTAAAGGAGTACAAAGTCATTTAAAAAAAAATTAAATGAAATCTATACATGTGTTTGAAAACACCAATAATTTTTATTTGTTGTAAGTTTTGCGTTTTTTAACCAAATATTTTATGATATAGGAAATTATTAAAAAAACTACATTTTAGTAAGGTAGCTCAATGTTGTATGACTACACCTACAAAGTTTCATCAGATAAGCTGTTTTGTTTTGATCAATAAATTTGCTTGTATTTAAATTCCTTTAGGTAATTTTCTCCATACAAACCATATTTAAAGACCTACTACAAAAAAAACTAACCAACCTTTCAAAGTTCTGTCCCGTATGCAAACGAAAGAGATTCTAGTAGCAGACTGTTTTCTTATTTCATAACAATGCTAACAATAATATAATCTATTCCAGGTACGGGAATACGAGTTGAGGCGTGACAATTTCTCAGCCACAGGAAACTTTGGTTTCGGTATTCAAGAACACATTGACTTGGGTATCAAGTACGATCCCTCAATTGGTATCTATGGTCTGGACTTCTACGTTGTTCTTGGGCGACCTGGTAAGACCTTTTTTAAATATTGTAAATAAGTTATCGAGGTAATGCATAAATATTTTTGTACCAATTATATTTGCAAAGATAAACAGTTACAGCACATTTGTTCAAGACTGAAGATAGCAAATATCTTTATTCTGTAAAGGATGTGCCAGATTAATCTTATTACAACAGAGAGTATTTTGCTTCATGCTAGATATTCTTATAGCATATAAGGCACAATCAACCATACATGTGGTCAAAGGCGAAATTCTGAATGTATATTAAAATCTAATCAAAGATATTTCAAACATAATTTTGTTTTACATGAATTGAAATGCTCCATCAATTTATTAAAATGGTAGAGTAAAACTTCTTGTTCACAAAACAGTGGCATTTTGTAATGCAGTATCCTCATGGTCAGTCTGCCAAGCATCATAGACTTTGTAGATCTTTATCGTAAACAACCTGAATCAATGTAGTGTCTTTGTCAATATGATCACAACAGTAACTAGCAGGTACGTATGCATTGGCTATGGTACTCTTCTGAGTGAACGGACCACTCACTGCTGCGACAATTGTGTGCTTGGGCTCGGGCCGGACACTGCATGTACCCTATATTAAAATTCGTTCAAAACCCTGTTTTTTGTAATCTATTGCATCCACAGCAAAACATGGCTGTTTGGTAAAATGAAAATCACTGGTTCCCGGGTGAACAGGTCCAGAAAGTAAAAACGAAAAATGGCTGCAACATGACATCCAAACCAAATTCCATAAAAAATTGTCATGTCGTCTTTATTGATTAATTTTGTGCTAGCATTGCATAAAATTCAAATGGCCTTTCGCAGGATGCTATCTATCTCTTAGCCTAAAACGAAGTTCAGGCGTAAAACGAAACAGTGCTTTCCAAAAAACAGGGCAGCTAGTTGTAAATAAAATCGAAATTTGACAATTGTCGTTGTTATTTCCAGGTTTCAACGTTGCGCATAGGAGACGTAAGACTGGCAAGGTCGGTTTCCCGCACCGCCTGACAAAGGAAGACGCCATGAAGTGGTTCCAACAGAAATACGATGGTATCATCCTTAACAGCAAAGCAAAGTAAACTTAAGTAAATAAAATATATAAAATTGATTTGCTTGTTTTATTTGAGGGATCATCATATTAATCATCTCAGCTGCGGGGAACACCCTGGACATAGGGCTCCCCGATTTTTTCTACATCCACGTTTACGCCCATCTATCGCTTCCAACGACCTTTACAAAGTCCGTGCGTTCCTCCACAATACAGAGCAAAAAAAAATTGCCAGTCTAACCGTGAAGGTAGCTAACTTTCCAATCTCTTTGCTCCACAACCAGATAAGAGAAGTCTTCCATGCACAGCTCATCTCGGGAGGGGGCCGTCCTAAGCTGCGATTGCCCTGGATAGATGGATAGTCGCCAGTTTTATATACTTACCGCGCGCCGTCGGCCATCGGATTTATTGCAACGCTAAGCGTTAGCGCAGATCGACGAATTGGCCGTTAATCCTTACGATTTGATTATTTCGTTTTACTAAATTCAGTCGTATGCAGAAGCAATTAATGCGCGGCCTTGTGATTTTATTATGCTTTACCTTTACTACTACCACTTTCAATCTTAAACAGAAGCTTTTTTCTTGTGTAATACAGCAGGCAAACGGGCCACCTAATGGAAAGTGGTCACCGCCGCCTTTGGACACCAGCAACACCACGGGCGCTACCAATGCGTTGCCCGCCTCTAAGGAGACCTTTAATATATCTCTTGGACAATCCCATGTCATAGTCCAAAGGAAACACTGGCTGGGAGCTTATTCCACATCCGAATCGTACGAGCGAGAAACGTTCTTTCTAATCTTCGCGTGGACACTACTAGAGCAACCCGCGGCGGGTGGTGCGATGGCGGAGTTGTGCTGTGGAGCACTAGATTAAATAGTTCCTCAGAACACTCCTGTTTATATTACAGCCGGTAGAACACACGGAGCTAAAGTCCCTTTGGTCAGTCACAGGTTTTAACCGACTTGTTAGTATGGGATCGTCGACAATTCGTACGGCGCACCTGTGTACGGAGACCAAAGGATTAAGCAGATTCGGCGGCCCAAAGATGGTTGCTATATGATATCGCCTATATCCATGGCTACATCTGCTATATTGCTTGGATGGAAGCTAATGAGGTTACGTTTCATTTCTTACTAAAAAACTCACTGTCCACTATAAGCAGCTTTTTTACAGGGAAATAAAACCCCACTCCATCTGGCTTACGGTCTACGCCTACCTTTATGAATACCACACCGAACTTTTTGGTTGCTAAATTATATCTCTGTACTGCACGTTGCTATGGTAACAAAATTTGACAATAGCTTTGAGTAGGATTGTTTCCCAGGTTTTTTGTATAATATTTTTGTATTTCTAACACGATTGTATAAAATCTATAATCATGTCTAAGTATTATGAAGACGAAGAAGACGATGTTCTTACATCAAAAGAACCTCAAGTCACTTCCACCGATCCTGAAGAGAGAAAGGCCGCCAGAGCGATTCGCATTAAGCGTAGGCAAGAGGCAATCAGGAAGTGAGTACCTATTTACGGCTTTAACACTAATAAAAGCTATGTATATTTTAGTAGACGTTTAGTGTAATTTTAAAGCACCTACCTACCAAATACCATAGCAAAAGCGTTTCCAAAATGTTCCGCTCAATCTACTGAATTACTCATTGTTACTTGGTATGCAGGAAGTAGCTAGACCCAACACCTATTTTACATTTTACCGTATTTAGTGAATTTTAGTGCACTTCAGGAGTTAAACTGAGTAGCTCAGTAGTTAGGTACCAATACCATAGCGGGCAGGTACTAGTGGGGCAGAGGATTTCGGCCCAGAGCACTATGGTTTCAGGTTCTATTCTGGAACAAGCTTAAACTGAAATATATGAATTTAAAAAGTACTTAAGAGAAGTTGTAAATTTAGTCGAAATCAAGAAACAAATTTTTGTAGGCACGGACCTGAATGAAAATTTTCAGGATTTCTCATTTCAATTTCTGGAATTCTCCATGAGTGGTTAGCACGAGACATGAATAGGCTAGTTAGAGACGACATGGAAAATCTCATCACTTGCACTCTCCCATTCCCACGTAGGGCTGAACAGCCGGCCGAGGAGTTAGCAACCGAGGAGGAGCCGAGCCTCACTGAGCAGGCGACAGCCCAGGCTGCCGAGGAGTTGCAGCGGCTCGCGCTCGAGGGCACCGCGATGGTCACCAACGTGAAGGTCACCACGGACGAGCGCGAGATGCTGAGGCGGTTCGACAGCGTCGACAAGAGGAAAGGTGGGTAGCTGTTGGCGTTACGTGCTCTGTCCTGGGCTGCGACATCGTGAAAAATATAAAACAATCGAATACGACAAAGATTTTAAACGTGAGGAGTCCGATATCTTTGCAGGCGACTGTACCTGCCACCACTCGTAAAAAGTAGATTAGAAGGAATGTATAATCACAGGATACTGAGCTAAACGTACCTATTAGTCAAACGGTCGGTAGGAATAGGCGACACCTCTCCCTTGTTTCCTGACTGTTTATTCCCCCTAGCTAGCTGAATATAGATACTGACTGGATGTTAGTGACCTTGTGATTCAGTAGAGCTAGTCGAGTTTCACCGCGTGAGATTATTTATCTACAAATTGATTAGGTACACACCGTGTGCACACGAAGTTAGAGATCATTTCTATACTAAATTTATTTTTTCATTCTTTGAGTGTTAGTAATTTAATTGTGGTATATACTCTTAGTAAATGTAATTAATAGTGCGCAAAATAGGTTTTTATGAGGACTGCAACGCGTGGGTGATGCCCCTGGTATTGCAAACGTCCATAGGCTGCGGTGACTGATTACCATCATGCAGACCGTAAGCTTGTATGCCACTTAGTAGAATAAATAAACAGTGCTCGCGATGCTTCTGTTACAGAGTCGTTAGAAATGATCGAGCAGTTGGCTCTGGACGCGCAGACACAATACGAAGCCGTATTCGCCAACTGGGAAGCTATGCTGAAGATCAGGTTAGATCTCACGATTAGCAATACCACGAATACGTACCCAGCTTTTTAGCGGTTACCAAAAAGGAGCGTCGGTGGCTATCCGACTCGAGAGGTACCGGGTTCGAATCCCGCTGCCGCCATATAGGTACCATTAGTACCATTGTACATAAGAAGTTAGTTAAATTAATCGATCGCCGAATCCGTTGGGATGAGAATGAGGACTGTTACTCGGTTTTTTACAAAACCGTGTGAGATGTATCTACGTATCTATAGCGACTTGTAGCGAAGTTTAGCTAGAACGGCAGCATCAAGCGTGTCATGGTCTCATTTGACATCGATATTGGAATAGCTGGGAGAGCCTGGCTGTCGACCGCCCCGTTTGGCGGAAGACTATCACTGACGGTGTTACCATACACGACAATGCCTGGTTTAAAGATCTAGCCAACAGACGCGGAAACGGCACGGGCGCGCTGTCAACCCCCTACCATCCAGCACGGCTAACACAAGCGTGCTCTGTCGCGCGATAAGCAAAAAAAGACGCGACATAGATACAACTCTCTCTTTCGTCTTAGTATTGAGAGAAGGAAACAAAGGCTCTCTCACGGCACGAGCTGTATCGCGGACACACTTGTGCTAGCAGTGCAGGGCGAATACTTATGTCTGCTCACTGTAACCGAATCTGTCTTTCCCAAATTGGGCTCTACAGCCGTCAGAGAAAGTGCCGTACACAAACCGTTCTGTGAACTAACCGTTAGTCATCAATAATGATTATTATTCTTCACTTTAATGAAACTTTATTACTTACTTAAACCATCTAGGGACCCGTTAGAAATCGACGCGTCGATGAAGGAGCAGAAACGGAATTGCGACGAGTTGCTCGAGCAAAAGGAGGAACTCATAGTACACCTGAAAGAGGAGCTCGAAAATATGGATAAAACCTATTACGTCGATTTGAATAAGCAGGTATAGTCTGTCCCTAGCTGATATTTATTAGATATTTGGAAGTATAGGGTAAAATGTGATCGTTGAATGATCATAAGAGAGTGTTGTCGTCAAATTATGTTGATTTTTTATAAACATGGCGCATGCAATCTTTTCAAATTCAACTCGGCTGGATGCGCTCGGTAAGCTACGCTGTACATATATTATCAGCCCAATTACTGCAGTCTCTTAAGATGAAGAACGGAATAGAGACCGCCGCGTGGCAGTGGCGACAGTGGCCGCTCACTGTGGGCCTTATAAGAAAGCTCTCTGTCGTGTCGTTGAATCAGAAATGAGGAGATATAGCCCGAAGGATTGCTCGGCAGAGCAGATGACTGATGGGGCAGTAAAGTTCTCGAGTGGAGGCCACGTACCATACGCAGCGTGGGTAGGCCTCCCACTAGGTGGATCGACGATCTGGTAAAGATTGCAAGTACGAGCTGGATGCGGAAGACACAGGACCGACCGTTGTGAAGATCTCTCATCATCTTGGCGTTACGTCCTGGTTGCGCCCCCGCGCAGCACGCGAGGGCCCGGGGTCCGCCTTCCTGCTACTCTTGGCCCACCTCGCTCGGTTTTCGGCATCCCTAGTGGTGAGCTTATTGGCACGCATATCGTTCTTGACTACGTCAAGCCATCGCTTCTTGGGCCGGCCTCTCCTTCCCGTGCCCAGCGGGGGCGGCATGGCCAGACACTTGCCTACATAACTTGCCGGTCTGCGCAAGACGTGGCCATACTATCGAAGGCGGCACTCTTGCAGCTTATCTGCGATGTCACGGTCGCCAAGGCTACCCCGAATGTAGGCATTTCGAACACATCCACCGCAGCATCCTCATTTCCATGACGCGCAGCTCCTGCTTGTGTCGCTCTAATAGGGGCCAAGTCTCGCTACCGTAAAGAAGAGCAGGTCTAATGTTGGTCTTATAGACCTGTCCCTTCAACTTTATCGGCATTTTGGAGTCACAAATGACACCTGTTACCTCCCGCCATTTGGCCCAAGCAGCGGATATACCTTTGTGAAGATCTCTGCAGGAGGCCTATTCCCTGCAGGGCGCGACGTTATGATTTAATGATGATCATGAATCTTTATAAAATAAAATTATAACATCTTTGAATTTTCGCTCCACTGTGAATACACCTTTACCCTGCATGATGACTCACTATGAACTGTAGGTAGTTAGTTTCTAGTTCTAGTACCTATAAATGAACAGCTTTCCGAAACGGTGAAGACCTACCCAGTCTAATCTAACCTAGTTCTACCTACGTTTGTATCACCACCCGTATACTTTTCCAGGATAACGATATAAAAGAATTGTCGGATAGAATCGAGAAACAAGTGTCGATAATGCAGAGAGCGTACGAGAAGCAACTGGGTCTGATCGAAGTGGCGATCAACGCCGAGCGTGAGGTCACCATGGAGCATAACAACAAGCGATGGGAGTCCCTGTACAAGTTGAGGGACAAGGAGGAATTGCAGCATATCGATGATAAGGCTGATCAGGTTTGGACACTATTGAGGTACCTACTAACTTATCCGCTGATTTTGCTGTTGCATTGCGATTTCAGTGCAGTCTAATACGTAATTTTAGACTTTGTATGGAGAATATTTTCCAACTGTTCAACTCAGTACGTGCGTGTAGACTTGTAAGATATGTAAATCTTAATGAGAGCTACTGCTTTAAGTCGACCATCTTTTCATAATCGTCTCCCTAATACAGTCGGCTGAAGAGATAACTGACCCCCAATACATTTCATATATGTTAGGGGGGTCCAGTCACTCTGCAACTGACTGTACCTACGTAACTAGTAGGTGTAGGTAATGTCGCTGGCTGATAACTCGAGTTTAAAGATCTTAACATGTTTCGGATATTTCAGTTAGACGGACACCAACAAAGAATGGAGCAAATAATGTGGGAACATATGGAAAAGTACCGGAACGCGAAAATAGAACTCGAGCTGCTGATTCAAGACCTGCAAAAGGAATTGGAGAAGTTGAAGGCCACGTGCCTCATAAACACGGAGAAGATCGGTTATAATTATCAAGTATGTATTAGCTGGCTTTTCTTTATTTTATTCATTTATTTGCATGCTACATGGTAATACAATGATAGTAAAACTTAAGAAGAACAAGCATGTAGCACCCCGTAGGGGTACCGCAAAATTTAGAGAGGGCTTAATTATTATGGATAACTGGTAATGGTGTTAGTTGTTTAGTATATGTATCTGGAATGAAATTTTATTCTAAGTTAGTGGTTAGTTTGTTAAATACAATATTCTAATTAAGTATTCCATTTCCACAATATCGCAAGCCCAGCATTAGAGACCATCGAGCAATTTCTTAAGCACGCTGAGGGAAATCAACCTTTAATACTATTTGTCGTATCTATCTATCTATCAGCGAAGAACTCATTAATAGTATAATTACTTTTTTATTAGAAATGTTTTTAATTGTTTTGTGAACGAAGCTGTTGTCTCCAATATTTTAATTTCATTTGGGATACTGTTATAAATTTTTATAACCATTATGTGTGCGCTGGAGGAATATATTTTTAACGTAGAGAAAGGCTGAATTAATTTGTTTTGGTTTCTATTATTTCTTTTTATTTTTGTTTTGTCCTCGGGTGTATACAGGTTTATATTTTTTCTTACAAATTTACATGATTCCAGAATATAAAGAGATGTTAGTGTTAGTATGCCGTGTTTTATGAAGTATGGTCATTTCTTCTGCAAAATAAAAATACCATCAATTTCTGTCGAATTTCCCCAAAAAATAATCCCGTAGGCAAGTCTGAAATGAGCATTAGCGTAGTACGCAGACAAAGCTGTTTTAAAGTTCGTAACTCTTTTTAATTGGTTGAGTGCAAATATAAATGAAGACAGTTTAAATAAAGTAGTTTTTCTAAGTGACCTTTCCAATTTAAATTCGAGTCCAATTCGAGTCCTAGGAGAGCAGCACGAGTCGTAGTTTCAATTTCAATTCCCTTATATTTATAATTAATTTCCAAAGAGGATTTTTGATAGGGCCGAAACTGAATTATTCGCGTTTTATTAAAATTTAGTTGTAATTTATGATATTCTAGCCATTCTATTGTGTTACTTAGTGCGTCGTTTAGTTTTTCCTCCAACTCTACCGTATTCGAACAAGGAAATACTATTGAGATATCATCTGCAAAAATTGTGCATTGATCATTCAAGAATGTAGGCAGGTTATTAATGTAAATTAGAAACAGCAGGCAGTCTAACACTTGTTTATCAGGAGACAATTGTGCCATGTCTCGGCAGCCGATTTCCACCTCGCTTGAAAGCCACGCGTTTCCCTATTGGCGGCATGTTCCTTTTTACGCCACATTCATTATTATCGTTACCGCGCCTAATTGTTTTGTCTATTTCTATATAAACACCTGATGGAAAGTGGTCAGCGCTGCCTGTACCACCACCCAAACCACCTTTAAGACGCGTTGCTCTGGCAGCAATAAGACAATTGCCCATCCTCCGCCAAATCCACGTTCCCCAAATGTCCACCCCCATGGACCGTTCGAGACCTTAATCACTGGTACCTACACAATACAATTTAAAATACATAATATTGTTTGGCTGCGGTATTCTGTAAGGTGGAGGTACTTGCCCATTCAAGCCTAAGATATGGAGCCTTGTACGGTATAAAAAACTACACAGGCGCTGTACCAGAACGCGTCATTTTTTTTTCAGGCCCTGTGTAGCCTGTTTGTTCGACTGTACGACAGGACACCCATCGGTAGAAGGGATTCAGTGTGGGTGATCTTAGACAGACTCTTTTCTAAGGGATATTCTTCACTGCCGTCACACCACACAGCCAGGGTAATCACACGACTAATCCGACCACCAGATCCTGAAGAAACGCGAGGAGGAGAACGTGTTCGTGCGCTCCCAACAGAAGAGGAAACTCAACAAGATGTCTGACGTAGCAAATTCGCTGCGCAAGAAGATAGCTAAGGCGGCGGAGGAAGGCGCCATTGAGGAGATGAAGGCTGACGCGGAGATCATGAAACTGATGCAGTCCATGAGCGACCTGGAACACAAGTCGTACCAGTTTGCGAACGTCAACGATTACCGATTCTTTCAGGTAGAGTTACTGTAACATAGGCTTTTTGTACCACTAAGTTGGCAAACAAGCTTACGGCCTGCCTGATGATATGCAGTCACCGCAGCCTATGGACGCTTTTTTGAAATACCAGAGGCATCATCAACGCGTTTCCGACCCCTTAAAAACCTTTTCACCCCTTTCTTGAAGAACTCCATGTTGTACTCTTCAAGGAAAACCTCTCCAGGTAGTTCAAACCACAACCTTATGGTGCGTGGGAGTAAGTACCCTTGTCTGTCTGTATATCGCTAACTCCTCTTAAAGCACACAACGGATTTTTATATAATTTTCACAATCACTTACAGAATTCTTCCTGAAGGTTTAAAGGTATAAAACATTAATTTATAACGGAGAGAACCCGTGCTAAGCCGGGGCATGTCGCAAGCTCGCTAGTGTCGTATAGTCGAGCTACCATTTTTTTTATGCTACTCAGTGACAACCAAGCAGGCAGCCCACCTGATTGTAAGTGGTAACTGTGGCCCATAACTTGTATTACCTGCAAAATACATTTAGGTTGCAGGTAATACAAATGCAGAACCGCAGGGGCGTTGTTACCTTGAGGACTAAGATAAAATGCCTCATGCCTGTAATTTCGCTGGCTACCTTATCCTTCAAACCGGAACTCGACAATGCAACAATTGCTTGGCGGCAGAAAAAGATAGCGCGGTGGTACTCACCCAGGCGGACTCCTCAGGCTTGCCAGAGTCCTGCCACCTGATAAAACCATAGCATCTCCCACCGTAGGTGTGGCGCATGTGCGTGTCGAAGTGCACGGAGCTGACGCGCGCGCTGCGGCACGTGGAGGTGGCGGTGCACGCGCACGTGCTGGCCGAGCCGCCGCCGCCGCCGCCCCCGCCGCCGCCCAAGAGCCCACTCGCCAAGCCCGGTAGGATTCTTGTCCCATTGTAGGTACTGAGTTTAATGCTGCCTGCCCGGAAATGTGTTTTTTTTGGTCTGCTCTTTATTTGAATATGAATTGGAATTGGAATATAGTTTTTCCAAAGCTTTGAATATTTCGGGCATCACCCACTTTCCGCTATTTGGAAAAAATAACGATTTTGCAACATTCATATAGGTAAGACGTTCGCTTCGAAACTAGTTTTCGGTGTGGAGCTTCACCCAGTGACGCAGCACAGGGGAATCTCACCGGTCCTTGAACACATTTAGGAGACTGTTGGTGGTGGAGCGGAGCCGAGTGGGCAAAGAAGCTTTCGGGTTATGGCATAAAAGTCATCCGACTCCGCAAACATCCCGGACGCACTATATCGCCACTCTAGCCCTAACAGTGCCCTAAACGCATTATTATATTAAACGTCGCTGTATGCCCGCTTAGTAAAGCAAATATGATTGGGTAAAAGTTAGTAAGTCGACGAAGTTGCAGGCAAAAGATACGTATCCATTTCATAAGTCATAAGTTGACAAACGCACTATAATAGGCTACTCTACCTTTTTTACTCCGACTGTAATTTCTACCATAGAAACCAACCAAGCTTGGAAATAGTCTTTGTCTAAATATATGATGTCTGAATGTTGTATTATTGTAGCTCCAGAGGCCAACGACTCGCAGATACAGACTAATTTGCCTATGGACGAGAAAGATGAGTTCAAGGACACAAAACAAAGATTGGTAAGTGAGCATTATATTTTATTTAAGCGTACGGCTAAGGAATGGAATTCGTTGCCTGCGAGTGTGTTCCCTGATCATTATAATTTGGACGCCTTCATGGCTAGAGCGAGTAGAAGGCTCTAAAGAATAAAATTCTCTACGAAATAATCCACCAAAGAACGGCAGTTTACGATTTGTGGGCAGCCGCCCAGCAGGTGGATGCTGGATCCAGCAAGCCGAGGACAGGGTGCTTTGGCATTCTACAGGGGAGGCAATGGCCAGCGGTGGACTAGCTATAAGGAAATTATAATATTGATGATGAGTGGCATGTGGTGTCCGGCGGGGTAGAAAAACCGCCAATCCCTTACCTTGATGGGTGTCGTAAAAGGCGATTAATGTCAGAGGCAGACCAAATTCAGAAGACTGGATGTGTAACCATGATCCAATCTGGTCATGTTCCCCCATGGGTCACGGAGGTCAGATGACAGTCGCTTCACTGTAATTACCTGATCTACCAAATCCTGGATCATGGTCCAGACGGACCCCGGCCCTCGTACGCAAGAGCACAGCCGGGACATTAACGCCAAGATTATTATTTTTATTTAATGTCAGAGGCAGACCATCCGTAAACCAGAAAATTGACACTTTCTGTTGAGTAGATATTTTGAAAGCTGCGTCTTCATCTCGCCTGCCAACCGTGGAGATTATGACATACCGCCGCCAATGTGTTGGAGGCTCAAGTCCAGCAGTGGACTGTTATCGGCCGTTCATGTGATATTTCTTGGTTCAGTCGTTAGTCTTGTGATGGAACTATCTGAGACCAGGACGATATGGTAATGGGATCATCTGGAAACACGAATGAATGAAAATTGTTTCATTAATACACAGAGAAGCTACAATAAACACCATAGAAAACAATGAAACTACTTTTATTGTTTTCTATGATAAACACAACTGTGAGTTACACGTGACAAGTGAGTTAGGTATTCGTTATTGCCTCCTCCTAATCTAAGGTTAGCTGGAAGAAATCCCGTTGTGGGACAAGCTCGCCTTTGTGTTTTAATACCGTATTTTCTTCTGTATTGTGTTTTAATATTGCAATAACAGTTTACATACATACTGTGGAAGTAAAAAGCTACAGGCGGCCTTATCGTTTCTAGCAATTTCTACTAAACCATTCTGAGGTCTGTTGAAATTCAAATCAACCACTTTTATCTTCTAGGTTCAACACATTCTGCATCTTGTTGCTGATAATACTGGATTCCTAATTGAGGATCGCCTGCTGAAGCTTATCGAGAAATATCAGATTTCATCAAGGAATTTGTGTACTTTGGACGCCATTTTTATGGTAATTTATTGTCGTAAGTAATAATAAATAGTAATAATATACCGGGCACTCTTCAACCTGTCTCAGGATCCCCAGCGGAAGCCCTATTGTCGTATCGTAGCAATATGATGCGCTTGACTGTTTTGGGTCAAGGTTTAACTCCTTCACATCAACATTTTTTTATACTGCTCAGTGACAATCGAGCAGACAGCCCACCTGATGGGAAGCGTGTCGCCCGTATCGCTTCAAATCAGAACGCAACTATTTGCTGCTTGGCGGCAGAAATGGATAAGGCGGTGGTCCTCTAAACGGACTACTCAGGTTTGACGAGAGTGCTACCACCGGTCGCCAGGTTCGTGTCTCAACCGGTCTCAAAGGCCGGCACCGCATCCGCTCCCCTTAGATTGTAGATGTTCTGGATGACTATGGCCGCTTTCCATCAGGTGGGCTGCCCGTTCGTGTGCCTCCCTAGGCAACAAAAAAAAATGGCTCAACAGTACTGGGCCGATTAGAGACTAGTGTCATCCCGAATGGTATTCTTCGCGACCAGATTGGTGAAACGTATTATGTGTAACAGACAATGAAAGAATTGGCCTTTAACATTGCAAAATTATTGGTAATAACACTGTCAAATTCAAATCAAAATGTTAGTTCCCATAAACGCCACGCCCCGATTCACTTTCCGCATAAACTCTTGTCCATCAGTCAATCGGAGAGCGGGTCATAAAAAAGTATGTGGACTTAAAGAAAGCAAGAAAGAAAGAAACATTTTTTACACATAGACGCCAGGGCACAATAATTTTGCAACACAATAACACTTAAAAAAATCGGTACATTAAACACTGAGACAATTATTGGGTTCCCAGTGACGCTGTTCGTGGGCATCCAGCGTAAGTGGACCCTCCTCAGGATAATGTTGAGGCCGCTTGATGCGAACCACAACGTTGGTTTTCGGTGGGCCCAGCAGCCGTACCGCCGAGCTCCGATTGTACACCGTCATTTTGATGCAATTGAGTGTGGAACAACCGCACCAAGCCAGAGCCAGAGCTGTCTTGCTGCGATTGGTTTATGCTCAATTGCGTCAAAATGGCGGCGTACACTCGAAGATAGGCGGTACCACGGCATGGGTATCACCAATGCGTTGCCCGCCTCTAAAGATGATCACATGTCATAGATGGTCCATCGGAAACACTGTGTATGTGGACTTAGCAGTTGCTTCCACTCCGTTACTACCGCAGGCGCTAGAGATCCAATCGGAAGAGGACATAGAGTTGCTCTGCACGACGTTTCTGAATTACGCGTTCTGTCCGATCTGCGTGGGCCGCGAGGACGCGCTGACGTCGCAGGCGCTGGATCAAGAGGCTGACGATGGCGGCTCCAACACGCCTAAGGCGAGAGGTAGGTAATCTATACATAGTATAAAGGCGCTTCCCGCTATGTACGCTTAGGTTTTTTAAACTACGGAACGGTGTTTAATGCGGTTTTCAATAATATATAGACTGATTGAAGTCGCGCCGGGTCCACTAGTTATTAATGTAATAACTAACCTAACCGAAAGATAATTTGATAACCCCGACCAAGTTCACTTAAAAATAATTTCTTTCTAAACAACAGAACCGATTTTAATGGCTATGAAACATATCGATTAAACTGGCTGTCAAATAGAAGAAACCGCATCGAAATCGGTCTATCCTTTCGGGAGCTACGATGCCACAGAGACACAGGTCAAACTTATTGTTATAAGTCCTCTTTTTTCGTCGGGGGTTAAAAATACATACATACATAACGTCACGCCTTTTCCCGTAGGCAGAGATCGCATTATTCCACTTGCTTCGTTTCTGACAAATCTCTTTCGTTCCTTCCACATTCATCAAAAATGATTGGGCATTTTCACACAGCGCCATCTACCCCCAACTAAGACGAGTAGGTAATTCTGTTGCTCAGTAGGTCTTGCCACAAAATAGACACTCAAACTTGTCAGTTGATGTACCTCAAGTTATTCCATGGGAGTGAGCATGCATATTCTTTTGAAATTATATGTGGTAAGTGATTATTACGAGTACTGTATTATATTTACAGCGTCGTCGGTTAGGGCGCGTGCAAGCGTCGGCAGAAGCATGTCCTGCAGCACATCTCGTTCTGTGGGATTCCGGTGAGCACCTACGTTATAATTTTTAAACAGTAATGTATGTTTATCTTGCTTCGTACATAGCCCTGTGCTGAAAAGAATTCGGCCTCAACGCGAAGATGATAGCTCAAACCAAAATTTGAGAATATGTATGTGCTTGTATGTATTTATGTAAACTCTTTACAATAAAAGAAAATAAATTATATAAATATACATTGCAAAGGCGGGCTTACCCCAGAATGGGATTTCTTCCAGCTAACCTTACCTTGGATAGTCCGAAATGAGCTATTTAACGAGCGGTGGTAGCAATATCGAGTATTGTGCAAATTTTAAGTTAACTGCAATTGAATACTATGTACCATATACATTTACTATACCATAACAACTAAAATATATGATATGTACCTAATATACTATAAATATATAATAATTAAAATAAAATAAAGCTCTATTGAATACTGAGGAAGTGCTTCTTCAAATGTTCCTTGAAGGAGCATGATGTCCGAGAATTCTGAATGTCTTCCGGTAGTGCGTTCCACAGGTGCGCAGCAAACACCCGGAACGACTTTCCGTAACCCGCTGAGCTGTGAGACGGAATCGCGAGTAGAAGGTCCCTTCGGGGTCGTAATCGGGGATTGGCGGGTGAACAGTAACTAAACATCTCGCGCAAGTAGATAGGTGCAGTGGGATTGAAAAGGGTATTAAACAGTAGCCCAAGTACATGACATTCCCTTGTCGTCGTATAGGCAGCCAATTAAGTTTGCGTCTATATTCGGACACATGGTCGAACTTACGCAGCCCAAAGACACACCTGATGCAAAGATTCTGCAATCGCTCCAGCCGAGAAAGGCAAAAAGTGCTGCAACCTCTTAAGCGAGTGGAATGACGCAAAAGCCTTGCGGCTAACCTCACCAATGTGAGTCGACCAGGACAGAGTTTGGTCGAATATGATCCCCAGGTTCCTAACTGAGTCACTGAACTCTATGACGGTGCCATCGAAAATTAATTTCGGCTGAGCAACACTCCTAAACTTCGAAATAAAATGCTGGCTGCCAATCACAATCGCTTGTGACTTAGAAGCATTTACTCTGAGTCCAAACTTTTTTGCCCAGCTCTCAATAGTGAAGAGGTCCCTATTCAGCATCTCAATGGCAGCATCGAAATTGGATAGAGGAGCAGATCTGTACAGTTGAAGGTCATCTGCATAGAGGTGAAACGACGACATTAGAGATGATGTAATTCCGTTAATAAATATGGAGAAAAGAACCGGTGAAGGAATTCCCCCCTGAGGTACTCCCGCTGTTATGGAGCACCAGTCCGAGCGACAATCGCCAACCTTAACTAATTGGATCCTCGAGATATGAACGGAACCAAGAGAGCGCACTTTCAGTCATGTTCAGCATTCTTAGCACGGCCAGCAAAATATCATAATCGACCGTGTTGAAAGCGCAACTGAAATCGAGAAGAACGAGCGCTGTTAGCTCTTTCTTCTCGATGTTCAGTCGTATATCGTCTGTGATTTTTACAAGTGCAAAGGCCGTGCTGTGCCCAGAACGAAAGCCCGACTGATAGCGATTTAGAAGTCGAACCGCAACAAATGAGAACACAAGCTACGCTGAACAAACTTTTCGATAACTTTTGATAAAACGGGCAGGATGGAAATTTGGCGAAATTCAGCGAAAGAAGGATTTGATTTTTTAGAGAGGGGAGTAACATGTGCTCGCTTCCAGAGGGAAGGAAACACCAATGAAGACAAGGAATAATTTATCAAGTGAGCTAGGGATGGAGCTAAAAACTCTTTGACAGGATTAGTCATGTCAAGGCTCACTCGGGTCTTAATGGTTTTTAGCAAACTCAAAACTTCCCGATCAGAAATCTGCCCCAGGCTTAGTGGTTCATCACAGATAACTCATTTGCTGTCCAGCTCTGATAAGGTGCTACTCTTAATGCCAGGATCTATAACAGGAGAGGACGTGCAGAAGTGTAGGTTTAAATTATTTAGATCTATGCCTGAGGGGTCTGCGTGTCCATCTTTCCCCACTCCCAAGGATCGTAAAAACCTCCAAAGCCTCGAGGGCAGGCACTCGTCGACGGTTTTGTGGATATAACTCCGTTTGGCCGCACGGCACCGGCGATTACAGAAATTTCGTAGAGAAATATAGCTATCCCTATTCCGAGAGGAAGGGTCGTGCCGCAACTTCAACTTGGCCCTGTCCCTCTTAGCCATAAGAGCCCTTATTTCTGGTGTGAGCCAGGGTGCAGGATAGCTTGCTTAGATAACCAGGCAACATTTCTTTCACGTTGATTTGTAGGTAGGTTAGGGCCGAGATAAAGAAGACTCTGAGTTCTGAGAGATTTCTACTGAGTTGAACGCTGCTAACCGTGACCACCCGGTGTGAATGGAGTCAAATTTTTATAGACAAATAATTAGTACAGGCTGGCTTTTCAGAACATCTACTTAAGAAGCGTCATAGGATTGTATGTTATTGATTTTAATCATTAACATCAATTCTTAGACGTGGAGTCTAAGAGACATCAGTTCTTAGATTCCACCTTTGATTTCAGTGGCCACGAATTAACGCCAGAAGAGCAGACCCTTATGACTGAGGCGGATGAAATTATTCAAAAGTGCGGAGATCCTCAAGGTAATTACACATTATTATAAGGGAAATTCAAGATTTCGGGATTTTAGCTAGATTCGCTGATGTTCCTTCCGCTCAGTACGAACAGATTGTCGACGCAAGGGGTAAAAGAAATATATTAATACAACAGATACTAGATAAGAGATACCTATAGAACCAGTAACTTGAGCGGAGACCACGGCTGTGCTAGTGACCCAAACTTCGACTTTTCTTAGCGAGAGTACCGACTTACTCTCTTGTGTGGGTTCTTGAAGTAAGAAAACCGGGATGCCTCATATCCTCTTGGCAGTTTCGCCTGTCAGCTACATTAAAGTCAATTTTCTTTAAGGGGACTAAAAAAGTTTGTGCCTGGTTGCATACGGGCAGACCAACGTTAGAAAACAAGTGAAATGTTTCTTGTACTCGATGACGTATACCACCTGCGGCTACCCTCAGTCTAGTAGGACGCCCTCCGGCTGCGGTGGAGTGACGATTTACGGGGGTTGCCGGTGAGTGCTGGATGCGACAAGCCGAGGCACATTGACGCTCATCGGCGGAGGCCTGAGTCTTGTTAATGCGCTTATTACATTCAGTCGTCTACATTCAGAAACAAAAAGCGTGAGAGCAAATCATTGTCGAATGTCATGAAATAAGGTTAACGTTATGAAATAAGGATTTTTTTTTTGTAAAGCGGAGCGACGCGTAACATAATTTATGTGATACAAAAATGGACCTTATCCTATGACTAATACATTCCACGCTTTTTCCTTCTAAATTTAGACGTCTGAATTTAGTCAAATGTAATAAATGGTGATGATGACAATTCTAACTTTCACTCTCGGTGTTACCTGCATGCGGTCTCAGCCCCCGCGGTGCTGATCGGCACGTCGGCGGAGGCGGCGGCGGCGACGGCGGGGCGCCGCAGCGGCACCCGCGGCGTCACCGTGGCGGTGGCCGCGCAGCCCGCGCTGTCCTTCGCGCCGCCGCAGCAGGTCAACCCGTTCCTGTGTCCGCGTGAGTGACTGTGTAGACAGTGGATGCCTACGTAGCTATACACGCGGTGCTGCTCGGTACGGCGACGGCGGAGGTGGTGGCGGCGACGGCGGGCCGCCGCAGCGGCACCCGCGGCGTCACCGTGGCGGTGGCCGCGCAGCCCGCGCTGTCCTTCGCGCCGCCGCAGCAGGTCAACCCGTTCCTGTGTCCGCGTGAGTGACTGTGTAGACAGTGGATGCCTACGTAGCTATACACGCGGTGCTGATCGGTACGGCGACGGCGGAGGTGGTGGCGGCGACGGCGGGCCGCCGCAGCGGCACCCGCGGCGTCACCGTGGCGGTGGCCGCGCAGCCCGCGCTGTCCTTCGCGCCGCCGCAGCAGGTCAACCCGTTCCTGTGTCCGCGTGAGTGACTGTGTAGACAGTGGATGCCTACGTAGCTATACACGCGGTGCTGATCGGTACGGCGACGGCGGAGGTGGTGGCGGCGACGGCGGGCCGCCGCAGCGGCACCCGCGGCGTCACCGTGGCGGTGGCCGCGCAGCCCGCGCTGTCCTTCGCGCCGCCGCAGCAGGTCAACCCGTTCCTGTGTCCGCGTGAGTGACTGTGTAGACAGTGGATGCCTACGTAGCTATACACGCGGTGCTGATCGGTACGGCGACGGCGGAGGTGGTGGCGGCGACGGCGGGCCGCCGCAGCGGCACCCGCGGCGTCACCGTGGCGGTGGCCGCGCAGCCCGCGCTGTCCTTCGCGCCGCCGCAGCAGGTCAACCCGTTCCTGTGTCCGCGTGAGTGACTGTGTAGACAGTGGATGCCTACGTAGCTATACACGCGGTGCTGATCGGTACGGCGACGGCGGAGGTGGTGGCGGCGACGGCGGGCCGCCGCAGCGGCACCCGCGGCGTCACCGTGGCGGTGGCCGCGCAGCCCGCGCTGTCCTTCGCGCCGCCGCAGCAGGTCAACCCGTTCCTGTGTCCGCGTGAGTGACTGTGTAGACAGTGGATGCCTACGTAGCTATACACGCGGTGCTGATCGGTACGGCGACGGCGGAGGTGGTGGCGGCGACGGCGGGCCGCCGCAGCGGCACCCGCGGCGTCACCGTGGCGGTGGCCGCGCAGCCCGCGCTGTCCTTCGCGCCGCCGCAGCAGGTCAACCCGTTCCTGTGTCCGCGTGAGTGACTGTGTAGACAGTGGATGCCTACGTAGCTATACACGCGGTGCTGATCGGTACGGCGACGGCGGAGGTGGTGGCGGCGACGGCGGGCCGCCGCAGCGGCACCCGCGGCGTCACCGTGGCGGTGGCCGCGCAGCCCGCGCTGTCCTTCGCGCCGCCGCAGCAGGTCAACCCGTTCCTGTGTCCGCGTGAGTGACTGTGTAGACAGTGGATGCCTACGTAGCTATACACGCGGTGCTGATCGGTACGGCGACGGCGGAGGTGGTGGCGGCGACGGCGGGCCGCCGCAGCGGCACCCGCGGCGTCACCGTGGCGGTGGCCGCGCAGCCCGCGCTGTCCTTCGCGCCGCCGCAGCAGGTCAACCCGTTCCTGTGTCCGCGTGAGTGACTGTGTAGACAGTGGATGCCTACGTAGCTATACACGCGGTGCTGATCGGTACGGCGACGGCGGAGGTGGTGGCGGCGACGGCGGGCCGCCGCAGCGGCACCCGCGGCGTCACCGTGGCGGTGGCCGCGCAGCCCGCGCTGTCCTTCGCGCCGCCGCAGCAGGTCAACCCGTTCCTGTGTCCGCGTGAGTGACTGTGTAGACAGTGGATGCCTACGTAGCTATACACGCGGTGCTGATCGGTACGGCGACGGCGGAGGTGGTGGCGGCGACGGCGGGCCGCCGCAGCGGCACCCGCGGCGTCACCGTGGCGGTGGCCGCGCAGCCCGCGCTGTCCTTCGCGCCGCCGCAGCAGGTCAACCCGTTCCTGTGTCCGCGTGAGTGACTGTGTAGACAGTGGATGCCTACGTAGCTATACACGCGGTGCTGATCGGTACGGCGACGGCGGAGGTGGTGGCGGCGACGGCGGGCCGCCGCAGCGGCACCCGCGGCGTCACCGTGGCGGTGGCCGCGCAGCCCGCGCTGTCCTTCGCGCCGCCGCAGCAGGTCAACCCGTTCCTGTGTCCGCGTGAGTGACTGTGTAGACATTGGATGCCTACGTAGCTATACACGACCCGACGTTCTGCGGGAGGGAAGTCGTCGTGACCTGCATATTCAGGCGACTAAATGTGTAACCATGATCCAATCTGGAATGGTACCGCCTATCTCCGATTGTTTGCCGCCATTTTGATGCAATTAAGTTAAAACCAATCGCAGCAAGACAGCCCTGGCTTGCTGCGATTGGTCCCCTCTCAGTTGCATCAAGATGGCGGCGTACTATCAGAGATCGACGGTACGGGTGCTGGTCAGGTTTCTCAGTTAACAGGGTCACGGTCAGGCGGCAGTCGGTCCATTGCAATTAATTGCCTGTCAAGACGGACCCAAGAATATTGACGCCAAGATGATGATGATGATGACGTGAAGCAGCATGTTACTCATGCTTACGCTAGATCGCCGCAGAATTTGCAGTCGGGTATTTAGTTACACGGAATTTATGTACCCCAATATGTTATGGTATACTACTTCTAATAAAGAATCTGCGCTGGTTATTAAATTAGGTATTTCAATCATATCATATGGACATCTCTATCCCAGGGATACGTGGAAAATAGTAGCCTGAACTTGCCTGTATCAGGAAAGACGTCCCGCGAGTCACCCAAGAAACGATGGGTTGACATCGCCGAGTCGAAGATGCCAAAGATCGGGCAAAGAGGAGAAAACAAAGTAGGAAAGCGGACCCTTGCAGAAGCCGCGATTGACTGCTCGGATAATGATGATATATAGAAATCTCTAACTCGCTAATTATTATTCTATTCAACATCTGTTTCAGTGGGTCATGCTCTCGAAATTGAACCGATGCAAGTGTTGTCAGCGTTGGGCGACTTCATAACAGTATTTATGCCCCCCGAAAAAAAGAAACTTTACGATATTCTGTGAGTACCCAATGTTGTCTTGTCTGCATCACTAATAGATTAACCGCGGCGTCGACACTGTTGGGAATAAAAGTTTGGAGGCTTGGGTGGAAGATAGGGGTAACTATTTCTAACTAGTCTCCATCAAACCCACCTGCACGCACTTGCAGCACTTAAGATTTGAAATATCATTTGGCAAGAATACATTCCTCTGTTCTGTTGAACCGATTTAGAAAATTCTAATTATACCGGCCAAATCAGGCTTTAAAACTAATCACCACCAATCAACTTCAAATCAGGTGGGCTGTCTGTTTAATTGTCACAGCATAACATTTTTTTCCTGAGAAGCCACCATTAACTAACTGCCCGGAATGACCCGGATTCAGAAAAATAGTCCGAGACTGGGAAACATAAAGTAAAAACCGTTCTTTTTTGGGCTTTGCTGATGGAGAAAACCTAGATGGAATAGTCTTTAAGTTTAAGTAAAAATAAGAAATCATTACACATTGTTTGTAATTCAGGGAGAGCGTAAAACCACCAGACTTCTCGACGCCATCGCGCAGTTTGAAGGTTGAAGACATAGAACAGTATTGGGCCAATTGGAAGAACTTTTTCCCGCCCGAAAAGGAACGATTTTGGGAGGCACTGCTGAATGGGGTCAACAAATATTTACTCATATTGCAAGGTAATATTCCCTAACTACTTAACTCACTGTGCCGACCCCAAATGAATGGTATAAGTACCTATTTCTCCTCTATTTTTTTTAAACTAGTCACGCATTTTATGATTACCTATCTCTTTCTCGAATCCGTTCCCTTAGATCAACCCGTTCCCGGTTGTCCCGTTCCCAGATCGTCCCGTTAGCACATGGCCCCACTCATCTCGATAGAAATTGAGACTTTCGCCGATAAAAATAAGACAAGCCATTGCAATCCAATCGAAAACGTTAAGTAGCTACTTTAAGGAGCAGTAGCAGACCAGCGTCAGACCTAATCTGGTGCGCGCGCGTCCTTGTTGATGGCTCTTTGGGCATCTTGATTTCCAACTAATCTGGACTAGTCCCACAAAGTACTCACCCTTAATCATCAGAGCCTCAGAAGGTGCAAGGTCACAAATGCCTTGTTACTAGTTTGCCTACTTATTAGTTTAGTTTGCCAGTGTCGATTTACAGAACTGAACCGTCCGAATCCGTCCATAAAAATGAGACAACTCATCCCAAACGAAACGCATACCTTCCTCATTTCATGGTTTGCTGCGTTGATTGTCTGGGTCGCAATTTGTCTGTATCACAGAGCGTGGGACTTACCCCCACGAGATGGACGAACGACATACAGGGATGCATGCAAGAGGCAGACAGACAGAGCTGATCGCGATGTGATACACATGCGGGAGGCCTATGTTCAGCATTGGACGTCCTGCGGCTGAGATGATGATGATGATGACTGGACTGGGGCCCTTTTTTGAATCGCTCGCCTTGAATTAAATTTTGATTTTCGGCATTAAAAATTCGATATTTTGATGCATAATGCTGTTTTTCCCTATCTTTGAACCATACTCTTTCGGTTGAAGCCAATGTGATTTAAAAAATATAGACTTTTTCATTGCGAAAATCAAAATTGAAACCCGTTCGAATCGAAGCGAACGGTTCAAAAATAGTGCCTCCGATTGCTCTCCACCAGAGCGGCAGAAACTCCACGACGAGGTGCAAATCCTTCGCGCGCGCAACGCGGCGCTTCGGCGACTCGCGCGGGACGCCCTGCCGCCGCTGGCAGCCGCGCCGCTGCCCCGCGCGCCCGGATACCTGCGCCCGGGACCAGGGGCCTTCATAGCGGCAACGGAGGACCACGCACATGGTCCCGAGGACAGGCTGCCGCCTATATGATGATGGAAGGATCTGCATTGTGCCCGAGACTAGCCATGTTACTTATTGTAGGTTTACCGGATATACGGCCCGATAGTTGGATTGCAACTGTCGGCTACAAAACAGTCGCAATAGAATCGCTATCTTGGCTAATGCGCTTATTACACCTGGCTAAATTCAGTCGACTGAATTAAGAAGCAAAAAGCGTGAGAGCAAGTCAAAGTGGAATGTATTGCTCAATGAATACAGTGCGTTTTGGTATCACGCCTTGTTGAAAGAGAGACGTATAACAATTATATGTGGTACAAAACTATTACTTATTCTATGAGCAAATACACTTTGACTTGCTCTCCTGCTTTTTGCTTCTGAATTTGACAACTGTATTTAGCCAAATGTAATAAGCCTGTTTCTAAAGCTTCTAAATAATCATTTACGAAAGCTTGCCTAATACCTAGTAAAAATAAAATCGATGTAAATTACTTATAAATAAACAGTTCGCTAGATTATTTTGTCTTTATTTACTGTCACCCATGTTGCTTTTATCGAATCATCTTTATCACAGTCCACAACAATCCCGCTGTAGCAATTTCTCTTGTGTATATTCGCTTCAGGCGATAATATACAATATATAAATAAGTCGATACCCCTGGGAGAAGGAATACCTGCCTATCCATCAAAGCGTCAGATCCTGACCTGATGTAAGTAGGTACATCATCATCATCATCATCATCATCTCAGTCCGTAACAGTCCACTGCAGGACTCAGGGCCTCTCCCACGAAAGGGGAGGTTATTGCCATAATCTCCACGCGGCAGGCGGGTTGGAGATCGCAGTGTTTAAATATAATAATGGAAAATGCTGCTGATAATACATACTTATATAAATATATAATATAGTAGGTACATACTTATATAAATAAAAAATAATTTTTGCGTCAGTCAATATCAATAACCCGGTCTTGCAATCGCGCGCGATGGCTCGGGGTCCGCCTTGACCACGATCCAGGATTTAACAAATATAGTAGTTACAGTACCTAGCGCGACAGCTTTGTTACTTCTCTGTCGCAAAATGAAAAACGGCTTTCCCCTCCGAGACCCTGTTAACAGGGGACCCTGACCATTGGACCATGGTGTTACAGATACATTCCGCCTGAATATGCAGGTCCTGACTCTCACGCTGGAGAATCCATCTCATTTTATAAGTTGGTTAAATTATTTACAAATGAAATATAAAAGATTCTAGCTCCCACACCGGATGTGTTATAAAGCTCAACCAGCCACAGAGGTGACCTGTCAATCGTGACGCTAATTCTGCGTTTTATGTAGCAACACCGGAAGTTTTGTAATCTGTCATCAAATTCATATGGCGCTATAAGAATGTCATATGGACAGGGATGTGATCGTACATTTTTACATATCGATATATTTTTTATCTACACTCATAGCGTTATGTTCCAATTACATATTCGAAAACAATTGTTTTAGGATACACTTTTTTCACGCCAGTCTATAAAATTAAAAAAAATTACTTTTCGATACAGCATTTCCCAAAAGCATGGAAAAATAACTTTTTAATCATTATGCAACACTTTTTTTTTAAATGTTTGTCGGGCGCCGGGACGGAACACGGCGAAATGTAGACTACCTGTACCTACCACGGCGAAATGTGAACACCTAAAAGTCTTCAAATTCAAAATTCAAATTTTCCTGTTTATATATATTTTCCTGTGCATTTGTGTGTAATTATTTTCCCGCTAAACGGTATATTTTTTCTAATTGTTGTAATTTGTGTATGTAAATGTTTTTTCTTGTTTGAAGCAAATAAATAGATAAATGTGAAAGTAGTAAAGTGAATTTCCCGCCGCTTGATATCCTCGACGTGTAGATACAACAGAACTGACTCGCAGCTTACTTCCAGCAAAGTTGAGAAATTTTAACATGAAAATATGAGTGTAGACAAAGTAGTGTATGCAACGGCATATAATTAGGTATTAAAACACTCGTGTCAAACTATTATCATACTCGGCTACGCTTCACTCATGTTTTAATACTCCCTTTTATATGCCAGTTGCATTAACTACTATTATTGAATAAAACGTTGAGTAAATAATAAATATTACCTATTTATGTTCCCGTATACATACATCCTATCCTACTAATATTATATGGATGGATGGATGTACTTATGTTACTCCGCCACGCAACTAATCAATAATTTTGATAAAATTACTTAATTATTACTTCTTATTATGCGTTAGTGAGGCTGGTGATATTCTTTTGGACTCTATTACAGGGCTTACGAACAAGATGCTGTTAGGCGTGGTAGACTCTTCGGTTGTAGATACCCTGTATGGTGCCAACCTTATCTCTTTAAAAAAGAAGGACATTCGTCTCATTGCGGTTAACACCACCTACCGTCGCTTGACAGTTAAGGTCTGTTGCAGGTTCTCTGCGCCCAGTCTAAAAGAACATTTCCAGTCGATCCAGCTGGGTTTTGATTCGAAAGAAGGCTGCGAAGCCGCCATTCATACCTTCAGGACGTTCGTTCAGCATAAGGGCGGTGAGGTTCTGCTGAACATTGACGTAAAAAATGCCTTTAATTCTGTGGATAGAGGCGCCTTACTCAACCAAGTTATGTCAAATATGCCGGCGAGCCCCCTCGACCTTATTGGCGGTATCCCTTACGATGATAATATAATTACTTGTCGAAATTGTGTAGGTACATCGATGATATAGGCTTATATGGATGGATAGATGTACCTACACAATTTCGACAAGTAATTATATTATCATCGTGAGGGATACCGCGAATAAGGTCGAGGGGGCTCGCCTGCGCTGGTATTTATTTAGGACAACCAACAATACTTACACTAACAAAAGTTATAGCATCTCATAGCCAGAAAATTGTCACGTGTTGCGTAAACCCCAGGTATACGTAGGAAAAAGTGCCTGAACCTGCCGGTATCAGGAAAGAGACCCTGTGGGCGGCTCAAGAACCCATGGATTGCCATCGCTGAGTCGGATGCGAAAGCCAATGGCTTACGACGCGAGGATGGCGACTAGATTTTATCAATTATAAAAAGTGATAATAAAGTAATATTAACAAAATTATTGCTTAGTTGCGTGACTTAGTAACATAAGTACATCTATCCATCCATATAATATTAGTAGGATAGGATGTATGTATATGGGGACATAAAAAGGTAATATTTATTATTTACTCAACGTTTTATTTGTAGCGATCTTCATAGTTAACCAAAAAGAGCGACACACGACTTGGCAAGACATCAGCATGACAGCAACTGTCAAATCTACATCGCGCTAACGGAGTGTTAGCGCTACGACACTTAAATACACGACCCAAGGAGCGTACATCGGACTTCGGTCCCTTGGTCACAGCAACACGGCCAGGCGGGTAATTACCCTTTTCCACTTTCTCCATCAGCATTGGCGGCCGCAATTCTTTCCTCCACGTTACCGCCAAATATTCAATAAAAATATCTAAAGTGCTATCATTTTACTTTAGGAACTAGTGTTCTAGGAGCAATAGATTCAGGAGCAATAGCAGGATGGTAATCTTGGGCTAGACCCTGGTGAAAATATGATCTTCAGTTTGCACCCGGTCCGGTTCTGTCTGGCCTTGATCGGTAGGTCGGTGTCCGCGCTAATGAAAGTAATTGGGAATTTGCATCAACAATATGGGGCAACACTAGAAAGGGACACAGGACTTTCGATGGTGACTCTCGCTCGGCCCGGTTTTTGCCCTAGAAGCTCGCAGTCTCTTTTGGGTAAAAGGGCCCCCCCTTCTGGTGGGGATCTAAGTGTTTAGAATAAAAATACTCGAATCTAGAAAAGTAAAACAAAATATAAAAAAAACTACGTGGTTAGACGGGTTTAACCATGTTTTAACTTAGGATCAAGAACAAACATGGATGGGTTAAAATAAAATCTGAGCTCGCTATATTTTATTCATTATTGTCAATTAGCATATCTTAAGTGTGAATGAAACAAAACAATGCTATCTGTTTATATTGTTTGATCTTGTTTGGGTTTCTGAAAAGGGCAATTGACAGTTTGTTAACAGTTTGTCAATGGATTGTCAAATCTCGAATTAACAGCCGATTAAGGTAATTATGGGTATCCGGAAAGCTTTTTCTCATGTTAACTGTATGTTATCGTCTTGTTATTTTAATTAGCGAAATTGATAAAAGATTGTTAAAAGAAATTATATCCGATTTTCTTGGTCTAGGTCTTGGTCCTGGCCCTGGTCCAGGTCCTAGTTTTGGTCCAAGACAAAGTCCAGGTCTAGGACCAGGTTCAAACCCAGATCCAGATTCAGGTCGAAGAACAAATTCAGATCGTACCTTGGTTTAGGTCCATTTCCAGGCACATGTCCAGGACCATGACCAAAACTGGAACCGGTATCTGAACCAATGCCAGGACCAGGACGTACACCTGGACCTGGATATTAGATTTGCCATGAACCAGAACCAAGACCTGGACCTGGTCTTGGTCTTGGGCCCGAATAAGGGCCTTGATCACAATTTAAGCTTGAACCAGAACCAGGACCTTGACCAGTGCCAGCACATATACCACAAACTTTAGCTGGACCAGGACCTGGTCCGGGTCCAGGACCTGAGCCTGAACCAGAACCTGGACCTAAACCACGAACTGGTCCGGGTCCAGGACCTACACCTGAACCAGGACCTGGTCGGGGCCAGGACCTGAACCTGAATTACGAACTGGTCCGGGTCCAGGACTCGAACCAGCATCTGAACTTGAACCTAGGTCTGGACCTGGACTAGGACTACTTTGAACTTGGTGTTGGATTAGAACTAAAACCTGAACTTAGTCTTGGTCTAGCAGGATTTAACTAATGGGGATTATTGGGAGAAACTCACAGAATCGATAGCCAGTGGGGCGGATGATGTTGAGGATGACCTCCTTAAGGTCCTAGGGAGCCGATGGATGTAAGAGATCAGATTCGATCGGAGTGTAAGTCGTGGGAGGCCTGTTTTCAGCGGTGGACCCGGACCTACCTACCTGCGTAAAGATGATGTTGATGGGATTAATGACACACTGGAACCCATGACCCTAATATTTTTAAAGTCCTCTTTTCTTGCTCTGTATTACTTAAATTAAAATTTTGATTGCACTTATTACACCCCGACATTATGGTCTCCACAGAACGTGAGGTTGGCTGGAAGAGATCGCTTTTAGGGATAAGCTCGCCTTTGTACTTTGTATTGTAACTATGTTTCTAATATGTTTTGTGCAATAAAGAGTATAATAATATTTTTTTCGATAATTTTCGAAAACTTCATAATCGCTTTCAGTTTCATCTAAAAGTTGAATATCACATACGATTTTGGCTTAAAAAGTCATATGAGTGATTCCACCGACTCGTCCAAATCGGAGCGATTTCGCAGAATTTAAAAAATGTTACGGTTACGCGTAATTTATCACTTAAATTATTCCTACACCTTCTAGCTATAGATTATCGTGAAAGGCTTTCATGAAAATACTTTGATTTTTGAGAAAATCGATGGAGTGTAATGATTAACTTTGCAGGGTAATGATTTTGTAATGTAGATAAAAAATGTAAATTAAAATAGAAGTAAATCCCGTAAATTGTGATTATAAACCATTTACAGGATTTACATGTCCAATAGAGTGTTAAATTATTACAGATCATAAGTAAGTAAACATTAATGAAGGTAAATATCAGGTTTTATTTATGAAAACATAAAGAAAGATTGATTTCCCATCAGGCTTCCCTACCTATTTAAAGATTTGGAATACCAAATAATATTTTTTAAACTGAATTGTGCTCTAGAGTCTTCTCCTCTTCTAAACTCTAAAACCGTAAGACATGTACCTTCCTCCGAATATATATCGTTATTGGTACGAACCTCAACGGCTAGGTGAGCCAAATCAGTGAGGAGTTCAGCCAGGAACACGGTGGCTTTGTCTACGGTCAGTGAAAGTTTACCCAGGGTGAATGCCTCACTAAATCGCACGGAGTCTTTGTTATATGATCCTGGCGAGTAGAAGGCATAACGCTGCGAATCGTCTAATAATATAGGGACTCAGAGAGGCAATAGTCAAAAGATTATGGAGGTAGCCACCAACGAGTTTTGGTGTAAGTATAATCATTGCAAATTCAAACTTGGACGCACAGTCCTCGGCAGGTTAAAAGGCGGTCGGGGAATTGACAAGGACACAGGAGGGCGGAAGAAGCAGTGAGGTGCAGACGTCGTCGGTGAGAGATAAAAAGTAATACTTCAAATAATTGCAGCGATATAAGCGATTGCACATCGTATAGGAAGGTGTTTTCTTCATCATCATATTGGCGTTAAATTCCGATTGTGTTATCGCGCGGTACGTGATGGGCCAAGGTCCGCCTTCGTCGTATTGGTCCACTTCACTCGGCCTCATTCGGGTCTTTATTCCTTTTTTGAATGCAGAGAAAGGCCTTCGTGCCTATGAGGCACCAGGCATGGCAGCGAGCGGGAGCTCGCTCAGTCTTCGGCAGGTGGTGAGATTATTGGCACGCATGTCATCTTTAACGAGGTCTAGGCCAGACATTTGTTTCTTACAAAGTTTGCCGATATGCGCAAGACGTAGCCATACCATAAAAGGTAGTACTCTTGCACCTAATCTACGATATCATGGACACCATGGCTGCCACGAATGTGGATGTCTCAGCAATCTTTGCGTGAAACTTTACACATCCACCGCATTATCTCCATTTCCGTGACGTTCAGCTCCTACTCAACGTCTCGCTGCCGTATAGGAGAACAGGTCTAATTGTCCCTTCACCTTTACTGGGATTTTGGGCTCACAAGACTAACAAGTTATGACACTTGTCACCTCCCGTCATTTGGCCCAAGCCGCGAATATTCGGACTTTGACGTCGCTGTCGATGTCCCCGGTTGCGCTAAGTACGGTTGCCAGGTATCAGATGTGATCCGAGCGCTTGACCTCATCTATGCCTATACCAACGGGTAGGTGATCTGCACTGTTGCAGGTCATGTACGGATATACAGGTGTACTTGAGAGCAAAGCGCCTAGCTAAAATAATGCCAAGTGCGCGGTCTGCACAGTTGCATTTAGTAACTCATACATAAATTGGCAAAATGAAGGCAAAACGACGCGTCGAGCCGGTTAGATGTGACGACATGTGCTGCCTTCAAAAACCTGGACGGCGTTTTGCTCTACAAGTGCGAATTCTATTAAAGATAGGTGTGGCCATTTCAGAGAATCATCTAGGTAATAAGTATGTACCACCACCATAGCTTCATGAAAACCTGAAAGTTATAACCCCGATAACCCCTGACAAAGTCAAATTCAAATTCATTCAAATTCAAAAACCTTTATTCAAATTAGGTTTTTACAAACACTTATGAACGTTATACCTACATAGGTCATGCGCCGCGGCATCATCGAGCGCATTTCCTTGGCCATGCTGAGACCGACCGACTAGTCAAAACAGCCGGAAGGCACGGCCACAGAAAAAAATAAATAAACCGCAACTTCAGCGCCGCCACTAGCCACCTGTCACTGTGACACTGTCACCGCACCGAGCACATCAACGATGACGTTCGCAAATCGCAAACGATTAAACTAATCTATAATACAATCTGAGCTAATGTAACACAGCATAAAATCTAACTTTTTACATATTATAATAAATGAGTACTGAATTAATTAGTGAGTTATTTATTGAACAAATAATGACGTGCCCTATGGTAAGTACGTAGATACTCCATTATGATTTAGACGCAGTACAAAAATTTGAATGTAAATAATTTCGACTAATCATTTTTCTGTGAAACGAAGCATCAGTAAAATAATCCGTCGAGTAAACAATCTCTCGATTGACCCTCAAAGACCCTCTTGAAAGCGTAGTCTGGATTTAGTTAGTCTTGCCAATTACAAATATAAGATGCGAATTAACGGGAACGTGGGCCTTAAGTTCAAAAGTATACTCCCATCCAACAGGTGGCCTGCTTGTCTGTTTGCCTACCGTATAACCGTATGACAAAATATAACTTGTTGTTGGAAGTAGGCTGACCGGTCGCTGCCCTGTGCCTCGCTACGCCCACGTTCGATCTGGCGTAGGTGACCCCCACTTCAATTTTCACTACAATTTTCATTACATTCCAAAACGGTTCATTACCTTCCGTCTACAAATTGTAGGGGAATGGAAGGGAATGAAGTGTTAGCCGATTTTCTTGATTTATTTCTAATAAAATAAGATAATTAAATCTAAAAACTACAATATGCTATAACCTAACCAAACAATAATTTTATCGCTAAACAATGTTTTTATCATACTCTTACTTAGAAAATTAATAGAATGTAATGAGTACCTTCGCGTGACAAACGTCATTTCCAAAACGAAAATCTAATATATTTTTTGCTACGATCGCACGCGTCCGTCCGTGAAGAAATATTTCGACAGACTTAGAGACACGGGAGGCGTAGGCATTGGAAAATACCAACAGTATTGCGCACTTAAAAATAATTTCGACTACAATTTGCATGCAAGGAAATGAAGAAGAATGAAGTTCCGCACTCGTAAAAAATACTATATTACATAATATTAATGGCTATTAGATAACTTAGTAGCTACGAACAATAAACCAGTACTTTTACATAAGGAAAGGGAAATAATGATCTCGGAACATTTTAAAAGGCCATCTGGATGACGAGGGGAATGAAATTTTAGCATATTTTTAGTAATTTTCTTTTTGTTGTTAATATCTAGACCTAATATGACATAAGGCCTTTCGAGCTATAGATAAATGTAAACTTTTCCAATGAAAACATTTCGAGTAACTGTAATGTCGACTTTTTCCCGGTAAAGGTGATTTGGACGAGTCGGTGGAATCACTCATTTAGGGACAGAGACAAATCTATGCGTTAGACAGAAACAAAACATAAATGAGTAAATGAATATGACAGGATGATATGACCATAGCCTCCGTAAGATGAAGGAGGCTATGATATGACATGATATGACTGATTTTAGCTAGGATAGCCAGACGAAAAAATTAATCACCTGTTAATGGTCGATTATAATAAGACCACGCTAAGTCCGAATAACTTAATGATAAATAAAAAAAATCTCTGCATGGCAACTTATGACTAGTTTTTTAAAAGAAATAGAACGTCATTCATAAAAGTCATACAAATAATTTGATTTCTGTAGGATTGTTTAATTAATGTGCATCGCCTTACTGCTTGGCGTAAAAAAATCATAAATTAAGGAAAGAAAGCAAAAATGATAGCACTCGTCGAGATTTACATTTCGGGTGACAGCTGTCAAACTTTAAAGTGCTATTTCGGAAACGGAAGTGCTATTCGGAAAAAAATGATAGTACTTGTCGAGCTCTACATTTCGTATGACAGCTGTCAAAATTAAAACTTTTATATAATAAGACCACGCTTAGTCCGAATCAAAAAAAAAAGCGATGTACGGCAACTTATGACAATTTTTTTAAAGTAATAGAATGTCATTCATAAAAGTCATAACAAACAATTTGATTTCTGTAGAATTGTTTATTTTCGTGAGTTATGAAAAATATTATTAAATAATGGGCAAAACAATTAAAAAGGAAGTGAGAGTAATAATTTTCAGCATGATTAATAATTTAATCAAACTAAAAGTACAAGTTCAACCCAAATATCTGAATGTTTACAAGGACTGACAAGGACTGACAAGGACAGATTATCCCCAGATTATTGCCATATCCACATTTTATAATTTTTACTACTGTCAGTCGATTCGGACTTAGCGTGGTCCTATTATAGCTAATTTTAATTTTAAAATTAATTGGCCTTTCAGAAACCCACAGTGGTTTAACAGATTGTTAAATGTGACAGTCTGTTAGCTAATAAATGATTTGACATACGTTTCAGAAACCGGGTGTAAGTCATCAGAGAGCAGATCAAAATGGAATGTACGCTCACAGAATAAGGTCTATTTGTGTATCACTTATATAGGTATTTTACGCGCCCACTCAGCTTTTCAAAAGGGATGACACAAAAATTGACCTTATTCTGTGGGCAATACATTCCATTTTGATCTGGTTTAATGATTGGCTCTAATGTATAGAAACGCAAATGGGTTCGCATGTTGAGTATGAGAACCCAGTTTCATAATCCGCTAAATTCGAAAAAGAATGTCTGATGAATATTCACTTTACGCCGGTTTAATTTGCACGTATGTGAGGGACCATTGGGGTAAAAAATTATCAAAAAACAACTCCTTAAAAGAAACACCGGTATTTATTTTTCGGTTTTTATAAAACCGGTTTTTGAAGGTTTGTGAAACCGTTTCACATCCCTAGACAGACAGAATGACAGATGACAATCAGAGGACCAGACCGGTTGTGATTTGCGGATTCTTTGTTGTGGGCAAATCAATACAATGCAATTAAAATAGATAAATTACTAGGATTATTAGTAATAAATACATAATAATACAATAATAAATAATAGAGGTTTAATACTTTACAAATAGTAAGTACACGTCACGTTTATATTATTGCTGTAGGTAGCCTCCCGGAGTCGTCTTGAAACTTTTCATTTCAATAATAGTAATATTTTTAATACCCTTTATTTTCAGTTACTACCACTATACCTACATTATGACCTCGTTGAGGATATTATTTCACCTCATTGGAGCTTTGCAGTTTGGGTACGGTTGTTACTATGATTTCGTGCATGTACATGTACCAAGTACATCTAAAACAACTTCATTTGGAGGAAAATTCAAGTTTCTGACCAATTTGAATGCGGTACGTAGAAATTAACCATTAATTATTATTGTGAATTACATTTGATAAACTTGTATAATAAAAACTTTTTTTTGTTATTCCAGATGATCCAAACTATTTATTTTTTAGTGGCTTTATACAATGATTTTTTTGGTAATAATGAATCAACAGCATCAGAAAAGCCGTTAATTCGTCATATAAAGGATAAACTTTTCTGTAGTCTGGCATTTCCCATATCATTGTTTGTGGGTCTGACATTTTGGGCCATTTATGCAGTCGATCGAGAACTAATTCTCCCAAGAAGTTTAGACCCATATTTCCCAACCTGGTTGAATCATGTTGTGCACACTAACATAGTAATATTCATATTGATAGAGCTGGTCACGTCATTCAGAATGTATCCTCCCAGGAAGCAGGGTATCTCTATTTTGATATTGTTTATGGTATGTTACATGGTTTGGATTCATGTTGTTTATTTTGTCTCAGGAGCTTGGGTTTACCCTATACTTAGAGTTATGAGTTGGCCTTTTAGAATTATGTTCTATTTATTTAGTCTTGGACTTGTTTTGGGACTTTATAGATTAGGTGAGTTTCTCAATGCTGCTGTGTGGTCCAGAGAGGTAGAGGACACTATTCGTTCTGGTAGAAAGAAAGCTAAGTAACTAATAAAGTACATTAAACATACTTAAGTCTTGTTACTAGCAATTGAGGGAATTATAGTCCTTTCTTAATTTTAGTATCTATTTATGTGTAATGTTTATGAAGGTATAGTATTTATGTAGTTGTAGCCTCAGAGGTAGAGCTGCCTAGTTTGGGATAGGATGGTTTTGGTGTTTACGCACAAAGAGTTATTACTTTGTGACTAGCTTATTTCTTAAGTAAGTTTGTGACTAGCTTATTTTAATTTATTTTAAGTATTTTAGTAGTGTTACTAGACAATTTCAATCATTACAATAAAATGACACTATTAGACTCTGCCTAGCTTTTCTTAGCACTGGAAAAGAGAGGAAAATTAAAAAATTCTTGAGCTAAAATGATTGAGTATACTCGGACGAAGACGATTTTGATGAATGATTCGTTTCTTTTTACCAATAGTCTGAATCTTGCCTCCTCATTTGACATGGCCCAGTATGGGTACAGTTTAGAACCTGATTAAGGATTTAAATAAATAGGCTACTTTTTATTCCCTTCCACTCGCCAGGGTCGGTCCCCTAAGGCGGGTAGGACAGGTTGGCACACCTCTCTCATGTTGCATCATATACATTGTTGTATGTAGTAAACTCTTAATTGCTTAATAAATAAGTACAGGTAGTTCTAACTTTCTCAAACTCTTTTTATCGTGTACCTATGCTCAGTGTTGATATTTTTTAATTGGCTACGTTTTCTTGTGCAGAGAAATAGCCAGCTCTTTGATAGCCAGGCTCTAAAAATCGTAATTACAACGATAAATAAATAGGTAGGTATTTGCTTGCTAATAAAGTTGCATATATTTTAATCACAATATACTTTATAGGTTGAACACTTAAATATCAAATGATTATAACTTGGGACTAAATTAATATGTCAAAGCACTTACAAAACCTACCAACCTACCTACCTATAAAACAAAGTCGCTTCCCGCCGTATGTCCCTATGTATACAGGGTGTAAAAAGACCGCTAGCATTAATTGAAACCTCATATTCTACCCATCTAGCTGAACAACTTTCCCCAAGAAACACACCCGCGGAAACTCTTAGTTTCGGCAGAAATCGAGATTAAAAATAAAAAATAAAGTTGTATTTTTGTACTAAAAAATATCAAGTATCGATAACTAAATCGTTCACAATTAATTTAGACACTCAAAGTTCAAGTTTAAGTTGAAATAAATGCACTGTAAGTAAAAGAACGCAATGTAAAGCGCCGCCCACGTGCGCTCACTACCTATCTACTCGCTGCCGCGCGCCCGGAGGTAGGTACTACCTACAGCGGCCGCGCCCGCGCCAACCGCCACCGGCCGCGCCCGCGCCAACCGCCACCGGCCGCCCGTGGGCCCATGCCCATGGGACAGCAACACTGCCATGCTCCCACTCGGTAAAGTTTAACACGACAGGGGTACGCATACCTTAATGCATTACCTAGACGTTTGCTTACGGTCATTCACATTATACGAAAATCGTACCCAGCACCTACCTATCGTTGATATCAGCAGTAAAGTTCACGATCGAAAGTTCTACATACCTAGGTAAATGATTGTATGACGACCATACACATTACATGAAAATTTAACATAGTAGGTATTTACCGCGGCGCGCACTTGCATGATCAGGCACAGGATCAGCTGTCTACCTACCTAACTTACGTACACGTTTGCTTACGGACATTCACATCATACGAGAATCGAGCCCAGTACCTACTACTGTCGATATGTGCAGTAAAGATCACGATCGATAGTCCAATACCTACTAGGAACATGAGAATTGAACGTAGTTCCTGTGGTAGTAACTACCTACCGCCGCGCGAACCATTTGTCATCAGCTGACAGGATGAACGGATGAACCAAACCAACATGTTTGTATTACGAATATTCCCAATTCCTATCACACGACCGAACCGTGGAGACTAAAGCAAAAAAAAGAAGATAGGTAGGTACTCAATAGTCAAGCTTAGGTATCCCTACTAGTTAGGTAGAATACGCCAAAGCGGCCGCCGCGCGGGGTCAATGGCCACTGGTCACGTGGGCAAGCGAGAGCCGTGCGCTGGACGATGTACATTGCGCGTCGCAATTAATTATTTTTTTTAGGTAGCGAAATTATGAAGTCATTTCCGCGGGTATGTTTCTTGGGGAAAGTTGTTCCGTTTCATGGGTAGAATATGGGGTTTCAATTAATGCTAGCGGTCTTTTTACACCCTGTATGTTCGCTTAGTCTTATAAACTACGCAACGGATTTTACTGCGGTTTTCAGCAATAGATAGTGAGACAAGAGGAAGGTTTATAAGGAGTCGCGCCGGGTCTACTTTGTATTGGTGTTTAATAATAGAAAGATACGAGTAAAGATCAAAACATTTCAGTCTGACTTACTTGTCCGTTTTTTCGGGTGGGCACAGAGTTAGACAATCTTTTAATGATACCATGACAAGGAGAGCCCAATTTCTACAGTGCAAAGATCCGGTGGCCAGAGTCTAATCACATGTTTCACATTTTCTTATTCACAAAAGTGCGAGTTAAAACTGCATTGATTCACATTTTCACAAATTTTTCTTTAACTTCTTTTGTATGTCCTGGAATCTTGCAAGCCTAATTTAATCCACTTCCTGGCGTTCAATGAGGATTAATCATATGGTAGTATTTTATAGGTTTGGTTGATAAAATCAAACCGCATTGTCATAGCAATGAAACCCAGTGAAATTATTTTTTAAGTCAATTTTAAAATGCCTAAGTTACAGGTATCGGCCGTTAATAATGCACATCGGCTATTCGGCTTCGTAGAGCGTCGTCCCTGTCGCACGCGTGTGAGTAAATACGAAGCCGAAACTAACCGATGAGCATTATTTATGGCCGATACCTGTACTGCATTCATGTGGTATCATAAGCTAATGGAAAAGTCACAAAACAAATATCATGACGTGATCCTTATTGAGCTGAATACCTATGTAACTTGGATGACAATGCACTTATATGGATGCAAGCGAGTCTGAAGTCTCGGAAGGTGGTCATGGGAGCTTATGAACGCAAGAAGATAATCCCATCGTGCTTGTGCTTTCTGGAATGGAGTTGATGAGTATTAACCGCACGCTAAAAGCTTGTTATGGAAAAAGTTTTTCATTAGAGAATTTATGGTGTGATTATTTAAACAAAAAGAAAACATATACTGTCAAACTTATTGTTTGTATGCGTCTTGTTATTAAACTTAATAATTACTGAATTATCGTGACAATTGCATTCATGACATAGATTTATTTAGGTATTTATTTTCCAAATAAAATTTAAGTTGTTGGGGATGAATGTCTGGGGCCTAATTCTCGCGCTGTGACATCTCGAATTCGACATTTTTTCTAGCCAATGGAGGTCCATTAATAATGACATTGAAATATCTATTGCAGCCAAAAACTATTTCCTCAACTATCTTCAACAGTCGTATATTGTCGAAGGTCAATTTCAGTGACGTTTTAATACAGTTTTTTGGCTAGAGAAAATGTCGAATTTGAGATGTTACAGCGCGAGAATCCCCCCCTGTTCTGTTACTTATTATTACGATTCTTTACTATTGTATGTTAATCAATTTTATTTAAGACTCCTCAAACATTAATGTTTGTAGGTACAAAACCCACCTATTTTATTAACTTTTTTTATGAACTACTCTATCAATGAATTACAGGTCCACCAAGGTCTTACCATTAAGAGGTTAGGCGTAGCTAATATCAATATTGTTCCAGTATTACTCCTTATGGACATAAGTATATTTAAGTTTTTCGTCCCATTCAAAGGACTTCCCTAGGCAGAGATCGCCGAATGGCGGAGGGTCAGGGCGAGAGACAGGATGTCACTGGTCCATCACACAGGCCAAACCTCTTTGGTAGGCCTTATTAAGTGTTTATTATTATTAAATATATGAAGTAGACCTTATTCTTAATAATGTAATCACCTATTGTTGTGCTATATTATACCTATTGTTTTCGACCATAGGCACTGATATATTATAATGGAAAATATAAACAGGAATAAATAATATTGTTATTAGATAAAGCCATAAGAGGCTGGTGCTTACTGTAAAATTAAACGGGCAAGTAGCTTAAATTTAGTTGTTGCACATTGACGGTTTTTATAATGGTGGTGGCCTATTATATTCTATTATATAGTTGCCTAACCAACGTAAATGACGGCAAAATTAGATATTTAATGTTACGAAATTCAAGTATGATGTATGTACTTCATTTTGACTTTGTAATATGTAGATTTGTAAATGCTACTTTTCTGGAAGAAAAGATAACGTCTGTCGTCATATTGCGATGTCAAGTGTTCAAATGCCTAGTTTGGGCCAAATACAGTTCAATGAAATAAAAGCAATAAAATAGTTTTATAAATACCAGTGTTTTAATTGTGAAATGACACACAGTTTGAAAGCATAAATGTATATTTAAATTATATTTATTCAAATTAAGTACATACTTAAATTAATACCAAAATCACAGTAGGTAAAAATAGGAATGTTAAAAATACATACTTAAGTATATAAAATTTATAAAACACGGTATTTGACTACACAGCCACCTATGACCTGCCTTACTTAATGATATTATACACATAGAACTTGATGACATAGGAGTCACTGCTAAATGTACCTATCACATTTTATTTGCCCATTCCTCAGACAAAACTTATCAGAGCCGCTATTGTCCATCTCAGTTGGCAACTGAATATGACATTAGATTCATCTAAGTTGGCCACTGGCTATATCGTCTATAATATGTCAAATTGTTGTCCACTGAGAGAGCCAATAGCCCCGCAGTCTGACAAGTTATTTTGTGACGAACATGAAAACGTATCGCTACTTCAGTAAAGTGAAGAATTATAGTTTGTTTTAATTGTAGTAGATATATTACTTTATCCGGCGGTTAAATTTTATCTGAAGATGGAAATCGGCCCTTAGGAAAACAATATAAAAAAGAAGATTAAGTACCTAAACAAAAACCTAGTCAAACACCGTATTGTTCTTTATTACACAAACACTTATAAATAAAGACTAGATTTCTTGGTAAAACAAATAACCATTTCCCTAATTCTTTGTGCTGATGAACGAATCAACGGCACATAGCCACATACGACCGCAGCGAGTCGAATTACATTTTCACAGTAGCTGCTGGTAGTCTCTAATGCTCAGCCTCTAAGCATGTTTCAATAAATAACTTTACATGTGCGTAATAAAATACGACAGTTTACAAAAGCTACGTTGGAGTATGTGTTTAAATACGCGACATTTATGCTTATCTAAGGCATAATCTAAACGATTACTAAATCTAAATAAATGGCGATGTACTAAAATGAAGTCTCCATAAACGACACGAAGACGTTAATCGTTGACGTTTAATCTTATTAAGTATAAAAGAAAGTAAATGTAAATGCACTCACCCTCAAATATTTTAATAAAATTAAAGCAACACCAATTTTTTATTAACATTCATCATCAGAGAAACTTGTACCGCTGCTATAAAAAGATGCCGACGAATTGAGAACCTCTTTCTTAAGTCGGTTAAAATATACATACCTATATATGCATATATGATAGCTAATCAATTATAGCTGTTAAATAGGTAACTTGATGCTATGATCCATAAGAAAACTGGAAGTATACGAGTGTAGTTCATTATTTTTTTCCAAATCTATTGTGCTATGGTAGAGAGTGCGTAAAATTAAATATTTTACTATCAATAAAAACATAAAACAAACCTATAATAATTAAATACGATTTATCTATAAATATACAAATATTTTGAAAATCTTATTATAAATAGTAAAATAATTTTTTTAAATATAAAATATATAAAAACATAAAATTTTATATTTGTAACTGAGTCCTACACTATAATCAAATAAATTTACGTTGTCTGCAATAATTACCTATCTCCTAATAATACAAAAAATATGCTCTAATGAAATATTTTATATTTATACTTCGCCCGTTTTAACGTTCGTAACTTATGATAGTTTTACTTGTCTTTACATTGACTATTACTAAAGTAATTATGAACATTACATAGTAAGTTTATAATATGTTACTGTTAAATTGTATTATGCATTTAAATAGGTCAGATGCATATCATTTACGACATACAGAACACTAGACTAGGAAATTTAGTTTTGTGACGCAATGGCGAAACAGTTCAAGTAAGAAAATACCTACCAATTATAAATCTACTCTACTTATGCCTTATTGCACTAAACTTAGGCGACTAATAAGGTAAAAATCGGTGTCATAAATTTAAGAGTGACTTAGCGAGTTAAGTTTTCACATTATGTTGGTGTTGGTACAATATTTTTTCTTGTTAAGAATATTTAAATCAAGTCAAGAGTCGCCTTAAGTTTTGTGCAATCGGGTAGTACTATCACTTACTTTTAAAACTTTGTACAGGTACTTCCCACTGATATAACAAAATAAAAATACATTTTTGCTTGTCTCTACCATACAGGAATTACCATAAAGTTACAGTAGTGTCAAGTAGTGTGTGTACATTATTGTTTCGAACAAAATTATAAAACTTTTTACTTAAGTTGAAATTTTAAGGTATTTACAATATTGACACTGAGCTGAGATAATGTCATGCCATGCTGGTAGAAAATTATAAATTTTCATACTGTAGCAAAATCCAACAGTTTTACAGTGATGTCGTTATGGCATAAATATTATGTGTATGCCTATCGGTATCGAATCGGCATTACCAACGAAAAGTTAGTCAGTGGCTTCAATATAACACACACACACACACAGAGAGAGAGAGACAATGTCAATGAAACGATAGCTGCCCTTATCCCACTATGTGGGGTCGGCACCTGTATACCTGTACAAGATAAAAATGCCACGGTCCAACTTTTCGTGAACATAGTGGCGATATATATCAGCAAAGACCTGTAATTGGCTTTCTGTTTCGTGAGAATATTAATATGGCTGTTGGTCTTCCAAATAAAATAAAATAAAAAATATAAGAAAAACCCGATACGCACACAATGGTACCACAGATTGGCTACATTTATTAAACTTATCGACTAATATGTGTATTTTATATTTTAATATTTGCACATGAAGTAAGTACTCAGTATAGTATAATTATAATTTACAGCTAAATAATCCGGAAATCCGAGTGTGTGGTGATTTTTTAATTACTCCCATGGTCTACCACAAAATCGTAGATTATAAAACATTTGTTTCCATCAGTCCTCAATGCCGAGTCTCGTTAGAATCTACTTGTATGAATTTAGCACGGTCAGTGCTGCGCTGCATTGTAAATTCATTGTTGGAAGTGTGGTAGAGACCGCGGCACGTATCTCGGGCGGTGACCGTCATTGCGCAAGTCAAAAATGAGGTGTCGCGGGGAAGGAAGCTGGGGCGCGGGGCGGCCATAGCGTCATGAGTAAGCGCTGATTGGCTGTCATTAGCTCTGTGCGCCGATTAGATTGGTGCGCTACTGTACAATGCCGAAATCCCCTCCATGTTCGTTCACCGCTTGACTTACGTGCCGCTAGGTTTACACCGAGTATATAATACATTCCTCATCGACCAGTGCATAGTGCACCACCCCAAGGTTGAAATTCAGTCGTACGTCATAGAGCAACAAAGTATCTATTCCCTTGCATTTACATTCTGCCAGACAACAGTTTCAACCTTATCGATATTTTGGGAACAGGGGAAGTTTTGTCGAAACTGATAAACCAGTTTTCTTGGCCTGGCTGCACGTCGATGTCAGGTCATGGTTAGGGTCAAAAGGGAAGGCCACCTTACCTGTCACGCGATCGTGTCCGATACTACGTTTTGACCTTCCTGGAGGCTTTGTAGTGGCCGTTCTTCTTCCAACCGTTGCTCGGCGCGTCACCGTTAGGAACCCGCGTGAAGGTAGTGGTCTTGCTCTTCGACTCGAACAAGACGTCCGATTCGGTCTCCGTGTCGGAGATCTCCTTGCTTGCGACTGAAAGATTTTTGTATTGTTAGGTGTTGACAGGAGAATATGGCAAAACCCTCCACTAATGTGGTGGAGGCTCAAGTCTGTCTGAACTGTTACGAGTTGTTGTGTGTAGATAACGCATAGAGTTTTTAGGGGTTTGCCATTGTATGATGAGCGGGTGGTGTCGTATGTTTTTTTTATGTTGTTCAGTAACAAACGAGCAGACAGCCCACCTGATGGTAAGTGGTAACTGTCGCCTAAAACTTCTGCAATTCATACATTTAGGTTGCAGGTTACAAATATGCAGAACCGCAGGTGCGTTGTCACTGTGAGGACTAAGATGAAATGCCTGTAATTGCGCTGGCTACCTTATCCTTCAAACTGGAACACAACAATGCAAGCATTATTGGTTTGCTTCAGAAACATACGGCGGCGGTACTCATCCGGGCGGACTCCTCAGGCTTGACAGTCCTATCACCTGATGTGCGGTCAACGGTGTGTGGTGTAAATTATGTATAGACTGTGAGGGCGCCGTAGGTTACCATCCTACGTCATCGAGTACAATAAAACTTCCACTTTATAGTGATAGTAGACATATTTTATATATATACATATTTTAATATCTATCTAAATATTACTTTAAGCTAGTTTACTCAGTAAATACAACGAAATGTTGCCTTACGCATTACACATATTTGTTACCTACAGGTGGAGACTTGTAATTGGCTTCCTGTTAACTGTATAAGATATCAATTGCAATGTTATAGAGCTGTAAGTCTTCCGAAAATAAATAAATAAAGAAATAAATAGTCACTTTTCTCTTTTGCGACTATAATGTGGGTGAAAAGCGATACTGCTAAGAGGATATGAGGCACCTCGGTTCTTTTTACTTACAGAATCCACTTGTGTAAAAATTATCGCTATGAAAAGACGAAATATGGGTAACCAAAAAAAATTCTGTTAGTGTCGCACTGTGCACGGGCCAACATTTTGTCTACTATTATTACAAGATGTCTACTATACTACTCGATGAGGTAGCATAGTAATAATAGTAGGTAATATAAAACTGTTCTTAGTTAAATTAAGGTCTGTCATTTCTCGCCTGAAACACAGGGTATCCTATTATCCTAGCTCCGGCAAAAAACATTTATTATTTCAAGATTGAAATGTATTTTACAAGATTAAATAAATAATTATTATTATTTGTTTACATATGTCTTAAAACATTCTCAGCCTTACCTGGTATGAAATTACACCTACGGGAATCAACCAAGTAGGTGCAACTGTAATTTATGAAAGGGTTGTCGCCATATGAAGTGTCAATAATTTGCAAGAACTTTCTCACTATCCTTGTAGTATTTAATATGGCTGCTTTTTTTAATAGTATGTAGGATGACTCTGGTAAATTGATGAGTTTTACGCTGTGGTGGAGATGATTGGGTATGATACTGGTTGTGGATAACACAATTTGTGTGACGCATACTTTGACTTGTTTCCAGGTACGGGTGATTTCTTCTTTTAAGACGTTATTATTATTATTATTAATTCGTTTATTTTATTTTATCTCAGTCACTTAGTGTGAACGGGATTACTCCAAGGAACTATTTTCCTGGAGAAACTGTATTTGTTTCCATTTTTGTGTACAATAAACGATTAAATAAATAAATTAAAAATATAAAAAATTGTGGCTTGCTACATGTTGATAAAGGTATTTTTCCGGCACATCTATGAACTTTAAGCAGTGTTTTACATGTTTTGGTATGACTCCTGTATTGAAGATTATTATAATCTCCTCCTTATGACACCTCCACTGTCTAATAGCAAAGCAACTCACAAGGCCTATCCTCATGATCAGCGGCGGGCAGCAGTCGGTAGTGGCTGTGCGGGCGGGCGCGCGCCCTCGCCGCCCGCCGCAGCCGGCGCGCCGCCCGCGCCAGCGCGCAGCCCGCCGCGCCCAGCGCCACCAGCAGCGCCAGCCCGGCTAGGCTCGCGTATACTACTGACCAGGCTGGTGGGACAACATTTCTTTATTCGATAGCCATTAATAGTCGAGTCGCTAATTATAATTGGGACAACATAGATCTGAGTAACTCCACTTAGAGCCATCTAGTTACTACTAGATGGCTGTTGATGGTGTCATGTAGGGTGATGAACGCTCCGTCCCTATGTCGTGGATCTATCTAGCCGTGGCTAGTGTAATTCAAAACAGTGATGTGCAGCCCGCAGCCCCAGCGCGCACAGCAGGCCCGCTAAGCTCGCGTATACGACCAGGCTGGCGGGATAATACAGGTGGTTACAATAGAGTTCAATCAGCGCTATCTAGTAGAATATTAGCGCCACACCCGCCAGCACGGCTAGCATAAATGTATCCTCGATATACCTCGCGCCGCAAGAGTGCTTCTGCTTCCTTTTCTCAATATTAAGATTAAAGAAATAGCAATATCAAGGTCGCGCCTTTTCCTGCTTGTCGCGCGCGAAAGCACATTTGTTCTAGCCGTACTGGCTCGCGTATAGGTAACACCGACCATGACATGTTAATACAATGCATCTAGCAGTAGCTAGGTTGCAAGTGACTGAATTTATTCTAGGTTGGCCACTGGCCATAGCGAATATTAAATTAGAGTAGATACTGTAGGTACATCAAATGTCAAATTCAGTTGCCCACTGAGGTAATAGCCCTGCTGGACGGCGGCCGTTTTCCATCACGTGGACAGTCTGACTGTGTGCCTACCTCGCCCGCCAGATATACCACCACGCGGCTGACAGCCTTGTTAAATAAACCCAATCTCCCAGCGTTCAGTCAACATAAGGTGTCGCAGCGGCGCCGCATCGCACGATTGCATGCATCGCTGCGACTACATGACTGTGGCATTGCGACCCTTTTGGTATGGCAGATATCATTAACTTACTATCAAGTGAACTACTTACTCGTTTCGTTTGTCTTCCTCTATTATAAAAAAATAAACGAGACAGCCTTACAATAATCGATAAATTGTGTAACATCTGACATCTCACCACGCGCGCTCATTGGTCAAATCAAATAGCGAGCTTTACAGTAGTCGATAAGATTTGTAACATCTTACATCTCATCACGCGCACTCATTGGTCAAATCTAATATCGTGCGCTCATTGGTCCGCGCGCTTCCCGTGATCCTATTACACATTTGTTTCGTCCCTTTCACGAAATTCCTCCTACAAATTGCAGGAAAGCGTGAGGAAAGCTATTTGTTTTAAACTAAATTCGAGTTCTTTAATACAATCATATGAGAGGAAAGACATTACACATGAAGAATCCTCACCGCAATCAGGCAACGCGTCCGGATCCAGCTGCGTGATGAGGCTCTGCATCCAGAAGGCGTCGCAGCGGCACTGGCGCGAGGCGTGGTCGCACGCGCCGCGGCCCGAGCACGCCGACAGGCAGCGCACGCTGCGCACGCGCGCCGCGCCCGCCGGGACGCCCGCCGCGCGGGACAGGGACAGGGCGCGGCGGCCCTCCATCGGGGCGCCCTGGGGAGGATTGGGAGGTGCCAGTTAATGCCAGTAAACGCAGAAAAAAATACCGGTAGCTCGCAAAAAATTGCAACGTATTGCATTCTTGGAATTTTTGCATTGTTGTCAAGACACTAATAGTGTAAAACCAAATTTGCAACTACGAAAGACGTGTGCTTGAGTGACTCGCGAAAAATTTCAAAATTCTGAGACTAGTTTTTGGCTATAAGTGAACCACGATTCTAAGTTACGCCGACAGACAGCGCACGCTGCGCACGCGCGCCGCGCTCGCCGGGACGTCAGTAGTGCGGGAGAGTGACAGGGCACGGCGATTCTCCATCGGGGAGCCCTGGGGATTATTGGAGGTGGCCCCAGTCAAAAATCACGGTAGCTCGCAAGAATTGCATCGTGTTGTATTTTTGAGATATTAAGCCCGGCCTGCACCAAATCCTTAAACGCGTTTAAGAACGACGTTTAACGTTTTTTTGTACGAAGTTGTTTAAGTCTCCACTTAAGGTATGAGATCGAATTAAAGATAAAAAATGTAAACATACAACTGTCAATGTCAAAGAGACTATCCAGGTGTATAAAACCTTTTTTATCGAATGTATTTATTTACCAAATGGTTATACATAACCCACACTGGCTGGTAAACTTTCGAAAACCAAACAAATCGTTTTACCCCCATTTATTCAATTTATTAAAAATGTAATAAGTAACTCGGAAACTATTAGTCCTAGAATACTAGTTAGAAAACTTCAATATTAGAAAGAAGTGGTCGCCATTTTGAATCTTGTATTATTTTATTTATTATTATTTGAGAAAAGCAGTATATATGTATATCTCGGCTTCGGTCAATCCCTCACTTTCCGAGAATTTGCAATAATGTACCGTAACAACGAACCAAATGTTTAGAATTTCTCACCATTACCAGTGGCATAAATAAAAACTACATACATTTTATTGAAGCAGCACAAAAAAAACATTGTTCCCTATTTCATTCAGTAAAATATTTTAAAGTATTCATATGATTTTATTTCATTTTGAATGTAATAATAGTAATCAATATTTAAATGATTTTAAATAATCCACCATTTGGGTAATTTTCTTTATAGTGGCAACCCATTTGTTAACATTTTTGATCTTTAATTCGATCTCATACCTTAAATGCGTTTAAGAATTTGGTGCAAACGCCCAAAGATAGGTAGGTACTAGTAGTGTAATTTGCAACTTCGAAAGGCCTGTGCTAACTGTGTGGTACGCGAGATATTTTGAAATTTTCTGGGACCAGTTATTAGCTGTAGGTACCCTGGGACCATTGGTATCGATTGGATTGAATCGGCGTAAGGTTACGCGGCTATCGGTCTTCTAGAGGTTCTATTGACCTCATTCCGCCCGCCCCTTTCCGTCATCGGGTGACGCGATCCGGGCGAACGCTTCATCCTTATTTCGTGGATATTCCAGCTATCCACACGAGTCGCTTTAGTTCAACCTTCATAATGCGTGCATCTAAGGAATGGAACACGTTGCCTGCGAGTGTGTTCTCATTATAATCTGGACGCCTATAAGGCTAGTGTTCCAAAACAAACTGTTACCGGCTCAATGTTGCCACGGGCCGCGGCCCCATTTTTCTCAAATGTATTTATTGTATTATTTGTATTTTCTATGACGTTCATAAGAGTTCAATTGTAAAACCTAAATTGAATAATATTATTTGACTTTGACTTAGGCTGTTCCTAGACAGGCATACTCCATCTTCGGCCGCATCGTCTTACTTACCACCAAGGGCCCAATTTTTGACCCACTCGCATCCACGCGAGCGCCCGCGTGCCCTAGCTATCTCTTTCACACTAATTTTTTATTTATTTATTTAACCATTTATTGTACACAAGATTTTTACAAAACTATATGACAGAATATATCAGACACAACAGGCCAACTTATTTCTATAAAGAAATTTCTTCCAGCAGGCCTACAGCAGAGAGATCGTGACAATTAAATGCAGTTAAGACGTGCACAGTAGTAAAAAAATATATATATATATATAATGCTCAATTAATAAAAGCCTATACTATACACACATAAAAACATACATATATACCTACTTTAAAAACAAATACATATACATACATACATACATATACATACACACATACTTATACATACATATATTAGACAGATAGAGAAAGGTAGTGCTCTTTTACACGTTTCTTGAAGATGAAGATAGAAGTGCTATCCCGTATTTCATGCGGAAGAGCGTTCCTAATGGTAAGTGTTAGAAATAGAACAGACAGGTTTTAAAAGGCGAGTGCTCGCGTTTATGCGAGCGATTCAAAAATAGGGCCCCAGGTGAGATGGCGGTCAAATGCCTGGCTAGCCTAATGGTAACAAAAGGCCACTTATTGGTCCAGTAACTTCAAACAAAACAAAAGAATTTTAGGTTATTAAGATAGGCACTAGTCATAGAAATCAATGAAACTAGTTAGAAGGGCTAAGTGACCGATGTAGGCGCGCCATAACTATGAACAAATGGCGTACTTTCTTCCAAAAGGATTGCGCAAGATGGCATATTTTTAACACTTTAGGCATAGCTTTTTTTGATGCGCAATCTGTTGAATTCTGTAAGAGAATGACGGCGCGGTAGCCCTTAGCCCTTCTAACTAGTTTTATTGATTTCTATGGTACTAGTAGTGTAATTTGCAACTTCGAAAGGCCAGTCTAACTGTGTGGTTCGCGAAAAACTTTGAGATTTTCGAAGATTTGTTTTTGGCCGACCCGCGACCCTAGGGTGTAGTGGAAGAAGATTGTGAAAAACATTGCCGTGTGCATAGAAATTAAAAAAAGATTATTCTTAAAGCATTGACAAAGCAGCAAACAACCAAAAGCACTCACCTGTTCCGACAAGAAGAATATGATCTGCGTGTTCCCCGAATCGATCTCGCCCCTAATATCAGTCACGTTGACCGTCACATCGTCCTTCAGCAACAGAGTCATCTTCTGCACGAGCGACTCCAACTGGGACTGGGTGAAAGTCCAGATGGGAGCGTTCAGGGTCATCTCCAGAAGGTTCATCTCCAAGGGGTCCGGTTTGACTTGTACGCTGACCGCGTCGCGGGCGGTCTCGCCTTGGTCGTCGGTCACGGTCAACTCGAACACGTAGCGGCCTTGCTCGATGTTGGTCAGCTGAGGGGATGTCAGGGTAGATTATTGGGAACTGTGGCAGATCTACAAGTTCTTACGTCAGGTGCTTATTTATCGTATATGAAGGTGGTTCGTCACCCATACTAAATTCTCTTGCCATTCTTACATTCCTTATAGTGTTTAGTAATTGTATTATGGTTTATAATCTTACAACAAAAAATTAGTCTATTCTATTCTTAGTACATGAATTCAATGGTGCACAAAATGGCTTTCTATAGCTTAATGATATAAAATGAAGAATTTGAATAAAAAAAAACACAATTCTCCGGCTGGCTAATGGCGTTGTTTTGCTTTTTTATTTTTTATTTTTCATTGTTTTGCTCAAATTTCAAACCCTTGAAAAAATGTACATAAATAATGTATGAAGAACGCACCATCTTAACGTAAATTTTGTGTTTTTCTTTTTACATATTCTTATCACGACTCATCGTTATAACAATCAAATATCAAACAGTAATGTGCGTTGTCTGTACGTCAACCAGTACATATAATGCGTCTTGACAATCCGAGATTGTATAGTTATGTGATTTTAGCTCTTGAGCAGTAAGTCAAGGCAGTTAGTTCAAGTGGATATTAATACTTAAGTGTAAGTGGAGACATAAGTATGACTTGACCTGAGGCCCAGTTAGGGTCACATTGCTGTTTTTTGCCTTTTATAATGAAGTATTTATTGGAATGTTGGACATAAATAATTAAAATATAACTAGCTGCGCGGCGCGACTTCGTTCGCGTGGTACCAATCTCCAATACTCTCTACCTGTACCTTACCTGTTAAGCGTTATACTGGACCTAAAAGTGTATCGGTTTACCATAACCACTAATAACAAAGCTGTAGTGCAACTCAATCGTGTATTTAAATGCATACCTATGTAGTGTTGGTACCGCCAAGTAAAGTAGATGTGTGTAGATTTTTCTCGTACGTGTGTAGTTTTAGGTTTAGGAATAAAACATGTAAATTTAATGATAATTTATTTATATACAGCTTAGTTTTGTCTTGCGAATATTGATTATCAGTAGAGTAAATGGCGCTTGTGTGTGTGGGCGTCGATTCGGACTCATCAGCACAAAGACAAACTACTGCATAAAGTATTACTATAGTATTTGTGTATTGTATTGTGCCATAACCACGGGTTACTGTTCCCTTTCTGCTGCCTTATGGTAATTGGAATAACTATGTGCCCGCTCCAGTATCAACTCTACAGAGTTTAGTGCTAGACCTATTACGTGAACTGTATTCTCTTACCATAGACACGGGCGCTATTTTTGCAATACTCCAACCTCTTTCGCACCAAATCTCTAACTCAATAGACGCTAAATTATTCTAATAATTATTTTAATCGTTTCGAGTGTTTAATAATTGTTTTATAGTTTATATTGGTTGGTTTAATAAGAGTATATCTTAGTTAATGTATCAAATTATCCGCGAAATGGCTTTCTATAGCTTCATGACATAAAATAAAGCAGTTAAATCGAAAAAACCACAATTCACCGCCAGATGGCGCTGTTTAGTTATTTTAATATTTTTCTTTTTCATTGCTTCGTTTTACATTATTCACATGTATAAATCAATTTCGCGGTGAATTTGATACATTTACCAACGGCCAATCGCACCAACATACATTAAAAACGTCAAACCCTGCAAGAATGTACACACATAAAAGGTTACACGAAATTTGAATGAAAAATGTACCATCTAATATTGGTAACTGCTATCCTCTCACCATAAGCACAGGCTGCGTATCACTATCCAGCACGACATCGCCGGCGGCCAGCCCGGACCCCAAGCGCCGCCATCGCCACGCCACCACACGAAAGTCGTCCGACGACCGCGACCCGTTCAGCACCAACACCCGGACGGGTAAAGACAACACCTGGTCCCCACCCGCGTCCGCTACCGGCGGACTGTTCTTGTCTGGGGATACACGCAGAAATCAAAATAAATAGAAATGCCATGGGGGTCAAAATCGAGACGCTTGTCGCCACCTCGGCCACTACTGCGCATAACACATTCACTAGACATATCGGTCCACCCTCTTTCGGATTCTGTCCTTAGGAGCCAGTTCACACAGCGGCTCCAGTCTACTTGTGATCATGACGCATTACTGTAATCTTACATAAGTTGTACTGCACGTGCAGTACAACTTATGTCACTTTACTGATTTTACATTGCTGTCAGGTTGCACGATTAACTGACCCTCCTCCCTAGAGAGTGAGGGGTAGAGATCCCCAAATATATAATAGTTCCTTCACGACAAGAAAACAGTGAGTCATCGTTGTACGCCGGCCTAGCCTCGACAATCGGGTCGCAACAAATTAGAAACCTAAGTTCTCAGTGACCAGTTGACGGCAGAAAATATTGAAATGGATACTTCGCCGGTTGGAATAAACAGCAAATACTAGACTGATTGTTAAGCAAAGGGACTTTTGTTGTGAAGTTGACTTTTATCCATTAATAATCTTAATATTTTTTAAACATGTAAATTGTAAAAATTTTTTACTTCACTGTGAAACGCCTTTACTGACTATTTTCTAAACGCGAATGGACTATAGTCATAATCTCCACGACTGTATTGCACATCGCAGTGATACCCGAAAGAAAAAGCCCATAACAAGAGCATTATGTATGACGAAACCAAATACTCACTTTGCGCCACGGTGACGGTGACATTATCGGTCGCAATGTTCCCGTTGTCGTCGAGCACTGTCAGCGAAAACACGTACTGGCCCTTGGTGAGCGCGGTGGCGTTCGCGACAGACTCGTTGTAGCGGACGATGGTCGCGTTGGTGGGCCCGGCGAGGCACCGCCAGGTGTACGCCACGATGCGGTGGTCGTCGTGCGAGCCGGTGCCGTTTAGGGTCACCCAGGTGTCCGGCAGCGATATGAACTGGATGCGGATAACGGATGTGTTGATATTTTTTCCGGACTGAACGTTGTGCTAAACTGTTGTCTACAGCTAACATCTGTACATTAGACTATAGTCTGTGAGGGCGCCGTAGGCTATCATACGTCATGGAGTATAAGAAAAATTCCACTATGTAGCGATAGTAGAGGTTTAGGAGCCCCACTAAATGTTGGTCTGCCCGTGCACAACTTGGCACAAAACATTTTCTTTTTACCCAAACTTACCCGACCCGACTTTTCTTAGCGATAGTACTGAAGATTGTGCCAGGTTGTGCACGGGCAGACCAATGCTTTGAGGTCTCCTAAACCACTACTGAATTGAAAAGTGGAATTTTTCTTGTACTCGCTGAAATAGGATAACCAACGGCGCCCTCACACTTAGTTTTAATATCATCTAAGATCGTATGATTTTTTAGTTTATCGGGTTCAGACAGACACAAATATGAGGACATTATTCTCTACTATGTAAAGATATGTACATATGTTCATGTCGTTTACTTGTTGCACTAGAGGGTGCATTTAGTTAAAAATGGTTTTGGCAGTTATAATACTGCGTTATCATTGTTTATGATATCCTGTGGCCTTGAGTTGCAGACCCATTGTGGCGATAAGCGAAGCCAGTGCTATCTATACCTAACCCATATGGAATAATTTATAAACGCAGTCAAATTAACTGCCCCCGCAATATGATAACGTTTCAGTCAATGACCAGAGGAATAAGTAATTTTAAAATGTTTAGGCTCACTTCTGCACATAGTATAAAACAAAGTTGCTTTCCGCAGTCTGTTGCAATTACGCAACGGATTTAAATGCGGTTCTCAACAATAGATTGAGTGATTCAAGAGGACGGACAAGCGAACGAAGTTGCGCCCGGTCCATTAGTCTACAATAAAATGTGTTTTATGTATGTACATACAATGGATATGTCGGTATGCCGGTATCAGGAAAAAGGCCCCGCGGGAGGCTCAAGAAGTGATGGATTGACATCGCTGAGTCGGATGCGAGAGCCAACGGCCTACGACGCGAGGATGCCGACGACCGGGCGAAGTGGAGAAGAAAGAGTAGGAAAGCGGACCCTGGCAGAGGCCGGGATAAACGCTAGGACGATGATGATGACATACAATGGATATGTAGTTATGGATAAATATAAACAACCAAACAAGAAAGGATGTTTGTCTGTTGCATTGATAAAAACCCGCATATCCTCCAGCCATGAAGGACAAAGTTGCATGCGTAGCGGTTTGTAAAATCGATACCTCTTATCAAACCTACCGTGCATTCAAAAGTGTATGTAAAATCGCTGAAACGCCGTAATATGAGAGTAGTTTTCAATAATGCTGAATTCTTTATTTATCCATTCTTGAGGTCGTACATTGTAAGTATAAGGGATAATTATTTGGTTGTGAATGGAATGTAGAGGGATTGGTGACATTATCCGTAGCTTCCCCTATCTATCTCTTCGAAGTGCCTACTCGGATCCGCATGAAACCCTGCTCTCCGTCAGGCGACCTTTCGCGGTCAGCTGAGTGCCGGCTCAGTTTCTAATCCATTATGGGTTTAGAACGCGGCGTGCGCATCAGATGGCTTGAAATTCCAGCAATGTAGATAGTATATACTCACGATGTCGGCGCCCGCGTCGGCCTCGGGCGGCGTATTGGTGGGAGGCTTCACGAAGACATGCACGTCTGCTGTGGAGGACTGCCCCGACGAGTCCGTCACCTTCAGTACGAACGAGTACACCCCTTCTGAGAGGTTTGACAGCTGGAAGGACAAGATTTTTTAAAATTAAAAATATACTTTGCTGTCTAATCTGCTGTTTGGAATCAGAAATAATTTTCTAGAAACTTAAAATGGCACTAACGTACCCGAAATCCCACCGGCTCCGTAAGGCTGACGTCCTAGTTATTGGGCTTTGGATAAGGGACACCTCCTAAGCAGGACTGTGACTATGTCGGCTATGAAGTGGACGCAGAGCCGACACGACCCAGCCCACCAACCAGAAATCTACCACCGTTCCAACAAAATGACCTACCATACAATATGACCTACCAAACAATAGACATAAAATAGGTACATATAATAATATCATAATAATATCTTGTTTGTAATGTTATGTTAGGGAATAATATATTATAGATATATTCAAACCAGTCAATACGTATAAACATTCAGAGTACCTACCCAAATGTTTTCTAATTCATACATGAGTGATATATAATATATATACCTATTTTCTGTTAGTATTGTTAGTAATATTTTTATGTAACTAATAGTCGTAGGTATCAGTAAATAGTGGTTTTTTGTTTTGGTGTTACTAGTGGGATGCGGCAAGGTGGATTAAAGGTGGCAAACATCACAGTATTATTTATTGCATGTGTAAATTACGTAACTCAGTACACATTTGACATCATTGGGTAAACAATTAAAGGTTATCACTTACAGCTAATGCACGTTAATTTACCTGCAAATACGGCGAGTGAGTGTTCTGCATGTCGACAGCTTTGTTCTCGTCTTCGGCGGACTTGGTCCATTCCCAAGATGTGATCTCGTGGTCGTCCGTCGACAGGCTGCCGTTCAACGTGAGGTTGTTGTTCGGCAGATATATTATGACGTCTTGCCCTGTTGACGAGGATGTGTCATGTGCAAGGTGCAAGTTATTAATCTCTTAGAGTCTAACGTCCAGTTTCTGAAACGCTTGTCAATGTTTAATCATCGATTAAAAGTCTTTCTGTCTCTGTTTACAACTAACCAAAGATAAGGATGGCGAATTTTAATTGTTGATTAACAATAGATTAACGTACGAGAAACTGGCCGTAAGACATAAGAAGCTGGCACAGAACCCGCTCTCTTTAGATTGCAGTTGTCCTGGGCGACGGTGGCCGCTTTCGTGTAATAAAAAAACTTGCGACGAGGTAGATCTGTTAAAAATTCTGCTTTCCCGCCACAAAGTCGAAATAATTTATTTTTAATTTATCAGTTTAGCTTTACATTAATAATACTATGTGGCGCGGCCGGCATCTCCGAGCCGAGTTAGATAAAACGTGTACTACCCGTTCGCTCTAAGTTTGCCGCTGATGGTGGTAGCGTCAGCGAGAAAATAACCCATATAGAACACAATCTATATATTATATGAAAGTGGATGTTTGAACATATGCCGTCGTTTCACTCAAAAACGATTGAACAGATTTTCATGCGGGTTTCAACAATAAAGCGAGAGATTCAAGGAGAAGGCTTTTGCGCTAAAAAACGCGGACGAAGTCACGGGCAAAAGCTAGTACAAGATAATTTTTATCACATACTCTCCTAACGTAAGTCAGTCTAAAATAATATTGATTGTACCTACTGAAAGGCTGGCACAAAGGGGTAAGCGGTCAGCTTTATTCCACAAATTATAAAACCGTGTGGACGAGTAAAACACATTTATAACAGCGAAACAACTTACCAGCATTGGCCTCAGGCGGATAATCCGTATGTGTCAACACTGTAATGTTGGCCGTAGTAAAATTTTTCACATGGTCGGAATCCTCAACTGTCAGTTTGAATGTGTAATTGCCTGGTTGCTTCAAATCGTTCAGGACCAACGTGGGTTTGTCTTCTAACGGTGGCTGGTATCCTATAGGACCAGCGGCCAGCTCCCAATGCCAGGATATTATGTAATCGTCGTCCTGCGTAAAGCCAAAGATATTGATGATTGCGGGAAGTGTCGCAGCTTAGCGTAGTCACATGATATCTCGGTAATCAGTATCTTTTTAGGGATTCGAACCTTTACAAGACTCTTATAGGATCACTTGACACAGTTTTTATATATCCACATTAATCTTAAATAATATACAGGGCGAGCTAACTAAATTGCGTGGCATCATGGCATGACATAATCTGCGACCTAAGGTCGCAGGTTACGTGTTAAATCACGTGTCTTGGTGATAGGTAGGCAGACGCCCTTAGTCTGTATGTTACGGTTTCGTAGTTATATCGATTGAGAGGAAATTTGGTGCGGCGATAGATTGCTATATTTTTATTTAAGTTTGCGTGGACGATATCGCAGGCTAAAGCAAGTATTACGTAAGGGAAAGCCTCTTTCATTGTTTTCCATTGAAAATGGAAATATTATTTTTAATGAATGGCAAAGATATTTCTATGGACAGACAATGAGATAGAGTATAACCCTTATTTATCTTAAATTCGCGAAATGCAGCAAGTCATAACACTAATTCATATAGGCCGACCGGGACAGACGCCTAGATAATGATGATAACATTATCGACGGCAGTTGCGGAGTGCAAAGTTTGAGGGACCAGTCGCAGAGCATCTCGCATGTCGGTTTAAACTGATTCATAGCATACATTGTAAGCTTACCTTGCTTGCACTACCGTCTAGCACCGCACCAGAGTTCGGAAGCTTCACTGTCTGCGACTGCGGCGTGATTACCACCTGGGGTGGTGTGTTGATCCGTTGCCGAGGCAATACAGTCACATTGGAATAACCCTCCCCATATGAGTTGGTGCCGTTCACTGTCACTTTGAATTTATACTGGCCTTCAGTTAGGTCTGTTAGGGTAACCGTTGCTCCATTTTGGTGCATGTTGCCTGTTATGGGAAGTTTTAAATATAGGGATTATATTGCACATTTACATTTATACATATTTTTTATTAGATTAAGTATTCTTCAGATAGTGTACCTGTAAACCCCTCTTTTGGCTGATCAACTAATGTCCAAACGTAATTGTAGTGACTGTTCGTCGCCTTTTCATCGGGTATGGTGTATGCAGCTAAAGTGACCTCATTGTCCGGTAATTGAACCTAAGTGGAACGAAATGGATTGAGAATAAAGAAAATCATTACAAGTTAAAAAATCAAATTGAAATCTTCTATTTATACCTCTTTAGATAACACCTGCACTGTTAAATTTTGAGTGGATTTTGGGGGTTCTACTTTAGTGTCATAGTTTTTTGACTCAGTTGTTACATCTCCATCTTTTTTAGTTGATTCCATTGACAACTCTGATGCCGTTGAATAAGATCGGAGTCTCCTAACACATGCACCCTGGGCATTCTCCTCGGTACCCGGAATACACTTACAAATACCATTTCGCATTTTCAACCCCATAGAAACACACTCTGCATTAAACGGACACTCTTCCCCACCGACTACACAAGACAATTTTTCTAGAAAGTTTGATGCTTCCATTAACATATCATTGTCACGCTCTCTTTCAAAGTTACTTGTGTCTTCGTCATCGATATTTGGCAGATTATTAATAAAATGTGAGAGATATTTTGATTCTTCATTTTCAGATGGAATTTCATTGTGTACAAAGGGTGTATATATTGATTCCTCATCAGGTGGAAAATTTGCATTTTCTCTGTAACTAGACTGATCAAGAATGTCAGACCAATTTTCTGTAATAATAAATAAGGATTTCTGTTACATTTTAAAATGTGTGATTGCTTGAAAGTAATACGACTAGGAAGAATAAGAAAGATTCTGATATGATTTACCTGTAGTATAGGTCTCATAGGTAATCATAATATTTACGTTCATCATCAATATCACAATTTATCCATTCAGGTAGGGTTATTGAATGAAATTGAAAATTATAATAATTTTATCAATTCACTTACCATTTTGTAAAACTGGTTTTACTAATATCATGTAGAATTGAGAATCCCATTTTTGAGTTGTGGCTCTTGGTAAAGGCATGCAGAGCTCGTCACTGATACACTCGACATGGTAGCAATGTTCATTGACAATAAAGGCTACATTGCAAGTATCAGCCATGCAACATACCATCACACACTGTCTCAGTCCTTTCAGCCCTTTTTTCTCAGTATAATTCCCAGCAGTCAGATTACCTGTTAGAGTTTAAAGGAAGCGTTATCTAGAGTACAAAAAAGAATACAAGTTTTAATAATTTATTTATACAACTTACCAACTGGTGCATAATTAACAAAATTCTTTGGGTAGAGCTTTGGACACTTATTGCTTTCATATTTATCACTGTAAGCTTTATTAAATTGTGTCAAGGTGATTCTTATGTTTATCAAAAATATTAGAATAAATAAATTAAAGAACATATGAATTAAATTCATTTTGTTAAAATAAACAAGACAAGCAAAAATGTAGAGCAGGTGTTACACAAATAACAAAAGCTTAAATAGTACGACACATTGCGTGGGTGAAATAACTACACAAATCCCTTAGTCTGTTTTTGTTTGGTATTTATTCGTTTATTCCGTAATTCAGATTTTTCAGCACAAAATGAAACTGAATTATTTTCAGGTTTTCAGTAGAAGTTTGGACACAGACTAACAAAATCGTTAACAAGCCTACGTGTCAAACAGACAAACGTCAAACAGTCACAAACGACAAGGAACTATAAGGGCTCCGCTATACACCCCGTTTTGACCGGGTCAAAACTGATTTATCATCAAAGAGATTAGTATACCCGGGAAAGGTATAGTAACTGTATGGTTGACCCTCAGTAAATTATTTTGGCAGTGCAAAAATTCCCATGTTGGAATGAAAAACGAGAATTATCACAACCGTGATCTAAAGACCTTGCTTGGCAAGTGGTAAATATATTTTTTTAAGCGAAGTTCAAATGTTGCATGAGGAGGAGACAAATAATGCGGGTAGGTAGTATCAATTTACTACCGTCAGTCGTAAGTACCTGAATTTCACCCGGGTCAAGGGTTGTCTCTGTTTAACCTGGGGTTTAATCAGCCCAAGGTTACTATCCTGCTACTCGGTAACGATTGGTCTTAGAACACTAGTTCCTAAAGAGATATGACAGTACTCGTCGAGATCTACATTTCAAGTGACAGCTGTCAAAGTTAAAGTCGTTTCAGAGACCAATCGTTTCAGAGTTATAATAGAACCACGTTAAGTCCGAATTGACTGACAGTAGTAAAAATTACAAAATGTGGATGTGGCAATAATCTGGGGATAATCTGTCCTTGTCAGTCCTTCTTGTAAACATTTAAATATTTGGCTTGAACTTGTACTTTTAGTTTGACTTAATTATTAATAATGCTGAAAATTTCACTCTCACTTCCTTTTTAATTATTTTGCCCATTATTTAATCATATTTTTCATAACTCACGAAAATAAACAATTCTACAGAAATCAAATTGTTTGTTATGACTTTTATGAATGACGTTCTATTACTTTAAAAAAATTGACATAAGTTGCCATACATCGTTTTTTTTTATTCGGACTTAGCGTGGTCTTATTATATAAAAGTTTTAATTTTGACAGCTGTCATATGAAATGTAGAGCTCGACAAGTACTATCATTTCTTTCCGAATAGCACTTCCATTTCCGAAATAGCACTTTAAAGTTTGACAGCTGTCACCCGAAATGTAAATCTCGACGAGTGTTATCATTTTTGCTTTCTTTCCTTAATTTATGATTTTTTCACGCCAAGCAGTTAGGCGATGCACATTAATTAGTAGTTCAAATCTACCCGTCAACCTTTCCTGGCAAGCGCTTCATAACGAATGAATGGAAATTTTTAAATTGCCCCGGCCCGGTTGGTGTATACGCCGATGTGACCGGTTGCGCCCGGCTCTGACCGGCCCTGCGATAGCATATGATACCACCCTCTGGAATGACGTTTTGGCGGTGTAGGGTGGTAGCCGCCAAAGTTGGCAAGTGAAGATGGAGAAGGTGGAAAAGGATATAGACCCACCTGGCCGAGTGTTCTGACCAGGGGACCAAGGATCCTGCTTGCTTCTCTTTTCGCGGCTAATTCGCGTTTGGATACTGCAGGAAAAACACTACCTACCTCACCCCGTGCTGATTGTGTTATGGCAGAGGTACAAAAACATCAGAGATAAATTTTAAAAATACTGCGGAGTCTGGACGTGAACAAGGCTAGTGGACCTGATGGTATACCGGCAATAGTCCTGCGTAGTTGTGCCCCTGAGTTGTCTCCTGTACTTACGCACCTGTATCGCCTCTCACTTGAGACTGGTATTCTACCCAAGTCGTGGAAGCTTGCCAATGTGCAGCCCGTGCCCAAAAAAGGCAGCCGCGCCGACCCTGCCAACTACCGCCCTATTTCGGTCTCTTCCATACTCTATAAGATTATGGAACGCACACTGAATAACAAACTCCTTGCGCATCTTGAAGGTAACGATCTCCTCAGCGATTACCAGTACGGATTCTGCTGTGGTCGGTCTACTGGGGACCTTCTCGTGTATGCCACACAATTATGGAGTGAGGCCATTGAGAGACATGGCGAGGCCCTTGCTGTGTTTCTTGATATCTCCAAGGCCTTTGACAGAGTTTGGCATGCGGGCCTTTTAAGCAGGCTTCCTTCATTTGGTATTCCTGCTGGCTTTTGCACCTGGATATCGGATTTTCTGAGTGGACGTTTTATCCATGTAGTTGTCGATGGCTACTCGTCTAATCTTCAGGCTATCGACGCGGGAGTTCCTCAGGGATCGGTACTGTCCGCGACTTTATTCTTGCTGCATATTAACAATCTGCTTGTACCAGGTACCTTTGGGTACGCAGACGACAGCACAGTAACGGATAGATATCTGTCAGAGGCAAAAGCCAGCAGGGCCGATATTCAGTCTTGTCGAGAGGCTATGGTTGATCGTTTGGACAAAGCTCTCAAGGCAGTCTCTGATTGGGGTGAAGCCAATCTGGTGGCGTTCAACGCAACCAAAACACAGGCGTGTTTGTTTTCCGCCAAAAGGAGTCCATTCCATTTAACTCCAACTTTTCGGGATGTTCCTGTGGAAATTACCGACAACCTACAGTTTCTTGGCTTTGAGCTATCTGCAAATCTCAACTTCGGTCAGTACATCAAATCCAAGACTGCAGCAAAAAAGCTTGGTGTCCTCTTGAAGGTTAGGCGGTACCTACTTTACTTCAAAGCTGTTGCTTTAGTTATATCAAGCACAAGCCCGATCCTGCATGGAGTACTGCTGCCACCTCTGGGATGGATCAGCTAAATATTAACTAGCGGCTTTGGATTCGGTTGAAAAACGTGCAAAGATGATAATTTGTGACCCGCAGTTGGTTGAGGCTAGGCTGCAGAGCCTCTAACATCGGCGTAGGGTTGCGCGTCTGTCGGTCTTCTACAGGTTACATTTCGGAGAGTGTGCGAAGCAGCTGCACGACCTCATTCCGCCGGCCCCTTTCCGCCATCGGGAGACGCGATCAGGGCGAGCGCTTCATCCTTATGTCGTGGATATTCCAGCTATCCGCACGAGCCGCTTTGGCTCGACCTTTATAATGCGTACGGCTAAGGAGTGAAACGCGTTGCCTGCGAGTGTGTTTCCTGATCAATATTATCTGGATGCCTTCAAGGCTGGAGTGAATAGGCTGTTCCAAGACAGGCATGCTCCATCTTCGGCCGCATCGTCACTTACCAACAGGTAAGATGGCGGTCAAATGCCTGTCTTGTATAATATAAAAAAAATATATATGTAGCTACAACGTCACAGAATTCCTACCGTCGATCTCAGTATCAGACTGCGGAACCAGGCACTGCTTCTGGTCACCTGACCAGAAAAAATTATTAATTATTGCATCAAAATAATTAATTAAATATAAATAATTATTGCATTTCATGCATTTTTTTTTGCCTAAGGAGACACGGACGGACGGTCCACCTGGTGGAAAGCGGCCACCGGAAGGGCAGAAAATACTCATTCCATGCACGTGCGCGGTTAAAAGGCTCGCGACGCCAAACAAACAAATCACTGAACGGTAGGATTCAATAACCAAGCAATAATGATTGCATGTTTAGTTGCATTAAGAAGGAAACTGAGACCGGGTGGGTCTTGAAGAAAGTCAAGGAATTGAATATATCTTCCAAAATATCTCCCAGAAATTCTGCCATGAACGCAACGGCAAACAGTTTCGAAGCATTAACAGTGATATGTAAAGGAGATAACTACACAAAGATACATTTCCACTGCTAACATAGTTACCTATTCAGATCAGACTAATGCCATAGCCACCTACATCTAATACCTACCCATCACCTGTAGATATTTGTCGTATAAAAGACATCAACGCGCGCATTCGGTTCGCGTTGATGTCTATTTTATTAATGTGGATTCTGATACCTGGGGCCCTATTTTTAAATCGCTTGCATCCACACGAGTGCTCGCGTGCGCTACGTATCTCTTTCCCACTCGTGTTAAGTTGCTAGAGATAGAAAAGACAGGCATTAGAAGGCGAGCGCTCGCGTGCCCCTAGGCTGGAATATTTTCTGTTAGTAATGTACCTACATTTAAGAGATATTACAAATCAAGCCTAAAATTAATTTAAGTGTGGGGCAATTTTGTCCTAGATCCATTTCAGAGAGGAGTCTAGTGATATTTTAATAAAATATATACCTAGCCATAATATAGGGTAAAATTCTATTTAATTAAACATCATATCGAGTGTTTACACATTCTTTCACACTTGGCCGACTCCGTGTTTACAAGTTTGCAAAGTTTTAATTACAAGCTTCAACATAGGTCGATAAGTAGGTAATCGAAATTTCGTGGAAGCGTTAAATCAAAAATTTATTTGTGAAACGAAAACACCGAGATGTGGTGCGATTTCAGCGAATTACAACTTGCTCCTGAACTATATTTATTTTATACCTTTTTTTATTTTAGATAAAATCATCTCATCACTATTATGGGAGCAGGACAAGTCGGGGGAATAGCTACTTTGCGTAATAAATTTGGTCATTTAAAGTTTACGTCATACGTAATGAGTGTTAAGATTTTATCATTATCCCTTATTGATTGCAGTTGACATCGATTTTGAAAATGCAGCCGGCTTTGCGGGTAGTAAAGCTGACCTATCGGAAGCACATTTTATTGTAAGATTATTGATTTTACTAGATATACTTAATTAGGAAGTTTGTAATGCTGTAAAGCGTATAATGGTAATATAAGCTATCAGTAGCATAGGCTTAATTTCAAACCAAATGCATTCATTTTTACTTAAAGCTAATATTACCATTAAACCTCTGCATATAGAGAGCGTCGGTGGCCGAGCGGTTACAGTATCCGACTCGTGAGCCAGAGGTCCCGGGTTCGAATCCTGCTCCGGCCATGTACCAATGACTGTTTTCTGAGTTATGTACATTAGTTGAATACTAACCGATGCTCTTAGGGTGAGGGAAAACATCGTGATGAAACCTGCATATTCAGGCGACTGGAAGTGTAACCATGATCCAATCTGGTCAGGTTCCCCTGGTAGCAGGGTCATGGAGGTCAGATGGCAGTCGCTCCACTGTAATTACCTGACCTGCCAAATCCTGGATCATGGTCAAGGCGGACCCCGGGCCCTCGTTCTCGAGAGCACAACCGGGACATTAACGCCAAGATGATTATGATTTATATAGCCTTATGATAATTTAAAAAGTAACGCTGCTGCCACACGAGTGTAATTTTATAAGTTGACACCGACAGAATTTAGATCGCATTTAAATGCGTTAAATAGATAATCGATATGTTATGGACCAAGTGAATAATCCGGGCATTATTTAAGCAAAGTGATTACTGCTTACTCAAAGTTATTTATCACATTACCCGGTCGGGCAAATTGATAATTAAGATACATTAGGCAACAAATTGACCTGGCTGCACTCCAAATGGCTGGGTTTACTGCCATTTGGAGTGCAGTGCCAAGTTTTTAAAATTCCACTCTGAAATATTGTAGATTTGGTTCTGGCACTCGCCGGAAGCTACTACGGCACGCTCGCTTCGCTCATATCGCTCGTGCACGGTGGTTCATAACAACTAACACGCTCGTTGCTTCTCGCAACCTAACCCTCTGCGGCAAAACGACATTTCTTATAGATTCGGTTTTTTGATAAATTTTCAATCCCATTAAGTGACGGGCAATATTCATAATGCCTGATCAATTTCATTATTTCAATAGTTTTTATCACATTGTCTACTCATATTGGGCATTATTCATATTGCCCGGGTATTACGAATAATGCCTTATCAATCACATTGACCATAACAGATACACTTCTTAAAGGAACTTATATTCGTAGGTACTATCAGATACAATGCATGAGATATTGCTCAACAAAATATCAAAAGCGGACTGTCATAGGCGTTAAGTAATCCCAGGCCAGGAAGCCATGCCTAAATTATTAGGTACATTGGTTACCTATCATAAATTCGAAATTTCTTAAACCGAATTTTAGTTTCTCGTAAACGTTTCATCATTTTTGGTTTCCGGTAATTTTTATTTAACCGAAAACATATAACAAATAAAATTCCGATTTTCAGTTCTTAATTCTTTCAAATCTATACATAGTATAAAACAAAATCGCTTACCGCCGTCTATCCCTCTGCATATACGCTTAGATCTTTTAAACTAGGTATTCAACGTGTTTTAATGCTAAATTGAATTGAATTTAAAAAATGTCTTAAGTAAGATTTGATACATATATAATATAGCAGGCAGGTATGCATGCAGCACACAAATAAGTATACAGCATGCAAGTACGAACGCAACGGCTCTGACGCTGCGGGACGGGCAGTCCCTCCGCCCTAGCGTAACAAAGTTCAGGCAACCATGCTCGCCTCCGCAGCTCCAGCCTCCACCATGTAGGAGGCTCGCACAGACGCCTGCGCTTTGTTACAGCGGACAGGGGATGCCCTCCCTCCGTCACGTTTAGCTCTAAATGTAAGTAGAATAAGGCCCCTGACTTCTTTGGCAGGTATATTTCCTGTCGCACTCAATGCTGTTCTGCACGGGCGCGCTGATAGAGGCGCACGTGGTGTTAACGGTAGCCAGTTGCGTGCAGGGCGAGAGGTATAAGTTCGATGTGTTTGGAGGCACGCACACGTTCCTCGAGCGGTCGGGGGTGTCGCGAGAAGTTGTGCACTATTGCATCCACACAGGTCAGTTGCAGGTTAATCTGATTATTTACTGTTTCGTGTTTTTACTTTTTTCTCGTTTATCTAATCATCTCTATGGTGTGTTGATGAGGCACAATGTATCTGTTTTTCATCATCATCATCATCATCATCATATCAGCCAGAAGACGCCCACTGCTGGGCATAGGCCTCCCCCAGAGATCTCCACAAAGGCCGGTCCTGTGCTTTTCGCATCCAGCTGGTACCTGCGATCCTTACCAGGTCGTCAGTCCACCTTGTGGAAGGCCTACCCACGCTGCGTCTTCCGGCACGTGGCCGCCACTCGAGAACTTTACTGCCCCATCGGCCATCTGTTCTTCGAGCTATGTGCCCTGCCCACTGCCACTTCAGTCTGGCAATCTTTAGAGCTATGTCGGTGACCTTGGTTCGCTTGCGGATCTCCTCATTTCTGATTCGATCGCGTAAAGAGACTCCGAGCATAGCTCTTTCCATTGCCCTTTGGGTAACAGTGAGCTTTCTTATAAGGCCCACAGTGAGCGGCCACGTTTCGGTTCCGTATGTCATCACTGGCAACACACATTGGTCAAAGACCTTCGTTTTGAGACACTGCGGTAATTGGGACGAAAATATATGGCGTAGCTTCCCGAATGCTGCCCAACCGAGTCGGATTCGTCGATTGACCTCTTTCTCGAAGTTGGACCTACCTAACTGAACTATTTGTCCTAGGTATGAATAGTCGTCAACAACTTCAAGTGGAATGCCTCCAACGGTCACTGGAGTAGGCACAACATGGACATTCGACATAATTTTCGTCTTGTCCATGTTCATTTTAAGACCTACTTGTTGAGAGGCACTACAGAGGTCATCGAGCATTTTGCCCAAGTCTTCCAGGGTTTCAGCCATGACTACGATATCGTCAGCAAATCTGAGGTGAGTAAGGTACTCGCCGTTAATATTGATGCCAAGTCCGTCCCAGTCCATAAGCCTAAAGATATCCTCCAGTGCAGCAGTGAACAACTTCGGTGATATGACATCACCTTGTCTAACACCCCGCTGCAGCTGGATAGGTTCTGTGGTCTTATCCTGGAGACGAACTGACATAGTGGCGTTTTCGTACAAACCCTTCAGTGCTTCGATATATCGATAGTCAATTTGGCACCGCTGTAGAGACTGGAGCACCGCCCAAGTTTCGATCGAATCGAAGGCTTTCTCATAGTCCAGTGTTTTAATCTAACAAAATTTTACTTGATGTCTCGGTACTTACTCACTACTTCCACACTCATATCTCGATATTCGTTACGCATACGACTCATAAAATAGTACCTCTCGTACCTTTTTTTGGATAAGATAATACTATTTGGCATAAATAAATTAAGTGCGTCCAATGATATATCGGACATACTACATCCGAGTTACGATAGTTAGGATATAGAATTGAATTGGACCATTGTCCAAAGTTGCGCCGGGCTTTAACATTTTCATACAAATTTAAAACCCACTTTTGAGACCTACTTTAACCCGGGTTATCGAATCTACCGGAGACCCACGTGCTGGCTCCTCCCTCTGGGAGACACTTCCGCAAGGCACAATTTAGAGACTGTTTTATATTTGTAATTTTCATTTTATTTTATTTATTTACCATTTTTAATTAGTTTTAAGTGTATATATACTGTATAAAACAATTAATAAATTACTTTTAAACGATATATTTTAACGAAAATCTGATAAACCATAAGCATAGATATTGACGTCTACAAAATGTCTTTGGCTTTAATAGCGTAACATTCAAAATATGATCAAACGACGTTTGTATGTCCTGCGTCCACACCATGGTCGTGGTCGTTTTAGCTATCTATCCCTCATTACATTTGGAACGCACAGACGTTTAAAAATCCCACCAATCTTTCCTACTTCCGGAAATTCTGATTAGTCAAGAGAGACTGGGTACATGCTAAGCCCCCTCAGGTTACAACCACACAAGCCGCTGGACGAACTGTTCGCCCGACAACTTGGCATTGCTTGTGCTCAGTAAGCAGTACTTCTTTCACGCGCGGGAGCCATTAACCGAGTTCGCGGTCAACCGGCTGCGGTACGGGAACCTCGCCACCAAGGTAGATGATGAGGCCGACCGCAAGCGACAATGCGTGTTCTATGGATGGGGCAGCAGGCGCAATGTAAGTGAATTTTTAAACTCGTACCTACAAACTGTCATGGGCTCTATGCTCGAAGTATGACTTAGGGATTGAATAGAAAATAGGAATAGGAGAACTAAAGTTATAGTTCTAACTAGAAGCTAAACATACGAGCAAAGGGACACAGAAGTTCCTCGAGTACCTACTCTAGAATATTTATATCTTACACCATTAGCCTCCGAAACAGTGGACCGACGATCTACTGAATTAGTAATTGTGTCGATGCATGCGAGCATCGCTATAGGTTGACAACTTAACTGGTATATCGCCTGCGGAAAGTGAGTTAGGTGGGAGGGTAATTTTTCAGGGACGAACGCGGGGGTACGGGGCGCGTGGCAGTAAGAATTTTCTTCCGCGAAACGTCACTCGATGACGTTTCGCAGTTGGAACTTGTTCCAAGATATTATATCCCGAGACGAGAAACCTAACGTTTGCCAATGCAAATTATAAAACTAAACCTCGATTTTTAATTCGGTGCGAAAAAAGTAAAGATTTGTTTCTATAAGCCGTGCCTGTTGTTTCATATATGTATGTATGTCTGTAGTATGAGTGACTTAACCGAATTTTTTATTGAATTGAGATATTTCACTGCTGGGCCTCCCCCAGAGATCTCCACAAAGGCCGGTCCTGTGCCGTGCGCATCTAGCTGATACCCGCGACGTTTCGTCCAGGTACCGGCGACCAGGTCGTTGGTCCATCTTGCTAGAGAGAGGCGTGCCCATTGAATACTTTTGGAAACCTACACCTTTCGGGTGGGCGGACAGTACAAATGCGATGTGATGATGTGCTTCAGTATGAAAGGAATCCCCTATATCTAGGAAAATGTTTAGACAAATTTTTTTGCGAATATTTTCGATCCTTCATCTCAGGATTTATTTTCGGCAAATTAACCTCGTGTGCGTTGTTCCGAGCGTTCGTAACAAAATAACCAACCGCGCTGTGCGGAGTCCGCGAACGCACTGAGAAATGTTACTTGAGCTCCCTGCCCCGCGCTCCCGCGCTCAGCCCCGAAACGTCACATAACGTCACCCACTCTACCCCCCACCACCGCGCAGGCGATATAAAAGTTTAGTTGTCGACCTATAGAGCTGTTGAGTGTTTGACGAGGCCCTTAGCACTAGCAGTTGCTTAGAGCTGAAAAAAGTCCTAGCTGGTTATTACAGAACTCAGTTGCTAGAGCGACGAAAGGATGAAAGGATGTTGGCATTTTCTGCGTAAAAGTAAAGCGTAAAACAACCTAAAATATTAATGATACGGATTGCATTAACTTTTGCATTGTAATTATTATTTTAGAACTTCCTGGTGCCATTGTTGATTACTCTGCGGCGTGTGGAAGTTCGTATTCAGTCGCTGGGACATTGTTGGGAGATGTGGAACTACAAGTACAAATTCCTATGCCTTTCCAGTCCCGCGTGTAGGGTAAGATTATAGTTTTATAAATCGTGGTATAGAAGTTGATCAGCCCAATCTTGGACCCCGGGCCCTAGTGTGCGAGAGCACAACCGGCACATTAACGCCAAGATGATGAGTTTCTATCTTGATAATTTTATACAAATAGTACTTTTGTTAAATCTGAGTAGATATTTGTCCAAGACTACTTGTGGTTTATACTATGCATAATATTCCTTAATTTTAACTGTCTTGACATACTTAACACATTCAAATGATTGTTGTCAATGTTGCAGTCTGACAAACATGGCGCGTTATGTCCGGTAAGTAAAAAATATTTTTGAACATGTACAAATTTGTAAACTGACCAAATAGCTAATTGTTGTTATACCGCCGCAGGACGATCTGGGCTCCGTGTTGGTGTGCGACGGATACCTTCGCGGGATCATGATTTCGCTGCTGATCGACCGGCCCTGCGGAATTGGGTTCCTGGACCTACACAACTACAACAAGTTCCTCATCTGCGGAATCGACGACGCGAGAGACGTCCTCTTCCATAGTGACGACTACCGCTCTCTAGATATCACCACCAACGAACCGCCGACCCCGTCTGTGATACATGTTCATGCCGAAGAGCTGACAACCGATCCTGCCGATGAAATTACTATCGATAATCTAATGGAAGAAGGAGCGATTCTAGCAGAAGAAAATGCGGACGCAGCTCCAAATAAAGTAGATACTGTTAAGAATCCAGTAGATGCAATTCCGAATCCAGTAGAGCACGTAGCTTTAGATGGTCCGGTGCAAGAAGGCACATTGTAATTTATGCGAAATTTTTCATTTCCACATATATTTCAGTCAGTTATGATGACTGAATTTTTTAATTACTTACTTCATTTGATTGAGTATTGCTTAGCGAATAGAAAAGTAAAATTCGTTTATGAATATCTACCTGTATTAAAAAATAAGCAATAGGTATTTGATTTATAATTACCTTTTAAAATATTTGGTATCACTATTTTGCGACGACAGAGAGTCACAAAATAAGATTCAGTTCCCTTTAAAATGTTTAAATTATTGTTATCCTTCCATTATTTTTAAATTAGTTGGTTCAAGGCTGAGTGTGCGATCAGGTTGTTTAATAAAAATGTTTAATGTTAAATGTTCAATGTTTTGTTAATATTTATATTTTTAACGTAGTGTCAAATCAATAATTGAAGATGTTAATGCGACATTATCAATGGTAATGATATTAATCAACCCATGGCTCTCCAAAGTTTAGTAGTCTACTCATACAGGATGCTTCCGTACTTTTGCAGATTTTCGCTCTATCTTGCGGCTTGCCGTAGAATGATCTATACTAGATATTTATATTAATTACTCTATGGTTACACTATGGATGTTCCATGGCTGTGAGACATGGATGGAACTGAAATTTAAAGACCCATACCTAATTAGGCTTTCAATATTGGACAGAAAAAAGCACTCTCGTGTTAGAGCACTATTATGCTCTGCATCCGCCTGAATCCGAGAAAATGCTATTCAATGCAGCCACTGCCACAACTATTTCTACTATTAAAACAAAGTATAGTTCTTCTGTAGGTATAGGATGACGATTTATTAGTTTTAATGAAGTAATTAGGATCACACTTGCATGCAACATGTTCCATTCCTTAGCCGTACGCATGATAAAGGTTGAACTAAAGCGGCTAGTGCGAATAGCTGGAAGGGCCACCTCTTAAAGCGTTCGCCCGGATCGCGTTTCCCGATGGCAGAAAGAGGTCGGTGAAATGAGGTCGTGCAACTGCTTCACATACTCTTCGAAATGCAACCTATAGAAGACTGACAGAGGCGCCACCCTACGCCGATGCTCGAGGCTCTGCAGCTTAGCTTCAATCAATTGCGGGTCACAAATTATCTTCTTTGCACGTTTTTCCACCGAATCCAAAACGGCGAGTAGGTATTTGGCTGATCCAACCCAGAGGTTGATAACTAATGCAACTGCTTTGAAGTGCAGTACCGCCTGACCTTCGAGAGGATACCAAGTATTTTGGCTGCAGTTGCAAAGCTGAGATTGGTTGTTAGCTCAACACCCAGCAGCTGTAGGTTGTCGGTAATTTCCACAGGTACATTTTTGAAAGCAGGAGCTAGATAGAACGGGCTCCCGTTTGGCAGAAAACGAACACGCCTGTGCTTTGGTAGCGTAGAACGCCACTAGATTAGCTTCGCCAAAATTGGACACTGCCTTGAGAGCTTGGTTCAAACGACCAACCATGACCTCACGACAAACTGAATGTCGTCCCTGTTGGCTTTTGCCTCTGACAGATATCTATCCGTTACTGTGCTGTCGTGTGCGTACCCAAAGATACCGGGTACAAACAGATCGTTATTATGCAGCAGGAAAATAGTCGATACCCTGAAGATCAGCCATGTAACCATCGAAAATCGGTGTGCTGTAAGTCGCTGTAGAGGCTTATCCGTTTCATATGATATATTAAGGAACATTTTTGAGTTTACTGCATGTGGAGGGCAGTTGCGTTTGCAGTCGGTGCCGTCACACATTGGCGTGTGTATGGTACTGGGACAGCTGATCGCCTCGTGAAGATTGGTGTAACTCAAGGGGAAGAGCTTACTGTTAAGCCGATTATTCTGTATGTCTTGGGGTGTTCCGGAAATTCAACTTTGAGAATTGGGTAATGTATTTTCATGAGATATCAAAAGAAAAGGGTATTTGGTATAAATCTCTATACGGTCTATACGATACTGGTATACTTCGGTCGATCCTGTGTAGTCCAGCTTCAGACGCTGCTCTGGACCTGTACAATCTCGTTTGTTTCGTCAGTGAATTTCTTTCTCTTATACCTATGATTTCTATGGGACACTTGTGTACGTCATTTATTATATCACAATCATTATAACTGGCAGAAGGTTCCTTGCCCATCATAGACGTCTGTTTACTGGAATATGCAATTACCATCAGTAGTCACCTTACAAGATCGGCAATTAGCTGTTTCATTGTTAGCAATTTTGTATTAAGCGCACTCCACATGTGGCCAGTTCCGCGGGAACACGCGAATGTAGAGGGAGTATTCGCCTACATTCGTGTAGTCCCGTGCATGTTCGGCACGTCCTAAGTAGCGATAGGTTGTTGTCGTCTCGATTCGATCGAGGTTCGGGGTACACTTGACCATGATCCAGGATATTAGTATGTGGGAGAACGTGTATAGAAATTAAACAAAGAAATATGAATAATAAATCTATGTATATTATTACCAATAATATAATAAATGGACAGCAACAGATGGAGAGGACATATTTTAGTAGCTTAAGTGATGTACTTAGATTTAGCAAAATACAGACAAGTTGACAATAATTAATTGTTATTTCTATAGAAATAACAAAATAGAACATAGAAATAATACGAGTTATACGGTTAAGCAAGATTACCTGAGGAAGACAGTTCAGAGCACTGGTGGTGCCGTGTCCGCAGTCGGACAACGTCTGACCTGTCGAGAGCGATGGCCGCCTTTTTATAGACTGCGGTGTACCCGCATGTGGTTTTTAATTTAATAACACTACCTTCATTTTATAAAAATGAAGATAAATACAATAATAATATTATCTCCCACAAGTAGATCAAGTAATTACAGTAGAGCAGCTGCCATCACCTCTGTGACCCTGTTTACAGCAGATTAGCGATATTACACCGATGAATCCCTAATAGGCGAGAATGTACAGGGTCGACCAAAGTCCCGGCAAAAGTTTCGGCGGACATGTGGAGTACGTTTTAGGGTACAATAGGGCTGGCGATTAAAATAAACCATCAAGAACTACACGGATTGTTCGTTGGCTCAGAAAATCCGATATCCAGGTGCAAAAGCCAGCAGGAATACCGTACGAGGGAAGCTTGCTGGTTTGTGCGAGTAGTCTTTGTAATATCGACTGTAAGCCCGGATTACTCCAAATACTGATACACGTTTAAGGATGACGTTTAATGTATTTTTGTGTGAATTTATCTTTTTAGGTTAGTTACCACTAACTACACTCCATTCTCACGCACGATACCTTTTTAAGTGTGAACCCCGGAGGTGATAGGCGGACGTTAAGAATGGAGGATTTTCAGAGAGCTATTTTAAAAAGTAAAAAGTGTAGTTCGGCGTGCCTCACATATGGCGCTGCTTAGACTGCGTACCTCACGTAGAGTTCACAGAACTAAAATTATTTTTGTTACATTACGTACATCCTACCCACCATTATGGTAGAGTACTGGCATCTAATTAATCAACTCTGGAATCAAAATAAGAAAACATTACAAAATCGTTTTTAAAGAAGCATGATAAAAAAAATTTTTAACTTAGCTCTCGGATTGACGATGGAAACAGTACTGGTTACTACATATTGTTAAAAAAGTGTCAAAATATAACAAAGTTAATCTTATTACATACTAACCATTTAAATAATTAAATTGGGACTTGAAACCTAACCGTATCAAAATTATTATAAGCACTTGGGCTACTTTTTCTGGCGCTAAGTGAATTTGACAAGAACAAGGAGGCTTCACAAGGCGGAAAACGACTCAATAATATATTTTATAATCGATTTTGATTGTCGTATGGTTACATAGATATTTTAAAATTAATTTAAGCCTGCACGCATAGCTGCATACATAGTTTGATGGCTAGAAGTGTTAGTTCCGTGTGTTAGCAGCGTAAGTATTTGCGTAACTAATTTAATGGAACGATCACACTTACGGCATAGCTATTATTAATCTTAACCGACTTCAAAAACCAAAGAAGGAGGAGGTTCTTTGTTCGTCTGTATTATAATCATCATCATTGTGCATGTACACCGATTTCTCAGCCAATTGTGGATCGATTTTGAGGTAAGGGTATACTCCTGAGGTGATCCCATTTTCATCAAGTCGTTCAAGAGGTATATTAGAAGTATCCTTAAAGGTGGACATTCGTAACGCCCCTGGTGTTGCCGATGTGCATAGACGGCGGTGATCACTTCCATCAGATGGCCCGCATGCCTATTTGTATGCCGTATTACAAAAAAAATTAAATAAAAAAGGTCAGGATGGAAATCCCGTGAAATCGAGGGCAATCCTCGAAAATTGTAGGCTCGTATTGTATTTGTTACCTTATCATGTCTAACTCCGGTGGTCGCTTCAGGGTGTCATCATCTGATGCTGCTGCACTGATGATGAAGCTACAGGACTCCTTATCTATTAAGAGCTAAGGAATAGTATTGCAATATAATTGAATTAGTATTTTGACGCCCTGAAATCAAATTACAACATGCTACGCAAGAGGTCCCGGGTTCGATTCCCGGCCGGGCAGAAATTGAAATGATGAATTTTAATTTCTGTTACGGGTCTGGCTGTTCTAAGTATAATAAGTATGTATTTAAAAAGTATTCAAGTAGTGTATCAGTAATCTAGCACCCATAGCACAAGCTTTGCTTCGTTCGGGGCTAGATAGCGCTGTGTGAATTTGTCCATGATTATTTATTATTATTATTGATTTATCGACAAGAACTACCTACTTAGTGGCTAGCTACCAAGTAGTTCCTGTCGATAAATTGCATGAAATGGTTTACTCCTGAGGTGATGTCAATTTTATCAGGTCGGGATGTGATTACGAAATTTCAGAGATATCGAGTTAAACCCTCGCCTCCGTATTAATAAACGTAGCATAACTTCACACCTTGCATTAGCAATGGAAACTTCACTGGCTATTCCTGCCTGTCAAGTTATGCCTAAGTAAGTTGTGTAGCTAACTGTAAGGAAAGTATTCAGGATCTGATGATTTAGATCCTGAGGGAAACGAATAAGTACTTACCAACGTGTAGAGGGCTGAATACGTCTAACAATGAACTGCAAGCGCCAATGCAGCTAACTCGCCGACTATAAACTTATCTTTTTTTTAATAGTAGAGAGAAACAAAATGGAAACAAAACAAACGAGCAAGGAGGTCACCTGATGGTAAGTGATCACCGCCATCCATGGACATGCCATCTGCTACACCAGAGCGAATGCTTTACCGGCCATAAGTTCTTAATTTATCTATTGTTAGGCGCTGTCCTAATTGGCAACGGTCGTGCGACCATCGCCGTCTAACAATGAACTACCTACAAGCGTTAATATAGTTTACTCACCTACTATAAACTTATCTTATTTATTATAGTAGAGAGAAACAAAATGGAAACAAAACAAACGAGCAAGGAGGTCACCTGATGGTAAGTGATCACCGCCATTAATGGATATGCCATTCGCTACACAAGAGGGGTCGCGAATGCTTTACCGGCCTTAAGTTCTGAATTTATCTAATGTTAGGCGCTGTCCTAATTGGCAATGGTCGTGCGACCATCGCCGTACGACGGACGTCGCCCGACTAATAAAATAAAAAAAAAGTCGCCCGACTAATAGGAGACCTCAAAACCGCCCGTCGCACGATCATGGTCGCGATGTGATGGTCCCCGTCCTAATATGAGCCATTACGTCCCCAGATGAGGTGGTCTTAGAGTCGATCTAGAAACCTAGCGCTGGTCGATGGAGTCTCGCGTGTCACATGAAGCGGTCTTACCATTATTTGTGAGTCCAATATAAAATGGGTTGTACATAGGCCGTCACCGACAGTAAATTTAACTTTATGAGATTAGGGTTTGATGATTGGTTTATAAATGTGAAACAATTAGTCAATATAAATTATAACTTGTCAATGAAGTATTCGACTCATTAACGCTGCGCGTTACTAACAGGCTAGTCATGTGGAGATTGATCAACTCACATGCCTCTTGGCCTAATAATAATATAGATTATAGGTATTTTCTTTAATTAAACTAGTCATATAATCTGGGACAGCCCATACGCCTTTTGGTCTAATAACATTATGAATAAACCGTTGGTTTAAGCTATTTCATATATTTATTTCCATTATTTATGTAGAATACAATCAAACAATATATATTTTGAGGTATTCGTTATTGATGATGATTTCAATATAAGTACATTACGACTATAATATCACGCAGGGATGAGTTAACGTGATGATTAACGTTAACGTGAATTACGCGCAATACATACATATACATAGGCTTTGGTTGAATTTAATCAAACAATAGCAGATAATCATCTCCTGCATATTCATCTCATAGATATATCAAACACATTAATTACTTGATTGGATGATGCAAGACATAGGCTTCGGTATATTTATTCCAATAATACCATGCTCTAATTATCTCACGTAGAGATAATTCATAGTTAATAATCACAGTTAAAATTAAATGTAAATGTCAATCGATTGGGTAAATTTTACTTTCTATCTTGACTGAGTTAAACTATGTTATAGAAATCTTTAGTAGTGAGAATATTAATGGAAATTGATGAAATTTATAAATATAATTAATCTGTTCGATACAATATAGACCCAAACCATTTACATAAATATGTGGTCATGGGTGTCAACTTAACTTTTGTCACCGACTGCCAATATACACTGACTCTAATTTATAGTAAATTAAAATATCATTTAATTATACATTATTAAACTTTATGATCTGATTCTAATATTTGCTCCGCTGCTCGCCCAGCCGCCTCGCTCCGCTCCGAAATAAGAAGTGTCCACCCTCTACCCCTCGTTTATCTCGCTGACCATTATTAATTACTAATTACAATTTTAGTATCTACTCTAATTAACATAAGGTTTTTATTTGCTTGGGTTGCTTGGTGTCCCTTGGTTGTTTCGGATTATAACCGACGCCTGCGCATCATCCCTTGTGGCGGGGAGTGCCATCTCCCAACTCCGTCGCTTCCCGCGTATGCGCCTTTCACCACCGACTGATTTTGTCTCGCTTGCTCGTCCCTGAAATTGTCCAACGGTTTGCCGCGTAATTTTATATTTGATAAGCATCCCTAAGTCGTAAGACATAGGCCCGGATTATAACAAGCGTCGCCGACGCGAGGAGCGTCAATAACGCAAGTAGCGTTGCCGACGCAAGTAGCGTCGGGCTGTCAAACACAAGATGTCAACAGTTTAAACAGGTATAAACCTTCAGATGTCAATAGTCAAAAGGTCTATATGCACTTGTGCTGAGAAACGTTGCGTCGACAGACAGGTTTGATGATGGCGTGCACCGTCCATACGAGTGAATCCAACCATCTGCACCGCATTCAGCCGAACCGGTGCGATAATAATGTGAATCGTGAATCGTGTGTCACATGCTTAACATGGTTGGATTTTGATGATATGATTATTTCAGCTTTCAGACACAGGTGTATGAGTAAAAGTAATAATTTCCACGGTATGTGTATGTTGACTTATGTTCGCAACTGGTTTCATGCAAGGAAGAACGTCTTTATCGCAAATAGTTACGTGCATGATAAAAAAAGTCATCTATTTATTTATTTATTTATTTAATATACCGACAGAGTACACATACAAAAGTAACAATTTATCTATCTTCGAACTGTGACGAACTGTTTCTAACATATGGGATCGGTTTCCTGGTATATACGGCCGAACCAAGTTAAACTTTAGAAATGGCTGGCTTAAAACAATAAAATTAGGGACCGCTACTACAAACTCTATTTAAAACCTTGTCCTGCCTAACACTACACATCTTTGACTGCAGTCACGCGCAGTATCGCGTCGCAACAGTGACGCAGAATTGTCGTTGCAGTGCAGTTAACGTAAGCTGAAAAATGAGCAGCAGCTTTTTCCATTGTTATATATAATTGATCTCCAACCCGCCTGCCAAGCGTGGAGATTATGGCAATAACCTTCCCTTTCGTAGGAGAGGCCCGATATCCTGTCCTGAGTCCAGAGGACTGTTATGGACCGTAATGATGATAAAAACTGCAACTTATATTCAACATTCAAAATTCCAGTCGCCATACGCCATGGCCATCAGTCGAGTCGCGCGCCGGTTGCTCTCCATTTAGGAGCTCGGTGCGCAGCACCTCTAGACGCCAGAATGCCCATGACGGGGCGAATTGGAAAACAAAGAGTCGGAAAGCGGACGCTAGCAGAAGCCGGGAATACCCCCTTGGAAATTATGATGATTGCTAATAATATAATAGTGACGGCACCGTTGGTTATCCTACGTCATCAAGTACATAAAATATGCCACGTTGTATCAATGACTAGTAGACTTAATAAACGTTGGCCTGCCTATGCACATCGTAGTTAATGGGTAAATATTATTACGCTAATCTATAAAGGAAAAGGTAGTGTGCAGGAATGCGGACACTATCGAAGTATTAAACTTATGAACCACACAATGAAGCTATTCGAACGTATTTTAGAGGTAGAAATTAACCTCTAAATTACGCATTTCTCGACCTGCAGAGTGCTTTCGACAATGTCCCTCGGGAGATAATCTGGTTGGCTCTGAGATCAAAGTCATAAATTAGTATTATACAGAACATCTATGCCAATACTGGAGCCGTCGTCAAAACCATCGTAGGCCATAGTAATCCCTTCCCGATTACTGTAGGTGTTCACCAGCGTTCAATGCTGAACCCTTACTTCTTATGCATTGTGCTCGATACCCTCTCAGCGGAAGTTCAAGACATGCCTCCTCTGCTTATAAAGTACGCTGACGACATTGTGCGCGGCAATAAATAACATCATCCGAAGGGCGCTTGTCACCGTCAACGTACACGACGATGGCATGAGGCATGACGGCATGATGCTCATTGCTTGGAAACGTGGGACGCTCGTGGGGCGCTCGTGTGGGACGCGCTACTTGCGTGGACACTCTGGCGCCGTCCCATGTAACCTCTACCGCTGCGGCCTCTGCTGCTGAGGACCTCAAACGGAGGAAATATGAAAGCCTAGGCCTGGACGTCATATTTCAGCCGTTTAGGCTCGAGACGTTGGGACCGTGGGGTCCTGACGCTTTGAAGCTTTTTCAAGATTTAAGCAAAAAGCTAATCCACACCACAGGCGGCTCGTTCCTCGGATAAGCATTACTTTCCAATGAGGCAACGCAGCTAGCTTTCTGGGCACCATTCTGGGGAACAACGGTGTAGATGATTTTTTTAATAGTTAATATTTTAGTATTAGTGTTTATTTTTTGGTTCTCATTGTAAATATTTTTTCTGTAACTTGAAAAATCAATTAAACTTATTTATTCACCTTTTTTTTGTTTTATTTCCGTATTTCAATCACACCATCTGGAAAACATTTCTTGGCACACTTTTTGCTCTTTATTATCTTCTTTCTATACAACGCCTGCCGTCAATCCCAAATGGATGGCCGCTTCTCAATTTCGTAAATAAATTTTTCCTTATCGAACATGGTCACCGCTAAAATACGCACTTACTTTCTGCTAGATATTGTTCAAGTTTCAATACAATTAAACAGCTCCTAATGTTGACAAGGCACGCACTTGCCATTACACTTCTATCCTGTCCTATAGGTGTAAGTGAAACAGAGAAGCCGCTTGAAAAGGATTTTTACAAATTCCCGCGGGAACTGGGAGAATAAGTATTGTATAGGAAATTATCGGGAATATCTAAAAATTGGCCCAAAGTCAATTATGTAAAAATTTTACGAATGGCGGGTGGCCTGCAGGTGCGTTTCCAAACGTACCGCCCACCCCGCCGCGCCTATGTGAAGGAACCTTAAACAAAATGTGTGACCCTGAAAATGTTCAAAATGAATAAATCAATTAAAAACCGAAGGGCAGAAGATATTGTTTTGGCATAATTTCCAAATCTGAGCAAAAACAGCAGGAGAAAGATGCCGAATTCTACGAAAATCAATAATATTTACATGTTTTGTTAGATTTCATAAGTTAGTACAATGCCATAGTTTTGATACTTGTTAGTGTTCAACTACCTCGTGTACCTTACCTAACTACATGGCGGCGCTGGCGTCGAACCCAGTATTTCTCGCAGTCGGACCCCTTAATATTTGACCTTTGCCCTGGGGCCTGGATTTTTACTGACGAAGCGCCCTAACTGGGACACGCGTGGTGTCATTATTCAAAATTATAGTTGTCATTCTATTGCTGGTAGTTGCCGTAAAAGCATTATAAGAATGGGTGTAGTGTCCTGTACTATGCGCATGCCAGTTAGCTGGGCCATGTTATGTAAAACTACAATTTACAAAAATTTGTATTTTTAATCTTCATGCAACGTCCATCATCATCAACAGCGCATATCCATATACTCCACTGCTAGACGCCGCTGTCGTAACTGATGAATGGTCGTGCGACGGGTGGTTTTGAGATCTCCTGTTGGTCGCACGATCGTTGCCAATTAGGACAGCGCCTGTGACAGATTCAGTGTTACAGAGATGTAGGTATAGCTTACAGACTCTATTATTTAAATTATACTGAAAGTCGCGTCAAAATCCGTTGATTTTGAGTCCGATGAGTTATTTAGTACAAGTTACAGGAGGACAGACGCGGAAAATATGTAAGGGTGTATCGAAATGTAGGAATATCGAGGTGATTATCTTTCGCAGTAACGGTCATCGCGGTCTTATAAAGTCGAACATTAAATACATTATTGTAAAAGACATCGGTTAATAGTTTTCTATTTTGTGGCACAGTCCTCTAAAACGCATCTACCCTTTAGGTTACATATCGGACCAGCCCAGATAAGTTTTTAAAATAAAAAAAAATTTAAGTGGATACATAAAAAAATTAAACAGTATCAACTCCGTTTATTCCACAAACTTCTAATTATTTCTTTCAAAATTCTGTGGTTGTACTGTCAGAGTTGACAGTAGTAATTTTTTTAAATTGGCCATTCTCATATAAGATCTCTATACTGACGGCAGTTTAGAAGTCTATGCTCAGTCTCTATTTTCAGTACCAAAAAATCTGTAGAGAATGTAACTGAAGAAATACCAACCATCTAAACATGTTACCTAGTGCTGTCTGTTTGTCAGTGCGTTTGTACGCGCTAACCTCAGAAACGGCTTAACCATTTTGGGTGCGGGTTTAATAACGTATTGTGGTCCTTCACTAGACCTTCACATAAAACTTAGTATTTGTTTAATATATTATTTAGCATGCGTTGCATGCTGCAAAAATGCAGGTAAGGGAAAGTGTATTTTGTATATTTTGTAACAAAAAATATCTAGAGGCGACTGCTAGCTATAAATCTGAGGGCGATAGCTGCCAGCCGGATGCGGAAGGACAGGACAGGATTTTGTGGAGATCTCAGAGGGAGGCATATGCTAAACAGTGGGTGTCTTTTGGCTGATATAATGATGGTCTGTCCGCGGGCGCATTTAGTCCAATAGTACGCGACCGCATCGCCCACGCCTGTGTGGGGTAAGGGTCTATAATGGATAGCCCATAGAGTTACTATACGAGGTATCTAACTAGTATCTCTATGGATATAACTCTTTGTGATATCCAGTCTCCCAGTCTCTAGCCAAACTCATTTTTCAGTATATATACTCCTTGCCCTGTTGATGTAAAAGCCCTGCTTTTGTGCGGGCACAGACCTACAGAAAAGGTCAGGGCCGGTCAGGGCCAGGCCCTACCGGTACACATTCTTAAAATGTTCATTCAATCGTAATCAAGCGCTTGCCGGGAATGGTTTGCGGGTAGAAATGGACGACGACGAATTAATGTGCGTCGTCTTACTGATTGGCGCGAAAACTAATAAAAAAAGGAAAGAAGGTAGATTGGATGAGGAGGAGAAAATTAATGCGGGAGGGCAGTATCGGTCTACTGCCATTAGTCTAGCCCAAGGTTATTATCCTTCTACTCGGAAACTATTGGTCCTAGAACACTAGTTCCTAAAAAGATATGATAGCAGTCGTCGAGATTTACATTTCGGGTAACAGCTGTCAAACTTAAAGGGGTTATATCTCTGATTCTATTGATTCTAGAACACTAGTTCCTATATAGACATGACAGTACTCGTCGAGATCTTCATTTCGAATAACAGCTGTTAAACTGAAAGCCGTTAGAACTTTGATTCTATTGGTCCTAGTACACTAGTTTCTAAAGAAAAAATATATCACTCGTCGAGATAGACATTTCAAGTGACAGTTATCAAATTGAAAACTGTTATAACTCGAGAACCATAGGTCCTAGAAGACTAGTTTCTATAGAGAAATGATAGTAGATACTCGTCGGAATATACATTTCGTAAGAGAGCCGTCAAGCTTAAAACCGTCATCCGAAATGTAGATCTCGACAAGTACCATCATGTCTATATAGGAACTAGTTTTCTAAAACCAATAGAATCAGACATATAACCCCTTTAAGGTTGACAGCTGTCAACGAGTACTATCATATCTCTTAAGGAAGGTGTGGACTAAGGGTCAACCATAGAGTTATATACCTTTCCCAGGTATATAAATCTCTTTGATGATAACAGATCCGCCCCGATCGCCCGGCCCGGAAAGCTAATGGGCTGATATGCCGATTATAAGGAGATTATATGCAAGCCTCACCTCTTTCTGACTGGTTTGAATGTTTTAACTGGGTGATTTTCTATAAAAATAATATGACCCGGGCCGGCCCAGCCCGGCCCTGACCGGTAGGTCTGTGCCCGGCCTTAGAATTCGTGACGCATCTTGTCAACTTAAAATTGTATGAACGCGCATCAGGCGCGCGCCGACGCGACCTGCGTTTTATTAGCGTCGCCGACGCAACCTGCGTAATCGATGCTTCCCGCGTCGCCGACGCAACCTGCGTTATTGACGCAACCCGCGTCGGCGCGCGCATTTGAAATTCATACAATTTTGAGTGACACCTGACAGCAAGGCGCGTCGGCGACGCAGGGAGCGTCGATAACGCAGGTTGCGTCAATAACGCAAGCAGCGTCGCCGACGCACCTTGCGTCGCCGACGCAACCTGCGTCAAAAACGCTACCTGCTTCGGCGCGCGGATTAGAAATACATACAATTTTGTGTTGACAGCACAACGCAACCAGCGTCGGCGACGCTACTTGCGTTATTGACGCTCCTCGCGTCGGCGACGCTTGTTATAATCCAGGCCATAGAATACAGATTTATTTAAATGTATCTGAAACCTTGGTTATATGATAGTTTTTTATTTTTGAAGTACAAACTTTAATTTTTTTCACGCTTCACAAGTGTGACCCTTTGATTAAGCTCGATGCGTTTTGGGGAATTTATTGCTTTTGGTTTTCGGAATTTTAAGTAGGTGCCACATGTGGGTGTTTAGCCTCGTATGTTAGCAAATTGAAACGTTTGAACGACGCCAATGTTTTTAACCGACTGCGACAGAAGGAGGCTTATGTTTTATGAATTTGAATTATTAGCGTCCCATCACAGCACGACGCGACCGTTGTATCTATAGAAAAGTATTAAAGGTACATACATAGCGAGTAACGTCATTTTAGGTCTATAGGCGTCTACAGACAGGTGTGTGCTGATGTGACACTCGAGTTGTTAGATCTTCACCACACAAGGCCACTTGTGTGATTAAACAACGTTTTACGAGTTCTAGAGCCATACAATAATGTACAAGATGGGACGACAACATACCATAATTCCATTGAAGTTTGAAGAGTATTAAAAGGAAGGACTTAAGTAAAGTTGATAAACAATGTACAGAGACACCATATGGTTATGCTCAATGGTTCATAGTTCGTTAAGTAAAGCGCACTCCACATGTGGACAGTTCCGCGGGAACACGAGAGTGTAGAGGGAGTATTCGCCTAGATTCGTGTAGTCCCGTGCATGTTTGACATGTCTCGCCTATTTTATAGACTAAGTAGAGATAGTTCGTTGTCGTCTCGATTCGATCGATTTTATATTTATATTCCTAGCGCTTTTTCCCGTAATAGGTTCGGGGTACACTTGACCATGATCCAGGATATTAGTCGATCAAGTAATTACAGTAGAGCAGCTACAATCACCTCTCTGACCCTGTTTACAGCAGATTAGCGATATTACACCGATGAATCGATATAATGTCGACGCGTTTTGACACCCACCACATCCCTAATAGGCGGAAATGTAGAGGGTCGACCAAAGTCCCGGCCAAAGTTTCGCCAAAAGTTTCGGCGGACATGTGGAGTACGCTTAAAAAAAAAATCTTGGCTTTAATGTCACGCTTGTGCACTCGCGAACGAGGGCCCGGGTCCGCCATAACCATGATAATGGTCATGATCAACACATTGGATCATGGTTACAAATTCGGTCGCCTGAATCTGCAGGTTTGATCACGATGTTTTCCCTCACCGTAAGAGCATCGGTTAGTATTCAACTAACGTACATAACTCAGAAAAGAGTCATCGGTACATGGCCGCAGCGGGATTCAAACCCGGTACCTCTCGCTTACGAGTCGGATACCTCAATCGGCCACGATATCAAGCGTCGAGGATATCAAGCGAAATTCACTTTACTACTTTCACATTTATCTATTTATTTGCTTCAAACAAGAAAAAACATTCACAAACACAAATTACAACAATTAGAAAACATATTCTGTTTAGCGGGAAAATAATTTCAAATATACACAATCACAACCACAGACTATGAACTGATCACAAATATAAACAGGAAAATTTGAATTTAGAATTTATTGAAGACATTTAGGTATTCAGCCTACATTTAGCCGTGTCCCGGCGCCCGACAAAAATTAAAAAAAACAAAAGTGTTGCATAATGATTAAAAAACTTATTATTTTATAAAAAAGAAAAAAGTGTATCCTTAAACAGCTGTTTTCGAATATGTAATTAGAACATTACGCTATGAGTGTAGATAAAATATTAAATAAATCAGTACTTAAGCGAGTTAATAATAAAAATAGTGTACAAATAAAGCGGTAAAACAAATGTCAATTTAAATATTATTATAACGTGGGCATACAGGAACTACTTGATTAATGAGTCTACATTTTTGTCGTTGGGTTGAGAAAACCGTAATTTAATCAGTGGTGGGACTCTTTCAAGCCTGAGGAATCTGCCTTGGTTCCATAGCTAATGGCTTTTATGCCACCGCTTTGTATTTTTGCCGCCAACAGGGTCGTATTTAAGCTATTGGAGGCCTTAAGTGCATAAAGTAATTGGGCCCCTATGACTTTGATAGAAAACTAATTTGCTAGAAAAACAGTCTAAGGCCAAGAAAAGAAAAAAGTCAAGGTATATGGGCCATACTTTTACTGCAATAAAGAACGCACGAAAAATGCCACTGGGAACCCTATAATTGTCTACGTGTTTTATGTACCGTTTTTTTTGTGTTAAATGTAAATTATCATGTCGTGGCTTCCTTTGTAATATATGTTTTCTTTCTTTCAATATGGCTGGAACACAATGACAACAAGTTTTTAGTGTGGCCCGGCCAAAGTAGACATCGGATCTGCGTATTAGAGAGAAACAACAGCTGCGGCTTTTCTGTCTGGAGGTGGTGGTGGACTGCATCGATAGATATTTGAGTGCAGGCCTCGGATGTTAGTGAGGTGCATTTTGAATATGAGGTCGTGCAGCCGCTGTTTATCGTTTTCTCTGTTTTTGTGATTTATAATTATTAGAGTGATTAGGTTGTTTTAGGAGAACGGCAGTTGGACGAGGTGGTGCTCCGCCTACCAGCTAACATGCTCACCACTACTGCACTAAGATTATTATTATATTACCTATGTTAACAGTATAAAAACAATGTATTAGTCGTGCCCTTCACTAGATCACAATGATGTCCCATTTTTACCAGAAATGAACGATTACTTGCAAGGCTACGTATATAGTATTAAGCATGCGCAATACCTATGTGGACACTAAAAACTGACGACATTGGTTAGATATGGACTTCACGAGTTAGAGCCAATTAAACATGTAAAATATAAAACACCGAAACAAACAATATAAAAATCGGTTTATCTCGGAAACTATTGGAAATAGAGAGCTGAAATTAAGTACAGTCATACAACTTATTCACGTTGATAATTTTCAAAAATAAAACCTTTTTTCCCGTATGTACAACTCGAGGACCCGGCGCACCTTAATTCGCGTACACCTACTTTACCCTTACCTACCCTATTTTCCTGCTTATAAGATTTCCTCTTGAATCACTCTGTCTATTGTTGAAGACCGCAAAAATCCGTTGCGTAGTTTAAATGATCTACGCGTACATACGACGGGAACCGTCTTCGTTTTGTACTATGTATGGATAGTGTAGTGTGTCGTTGGATAGGTCTTATGAAATGAGGGTGTGCAAATACAATTTTTTAGTTCATCGAGCCTTTAAACCAGCCGATAAGTCTAAGTGGGAAAGCAGACTCTGGTAGAGTCCGGGATAGAGGAAGATAAAGATGAGCGCTCCAAAAGTTAAACGATATTCACGACTGAATGTATAAACATCATTATACGACCACGGTGACATATTTGGTGTCATGTTTCTACGTAATAAAATCATGCAAGTTAAGTTGGACCCACTTCCCGGTTTCCGATTGAGCTGAGTTTTCTTTGCATTTTTTGTAAGTTCGATAACAATGCAATGTGATGTGATGTGTGATGTGATATGATCGAGCTGATATCGAGACGGAATATGGAAGATGGAAAGTGGCCATAGTAACTCCCAAACTACGCATACTCACAAACTGCAACGTTACGCCTTCTACCAAAATGGCGTAACCTCAGCTAATATTTGTCGATATTTTTCACTGCATTCCGAGATATATCATGTCCGTGTATCAAGGTCATGGCAGGCGAGACAATATGTTTTCTCGCAACTTGTAAATAATCGAGTAGGTAATTTTCACACTGTTTTTATCATAAAGAAAAAATTTTATATACAGAAGCAGAGAGTACATTTCGAGTTTAAATACGAGACAAAATATCAAACATCTCTATAACACACACACTAATGCAAATTCAGGGACGGAACAAGGCAGCCTATCTGCGGATAAGTTATATTTTGCTACGACTTTCTACTCGTAACGAACACAAACAAATCTGACTTGTATTTCGCTCCAGACGACTACGCAATTTTTTTAAACTTGTCCTTATCATTTAATATTGTCATTTTAATAAAAGGTAAGGTGTCTAGTGAATCAAACCCACGCCGTGATACCTACCACCTTCTTTTCGATCTCTCGATCCTACATACCGTGAATCGGCAGTGCTTGCTTTTGCAAAAAGGAGGGTTATGATTTTGACCAGTATTAATGTTTATTTGTTGCCTCATAACTTATAAACTAAGTAGGTACCTACTTACTTATCGTTAGAAGCGTTTTCATTGTTCACAGGTTGGCCTATGTGACTTCACAAATTGAATATGATGCCCTCTAGAGGACATAGTCATGAAAAAATTATAATAATGAAAAGGATAGGTACATTAATATAGTAAACAGGCAGCATATTCTTTATTTAATGCTGGTGCACCAGGACAGAATGTACTTGCATCTAATTATTATCTTGTTCTTCAAAGTGTTTACAACGCAGCACTTCCAATTTGCAACCCAGACATCACCATATTGGGTCTTTAGGAAACCTAGAAAAACAAATATTTATGTAAATAAACGTAAATACGTTATGTCTGTGGTTTTTATCCGAAAAGTCGCACTCACCAGAAAATATAGCAAGGATTCGAAATTCAAATTCGGCCCGGACTTCATCTTTTTCTCCAGCCATAAATTTCAAATTTTTATCCACCACCGACTTTGCCGTGGGATGGCCTATGGCATAGCCTCCTTCATCTTACAAGCCATGCTGTAGCACGGAACGGCAACGTCGCTGTGAATCGATTTACTCATTGTTTACATGTCAAAGTGCGGGAAAATTATGAACTTTATGATGATAAATTAAAAATGTATTGATAAAACTGCAAATTAACGCGTTTGTATGGACCATCTACGAAGGTAAATAAAAGTAAATATATTTATAATTATGCTAAAATTGGATAATACCATTTTTAAAAAACAACCCTTGACCATTTTTGTTATTAGTTTTTTACTTATTTCATAAATCAAATTCTATGTTATAATCATAATCTTTCTCTAACAGATGCAAAGGCGTTTTTGTATTTGAAAAATGCATTTAAAATTATGATGAGAACCTTAAAAATGGGAAAGTAGCTGTGCCGATGTTTTGCTTTCCAAAAGATGTAATTCTTTTAAACAAATGGACTTCTGCTATTCCCCGAGCATGTTGGAGTCCACCGAAGGATCTTTAGTATGCAGCAAACATTTTCGCATTGTGAAAGTTATCACAAGTACTTTAAACCACGATCTTTGATTATCCACGATGATGGAAGCGTTGAAAAAGTATGTAGATAGAAAAGGTAAGTAGTTAGTTTTTATATACTTAGGTACTTAAATAAAAATGTTTTAAATATATTATACCTAATATTTAGTAAATTAGGCAATATTTTTGGCTGGCATAGATTATTTTATTTCATAATAGCTTTTGGCCGCGATTGCGTCCGCATAAAATTCGGCTATAACGTTCCGGACCCGTTGCCGCGGGAATCACATTAAATATCGGGATAAATTATAGCATATGTGTTATTCGAGGCTATATGCTATATAACTACAAAATTTCATTAAAATCGTAAGTAACAAACATCCATTACGTACAAAACCAAACAAACATTATATTTCGCATTTATAATATTAGGATAATACAATTGCAAGTAGGTAGATAGGTAAATAGTACAGGAATCTATCCAATTTCATATTATCTAACTAATGTAACTTATGAATATAATTTATCACATAAATAACTAATAACATTAAACGACGACGACCGCGATGATAGTTTTACAGTAATCTTCAGATTCACTAAAATAAAAAAATGCGACGTTGTCAAATTTCTGCGCATGGCTTGTATGATGAAGGAGGCTATGCCTATGGGGATGGCGCAGAATCTCTTCGCCATCCATGGCATCCGTCTATGGTTCGTCACTGCTTCAACGTCAGTCCAACCAAACAACAATCTGTTGTTATTATTAAATTGATATTTGTACAGAGCAGAGAGGAGATAAAACTAGATTTTACGGGAAGTCTCCCAGGCCAAAACGAGATAAATCCACAAATTAAACATAACAAACATGTATGTACGTAAAGAAATATATATATATATATATATATATATATTCTTTATTGTACATGAAAAATTTTACAGAGTTAAAATCTTAAGATAGTTCACAAAGGCGAGCTTATCTCTGCAAGAGATCTCTTCCAGCCAACCTGAGAGGTGTGAAAGCAATAAAGCGGGTACTTGAGCAATACATAATCCGGAACCATTACTTTTACCGCATCCAAACAAACAGTATCCTCCTTTTATTTTTGTTCTATGGCATCCTCTCATTTTCAGAACATATAAAGCATTTGTAATGTTTAAAATTTTAGTGGGTGAAGTAGGGCGCGTAGCCTAAAGGATCGGAATAAAAATATGGTATTTGAATTTAAAAAAACAATTTCTATTTTCTTTGGGATTTGTTGATACACCAAAATATCTTAGGTTAAAGCGGCTTATAGATAACCTACAACAGTTAATTTAAATAAGGGTTCTTTAGAGTGCTTTGATCGATAATGCATATTGTCAACAATGTTTGATAAAAAGGTAAGCTAAAAATAATAAATTCAGCTGAAGGTTCTGCGAAGCCACAACCAGCTATTCAAAATTGCTGCAAGCAGACGGCTGACTTTTCTCGGTCGAGAAACATATGTTACAAACTGGAGAGATCAACCCGAACAAAACAACAACACAAAATCGCTGGCAGCACATCCAGCAAATGTAAGTAAACCAAAGGGACCACTCCAGGGCGAATCCCTACATATTAACTCAAAAACCCATAAAAAATTCCAACAGCGAAATTTTTTTAAAACTTTGATTTAGAGCTCGTTGGATTAGTCTTGACAAATATTCTGACCAAATCATTTAGAACGCGTGATAAGAGCGTGCTATGAAACATTTTTCATTTAAAAATTTGTTGGTGTGTACTCGTATATTGAGTGTTGTTTTCGAATAATAACTCTATGAGTTAGCCTATCAGGCCTGCAAGGGATATCTTTGACTTTTGGGACACGCTTTATAAGACATTTGGACTCATTTCACCCGGTGGCAAGTGACGATGCGGCCGCAGCTTATTCTTCACGCTAGCCAAAAATCCCTAAAATTAATTTCTTTGATAATAAGTCTACCTAATTCATTTTAAAATAAGTGTTTTAGTAAGTAGCTTGATAATGTGAATCGTGTGTCACAAAGAACCCATGATCTTGTTGTCGTTAGGTCTACCGGACTAGTTTACCGCCTGCGTATTACTTATTTGTACTTAGTGTGAAGTTTACTTAACTCTATAAACATTTATACAGAATTCATGCTTTTGTAAAATGGAGCCGCTTGCGTAGACGCTAATGACGTATTTATATAGAATTTGTTCGTAATCAGACATATTATAGGACTGCAAATTGAAAACACGGTAGTAAGATGGACGTATGCGACTTCCTTACATCACTGTGTAATAATAGCTGAATTAATTTAATTAACATACTTAGGTATATTATTTATCATCATCATCATCATATTAGCCAAATTACGCTCACTGCTGGGCATAGGCTGCGCAAAGGTCGGTTCTGTGGCTGTGCATCCACCTGGTACCTACGATTGTTACCAGGTCGTCGGTCCACCTTGTGGGGCCCGACCCACTCTGCGTCTTCGGATACGTGGTCACCACTCGAGAGCACTTAAGCTTTGCAATTCTTCGGGTTATGACAAACCCGAGGTATGGCCCTTTCCATTGCCCTTTGAGTGTCTGTGAGTTTTCTTATAAAGTTTACAATGAGTGACCACATCTCCGTTCCATAAATCATCACTGGCAACACACATTGGCAATAAATAAATAAAATTAAATTTTATTCACAACTTTTCGTTATTATTGTCCGAGCCGTCAATCGCGGATTCTGGCAGAATATGCTTTCCTGTTCTTTTTCCTCCATTTCCTTCAGTCTTCAGCATGAGCTTTTAGCTAGTTTAGGATTAGCTTCAGTATTAGTATTGGCCTCCTGCACCGAAGGACCTTTTTCCTGATATCAGTAGGTGTAAAATTTTGATATTGCGTCCATCTGTCCTTAGTGTTTACGCAGCATATGACCAAACTAGCAGCGCAAGCCATTCTCTTTAATCATATTTACGAAGTCTCTAACGTCAGTGCTTCCACGAATGTACGCGTTACGTACTTGGTTAATTCGCGCGCGACACGCCGCATATTGACTGCAATATTTTTATTTTGATAGCGTGGAGTCCTGCTTGCCTGCTATTAATATATACAAAGAGATTGGAAAGTTAGCTACCTTCATGGTTTCATTATTTTTTGTCTCTGACCTGGCACGCATTTTTTGTATGAAATAGCTGTCACAGCCCCCTCTGAATACTGGTATATTTTTTCTTTGTATATATATTGGGCTATATATGTAGTATATAACTAGTGGGCCCAGCGCGAGTTTGTTTGCAAGGCGTTCTACCCCTACGTGCACCTACTTTACCCCTACTCTTTTTTTCTTACTCTGAAACCTTCCTCTTGAAGAGCGATTCGAGACCAATTTAGAATGATAATTTCAAATATTGTACTTACCACGGGTTTCGGAGATAACCGCTCCGATGTCAAGTCCCGTATCTCTGTAGCTGTCGTGACATAGTAACAGAGGTACGGGATTTGAGATCCTAAAATCTCTGCCAAACATAAGGGGCTTATATCTATACATAGTATAAAACAAAATCGCTTCCCGCCGTCTGTCCCTATATATCTATGTACGCATAGATCTTTATAACTACGCAACGGATTTTAATGCGGTTTTCAACAATAAATAGAGTAATTCAAGAGGAAGAAAAAGTGCAAGAAGAAAGTGCCAAGTTAAAAGATTATTACTTCACTGTATTTTAAAATTCAATAGATCTTTGTTATGATTTCCTTAGCTTTCACCCACCTATTAAGGGCTAACCACATTCACAACACAATACTGTAACCGGTAGACCTCGACCCATGTTTCGATCCTCCACGGGTCATCGTTGACTTCGGTCGAGGTTTACCGGTTATAGTTGAGTGTTGTCTTAATAAAGGAATGACATGAATGTGAAATACATATCTATCTATATTCGATATAGGAGAACGTATATAATGATTGGAACTCTAAGAAATTTTTTCACTTCATTTGCGAATTATAATTTTAGTAACATATTTAGAAGTAAGTTATAAGTTTAAATGTATTCTTTGATATGTTTTTGTTAATGTAAAAACACATTTATAATGAAAAAGGAACGTTGTTATTAAAATAAAACAGAAAACTTCTAAAAACGTCCAAAAGTACAGGCATTGGCACTCATAGTACAATAATTGGCACTCTAATTACTAGTGATTGGCACTTCTACTTTCTATCTAATTATGTCGCATTTTTTAATGGTAGGTAAAAGGTAGGGGGACCATTAGCGTAGGGTAAAGTAGAAGTAGGGGTACAGTAGGGTAGGATAGGGATAAGGCAGGGGTAGAGTAAAATAGAAAAGAAGTAGTGTATGGTAGGAGTAGGACACCACGCGAACGAAGTCGCAACGGGCCAACAGTACAAGTAAAAATCGATTTGCAGAATATAACTTGAATCGAAAATCGATTTGACTAATTCTTGTTTGTTGGCTTTCTACTGAGCCCTTTTCGAAACTGGTTTCCTAAAATATCCCTTTAACGACTGAAACATCACTATAATTTTTTGGCTTGGATATAATAAATATTCATCTTGGCGTTATGTCCCGGATGTGCTCGCGCGTCCGAGGGCCCAGTGTCTGCCTTGACCATGATCCAGGTTTTGGCTGATTAGGTAATTATAATTATAAGTGGAGCGACTGCCATATATATCTGACCTCCATGACCCTGCTATCAGTGGAAGCTGACTAGATTGGATCATGATTATACATTCAGTCGGCCAGAATATGCAGGTTTCGTTACGATATTTTCCCTCACCATAAGAGCAAAGGTTAGTATTCAACTAATGTAGGTACATAACTCAGAAAAGAATAATTGGTACATGACGGCAGGGGGATTTGAACCCAGTACCTCTCGCTTACGAGTCGAATGCTTTGACCACACGGCCACCAGTGCTTAGTGTATGCTATTGATATTTATCTTTATTTTGATACAATTTATCACTACATATTATAAAACAAAGTCCCATGCCGCGTCTGTCTGTCTGTTCGCGATAAACTTAAAAATGCATATTATTGTAAAGAAAAGCCAAGAAAACCCGTGCGAAGCCGGGGCGGGGCGGGTAGCTAGTTTTAGACGGTTTTTTAATGTTAGTGCGTCTTACGGCTCAACTTTAAATTAGAATGATAGCACTTTAGCAAATAATTAATTTCGTTTTAATGCTGTTTAATGGTGGCAGGTTTGCCATACAAGGTTGGCCATACATATTTAGAAGTAATTTATATGTCTAAATGTATTCTTTGATATGTTTTTATTTATGTAAAAACACATTTATAATGAAAAAGAAACGTTTTTATTAAAATAAAACAGAAAACTTCTAAAAACAGCAAAAAGTACAGTCATTAGCATTCTAATTACTAGTGATTGGCACTTCTTTTTCCTATTTAATTATGTCACATTTTTAATGGTAAGGGGTTTTTAGGGTAAGGGTCTGTTAGCATATGGTAAAGTAGAAGTAGGAGTACAGTAGGGTAGTGGTTAGTGATAGGGCAGGGGTAGAATAGGATAGGATAGAGGTAGTGTAGGGTAGGGGTAGGAACGCAAACGAAGTCGCACCGGGCCAATAGTTATAAATAAAAAACGATTTGCCGAATATAATATGTTCGCGCATCTACACCTATTTGACTAATTCTTTTATGTCGGGTTTGTATTGAGCAGTTTTTAAGACTAGCTTCTTAAAATTCCCTTACATTCGCTCTAACGACTGAAACATTATAATGTTATTACATTACATTGCAATCTACATAACTTAAATTCTTTTAAATGACACACTGAACCCGAATGTTGTGTCACCAATATGGGACTCATACTAGAACAACCTAAGTATTTAATGTTAACTGTTTATAATGCAACAATATGTGTTCTGCAGGTATACCTAACCTAAAAAAATAAATAAGTAACCTCTTCAAGTAATAATCATCTTGGCGTTAATGTCCCGGTTGTGCTCTCGCGTCCCAGGATAAGCCTTGCCTATGATCCAGGTTTTGGCAGATTAGGCACTTATAATTACAAGTGGAGCGAATGCCATATATATCTGACCTCGATGACCCTGCTACCAGGGGAACCTGACCAGATTGGATCATGATTACACATTTAGTCGCCAGAATGTGCAGGTTTATCACGATGTTTTGTCTCACCGTAAGAATCATCATCACGAAAAGAATCATTGGTACATGACCACAGTGGGTTTCGAACCTGGTACTTGTCGCTTACGAATCGAATGCTTTAACCACTCGGCCACCGACAATTTACTTAAATTGATATTTAAAGTAAAGAAAAGCCGAGAAAACCTGTGCGAAGCCGGGGCGATTAGCTAGTTTTAGACGTATTAATTCAACTGTTTTTGAATGTTAGTTCTCCTTGGGGCTCAATTAAGATTAGAATGCACTTTAACAAATAATAAATGCGTTTTAATGCTGTTTAATGATGGCAGGTTTGCCATAAAACAGTAACAATGGGTTTGCCATACAGCCAAAATATTAAAATAGGTTTGAGTCGTTAGAGCGCGCCATCTATAGGAGTTTTTGAGAAAGCTTAACTTAAACACTATTTATTTGTCAAGACAATGTTTGTATGCAATAAAAAAGTGGTAGTGGTAGGGTAGGTGTAGGGTTGGAGTAAGGTAGGGTTAGGGTAGGGGTAGGATAGAATAGCGTAAAATAGGGGTAGAGTAGGGTAGGGTAGAGGACCGTAGTCGCGCCGGGCCCTCTAGTATTCAATGAAATGAAACGACTTTTAACGACAATTTCTAGACGTAAAATCTAAGAACAACAAGAATTCGTGAAGGAGCAACAAATATACTTATAATCAGTAAATTTGAAGGATTTTGAGTATATTTCACGCTCCTTCACGCAAAAACTACTAAACAGATTTTAATAAAATTTGATAGTCATGTAGCATGTAGCCCAGAATAGGGCATAGATAGCTATAAATTATCCCAATATTTAATGTGATTTTCTCCGGAAACAAATGCCGAATGCAAGGATAATCCACCTAAAATGTGTTATTTGTAAATTATTTTTGTTGTTATTTGAAACAAGCCCCCAAAAATATAATGATATAGTATATTTTTGAATCCTCTCAGATAGTGCTTCCATTTGATACCACACACGATAAGCTTAAGTAAATAAAAAAAAATTTTTAGCGTACATCCGCCAACTCGAATTCTGAGATTCCGGTCCAAAATCGGGAGTGCCAACCTCGAAATTCATATTTAGCAGGTCTCAATTAGTAAAACAACACGTTTGGCCAATTTTTACCCAAAATGCCGCTAGGATTGTAACCCGTCGAATTATTGACAAGTTTTGAACAAAATTCAATTGTTGGATAGGACGTATTGTACGACTAAAATTTACATCAGGGGTGTTTGTGTTTTTTCGTTGCATCCAACCCTGATAACTGGAAGACGTTACGGAAAGTTAGACAGAGAGAAACTAGGCCCAAAATTATGAATTTGTTATATCAGCCCACTGCTTACAAAGATATATATAAGAGGAGTATTGGCCACATGTGTGTAGCTCTATATAATCATCTTCCTGAAGACTTGAAGTTGTTGACTGAGAATTCATTCAAATCTAAACTGACTGCTTGGTTACTCCACCATTCTTTCTATAGTGTTAAAGTATCTAGAATTTAAAGTATGAACGACAAATGATTTAGATTCACAATGTTTGCACACTTGCATGCAAGTTAAATACCTACCACTGTATTAATGTTAAGAACTGTATTGTCAACTACTGTATTCTTGCAAAACTATTTAATTTGATTTGATTATGTAATTGATTTGAGCAATTTTAAAAATAAAGCAGTCTGAATTAAGGTATTTAAAACAAAAACGAATAAAATCGTACGCTCGGTTCAGTTGCTATGCTAAATCGAAAAATCCAAAATGACGGCTGTTTTTTTTAATTATGGATTTTCCCCATATGAGATGTTTTGGGACTTTTGGTATATCAATCAGGATAGTATTCTTTACGTTTCCACAAATTTTTAGCTTGTTATTTCAAATGTCCGGGTCAATGTCTAATTTTCCTGCACTAATAGGTTTAGCATATTCAGCTAGATTATTGCTGTAAAAAAAGAAATATGTGCGGTCACTCGATGTACGCCCAGGATTATGGCATGAAGGTACACTAATGGATACCTTGACAATAACTGTAATTATTGGTACAATATCAGTATATAGTTATTCGAACCACCTTTAGTATAATGATTGGCAGTGCCAATAATTCGTTGCTAAGTGATTTTATGTATTTCAAAACTATGATTTTATTCTATTCTAATTCTGACTTTTGAAATTGTTAAAACATAAAGCAACAATTAAAAAAATCCAATTTTGGTCATTGGCATAGGTGCCAATGAATTAGACTTTAGTACAAGAAAAAAATCAGTCATTGGCACCCAATTAATTAGAGTTGAGTTATGTAAATGCTTGTAAAACCGAATTAAAATGATTGTTTATTTATTAAGCTAACCGTAGAAAGTATTTTTTTACATGAAATTCAACACAAAACTTAAATAAGATAGTTTTTATCAAACCTGGTCCATGTTAAATTCACAAGAATCTCCACTAAACGCGCGCAATCTCCGGACGCCACGACTTATTTTTGTTTGCTACATCATTTGACTTATTATAATGTGAGGTAACGGTAGGAGTATATATGGAAGTAAATACATTTTAGTATCTATTATTGCGTCGGTGGTCGAGTGGTTAAGGTATCCGAGTTCGGATCCCACTGCGGCCATGTGCCAATGACTCTTTTCTAAGCTATGTACCTTAGTTGAATACTTGTTACTAATACTAGTTTGACGACCTGAGTGGTTTAGTGGTCAACATGTCTGCCGGTCTGCCACGCAAGAGGTCCCGGGTTCGATTCCCGGCCAGGCAGAAATTGAAATGATGAATTTTAAATTCTGTTACGGGTCTGGGTGTTCTATGTATATTAAGTATGTTTTAAAAAAAAAGTATATCATTAGTATATCAGTTATCTAGCACCCATAGTACAAGCTTTGCTTAGTTTGAGGCTAGATGTAGCTGTGTGAATTTGTCCGTGATTATTTATTTATTATTTTATTTATTTATAGTAAACGATGCTCTTACGGTGAGGGAAAACATCGTGATGAAACGCACAGTTAGGTGACTGAGCTGACCATGATCCAATCTGGTCAGCTTCCTCTGGTAGCAGGGTCGCGGAGGTCACATGGCAGTCGCTCTGCTGTAATTACCTGATCTGCCAAATCTTGAATCATGGTCAAGGCGGACCCCGGGCTCTCGTGCACGAGAGCATAACCTGGACATTACCTAACGCCAAGATGATTTTTTTTAATTGCCCACAGGAACTTGAATGAGTCTATAGATAGTGTTTGTTTTATTATTTAGTTACTCTGACTGTGTACAAATCATAAAATACATAGTTGTTTCACTATTATTTGTTTGCGCTTTATGTAATACTTATAGTCACAAACAAACAGCACATACATATACCATAGATTCCTTAGGTACCTACAGACGAACAATCAAGGCCTCAGGGACTATGCCAGAACGCGTCAGTTTTCTTTGATCCCCTGTGGAGCCTTCTGCGTAGAAGTAATTGAAGCGCAACCTATTTTTTAGTGTCAGATTTTGTATTCAACGCGAAAAATCAATTTTGATAGACAGCTTATTCAATATTTTATAGGTGGTAGTATTCTACAGGAAAACGTATTAGTTTGTATACACTGCACAAACCATTTGGACACCGTTTACGATTTTCGGCTGTGAGCAAAGAAACGCAAAAATGTTATTGGATAATTAAACGGGTCTTCGTAAGATAGTAAAAACCGTTATTTGATAATCCAACGCCGACAGTTTATAAACTGTCGAACAATTGTGAACAATCGCAATTTATTTCTGGGCCTTGTTGACGGAGCCCCGCTTCGCGTTTTTTAATTTTCTTTATTATTGCCTTGGGAGGCATACGGTCCCTCTGACGGAAAGCGGCCACCATCACCTGCGACCTAGAGGTACCTGTAGACAAGCTGTTTGAAGAAACGTAATATGTTGTATTGCAAAGGAGACTCGCAATGCCCGTACATTGGTTGGATGCCAGACATCTAAATGATATGGATGAAATCTATTCCATCGTCGGAGGGTACGGTGGCACTGAACTAGACAGTTTTTCGGAATATTCCCTGTAATGCAGATGAAGAGAATACACAGAGGGCCGACGTCTTTCCGGGGGCCATTCGAATAGCCCAGCGTTGGATGGGATCAAGTGGAAGGAGTTGGTATTGGGGTGCACCAGCACATAGGTGGGAGCAGTACTCCATATGGGGACGGACCTGTATTTTGTATAGTAAAAGCAGTGGCTCGGCTTTATTAAGGAGGTACCCTAAGCTTGTTTGAAGTCAGTTTGGCTCCAAGTGATTCCTAAATTGGGATTCATCTGAAATATCGATGCCAAGGATCCTGATACTCTTCGAGAAAGTAGTAAAAACGTTCTGGAACTGTGACACTGTACAAAATGGGGACTTTTTTTTACTGTGAACGCACAAACTTGTGTCCAGGCGGACGGCCAATACCGCATGGAAACGCCGCAATGCAACGCATGGAAAGAAAATGTCAAAATTTCTGGTATAAATGCTGACACCCATTTAAACCTGTTTTGCAAAGGCTCAAAAGACTGAGTGTCCCAAGTACGGCATCACGACAAGCACAGGCTTCACAGTGAGGCCGCCGCTCTGGAGCGAGGCGTGCGTGACATATATTGATCGACGAATTTGGATTCATCTCAGTTTCGCGGCCGATTTCGTAATAATAGGTTTATCCTAATTCAAAACAGTTCTTTTTTTATCACTGATTCCCAAAAATGTTTCTTTTTGTCTTAATATTTTTTATTTCTTTAACATGCTACGTGCATTTTAGATATAAACGCAAACATTTATATAAACTTAGTGATAGTATACCCGAGATTGGAGGTTTGCCCGTAATTGGTCATACGCATTGGTTTATAGGCGGGCCGGAAAGTAAGTGCTTTATAAATGATAGGAAAAATACTCTGGCTTAGAACTGAAATGTAATTAACAGTTTTCTTTTCAGAAATTATGGGTAATTTAAAACAGTTAGCAGAGTTAATTGAAGAGAAAGGTGGTACATCACAACTCTGGATTGGTCCTAATATGTATTATGGTGAGTTTTATAATTTTTAATTCTCATTATTTCAAGTTTTTAAATTTAAAATATGAGTATATTTTATCTTTTATAATTATTTAAGTAACACATTCAAATGAATAAATAAATAAAAATAATATTATTAAGTGCCCCAATTAAAAATAATGATAAAAAAAGATTATAATTGCTTGGTACGTAGGTTGAATGAATAATTGAAAGAATTATCAATCAATAATGTTCGAATTCTAAACGATTGCATTTCTCGTGAGAAGGTCCACGAGCATCGGAATCTCGATCTAAATAAAATTAAATCAGTAATAATAAGTATTTAAATAATATATATATTGTTCTGGACTTATACCTCTGTGCCTACACACTCAAAATAATAATTATGTTAAACAAAACAGATAAAATACTAGTTAATAAATCGATCTTTTACAATATCACCGATGTGATCGTGATACGTACGTCTCTCCGTCTTCTACTTCCGATCATTCCATTGACTCGTGCATTGATGTAGATATATCTTTTATTAAGCTTCTTTCATTCAACCTTTCTACATGCCCAAACCAGCTAAGCATTCCTTTCTCTCTGATAGGTTTTTTTTATTGAAATAGTCAGGTAGTTGACTGCCATCTCACCTGACCTTAAGTGCGGATGCAGTCTACTGTGGAGCATACCTGTCTATAAAATACATATCCACTCTTGTCTTAAAGAGACCCAAGTAATAGTGCTCAGGGAAAACATGTGTAGGCAGCGAGTTTCAATCCCTTGCTGTTCGCATCAGGGAAAAATTAATAAAAACGCACTTGGTGCGCATAGATGGAATGTTGAGAACAAAGGGAAGGTACACTGACCTACACCTGGAGCCCCGAAGATGGAATGGGTCTGGGGGAACTAACTCGTGTAATTCCGTTGCACATTCCTCAAAGTGTAGCCGCCAGAGATGCCACTTTGCGGCGGTGATCCAGATCCTGGAGATTCCATTGCACCAATGGGGGATTGTCAATCAGTTTTTGGCGCGTCTATCAACCGAGTCCAGAACAGTTAGATACACCTTGGCAGATCCGTCCCATAGGTTATAGTATCAACCTCTGCTCAGATGAGTTTCACCTTCTTTTACTTCTTACTCTATTCCGTAAATTATTTTTCATTGGTATCAAGTAGTTGTGGAGTATTCCTTATTTATTCTAGTTTAATGCTTCCTCTGCCACACCCAACTAAAATAATAAAACAAAATCGTGCGTCATGCGATCAGTAAACGAATAAATAATTTTGCTTTTAGAAGCAAATTAATGTACTTTCACACTATTCGTAATAATAAAATAGGTATATTAGATGTCGTACGATCGTTGAGTGGCAAGGCCTAGGCTAGTTTGCACCATGGTATTTCACAGAAACTAAGATCAGTTTACTGCCTGCACATAAATTACCACCGATTAACGATTCATAGTTTTTTGCCGCCAATCGAGCGACTGAGTATCATTTTGACGTTACTGTCACGGTTGTGCTCCCGCGCACGAGGGCCCGAGGTCCGGCTTGACCATGATCCAGGATTTGGCAGATCAACTAATTACAGTAGAGCGACTGACATCTGACCACCGTAATCCTGCTACCAGGGGAACCTGACCAGATTGGTACATGGTTACACATTCAGTCGCCTAAATGAGCAGGTTTTATCACGATATTCCCTCACCGTAAGAGCATTGGTTAGTGTTCAACTAATGTACATTACTCAGAAAAGAGTCATTGTACATAACGGCAGTGGACTTCGAACCCGATACCTCGCGCTTTCGAGTCGGATAGCTTTACCACTAGGCCCCCGACGCTCTCTGACTTCCCTGACGACGACCGAGTATATAATACTGGCTTATATAGTAAAAATATTGAACTCGGCGCGACTTCGGTCGCGTAAACCTACTTTTCCCCTACCCTTTTTTTCTTGCTTATAAACCCTTCTCTTGATTTACTCTATCTATTGTTGAAAATCCGTTGCGTAGTTTAAAAATCTAAGCGTACATAGATACATAGGGACAGACGGCGGGAAGTGACTTTGTTTTATATTACGTATAGATAACAAGCTCTAGCATATAGACAAATCTGGCACTGTCCAACATCGTCACTAAATAAAAAACGTGATAATGTAACCAACACTGAATAAAAGAATATTGCATTAGGAGAGACTAAACTAACACACCAAATATAAAACAAAATTCACATTTAAAAGGTGTGATTAGATTAACACAACTATGCGAATTTACAGTTTTTTATAGTATCTGAGATAAACCGCGGACAGACAGACAGACCGACTGATGGGCATGTAAAAAACAGGTAAAAGAGTTTCTATTTATTCTACTGAAACCTGAAAAGGTGTGCTTCCGTTTCAACACCTGTATAGCCAGGGTCTTCAGTAGTGACCCATGAGAGCCAATAACTTTTAACACTCAGGCACGGCCCAAGGACAAGCTATCCTGTTTTCGAACGATATTTAGTCCGACTTGCGAGTGTTTCTTTAACATGACGACTACCTATTTATTAATATTAAGTAGGATACTAAAAAACGAACCGAGGGCATCCAAAGATTAGAGTATTGGCGTGCAATATTTGTGTTCCGTAACATGCTAACAAATATTGTCAGTAGTAATATAGCAATAGCTCGCGATTTAGTATTTAGACCGCGAACATAAAATAGGTAGTTCACGTTTACTAATCCAACATGGTCTAAAGCGCACTCAAATAAAACGTATAATTATTAACTTGCTTCGTTCCGTGGTTAAGTTGACGTAAGGCACCGTGGAAGCAATTTCGGAATATGTGTTTTATCAGAAAAAATTTCTTCAAAGTTTGTTCAGTAGTTTTTGCGTGAAAGAGGTACATGTTAATACAAATACATGTTTAAATCGCATTTTATTATATTAGCTGACAGTCCGGAAGGGAATCTCAGCTGATATGTACCTACAGCTCGGCGAATCAGATTTTGTCAAACGAGTTGAACAGGTCAGGTCACATGCAAAAAAAGGCGTGAAGGAACTTTTCAATCTCTTGGGGTCAGTACCTAGAGTGTAAGTGTGCATTCGTAATAAACGTAACTACTGCGTTTGCGTTCAGTTCCAATTTTGTATGAAAATTTTAACAGCGCCTCTAGCGGAAAGAGATAGTAACAAAATATACGAGACGATACGAATTCTGAAAACGAGTGTATCTGCCAATATGACGTTTCACTGATTTTTGCGTACGCTCCCTTGGTCGAAAGTATAGTAAAAATTATACGACTTCAAAACGAATACTACTACGAATCAAAACGCTTATTTCGATTATGCTTACTCCCGGTTTAATGAAGCTTCTTAATTTATACGGGTTATTTAAATCGATGAATAAGATCATAGCCTCCTTCATCTATGATAAGATTTGTTTCATTTTATTTTGCAAGAGTAAAGAAGACAACCAAAAATCCTGGCGGGAAACCGCCATTAAAAATAGTTTCAACCAAAGAGTTTGTATTATTTCTAGGGTCTCAGCAAAGAGTTTGATTACCTACGGTATTGTCAAAACAGGCTCTTTGTATTTATTTGCGCTTACAATAAAAAACGAAATATTTTTAAAGTAATTACTATTATAGAATATTTTATAGAGTATTAGCAAATTTTGCTATTCAATTATGTTCAACAAACGCAGAATTTCCCTGGCCAAATATCTAGTGAGTTGTGAAACTATTTTATGTGTCATTTGTCAGTTACACTCGCAAAACTTTCCTTCGAGTGAGCAAATGAACGCAGTCAATACGTTCAGAACCTTATCATCAATAGTAAAATTTTATTTCAAACTCATATAGCCAGAGGCACTGTTCAAGTTTTCATACAAAAGAGAACAAATAGTATTGAAGATAGTAAGCTCGATTAACGTGATCTAATCAATAATCAATAATAAAAGAAGAATAATAGAAGTTGACAAATCAATAATGAGGAAAACTGGGGACAGCCTATTAACTCTGACCTTGAACGTGGCCGAAACATACATAACACATAAACTGACAAAAAAGACAGCGTTATTGCATTAACTAGATATTTATTTATTTTATAACGATAATAACCTGCTGAGACGTGCGAGGATCTGTACTTATCTGTTTATTAGGAGGGCCTTTTTGGTAATGTGATACTGACCTACTAAATTTTAACTTACGTATTTCTTTGGAATCAACTTTAAATTTTTCACTTTAAGTTGGTCTTGGGTGGTACAGGTGTCGGTAAAGAACGCATTCGTAGGGCGTCGTCTCGTGTGATAGTCGAAACTAGACGATTATTTACCGCCGACTAATGTATAATATCTACTTTGTTGGCATCTGTCCTTCAACGTTAACTTGTAGTCTATTTCTCTACAAGTAAATAGTGTTACCTTTATTGCCACTAAACCTACTTAAACCTAATTTTTGTTATTTCATATATTCATACATGTTAAAAAATACCATGAGCTACAGGTCAGCACCACACCACACAGTAGGTAGGTACATTAGCTACAAAATCGCGGCAGAGCGATCTAGTTTGGACTAGTTATTCTATAGACGCACAATTTGTAAATGTGTTATTGTAACTGACTCGTAAGCGAGAGGTACCGGGTTCGAATCCCACTGCCGCCATGTACCAATTACTCTTTTCTGAGTTATGTACATTAATTGAACACTAACCGATGCTCTTACGGTGAGAGAAAATGATCCAATCTGGTCAGGTTCCCCTGTTTTACCAGGCAGGGTCACGGAGGTCAGATGGCAGTCTGCCAAATCCTGGATCATGATCAGGGCCCTCGTGCGCCAGAGCACGACTGGGACAATTACGCCAAGATGATCGATCTGAGAAGTGATTTCTAAAGAGCTTAGAGAGATAAACACTTTATTGCTCATAAAACAACAATATCAATAAACTATAATAACAAAGATCAACTCAACTCAACTACCAATTGGGTTTTTTTTTAATCTTTGACCGCTCGAGAGTCCCAACCTATCATCGTCGAACGAAGTGGTTTCCGTTTATATGTTTTGCAGTAACGTAGGTCGTAGCTGTGTAAAGTCCGAGTCTAGTCTGCAGGTCACTGAACCTATATAGAGCGCTTTTAAAACAAAACTGACACGTGAAAGAGGCTAGACGTTGGTGAAGCTGTGTTCGAGATGATGACCTTCAAAACGAGACGTGACCTTTGAAAACATGGTCGTAATTATTGAGCCGGCACTCCTCGCCCATGGTGTTCTTTTTTTTATGACGGCTAGTAAAATATCTATACCGAATTGAATTAAATAAATAAATATGCTAATAAATATGATAGGACAAATTCACACAGCGCCATCTAGCCCCAAAGTAAGCAAACCTTGTGTTATGGGTGTTAGATAACTGAAAAACTACTATGTATGAGTAGTTTATCAGTTATACTTATTTTAAATACATAATTATTTTATATACACCCAGAACCGTAACAGAAATTCAAATTAATGATTTCAATTTCTGCTTGGTCGGGAAACCCGGGACCTCGGTGTGGCATACCGGACAGATGTTAACCAACTGAACCACTCGTTCATGAATATTTTCTAAGCTTTAAAATTTACAGGTCGTAAATTTCATTTATAACCAGTTCATGAATATTTTCTTAGCTATAAAATTTACAGAGCTATAAGTAAATAACTAATAACTGCTTATCTTTGATTTCAGCAACGTACAATTTAGACGACACCCAAATGATCTTGGAAAATTGTCTAGAAAAGGATTATTCGTACAAATTTTTAAGACCATGGCTCGGAAATGGATTGTTTGTCGCACCAGGTAATCCCTACTACTAAGTTATCTAGTGTGGTACCTTCCTCTATGTGTTTAGCTACTCCTGCATGCCTCTTTGCATATATTGCCGTAACAAATTTGTTTAAAATTTCCTCCAAAGCGGAGACAATGGGGGAGGAAATTTACTTATGTATATGTATAATGTAATAATTTAAATAATAATACCTACGCTTTATTTAATATAAAAATACGGTAAGGTACATTTTAAATGTCAGTTGTGATAAGAACATAACAATGTTTGTTGCCCTGCTTCCCAAACTAGGAATAACCTGTCTTGGGAATCAGTGAAACCACCCATGGCGCCACATCATATTTTTTAGACTGGAATTCAACAAGAAAACTTACTATAGAACAAAAATTAACTATTTGATTTGATTAAATGTGTGAATCTATATAACAATATAACAACAATGTAACGCTCCGTAGTACCTACGTTAACCGTAGTAAGGACAAAGGCATGCGCTATGAACCTAACTATTTACGTGCTTTAACAATAAATAAACGTTATGTACGGTCCAGTGTCAATCTGGCGCAACAACCGAAAGGTACTGGTGCCAATCTTCCACCGGCGACTGATCAGCGAGTTCGTGGTTATCTTCGGGCAGCAGGCGCAGGTGCTGGCCAAGAGCCTGCTCGAGCACACTGGCCGCCAGTTCGACATCTACCCCTACATCACCAGCTGCATGCTGGACATCGTCTTTGGTGAGTCAATTAACTTCATCCCTAACTTCAATGTCTGTTTTTGTCTTTGTCGGTGCGGCTGTGGTAGACGCCATAACTTCTTGGCGCCATAACTTTTGTTCAGTTTGAAACTTTCGCCGGTGAACCGGAACGGTGATCCATGTTGCTATAAAGTTCGAAAATATAATTACCTGTCCAACGGCGATATACACATAGCATGTTGTTCATATCAGTATGTTCAATGAATATAAATACTTTTAGTTCTATATGAGTTTGACAGTTCTTGCAACAGTAAAGTAGCCCACGGTGTACTGGTACACTGTAAGTACAAGGATTGTACCTACTACGCCCGGCCAAACGCCACAAACTGCATACCATGCATTTCCGCAAATTAATATTTGCTGACTAATTCTGTATGACAAATAAATCAGTACTTTGCGATATAGATGAAGTGAACTTTTGTGTATTAAAATGGAATAGAAACTAGAGTAGCATAATGTTTAGGTTTAGGTTTAGGTTAGGGGCTCCCATTTTCCGTACTTGGACTCACAATCGGTCCTTTGTACGTGACTGAGAGCCGGCTATTGTAGCCAGCCCAGCTCCTTCCAGCAGTCTATTAGTCTCTTGGGACGTTCACAGACTTCTCGAAGGGACCCTGTTCCTATTGATACTCTAGCTCTGTGATCCTTCAGCTCCTCATACTCCAGGACCACGTGAGCTGTTGTTTTCTCAGCTACTAAACATCCCCTGCACAGGGGGCTGTTTGTAGCTTCGATGGTATGCAGTAGTTTGTTCAGGGGGAGGTGCCCTGTAATTGTATCAACTACTGTCTTAAGTTCTCTCCGTTTTAGGTTCAGTAGTCTTTTAGTTAGCTTAAGTGATCTTTCGCTTACCACTAACTTAGACTGCTTATATCCGGGTGTGCTTTCCCAGCGCTTGTTGTGCTGGTCATTTGTATGTTTGCTCACCCACGAGCGTAGCGTATTGAAATAAATGGGGTAGAAATGGGGCGGGGGCGGCAATTGTCGTCCCTGATCCCTTCCTTGCCAGCTCATCGGTGGCATCGTTGCCCACTGAGTTGCTATGTCCTTTAATCCACTGTAGAGTAACTTTGTTCACCGAGGAAATGTCCTCTAGTGCACGGTGGCACTCCAGGATCAAAGAACAGTTAATGCTGTTTCCCATTAGTGCTTTCAGTACGGACATGCTGTTTGTCAGTATTCTAATGCCTTGATCGCATATGCCAAGGCGCTGCACTAGCCGAGCGGCCTGTGTGATCGCCACACATTCGCACTGAAAGATGGTACTATGCTCTCCTAATGTTAGTGACGATCTGAAATTCAGATCTAGCGAGAAGATTCCTGCTCCTGTGCCCTGGTCGGTCTTTGATCCATCCGTGTATATTCGGACTTCTCGTATTCCAGACCAGTCTGTCTCCGTCTCAGCAGTCTGGATTTGGTATCTTTTGCCAAATGTAAACTGCTTCGGAGTTCTGTCACCATTGTCTTCCACAAGATATGGTGAGAACCAAGTTTGTTACACCAGAGGTTTGATACCTTGAGTCTGAGAACTGTCATCACTGCCTCCTGTATATACAGTTCAAGTGGTGCGAGTCCCAATAGTACCTCAAGGGCTGCTGATGGTGTCGAACGCATGCAGCTAGTGATGGCGGAGCAGGCCATCCTCTGGAATCGCTGCAGCTTGTTGATTGACGTGGCCAGCTTGGTTCTAGTCCACCAGGCAATTGCCCCATATGTTAGAAACGGTCTCACTACCGCAGTATACAGCCACCTGGCGATTTTTGAGGAAATACCCCAGGTCTTGCCTAGGATTCTATTACACTGCACCAGGGAGATGCTAGCTTTGGCCAGCTTGTGTTCCAAGTGTTTGTTCCATAACATTTTGTTGTCAAAGATAACCCCAAGGTATTTGATTTCATTTGTTAAGGATAGGGTCGTGTCGAACAGTTTGGGTAGTCTGAGTTTCCCCAGATTCCTCTTGTGCGTGAATATAACCATTTCTGTTTTGGTTTTGTTCACGGACAGTTCCTGTTCATGATAGCAGCTTTCAACGATTCTTAAAGCAGACCTCATGGGATCGCATAGAACGTTTTCCGCTAATTAATATTGCTTGTCGTCAGCGTAGCCTACTGTATACTAGTTGTGGTCGTTTAAGCGGCTAATAAGCCCGTTGACCACTATGTTTCATAAGAGCGGGGAAAGGATCCTCCTTGAGGGCATCCTCTGGCAACTACCGCTCTTGTTGTGTTATTCATTGTTAGTCGTACAGCCCTGTATTTTAGCATGGAATCGATCCACCCGGCAATGGTATCTTTTACTCCATGCTGTTTCAGAGCATTGCTGATGCTGCCGAAATGTGTCTTATCAAACGCACCCTCGATGTCTATGAAGATCCCTAGGGTGGATTGTTTAGACGCCATAGCGTGCTCAATGTGAGCTGTAACGTTATGTAGTCCTGATTTAGTGCTCTTACCTATGGAGTAGGTGTGTTGATTTTTGTGGAGAGGGTAGTCTATTAGGGCAGTCTCTAATGTCTCTGTCACATATTCTCTCCATTACCTTCAGTATGAACGAAGTCAAGCAGAATGGTCTGAAGGATTTGGGTTGTGTATACTCCTCCTTGCCGGGTTTGGGGAATGAACACAACCCTTACCTCTCTCCACTTGAGTGGGATGTATCTTTTGGCCAGACAGGCCTTGTATATGCTAACAAGGTGGTCGATCATCCCCTCCCCACTCCATTTCATCAGACCCGGGAATATTCCGTCTGGGCCTGATGACTTGAACGATAAGAAGCTGTCGATTGCCCATTTTACCTTGTCTTTGGTTATTATTTTGTCAGCTTGTGACCAATCTGATTCACTCGGGTTGTGTTCTATTGCCTCGGTCCATGACTGGTCTTCTTTAATTTCGTAGCCTAAAAAGTGTGTATTCAGCAGTAGTTCACATGTCTCCGAGTCGGATTTCGTGTATGTTTTATCTGGTTTGATTAGTGACCCTAGGTTGTGAGATTTTTCGTTACTGAGTACGTTTTTTATCCTAGCAGCCTTGGTGTTGCTCTCTATGCTGATACAGAAGCGTCTCCAGCACTCCTCTTTGCGTTGCCGGACACGCTTCTTATATTCTTTTTGGGTCTCTTCATAAGTATCCCAATCGCTATCGCATCTTGTATTTCTGGCCCCTATTGAACATTCTCTTAAGTTTTCGCCTCATTTTCTCTAGCTCTGGTCCCCACCACTGGTGCCGCGATTTTGGTCCCGAGCGAGCGGCGCTTAGGGGGCATGTTTGTTCAAAGGCGTCTGTTAGTGTCGACGTTATTTTGTCAACGTGTTTGTCTATGTCATTATCGTTTTGGTAGTTAGATGGTACCACAATCTCCGACAGATATTCCTCCATTATTGTCCTAAACTTTTGGCGGTCTAGCCTGCGAGGGTTCCTAATCTTACCCGTGTCTTTGTTTACTGTGTTTAATTTAAATCGTCCGTCCCCCTTCAAAACCGAGCCCTAGCATAATGTTTATTTTATTAATGTTTATGAGTACATTTCGTGTTTGAGCCGTTTCGGTTGTGCGAGCAAGCAGAGACAGCCCACCCAACTCGTTTGCTTACGTCGGCCAACAATACGTTTGAAGGATAACTAAACAATGATTTTGCAAAAATCGTGTCCTTAAAACACGTTATAATCTTAACGCAACAAATTACTTATGTAAACACAGTGATGCGAACGAAACATTTATTTATTTATTTATTAAATCTTCATGCACAAAATAGTACAGTGGCGGACTTAAACATGACGTATAAATATTATTTTTTAAAAGGGTTCCAAATCAAAATCGTACAAGGAACTCTTATGGTCTTGCTGTGGTGTCTGTCCGCCCGTTCACAGAGCTACAGCTTAAATTACTATTTCTCTGTGTTTAGTTTAAGCACTTTGGAGCGTAAGATAAGTCTTATTTGCTTATTTCACTCGTTTTCCCGAATTGATTCCGAGCGCTCGTTACCACAAGGCGAGTCAACCGTATCGCCGTAATGTTTCGATCACGTGTTTGCCATGTACGTACAAAGGATTTGGTTCACTTATTTGTGTGTGTATGTGTAAGTCATAAAGATAGAAGTGTGAGTACGTCACTCGCGATCGGATTAATTGTCTATACTGAATACCAAAAATGCTTACCGCTATCGATTCGGGAACACGACGATTTAGCAAAATAAGGCCCCAAGTCAAGGTAATATAACTATGGGGATGCGCTGTGCAATCATCGTTTTTATTTCTCCTGATACAGGCTACCTACATGAGTTTTAAATGCTGATTCATTTATAGATTTACTGTCGACTGGGTTGTTTGTTCCATTCTATTTAGTCTAATGACTTGATGAGCTATTTTTGAAAGCGTCTATAAATCAAGTCAAATTTTACAGACAACTTTTTTTACAAATCAAATACCTACACTACCTTTCATAGAACTTCGTACGGATGTAATCGTGGCCACAAACGATATAAGTGTAAAGAATTCATTTTCGCGCGAGTCCGACTGACTGACCTGTACTTGTCGGCTTTTATTTTTGTATAGGTAGGTCTATTTTATTGCCTAGTGAGGCATATTGACAGACGATCCACCTAATGGAAAGTGCCACCGTCGTCGAGGACATCTGCAAGCTAAGGGGACCGGATACGGTGCCGACCTTAGAGGTGCCGTACATTTTGAAGTACCCCATTTTGTAGTGCAGAGAAAAGACTTCGGAAGGAAGCTCATTCCACATCTTACACTTGCGTGCTTAAAAGGCTCGTGATGCCTGTACGTTAGTTGGTTGTCAGGCATCCAGATGGTGTGGATGAAATCTATCCCATCGTCGGAGGGTGCGGTGGCGAAAAAGTGACGGTGGCACTAAGTTAAACAGTTCTTCGGAACCGTTGTACAGACGGTAAAGAACACACAAAGAGCCAACGTCTCCGGAGGCTTAAGTGATCTGGACCATCCGCGAGAAGAGGATAATCGACAATACGAACAGCCCGGCGACGAATGGAATCAAGTGGAATAAATTGGTATTGGGGTGCATCAGCCCAAGCAAAACTCCATATGGGACCAAACCTGTACTTTGTACAGCTAAAGTCGTTGCCTTGGTGTAAAGAACTGTTTGGCTTTACTGAGCATCCCAAGTTTTTTTGAAGCCAGTTTGGCTTTACCCTCTAAGCGATCCCTAAATTGGGCTTCGTACAATATCTAGATGCTGAGGATCCCAATACTCTTTGAGATGGTACTACAAATCGACTATTGTCGGTCTGACGATGATGCTGCAGTTTTCCGTGTGTTATTTAGTGTGATCAATTAATTATAATAAGTTAAACATCTGGGGCGATCGGATTAACACGTACCTACACTGAATGAAAAGCTTAGCAACTTCGTGAAAAAGTACTGTATTTTTTGCTACGCTTTACACGAAGATTCTTTTATGCGGACTTCTAAAAACCTACTCTGCAAAGCCAGACTTTGCATACTCATCGTTTAAACGTTTTAGAACTCTATCGTGAAATAACATTTCCTTAATCTATGTAGACACTGATGGATCGTAATTGAATTGTAAATATGTACCTATGTAAAACAAAACACAACATAAGCAGCGTAACTAAAACATTTTTACGTCATGCGTGGTTATTTGCCAAGATAGCCGCGAACTGCGGTAGGTACTACCTGCTTTATGGGTCAGGCCGGAAAAAGCAGATGAAAACCGAAACTGTTAAGAGGATGTAAGGCAGTCCAGTATTTTTACTTTTAGAATCCACACAAGAGGTTATGGAACTACTATCGCTACAAAAGTCGAAGATTGGGTCACTAAAAAGATTTTTTTTGTGACTGATTGTGCACAGGCAGACCAACGTTTTGAGGGTCTCCTAAAAATCTACAATCGCTACAAAGTGTTTTTTTTCTTGTACTTGATGACTAAGGATAGCCTATGGCGCCCTCACAGTCTATCACGTGTTCGCCACAAGTACAGCCCACTTGTACTTGAGCTTATAATATCTTGACCATACGATTTTGATCGTTTAAGTCAATTTGTAAATATCTTTTTCACATCTATCGCGCTAATTGTATAACCAACACATAAGTTTGAGATATTAGCACCTTATGGAGTTTATTGTTTATTTTTGTCTGGCTATATGATTGTAAACATACTACTGTCAATGTCAATGAAGGATTTGCTATTTTGCCACTGAGAAATTAATCATATCGATTCATTTTTTTATCCTGCCACATATCAATCTGTTTAAATTAGCATGTTTAAAGTTTAAACCATTCTATTTCTTGTGATGGTTTGCCAGGCTTTGGTATCATCACTACATGCGTAATTTTCCATTGGCTGGGGAAGTGGGAGAGTCTTAAGCATGCATTGAATATGATAGTTAACCGCATGAGTTCTTTTCTGGGTAGGTGTTTAAGTATTGTTGCGTCAATCTGGTTATACCCAGGTATTTTCTTCAGAATGTCTTTTAATTTCCCGTATAATTTCTTTAGGACTTGAACTCTTTAAAGGCAAACACATTTGTAGTGGGGATTCCAGATAGGTGGCGACTTTAATGTCATAGCTTTGATCGCTGCTGGGGAAGGGCCTGAACACCGTGCAGAGATGCTCACCAAAGCCACTGCCTTCTCTTCCTCAGATCTAGCCCAAACTCCGTTTACAGTTTTGATTTGTTGAAGGTTGCTGCCTTAACTTTTTAGTAGCTTTCCATAAATAATAGTTATTGTCAGGAGTGGGGGCTAAATTGCTAAGTATGATTAGAGGTTGTCATTGCTAGTAGTTGTTATTAGTTCCTTCAGCTCGTTTGAGGCCTTATTAAATTTCCTCTTATCAATTGGATATCTGGTGTTGTGCCACACCTGGAAAAGTTTTATTCTTTCTATTATTTTATCCCTAAAGAACTTTGGATATGTATGTATATTTGTAGTCACTCGTTGTCTTTGCTTGGTTGATTCATTTAATACTTTGTGTATGATTCTATTTAGTGTCTATTGTAGTTTCTGCCATAGTTTGCCTGTAGCTTTAACTGGTATATTCAAGTTAGTTTCACAGTCAATGATCTTTTGGAACATTTCCTAGTTAGTGGTTTTATAATGTATAATATCAGTGGCTGTTCGACTTATATCACTTCGTTGCTGACATTTATAATAGCAGGGGTATGGTCAGATGATAAATCAGTGCATGGGTTTACACAGAAATAGTCACTCGCAATTCCTTTTCTTATATAAAAACCAGTCGATCAGGTGTTTTGTTTACATATGTGGGCCAGTACGTTGGGAGACCATTACTTATTTCATAAGAACACGTACAAATATAAACTTAACAAAAAACAGCGCTAGAGCTCGGGAATTCGAGAATTCTCTAGTACCGATAATAATATTCTCGATTTGAATGAAGCCAAAATTCTCGAAACTTCTCGAGTTCGAGAAAGCTCGAGCAGAAACTCATATGTTTATGTTATGTGGTCTCGTTGGAAAGGTGTTTTAAAATAATTTAGGGTCTCTAATATGAAAAATTTACATAGCTTCATTTGTATCTTTGTAATGTGTTTATAGTATCATAAAGCCCTCTCTTGCACACATATTATGACAGGCACCTACGGAACCCTACACTGCACGTCTTGGCCGGTTTTTTAATAACAAAACATATTAGTACAATTAAATAAACTTACATTTAGTTTATTTTTTGGAAATGATTGCTTCTATATTTTAAAAGTTTTGAGGTTTTTACACCCGTTACGTTTTCTTTGTGATCCAGTGCATTAAGAAGTACGTACCCTACCTATTTTATTATCTTTTTCTGAAGTGTATGTACTCTTTGTAATTTCTTTCGATACTTCATTTCTAAGGTATGAATGAGCAATAGGTTCCACAAATTCTGTAAGAAAAACAGGTCATTCAAGCATATAATTATGTACCTATCTAAAAAGATACAAAGTGCAACTGCGCGAGCACAATATAATTTTTGTGCTTTCTTTCCGGCTCTTTTTAGGACCGGATTTTTTTATGTCATACGGTAGGCGAACAGTGGGCCACCTGATGGAAAGTAGTCACCGCTGCCTACATTCCCTTGCCAAAATCACGGTTCCCCAAATCCTCACCCCATGGAGTACTGGAAATCTTACTCACCGACAGGAACACAATAGGTACTGTTTAAAATAGTATTTCTTGGTTCCGGTATTCTGTAAGGTAGAGGTACTTCCCCATTTGGGCGTCTCCAATTCAAACGGGATACCCCGCTACGTCCTACAAGTTTCGTGTTTTCTTAAATTACTATAGTTTTCCTGAAATAGTAAGTTTTGAAAAAAAGTAGATATGTTTGTTTTTAGAATCAGCCATGGGCCAACAAATGAGAGTGCAGAACAACGTCGACGTTCCTTACGTGCGCGCGCGCAACTGCATCATGGAAATCATCAACATGCGCATCTTCAAGGTGTGGCTGCAACCAGAGCCGCTCTTCAAGCTTACCTCGTACTCCAAGAAGCAAAAGGAGAACATTGCTTTTACACACAACTTTACAGAGAACGTAAGACTTTCGTTGTTCTATGTCCTTTTTGTGATATTGTTTTAGTTCAATTGTAGTAGTATTAAAAAGTAGATATCTTAAATAAGTAGATACCTTAACGATCATCATAAATGGGGTTTCCAGAGATGTACAAAGAAACCACATACCAGACCTTCACATTTTATCTATTTATCACTCTTTCAAACGTGGGGGCAAGAGAACAGCCGCCCAACCCGAGCACGTGGTTTACGTGCCCTCCCTTACTCTTGTTGTCTGTAGGTAACAAGGTTCTTGAGTGGGTTTCGAGTTTGGGTCACCCATGGTTCGCTCATGGAGTTCAGTTGAATTGTGTAGGTTTAATCAGAAACGCGGCAATATATACCGGGTAGAAATGTTGGCCTATATTTTTAGAAGGACATGAATGCATGGAATGCTGTCAGTACAGAGGACAGACCCCTGACAACCTTGTGTTTCTATTGTTTGTTGCTAATACAACGATATTTCCTATTGCAGGTTATTAAGAAAAAGAGATTGATGATGAAAAACGGCCAGAGTCATGATGGTAACTACTTGAAACTCTTTTACTACAGTAATTTAATTACTCTTTCCTCTTTGGGTAGATGCAAAAGGTAAGTCTGCTATATCTTTAAGGCATGCTAAGCCATTAAAATATACTTTATTTAATGTGTACACTTACCCCATACAATTTTAAAATGAAGTAATATGGGATAAGTATAACCAATTCTGAATAAATATTATTCATAGATATATAAGGCAAAACAAGCCTTGCAAATTCGAGAAATTCATATTACAACATCAACATTGTACATTCATACAACCATCTATATTAGCACAGCATTATTTCATGCTACAGGCCACAAAGACCTCCTAGACCAGTTGATAGAGAGCAACCATTTCAACGACGAGCAGTTGCGGGAGACCATCGACTCCATCACCGTGGCCGGGAACGACAGCACGGCACTCGTCACCTCCTACACCCTGGTGCTGCTGGGGCACCACCCTGAACATCAGCAGAGAGTATACGATGAGTGAGTTTGGGTTACACTTAGCATTTCTCTTGGGGTTAAGATCCGGAACGAAGTTATTTGATAGAGAAATAGGATTATCGACATATAATTTGCAAGCTGTAGTGGCAGTGGGCTGGTTAGGTACATATGTGTCGCAGTACGACAACTGTTTCGAATGAATTTTAATCTGTGTGCTTTTCTGGTCCATAAGATGAATTACTGCCTGAATTTCATCAAAATCCATTCAATAGTTTTTGTAATTATAAAATAGACCTCGAGATTCGAAGAACATAAATTACCCTATCTATTTTAGTTTCAGATTTCTCCTCTTTCACTGACTCATTTGGATTTCTCAATATTAGATTACTCAAAGTTAGTTTTAGGTCACTATTAGATTTTTTAAGTTAGTTCATTTATTTTTCTTTTTATTGTACATATTTATTTTATGTAGTTGATATAATGTGTGAATAAAATCCTTCAATTACACACGATTTCTCAAAAGTAAATGTTCGTAATGTTTTTTTTATACTGCAGATTGCGTAGCATTTTCGGCGACTCTAAGCGACCGACCAACCGGGATGACATGCAGAAAATGGAGTATCTGGACAGAGTCATCAAGGAAACGTTGCGGCTCCACACAATCGTCCCGGTCCTTGGCCGCGAGACGGACAAGGAACTTAAATTGAGTACGTATTATACAGATAGATATTCTATTTAGGATTGTTTGAGCATGCATTATATTTTTTATACCACCATAAGACAAACAAGGAATCAGTGACTCACTTCAGTGAGCGCAGAGGCAAGTGTTTGGATAGGATGTTGTTTTGCTTGCACATTGGAGGGGAAGGGGGTTAAATGTCTAGAACAGGATTAGGTAAAGCTTACGTAATACACGTTTTAGGATTTGACTTTCTTAAAATACTTTATTGTAGTAAAAGCAACTTAAAATAAATTATTGAGCAAACACAGTGAGCTCGAAATGCATAGCTTTCGCATGGGTATCTAACAAGCTAATGTTATTGTAATAAAGTAATTATAACTAGAAGGCCGGTGCCGAAAAAAAAGCAAGAAGGGGGACTCCGCGCCCTTTGACGCGCCAAGATGATTCCCAATGGCGATATTTTTGGGAACCTGTGTTGTGTGTGCTGGCAGCGGAGGCATTCCTGAAATATAAATCAATGAATGAGCGAGCGCAGTGAGCTTGAAATATTTTTGCATCTTGGGTATTTGAACACAGTACTTCCATGTTTTTGTCATTTTGTCTAACTATAGGTATAAAGATTGCGTAATTGTAATAAAAGTAACTTAAACAAATTAATAAGCGAGCACATTGAGCTCGTAAACTTTGGCAATTTAGATATTTGAAAAACTTGAAAGTAATAAAGATTTATTGTTAGGGGTTGTTGAAATCAATGAAATGAAAGTAAACAAATAAAACTAGACATTTTATAATTTTTTACCCATTTAAAGAATGATTTTATCTAAATTCGAGATTTCTTTCGGGTGAAATCATATGTTTTTGGGGTCCGCTATTGAGTCAGTGCCTACGCTGCCTGGCACGGCCGTCGAAATGTCCCACTGAGACCGCTATGCAATTGGTGGATGTTCTAGAATGTGTTGTCGGTTGCAGCATCCTGCACGCTGCCTGCGGGGGTGGGCTGCGTGATCCCGTCGTTCGCGATACACCGCTCCAAGCGGCTGTGGGGCCCCACGGCGAACGAGTTCGACCCAGACCGGTTCCTGCCCGAGCGCAGCGAAGGCCGCCATCCCTGCGCCTACATTCCCTTCAGCTATGGCTCCAGGAATTGTATCGGTAAGTGGCTGATACACTTTTGCCGTATCCGAATTGATATACGTTCATACGCGGTGACGTTTAATTACAAACCGTGACCCTTCAATCATAGTATGACGTTGTTGAAATCTTTTGTGAAGCTAAGCGCGGTGTTGTTTTGTGTGACATTCACTGCGTTAAACCATATCTGTATGTGTTTGACACGTATTGCTAATCATGCCATGTCGTCTCTTAATGCCTCCTATTACTTTAATCTATGTGAAAGGTGGACCGACAACCTGGTGAAAATCGCAGGTACCAGCTGGATGCGGAAGGCACAATACCGGTGGAGATCTTTGAGGGAGGCCTATGTCCAGCGTTGGGCGTCTTGCCGCTGATATCATGATGTGAAAGGTCCGGATAATTGAATGGAAAGTCGTAGTATGCTATGAAACTATCATCATCATTATCATCAGCTTATACTGGTCCACTGCTGTACATAGGCCTAGGCCGGAGGACGTCCTAGCGTTTCGAGTCGCGGTCTTCACTCAAGAACTCGTTTACCCCAGCAGTTGTCGGTTCTCCAGTAACTTTGGGTTTCTATCTGATTTTGTATTTTGTTGCGAAATTTATTAACCTTCAGAGAGTTTCCGAAAATGGCACGCTCATAGCCGTTTCATAAGCGGCCACGTGTAAATCATGACAAGTACAGTACGTACTACTTGAAAACTTTTGTTTTTAAGCATTGTGGTATGGGTGACGTGAAGACTCGACGAACATTTCCGAATACCACCCAGTCTAGCTGAATCCGCCTCCTGGCCTTCCTCTCAAAATTTCTTCTGTCAAGTACCCACCTATGTGTATTCAGAAACAACTTCGTGGTGAAGGTTTGGAGTCGATGTGGGCATTGATCATAGTTTTTGTTTTTTCTAGATTAATGCTGAGATCTATTCGCTGTGAGACTGATGCTTGGTCAGCCATAATCCGTTGTAGCTTCTCCAGCTGCTCGACGACTAGGACTATGTCATCAGTGTATCACAAATGTGTTACATGTTCACCGTATACCTTTCCAGTCCAAAGTTTTGAATATAATATTCCCCATTTATTTGTGAACAGTTTCGGGGCTATGACACCCCCCTGACTTACTCCTCTGCATAATTGGATGTATTTAATTTTGGACTGCTGATTCTGTACTTTGGACAATCATGTTGGCGCTTTTATTTAAACTTTTAATAATTGTTGTAACAATAGTTCACTTGGCATCGCTTTAGGGATTTTAGAACAGCCAGGTTTCGATGGAGAAAAGCCTTTCTTATAGTCCACTAAAGCCAGACACAGGGGTTAATTACACTTTTCGGATTATACACTGTGTGTATGTGGTTTATGGTGCTATATCCTCCTCGAAACACGAGCTACTCTGGTGGCTGAAACGAGTCTCTGAGCGAGGGAATTTGTGATGACTCTGGAAAACACTATATAAACTGGGCTCAGGAGTAAGATGGGTCTTTAATTTTTAAGAAGGTAGAGTTTCATGCAACTCTACCGTAATAGTTAGATTAGAAGTAATAGGATATTATCTATAAATTATTAAATTCTTTCCGTAACAATTTATTCTTAATTTCAGGTCGCCAATTTGGTGTTTTTGCAGTGAAGTGTTTAGTATCAACGTTGCTGAGAAATTTCAAAGTGAAGTCCGAACCGATCGATCGTTTTAAGATACAACTTTTGCTTTTCCCCGTGAATGGACATTTAATTACTTTAGAGAAACGAGAATTATAATTGGTTAAGCATTGTATTATATATTTAACATTAAACATAATGTGTAGGTAAATATTATATCTTGTATTTGTTTAATTGAAAAATATCCTGGACCCCTAGTACCTATTTGCTCCAAAGTTGTTCTGGGATAAGTATTTCTCAAGCGGAAGAGGATGAGTCTTGGAGTGGACGCATCACCTACCTAAATTAATTAGCAGCCCATCGTCATTATATTTATATTCAGACGTTCCTATAGTTTATTTTTGTTCGTGTTCTATAACTATGAAAAATAGTTAAAATCTAATTTTTAAACAACAAAATTCCTTCGGGTTTAGAATTTCGTATGAAATAAAAAAATAATATAATTGAACAAACAATAACTCGTTTTAACATGATGAACTGCAAACATGGGGCCCAATTTATTGATCGTTCGCCTCGATTCGAACGGTTTTCATTTTTTATTTTCAGCATAAAAAATTCAATATTTTTATACATGACGCTGATTTTCCCTATTTTCGAACCTTTCGCTGTCGGTATTGCCAATGGAATTTAAAAAGTAACCAGTTTTTCTGTTCGAATAGAGGCGAGCTGTACGAAAATAGCCCCTGCTTGATCCCTGGAAAGATATATAAAAAAGGCGCCATATCAGAAACTTATTGGTTGCCGATAGTGTTTGTCATAATAACACGGTCAGAGATTTATAAAAGTACTTATAATAAAGCTTAACAGGTCCAATTCCGTACATTCACGAATTTTGTAATTTTTTTTGGAGGGTACTCTTATACATAGTATAAAACAAAGGAGCTTCCTACCGTCCCTATGTCATCTATGTATGTAAATATGTACGCTTAGATCCTTTAAACAACGAAACAGATTTTAATGCGGTGTTCAATAATAAATAGTGATTCAAGAGGAAGGTTTATAAGTAAAAAAAGGGTAAGTGGGGGTAAAGTAAGTGTACGCGAACAAAGTCGTTGTACTCTATAAACTATATAGAACTGTATTTTTTTAATTTTTGTTATCTGTCTGTCTGTATCACTTCGAAACTACTGAATGAATACAATTGAAACTTGGTATGATTTGAGTTCAGTTTACGAGTTAAGTAAGTAAGTAGAAACTCTTTATTACACACATTAAAAATAACAAAGAGAGGTACACAATAAAACAAAATGGCGCTCAAAGGCGGTTTTATCGCTTTTAGCTATCTCTTCCAGACAACCTCTGGGAAGAGGTAACCAATCACGTTAGCCATAAGTACTGCCAGAGTTAGGACATTGGATACTTTGTACGCGACGGAAGTCGAAATGTGTACTTAGTTGTAATTCGTTAACGCGTAGTCCGATTTTTTATTTATTTGTTGGAAAAAGTACTTTCTAGATTATTTAAAGATTGTCCCGTTAATATTTGAACATGATGAATGTTCTAGCTCAGAAATTACACCTCATTATTGGGTCCACATAACTTCAAACCCGGCACGAGGGCCCAGGGTCCGCCTTGACCAAGACCCAGGACTTAGCAGATCAGATAATTACAGTGGAGCGACTGCCATCTGAGCTCTGTGACCCTGCTACCAGTAACAGGGGAACCTGACCAGATTGGATAATGGTTACAAATTCAGTCACCTGAATGTGCAGCTCTCATCACTATGTTTTCACTCGCCGCAAGAGCATCGGTTAGCATTCAACTACATTAGTAATATCTAACTCAGAAAAGAGTCATTGGGACATGGCCGCAGTGGGTTTCGAACCCGGTACCTCTCGCATACGAGTCGGATACCTTAATTACACTCGGCCACCGATGCTCCTACTGGCGTGTGCACTTTATTATACATATAGGCTTTAAATGGATAGGCCTATTGTCAAAGTCAGACCACTCCGAAGAAGGCAGATATTGTCAAATGATATTTTCCCATGAAAATCCTATTCCTTCTATTCTAAACTTCCTCGTCCACGGGACAGGAGTGAAGAAAGCAGGTAGGGAAACGCGAGAAGTAAGATGCTTACTTAAGCTTAGATAAAACTCTAAATCTAAAACCTGAAACTTCTTCTCTGAACGAAATCTGGGGCACAGCTATAGCTGTATTTGTAGATATCATATTATGTTATAAAGCCATGGCCTACCACTCTGTTATTATATACCATAGAGTTACTATACTACAATAACTTTAAAATACCTACATACCATACATACATGTAACGATCAACCTCAAGGGGCTAATATACAAGAGCATAATTAGGCCTGTGATGGTTTACGGCTGCGAAACCTGGACGGCTCTGACGAAGCATATCCGTGAACGCCAACGAAATGAAAAGGCTGCGGAAGATGTATGGCGTTACGCATCTTGATCGAGTGCATAACGAGTACACCCGTGGCAGCCTTGACGTGAGAGATATTGCGGATGAAATCGAAGAGGCACGGTTGCGCTGGTTTGGTCACGTATTGCGTAAGTCCCAGGGATACGTGGGAAATAGGTGCCTCAACCTGCCTATATAAGGAAAGAGGTCCCACGGGAGACCCAAGAAGCGATGGATTGACATCGCCGAGTCGGATGCGCCATCTCAGACGCGATGGTCAACGGCTTACGAAGCGAGGATGCCGAAGATCAGGTAAAATGGAGAATAAAATGTAGGTAAGCGGACCCTGGCAGAAGCTGGGATTGACCGCTCGAATTATAATGATGATTATTACTTAGCTACATACATTGTCGACTTACTGAGTGAGAGACTTACATTAAAAGTTCTATTAGGGAACAATGGCTGGCGGTGAGGGATGGGCTGGTACTTCGATATCTTAACAGGCGCAATAAAAGCAAACATACCTTATAACAACAGTATTATTATGAATTAAATCACCTTTTCTACACAAATTTTATTAAATCGGTAGGAAAGGTGATTTAATTCATAATAATGGAGTTCCATTATGAGGTCACAACACAAAGTGTTAGATATTTAACAATATTATTGGTTTTTGCGACGCCGATTCGGCCAGAGACAGACAAGACGGTAGGTTTAAAAAAATATATGTTTTCACCTGCCAGAAAGTTGTGGTTACTTTGTTTTCCGGGTTAGAGCAACGCAAATGTTAGGAACAACTGCAAAAGTAAATAATATAGTGTCATCTGCCAACTTGTATTAACAAACAGACTTCCACGCCGTTAGATGCTTTTTTCAGTAGAAAAGGCAACTGGGCCACCTATCATACGCGGCATTTGTTTTACGGACCGCACACCACATAACATCATCGGATCATGAAACAAACCGTTGCCGGCTTGATGATACCGTGGCGCATAGCATTTTTTGTTATTGTACCCATGTAAAATCTTACTTAAAAAAACATGTCCAATTCCTTTGCTTTCAGCCGTAGATATGCGTCTTGTTTTATGTACCTACATGTTCCTCGTAAAGTTGGAGTAAACGCAACGCCTGCCGAAATCAACGAGCAAGCTCACATAATATAGTCATTGCCCAGTAAAGCCCTACTTTTGGTTTTCAATTTTGATTCTCGGCATGAAAAATCCAATACTCTAAAAATTACGTTGGCAACACGGAAAGTGAAACTTGAAAATCATCCTTATGTTACACAATATTCAATTTTTCATGCCGAAAATAAAAAATTAAAACCGTGACTCGATACGAGCGGTTCAAACATAAAGCCCCAGAACTTAATTATCTTTGTCTTCATTTTTGCTCTGCTGTCAGCACAGAGTACAGGCTGTCAAAAACGTAGTCTCCCTGTATCTTTCATACATTTTTTAAACAGTTATACAAATCTGTGTCTGAGAAAGAATAAATATCAGATCAACGTACCTAAAGAGATTTTCTTTAGCTTTTGAGCACCATATGGATTTTCTTAAGAAGAGAATTTCACAGTCGCATTTTTAGGGTTCCTTAGTAAACCCAGGAACCGTTATAGTTTCACCATGTCCGTCTGTCTGTCCTCGCCATGCTTCAAAAACTATTAGTACTAGAGAGATAAAATTTGTCGTGGTTATACATATTATTCACGCCGACAAAGTTATAAATTAAAACCTTTTATTATATCTACCCTTTTTAAGTTACCTCCCCTACACGACTGTGAGGGATGAATTTTTTTACAGTCAATGGACTGTATGCGAAAATTCACAATGGTGTTGCGTGTCGTTGGGTAGGTATTTTTAAATCATTTAGGGTATCTGAACTAACGTTTTTGAATGAAGTTTTTCGTTTTTCGATATATTTATTTCGCAAGCTGCGGCAAGCTCAAAACGTGTTCACTGTGAAAATGAAACTCAGAAGTTTTTCTTCGATTTTACGCGTTCGCGTTTACGTCGAAATTAGTATGAAGAAAAAACTTCATTTACGTAACACTAGATGGCGCTGTACATTTTTTCACACTTTCACGTAAGCGTAAACGCGATAGTAAAGTAAAATCGAAGAAAAATTTTCCTCAGCTCTTAGATCAGTTATGGAGAACCAAACCCGTAATTCTATAAAGCCTATAAGTTCTGAAAACACTACATTTTGGTCCCAAAGTGTGGCTTGGCCGTTTCATAGATTCAAACGTGAGCAACGTATCTGAGACAATTATCAACTATAGTGCAGAGCTGTTACTGGCTACGCGCTATCTTGGTTCGACCGAAGTCAGGGCTGACGTCGGTTGAGCACTGAATCCAGCCTAATGTGTCATACAATAGTTCTATAAAAGGCCAAGCCTTACTTTCTGACCAAAATGTAGGGTCTGTAGAGTAAGGCTTTATAGAGTTAGGGATTTGGCCTCTCCTATAACCTTTTCCATTAAGAGCTTACGCTTGGCCAAGCTGGAGCAGTTGACTTGGAATTCTAAGTAATAGGTTAGATTAGCACTATTCGGGATTACATAAGAAAAATAAAATTGAAAAAAGTTAGGATTTGTAGCAACAGGAGTTAAAAAACCATCACAGGATGTACATTTTCTCGAAAAAAAAAGAAATGCCTCTAATTTAAAAAATTCAAGACTTAGATTTTATTTTTTATTTTTCTAATATTTATTATGATTTGGACTATCACCCGATTCCGGCTTGACGTCGACTTACGGGACACTCTGTATAAGTTTCAAACCTGCTAGACAAAAAACGAGACAGACAATGAGAAAATATACATATCGGGAATTAGGGCAGACTCTAGCAGCTGAGAGATCCATCAGAGAGGTTATCAGTGTGGTGTCCGGCAGAGTAGAATAGCACCAACCCCTTACACTCGTGGGTGTCGTACAATGCGACTAATGTTTTCGAGGCAAAAGTTCTAAAATGGTGGATCAAATACTGTATAATACTGCACATCTTAATGGAACAAGGCCCTTAGAACCTAGGCACTCTTTGTTGAATTATAAATTTGCATACGTATGTAACTCAGATGACCATTTAATATTATGATATCAATGAACTGATCTGATGGTGGAGACGGAAGGTGACCAAAGGAACAATTAAATAAAACAATTTAATTCTATGGACTTTAGTGAGCGTCGGTGGCCGAGCGGTTATAGTATTGACTCGTAAGCCAGAGGTCCCGGGTTCGAATCCCGCTCCGGCCATGTACCAATGACTGTTTTCTGAGTTATGTACATTAGTTGAATACTAACCGATACTCTTACGGTGAGGGAAAACATCGTGATGAAACCTGCACATTCAGGCGACTGGATGTGTAACCATGATCCAATCTGGTCAGGTTCCCCTGGTAGCAGGGTCATGGAGGTCAGATGGCAGTCGCTCCACTGTAATTACCTGACCTGCCAAATCCTGGATCATGGACAAGGCTGACCCCGGGCCCTCGTGCGCGAGAGCACAACCGGGACGTTAACGCCAAGATGATTATTTTAATTCTATGGATTTTAGATTCGTTCGAATCCGTGACGCAGATATCCAGTTTGTTTGGTGATCAAACATCGAAGAGCGTTCCACTGTTTATTTACTACTTCTAAAATACTACTCATGCTCAATAGTTGCCTACCAAGAAATATATCGCTATCGATTACATACCTGAGGGCTTAGTGTGATATTCGCTTTGAATATTACTTTACTATCGCGTTTGCGTTTACGTGAAAATTTGTTTGAAAAAATGTATAGCGCCGTCTAGTGGTACGTAAATGAAGTTTTTTTTATCCATACTAATTTCGACGAAAACCCAAACGCGTTAAGTAAAATCGGAGCAAAACTTACACTTAGCCCTCTGGTACGTGATGAGTCCCATATCGTGATACACAACATATGCGATTACTGTAAGGCTTGCTAGTTTTTTACATTGGTAGGTAATTCAATTATAAGTGCTCAATAAATAATTTATCAATCTATCTTGAATTTATCCTATCCGTCTAAAAATATTCTCACTGGCTCCTACGATCGAAAGCTTGTGACCTCTAAGACCCCTACGTAAGTACTTAGTCTCGAACAGCATTCTTGCGAATAAATTTGGTTTTGCAGATGACTCCAACTTCCATCCACTAACGGACATCTCTAGTCTCCCGCTGGTGGTCCACTGGCTGGGTAACATAACAGCGGCAGGAAGTCCCCTGCTGGACAGCAGCAGGACGTCATACTTTGGATCGTGCTTCGGAAACATAAACTTACAATCATTCGTACGTATAATAAAGCGTACTCCACATGTTCGCCGAAACTTTCGGCAAAACTTTTGCCGGAACTTGGTCGACCCTCTAAATTCTCGCCAATTCATCGGTGTAATAACCCTAATCTGGTACGTCCTGCTGTAAACAGGGTCACAGAGGTGATGGCAGCAGACCCGCGCTACTGAAATCCTGGATCATGGTCAAGTGTACGCCGAACGTGTTACGGGAAAAAGCGCGCAGAAGAAAATATAAAATCAACACATCGGTAATTGGATACATCAATATTTTTTCTGCGCAGCAGAGCTGTCTATGCATATTGTATATTTTGTGGGTAGTCAGTAAATTTACTTCTCTGTGAATGTTGTACATTTTTGCATTGACCTCTTAGATTTTCGAATAGAAACAATCAAAGTGATGTGAGCGCAATGAATAATTGATTGATAATCTCTACTTTGTCTATGAAATAGACGGAACATGCCAAACATGCACAGGACTTCACGAATATAGGCGAATACTCCCTCTACATTCTCGTGTTCCCGCGGAATTGCCTACATGTGGAGTGTGCTTAAGGCAGTGAGAGAATGTTCGCCAGTGTGACGATCGGAGCTACACTGCGGATCAATACCATGTGCGTGTTTCAATGACTTGTTGTAATTTATTGATCTAAAGTGACTTAAACGGATGTTTTTGGCTCTTTATAGTACTTGTAAGTTCAGATTTTTAGGGATACGTAGTACAATATTGGCATAATAATCACGCCGACAAAGTTGTACAATTAAAACCTTAGGTACAAATACAACCTTTACCTTTGTAAAGATTTTACCTCCCGATTGTAAAAACCTTAAGTTTTTTATTCTAACGTACGAGATACAGATTTAGGAAGATTGTGGATTTTTAAATTCCATTCTGTTTATATATTAGGTATTTTCCGTTAGTTTATAATCTGTATGATTTTATCGCCCGTAAAATTGTGAACCGGTCCCTGATTGGTCGGTCTCTCGGTTTGTCAGTTTGTCACGGCAAAATTGTGAAAACCTTTCGTTTATATTTTAACGCAGGTATTCAGACACGTTACATTATAAATATCGAAAAAATGTGAACTACAACAAAATTAACAATTATTCAATAGTTTATAATCTAGACCAAAACCTTACGCCCGGTGACATACCTATTTATAACACATTGGACCCGTGTAATAGTCAACCAACCTTCAAACGCAGGTAAATAAATAGGAAACATTTTTTACAAATTGTACAGAAAAAAGTTGGACCGAGGTGTATTCATATCGTTGTAATATTTTAAAGTAGCAACTGCGGACGGAACCCTATAGGTGCCTACTGCACTTTGACCGCCATGATTCTTACGCAATCAGTAGGATCGTTGTGTTCTTAGCCATTAGCACTGTGTACCTATTCTTAGAAGAAAATAACACTTTACGCTTTGAAAATAACATAAATGTCTATAATTAGGTAGTTCCTTGTAAAATGATAATAATAATTAAATGTATGTTTTTGAGATTGACTTGTCTTATTTGGTGAACAAACAATACCCCAAAATCACGACTTGCCGTATCAATAACGCTACGTACATTATGAATGCGTAAACATCTGTCTTGAAATATATAAGAAACACATAGAATATGAATTTCAACGAATACTGCTGCAAATTATTCATTTAAATAGATTCCATAACCAAAGAGAACAAGTTAGTCTTGATATATTTAATAATATGTGCCTATGATTAGCCGTGTGGTGTCCGGCAGACATTGGCGTATCTATGGCTATTTTCCAGGGGAGGCCTGGCCCCCAGAGGTAGCCGATGTAGCCAGGTCGACCCCCAATGTACAGTCAGTTAGCACGATTAGCATCATAATTCATAAAAAGCTTAATCTTGTCGCGATAACGTAATGTCATAGTTCATATGTTTGAAAAGTAAACTGCAGTACTTAAACTCTCACATGAACGTATAAATAGCTTAATAGCCACACGGTATAATTAGCTTTGTATCACCGTAAACAACGCAATAGATACGTATCGCGATGTCATCATCTTCATATCAGCCGGAAGACGCCCACTGCTGGGCATAGGCCTCCTCCTCTCAGAGATCTCCACAAAAAGCGGTCCTGTGCCTTCTGCATTCAGCTGGTCTGCGATCTTTACCAAGTCGTCGGTCCACCTTGTGGGGGGCAACCCACGCTGCGTCTTTTGGTACGTGGTCGCAACTAGCGAACTTTACGATCCCATCGGCCATTTGTTCTGCGTGCTATATGCACTGCCCATTGCCATTTTTTAAGCTTGGCAATCCTTCGGGCTATGTTGGTGACATTAGTTCGCTTGTTGAGCTCTTAATTTCTGATTCGATCGCTCAATGAGACTCCGAGCATAGTCCTTTCCATTGCCCTTTGTGACAGTGAGCTTTTTTAAAAGGTCCACAGTGAGCGGCTACGTCTCTGTTCCATAGGTTCCCTTCACTGACAACACACATTGGTCAAAGAGCTTCGTTTTGAGATACTATGGTAATAGCAAATTTTTTTCTCTATGGGTAATTGGGACGAAAATATGTATGGCGTAGCTTCCCGAACGCTGCCAAACGAGTCTTTCTAGAAATTTTACCTATCTAGCTGGACAAGGTATGTATAGTCGTCTACAACTTCAAGTGGAGCGCTTCCAACTATCATTGGAGTAGGCACAACATGGCATTAGACACCATTTTCGTCTTTTCCATTTTAACTACTTGTTGAGAGGCACCACAGAGGTCATCGAGGATTTTGCCCAAGTCTTCCAAGGTTTCCATGACTACGATATCGTCAGCAAATATATGGTGACTGAGGTACTCACCGTTAATATTGATGCCAAGTCCGTCCTAGCCCAGAAGCCTGAAGACATCCTTCATCGCAGCGGTGAACAACTTCGGTGATATGACATCACCTTGTCTACACTCCTCGCTACAGTTGAATAGGCTATGAGTTCAGGGCCTTAAGACGTACTGACATAGTGATGTTTTTATACAATTACTTCAATGCTTTAATATGTCGATAGTCTATTTGGCACTGCACCATTCTGTAGAGACTAGAGCACAGCCCAGATTTCGATCGAATCAAAAACGTCAAGCATAATGGCTGATTACACTGAGTCTAATGTTCTGCAAGAGCGTCTTATCACCGTCCTTTCCCTCCCTTCTTGAAGAACAATATCACTATACTTCTGTGCCATGCTTCCGGCGTTTTCTCCTCGAAGATGATCGAGTTGAATAATTTCTGTCGACCACCGAGACACCATTGAATATATGACGTTTCGTAGAGAAGATGAAGTCAATCTCATTTTTTGTGACACCATTGGGACTAACCTACGTCCATCTGCGATGTTCCGGCTTCCTGAAGAAGCTGTTTATCAAATAGAGTCTCTCCTTATCTATGAAGCCGCCCAGCATCTGGCCTCGGGCGTTCGGATTTTCAACTCTAAATTGCCCCACTCTCAACTCGTCTCCGCTTCGTATGCCCAGTTTCGCGTAGACAATCTCCATGACAACGGCGTAGTGTGTTTTGGAGGAATATATGGCTGTGGAAATATCCTCATACATAGCCTGTATGACCTTAAACGCATACCGCTTGGTAATTCTTACTATAAGGTACGCTATGCCCTTGACGACACACTCGATTTTGACCACATTTTTCACGAGGGATTTGGGGATGAGGAACCCGATACTGCCCAGGGACAGTTGGTACAGTTGACCTTTCCGGAAATAGAACAGATTTCAGGATTATCGAGTCCTCCTCTTTCCTTCGGACTTCAGATAGCTTATGACATCCCTACGTATTCTGCTCACGACTTCCTCCAGTTCTACTGGCTATACTGGTATAGCTTTTCGTCGGTCCGCTGTGTCTGGACATTGTATATAGCAAATAAATAAATAAATATTTATTTCGGAAAGAATTCATTTCAGTTAGGTACAAATAATTATAGTAGGTAAATTTATTTATTGATACCCCGACCCTGCCCCGCCTGATGCATCTACACTGCCCTATGGTAGTATGCAGCTGCAACCAACGCCGCAGCATCTGTTTTCCAACACGTTCACGATTCCATTCGGACTATCGCAAGACCGCCGCCGCCGCAACAGCAATGCGCACCGCTTGCGTATGATGGTAAAAAAGCAATCTGTCTGTGCCTCCGCAAATATCGCCTAGGCACTATGCGTTGTTGTACTGGGCCATAGCCAGGGGTCGTGGTTTGTGGCACCACTTCTCCGCAGCACCACTTCACAGAAATGTATATCTCCGTAGGCTGGAAAATGGGCAGCAGCGATTTCCATTGTTATATTTATAACACTGCGATCTCCAACCCGCCTGCCAACCATGGAGATTATGGCACTAACCTCCCCTTTCGTGGGAGAGGCCGTAAGTCCTGCAGTGGTGACCTATGTTTGTGTCGTACATCCTACCCAATCGCTTGGAAGTCTGGTCGGGTCGGTCAACCGTTCAACTGGAACTGTGTTCCACTTGCTGGGCATTCCGTTTTTGAAGCGAGATTGACCAATGCCTTCCGCTGGGACCCTCAAACTGGTTCAACGGGCTCGGGAGTCGACGAGAACTGTAACGTAACACTGTCCGACGGACAGTGCCAGGCTCAGTTAATAATAAAAACAACGAATATCAGGGTAATGGGTTTATGTACAAACAGTCCAGAAACTACAATCTACAAAACAAGAAATTTATAAAAAGAATTTAAAATGTTAAAAGTATGAAAATTTTTACGAAAGTCCACAACTTATGCCCGGGCTGGATCACTGGGTTCACTATTGGCCGAAAAGTATAGGTTGCCGATTTACTCGACAGACTATTTAATTTAGAAAACTTCAAGGATAAACTTTTATGCAGTCACGTGCATAATTTGACCGGTCAACTGGTATTTAATTATTGGTTTCTGAAGATAGCTTCTTATAGCTATGATACTGATCCACCTTCTAGTTCGAAGGCTGGGAGAACTCTGCCCACTCATCCGCTGCACTCTCTAACGAAGGCTCGGGTCTTCACTTAAACACGTTCGAGAACGCATTTGGCACAAAAGAAGATACAGTCTTGATGGCCAGAACTCATAGTCGACCAGCCAGTTTCCGAAGTGGTCGATATTTTTTTTCGGACGACCTCATGTTTAGCAGCCAAGGATATAATCCATGAAGACATGTTGAAGAATTGGATCCAGCAATTATCTAGAATAAGGGGAGCACAAAAAAGATTAAAATCTCCGCCGACTATGAACTGTGTCCGCATGACAACATATGACATATAAAGAATAAAATAATAAAATATTAACGTTAATTTGGAAAATGTGATATTTTAAATACTAAATCAAATATTTGCCACGAAAGAAACCTTCTAATGTGATGGAAGAATGGGGCAAACTTGGATTCATAAAAAAAGGAAAACAAGAAGATACAACGGTAAGAATCCAGACACACACCCTAATGCCCTTGTATTTGTCTAAAAACCCTCATTACTTTTACCAATTGGATATTTAGGAAACGAGAGATCATTTCCCCAAAAGAAAATACTCTAATCGAAGTTCGATTCGATTCAAAATATTTGTAGAACGTAATTACAACGTAGTCAGAATTTACAGTATTAACTAATTTTCCAGGCAAAGATGATGAGCATTCAGAGCCTGAAGGGCCAAACCCAAGAATATACCAATTATATGTATAAAAATTGACAATAAAAGTGTCAACGTGCTGAACAGTTATTTGAACAGGAGTAACAGTAAGTACAGCTTCAGGGCAAGACCCTACAGCACCCCGTGATAGTACCAATCTACATTATTATCTTATAGGTCATCATCTTTGTGTTAATATTCCCGGTTTTGCTCTCGCACACGGGGGCCCGGGGTCCGCCTTGACCATGATTCAGGATTTGGCAGGTCAGGTAATTACCGTGGAGCGACTGCTATCTGACCTCCACGACCCTGCTACCAGGGGAATCTGACCAGATTGGATCATGGTCATCATACCTATATTATCTTATATGTAGGTATGAGGGTTTTATAAACCGCTTGAGATTTGAAATTTGCACGTAGACCTTATCCAGTGTAAGCATCCAGTAAAGAGGGATTTATTGAAATACCGCCCCTAAGGCGGGTGTAGACTAGGGCATGAAAATATGATGGTTAGACTTAGTTACTTAGATAGGCAAATTCGAAGTTAAGATAATTGAATTTTATTAGGTATAGAATACTTATTATAGTGTATGAGGCATTCTGAGGCTTGATAAGCATCTAGAGTAGATAGTTGAAAGTGGAGATGGAAAGCGTTAAGTCCGTAGAGAGGACGGAGGACGACACAAACCTCGAATCGGGTCGTATTTTTTATTTTAACAAGGGTGGTCGAACGTCCCCGGGTAACGTTAAGTTTCTGATTCATAAGATTCAAGCTAATAACGTTCAAGACAATTGCAGCGTGTCGAACATTTCGTACATACGTACGAATTAAGTTAGGGGCGGCGGAGTAATTAATAAAAAGAATTTATTAATCAGGCAGAGTTTACACTTGGTTTATTAAAACAATACTAACTTAAATCTAAAATACAGTGTTATTAATATCTAAAATAGTGCAGTGTTGACAATATTATATAGCTTATGATGTTCGTTGATTATGATGACTTGGTGCTGACAAATGATCGTTGTAAGGGGTGCTCAACCTTAACATCTCCCCCCTTAAGAGAGAAATTATCCGAAGTCGTTGAAGATGCTTTCGGAGAATTTCGGTTTATACATTTTGTATATAATCTGAATTTAATTAGTAATGATATAATTATAATAAAAATGATAGAATAGAGTAGAATAGTCCATACACTTATGTTTTTCACCACATACATATAGTCGTCCGAAAGACTTTCACTGACACTAAACTTTGCACTGTTGATAATGTCTTTGATATCACTAAAGTCCACGTTTCGCAGGTTGAGTCGTTTGTCTTTTTGTCTGATGACGTGACGTACTTCTGGTATCTGTACAAACGGTAGTTGAAGATTGATCGTTGAGGCGTTTGTCGATGTGTTTATGACGACATCTTGTACCTGTGTTGTGCAGTGTTGACTCGGCCATATCAGAAATGTCCCTTGTATGTTCTCTTTGTAAACTTCGTCCTTACAGTGTTCCGTGATGATTAGTCCTGTTTTGGAATAAATAAGCCAACAGTTTCCAACTATCCTCTGTATTTTTTCTTTTTCCATTTGTATTATGTGCTGGTGGCATCTGCTGTAGTTGTCTTTTAGCGTCATTATCTCCTCTATGCAGGTTTCGGTAGGATACTGTGCTAAGTCGTCTTGTGAACACAGGAACTTATTGTCCTCGACTTCTTCACACAGGTTCGCTACGGGTCTGTATTTCAACCTATTCACCATTAGGTAGGGGTGTTTGGGAATAATGGTAACGGTTTTTTGGATTAAGGGGTGATATATGGGAATGGGAATTATTTTATAATATATATACGTGTTGGGTTCTATTAGCGGTACTTCTAATACAAAAACTAACTTATTCCTATCAATATATGATTTTAGCAAAATATTACGTTCTAACTTAACCAGGTTTTCCCTTTTTACCGTGTAAATTAAATTATTGCATAAGTTCTGTAGAATTTAATATTGACTGATGTAGGGTATACAACTTGCTGAAGGCAATAGCGGTTTCGGTTTCCTGGATGAATGCATAAATATTACGAAAGTTATTAGAAATTTGATACAAGGTATTCATTAATGAAATTATGTTATTACGTCTACTTTCTGTTTCTAGAAGTGATTGAATCTCAACTGTTTTGTTATCTAAGTATTTAATATTTGAATTCATGCCATCTGATAGAGTAGCGAATTTATCTACAGCGTTAACTACTAAGGATATTTTTCGTTCGACTGAATGTTCTTCCTTTTTTAGCTGACTTATTTCAAAGTTGTATTGTTTTGCGTCTTCTTCATCTAAGTTTCCTGAAATAATTTTTACTAAAGAACCTAAGGGACTAAATGTTGCCCTTCTTACTCTAAAAGTGGGTAAAATCTGATTAATCCTTGCTTTTATTTCATTTACTAATAATTCAATTTGCGTACATAAACTTCCTAATTCACTTTTGTTTTCATTATTACTAGTTACTAAAATGTTTATCTTATCATACTGTTGGATATGATTATCTACTTCACTTACTACAGATTCTAAATCTAATGTCTTAAAAATAGTCCATATATTAGTCCTCATCACTGCTGTGCCAAGTTTGATCGGTGTTATTCCCGGATTCTGGTTTAGGTTTAGAAGTTCCAGGCTGCCGATCTGTACGACTAGTACTAGAAGTACTAGATTTGACCTGCGAAGGACGTTTAATATTCTTAATAGCTACCCTTGTTTTTCTCTTCTTTAGCTCGACTAGAATAATATTCCTAGATGGTGAGCCTATGACCTTAGCTTTCTCGAAACGGGGTAGATCTTTCGCTTTTCTCGTTAGGGTATTTTTCATAAAGATATCGTCGCCATCTTTAATATCTGGTGGTTCCTCACCTCCTCTTTTTTCCCTAACTTTAATCTTATCATTTTGCAGTTTATCCGATACATATTCATATAATACTTTTAATCGCTTCCTATGATCTTGTAGTAATTTTTGCATTAGTTTTCGTTCCCTATCTATTTCAAATACATTGCTAGAGTCTGTGTTTCCAAAAACGATATCAAAAGGAGTATAGCTAGTAGCGGAATGGATAGAGTTATTGTAGCCATTATTGCATAAGTCATGACAGACGCAGCGTCTAGTTCGCTTTTCTCATACTTAGCTAAGCGATAAATCTCAATTATTTTTGAGTGGAAACGCTCTACTATCGCTATTGAACTGGGATTATTTGGAGTGCCGATATGTAACTCTATTTTGTATAGATTTAATAGTTCCTTGATCAATTCATTATTAAATTCAGTTCCTGAATCTCCATTTATTTTCTTTGGTAAGCCGTACATACTGAAGTATTTAATAAGAGCTTGCACTACTTCTGGTATGCTACGATTTGGGATATTAATAGCTTGCCATAGCTTACTAAAGGCATCGACTATTGTTAAATAATATTTACCTTCGATATAAAGAAGGTCTATAAAAACTTCCTGAAATGGTGCATTTTGAGTTTGAGTTAATTGTATGCTTGGTTTTACTGGTTTCCTTTCATACTTCACTCTTTTGCACTGTTCGCATGAGTTAATTATAGCTGTTACTGTTTCTTTCATATTCGGCCACCAATAATGTCGTTTGATTTTTGTCAATGTTTCATTAATACCCCTATGACATGTTTTGCCTTCGTGGTACTTTAGAATGGTCTGACGTTGATCTTCCTCTGACTCTGACAGATTTACCGTACGCTCGGTGCATTCTGTCAAATTTAGTGTCCCTTTCTTGTATAACCTTGTTACAACTTTTGAAAATGTTGCCCTAAACCTTGGGTCTTCGAAATAAATGAAATATTTGTGTTTAATATCTACTCTTTAAAAAAATATTTTACTAACTTTCCGTTATTGACGGGCAGAAATACTTCTAAGATTCTTTGTTTGTTATTAGAAGTATCGTTTACTGAGAGTTTATCTCTAAACCAAGTCTGCACTATTATTTGTTTTGGTTTGCAATCAATTGCCTCATTAAGAATAGGGATTCCTTCGTGTTCCCTATTAGAGATTGAATTTGCAGTTGCCCCATCGTCTGAATCTGAAATTTCTATGATCTCCATTTTGTCACTTTCGGAATCTGAAAAATCGATCACTTGTGTTTTAACACTCTCAGTATCTGAAATATCCCTTGCTTCTACTTGTGGTCTGGGCTTTCGCACAGTCACATTTCTTTCCAATTCTTCCATAATTTCCTTGACACGATTCTCGTCTGCATCTACATTTACTAAAATTGAATCTAAGTCGTCTTCTAATGCGTTAATCCTAATTAGAGAAAGGGCGTCAGCATTAGTATTTTGCTGTCCTTTCTTATACTTAATCTCGAAATCGTACTCTTCTAATCGTAGGCGCCAACGTGTGAGTTTGCTGTTTGGCTCTTTGAGTGAATACAACCATGCCAAAGGTCTATGGTCGGTGTAAATCACAAACTTCTTCCCATAAAGGTACGGTCTGAAGTGTTTTACAGCCCATATTACCGCTAAGAGTTCTTTTTCGATAGTACTATATCTACCCTCTGTATCACTCAACGTCCTACTAGCATATGCTATAGGTTTGTCTGAACCTATAGTGCCTTGTTAAAGGACAGCCCCGATAGCAAAGTTGGATGCATCGGTGGTCAATACAAATGGTTTTTCGAAATCTGGAAACTGTAAAAGAGGTGCGTTTGTTAGCAGCTTTTTACATGTTTCGAAACTATCTATATACTCTTCATTTAACACGATCTTTTTCCCTTTCCTTTAACATGCCGTTAGTGGTCTCGTAATTTTGGCGAAATCTTTGATGAACTTTCTGTAGTAGCCTATAAGTCCTAGAAAACTTTTAATTTCTGTAGCTGTTCGGGGAATTGGGTACTTAAGTACTGCTTCTATTTTGTCGTTATTTTGTTTAAGACCTTCATTGGTGATTGTGTGTCCTAAATATAAGACTTCTTTCCTAAGGAAGTGAGATTTATCTAACTGAATCTTCAAGTTAGTCTGGCGGAATCTATCAAAAAAGCTTTCAATTTCTCGATATGTTCTGGCAAGCTTTTTGAGAAGATTATGACATCATCAAGGTAAACAAGGCAATGCAATCCTTGTAATCCTCTTAGGACGTTGTCCATTGCTCGCTGAAAGGTTGCAGGAGCAGTTTTGAGCCCAAACGGCATTCTATTGAATTCGTAATGCCCGAATGGTGTACTGAAAGCAGTTTTTGATTTATCTTCCTCTTCTACTTCTACCTGATGGTATTGTAACTTTCTAAGTCACCCTAATACGTATTTATCTGTATAAATACACACATACACCTATGAAGAGTAGACATAATAAACATCATTTCACATATTGTGATTTGGCCGTAAGCGAGTGATCGTCTAGTTATCGATTTAAATTTTCGGACCCATTACGTTGTGTATAAATTTTGAAAAAGTCGCAAGGAATATGTAAGTTTATAGCAATACTCTTTCAATCAACCGCATGAATATTCGGAAATATTCACAATTGAATAAGTTTCAGTTCACATAAATAAAAATAAAATAAAATATCAAAATCCGCATAAATGAAACATAAACCCGCGTAAATAAGTTGATTAAAATGTAATCCACGCAAATCGAAATAGTCATACAATTTATAAATTCCGCAAGAAATCAAACAAGGTATAAAGTTAACATGCGACTTAGCTTTGACAGCTCTCGAAACGGCAAACAGGATTCTTCTTTCTTCTGTGGCCACTCTAACCCTATTTTTGCGAAACCCTAAAGTTACCTAAATAATATGGAATTAGGACCTTTAGGTCTCTGAAACCTACCTAATCGACAGGATAAAACTGAGACTCCCATCCAACCTAACACCTCAGGCCTACAGCATCGTGGCTGGACTACATTTCCAGCCTACGTGCCGTTCCAGCGAAACCTTTGACATCGATCGACCCAATAACTTATTTTTAATCCATCACAAACCATCACACATATTCCGATCGTCTCGTCAAGCCTTACTATGGTCCTACCTATCGACTCACAAGTCATGGAGAGACAATTTTTTTTGATTTTATTAAATTCGCGCGCGTTTGTTGTGTGCCTACTGTGAGGGACGCTAACGACTCAGACCAGGTTTCGATCCAAACTCGAGATTCATGTCCGTAGGCAAATGTCACTAAAGCTTTAAATGCACAAAGGTACTTAACCGGAACATGGGTCTAAATCGTACCAGAATTCGGCGGCAAACCTAGACGTAGACTTAGTTAGAGCGCCTAGGCCATCGAAGACAAATTCTTCGTGTTTTTGTTAAGTGTATTCGAAGTCACATCCGAAACTGTGTCCCAGGTTAGTTTCTAAGTTTTTTGTTCAGTGAGGGTGAGTACTGATGATATATAATTTGGTAATCTTTTTCTTTTAAATTCGTGTTTTAATCACCTTTCACACTTACATTGAAATCTCTAAGAGCCCTACTCAATACTCTAATTACCGCAAAAGTAATGAGAATGTAACTTACTGTTAGCTTTCGAAACTTAGAAACAAATATAGAACCAAAACAAACCAAAATCACTGACACTACGGAGATAAAGACACAGATAGAGAACGAAATAAACGTCACAAGCTGAAAATAACACAAAGTAATAAAGCACAAATTAATTTAACAAATCACACGCGAGTTGTAATGAATTTTCCCGTGGAAATTTACAAAACATGGGGTTTCTTAGTTACGGAAATGGATAAAATGATGTTCACGCGACGCGCCCCATGGGTTGACTGTCCCGTTTCTACTAGCCTGGCCACCTTGCTTGGATTCCTTATCTTCAAAATTCCCACAGTCCAATATTTTAAACAAACAAAAAAATGAAATATTTCTAATTTTATGAGGTCTAAGCGACTGCTCTTATAACGTTCGCACATCCATAAATTTAACAAACTGTTCCTGATAAACCGAAAATAGCTAAATGTTACAACAACTAGGGATGTATTACACACGACGTTTTATTTATTCAACGAGTCGATTAAATTTAAAATCGCAAAGATAAATACGCAAGCAAATGAATTCAATGTGGAATTCCTTTAGACAAAAGGTTATAGTGTAGGCAAGTATGAGTAACCAATATAATGACATTTTAGGTACTATAAACTCGACGTAATGTTAAATTAGACCAAGTATAGATAAATACCGAGGTTTAATTTCCATGAAGTAATTAAGTTTGAGTCATCAAACAAGTAGATTAAAATTAAGTTCTAGACTCGTTTAATATTTAGGTGTATTTTAATTCCTTTATTTATTTCGATATTTCGTTGAAACGTATTTGTATATTCACATCACTATCACTTGTGGGATTTTTTCATGGGTCCCATACTTAACGCAAAACATTTAAAATATTCTCGATATTTTGTCTGTCGTTCAACTAATCAATAGCGTAAATTTATTACGTGCTTTTGAAGTAAAATGTTATGCTTAACGTCAAATAAATTGTTTTAGTTTATTACAAAACCAAGTTTGGGTTAAGTATTTGAGAGCATTTGTTAAAATAAAACATGATAAGCAAACTATATTTTTACTCCACACTGCTCTGTGTATGATATGCCTATGCATTTCTTAGCCTATCAACTATAAACATACGATATATAAATAAATTGTACGGTGACGAACTCATGGTACATAGTGATCGTTACAGTATCCGCTCGCGAGATCTAGCGTAGTGAAACACATACTCTTCCCAAGCATGTCAAAAAGATCATTGATGTTTGGTAAAGGGTATTTGTCATCAGTAGTGATATCATTTAAACGCCTATAATCGACTACCATTCTCCACTTTTGTTCCCCTGATGCATCCAACTTTTTGGGCACCAGGTGGACTGGGGCGCTCCAAGGCGAGTGTGACTCTTGCACAATATTATCACGTAGCATTTTTCCTACTTGTTTTTTTATCTCTTGTGTCTGGACTGGGGGTAGTCTGTGTGCCTTCAAATTAATCGGATCCTCGTTTTTTGTTCTGATTTTATGTTTCACCTGATTACTAAAAGACAGAGGTATGTCTTCACAATAGAATATGTCTTTATATTCTTTGCATGTTCGATCTATCATCATTCTTTCTTCCTCATTCATATGGTTTAACCTAAGCTTAGTATTTAAATTATCCTCGAGTAATTTCTCGACGTCCTGGTAGCTTCCTGTTGAATTCAGGTTTGTTGATTTGACGATGTGTGATTGTTGTTGAAATAACTCTACCTTGAATGGAGCCGTAACTGTGATTGTTTGAAGTAAATACGTTGTATTTTGAATTACTGTCGTTGCGTAACCGTTAATACATTTTACTAAAGCGGCTGGCATTCGAACTCCGTTACAGAATTGGGTATAATTTAGAATACCTTCTCCATGTAACAAGTTGACTGGCAATGTGACTCTCATTTCGCATCGAGGAGGTAGGTTATACATTTCTCTCGTGGGTGGTGAGTAAATGATTGGTATTTTACTAGAGTCCGTGAACAAGGTTTGAGATTTCATATCGATCTTGGCATTGAGTTGTTTCAACAAGTCACTTCCTATTAGACCATCGTACCGTTCATCAACCGAATAAATATAAAACTTATGTTTATGGCTACAATTAAATATCTTTGGCAAGTAAATGAAGGCTACCTCACTGTGTTTACTTGATGCGTGGGTGCTAATGACTTCGAAAGACTCTTTCTGCTTAAAACTTGCGTAATATTCGTTTGCCACTTTCGGACTAATAAATGAGCGTGTGCTGCCCGTATCTATCATAAAAACAGCATTTAGTTCTGGGATGCGAATATGAGGCAAGTTCAAAAGCTTATGGCAATAAATTTGTATACGTTCCCTATCCCCGAGGCTCCCATATAAAAAATTTCCACCGGTTCACTATACGAGACAGAATTTTGACTGTCTTCCGTACATTGTTGTGAGTTACACGGTTGAAAATCGTTATTATTTTCTGTGTAATTAACACGTCTAGAATTCGCTATGCGCATCGTAACATCGGTATTCGACCCCGACGGTATAGGTGACGCATAATATTGCATCGGAGCATTGTCCGCAAAGTGCTGACGCTGTGCTTGTACCGGTGGCGGTGCTGACCTGTTAACACGCGGCGAATTATTAAAAGTGTTTTCATTTAATCTATTATTAGCCTGCTGCTGTCTATTATTTCTAAATTGGAATGAATTGTTTGGCGAGTTCTTCGCACTGTTTTGCATGTAATTAAATGCATTATTTGGTGCACCTGATATTCGTTGTGAATTGTCGTACCGTGGAGGGTTATATTGGGCGGACTGATTTGACCTTACTGGTTGATAGGTACTTGAACTGTTATTGGGTCCATTCCTGTTTGAATTGATTCGCGGACCGTTCTTCGCATCGTATACTGTTTGGAAGTTTTGTTCCTCCAATACCACTTTCAAGGCCTCCTCCAGAGTAGTAACATTTCGCAAGCGTACTAGCCTAACTAAATAAGCCGGCAAATTGAAAAGAAAAACATTCAACGACATATGATCGTAAATGTGGTGTTTCGCTCGGCGTAAATTCACATCATTGATGGTTTCGTTAATTTTCGCGAATACTTCTCAAATGTTGGATTCTATGGCAAATATCGCAATAACTTTCGTTTCTATTTCGTTTTAATGCTTCCAATTCCATGGCCAAACAATCTTCGGACCTTGGATCACCGAAGTTTTGGCCCAATAAACGTTTTAACTCATCCCATGTATCAATGCTTTCTCGTTCCCCAACTAGTTTAGCTGCTTCACCCGAGAGCCTACTAGTTATAACATGAAACAAGTACTCATTTTGTAGGTTTCCCCCTTGGAAACTGTTTAGGATGTATTCGCATTTCTTTACAAAAAGTGGTAATAATCTAGTGTCCCCATCGAATTCTGGAATAATCTTGACCATTTCCATGGGTACGCTCACAAAATTATCCATCTTTAGTGATGAGAAAAATTTACATATCAAAAACTAAAGACTTCTAAAATCTACTACTAATAATACCAAACTAAATTGTTATTCAAGAAAATGTGGTCCCGGCCTCTGCCAGGGTCCGCTTTATTACCTCATATGTTTCTACTTAGCCCCGTCTTTGGCATTCCATTCCATTCCATTTGACTCAGTGATGTCAATCCATCGCTTTTTAAGTCGCCCACGGGATCTCTTTCCTGATACCGATAGGTTCAGGCACCTATTTCCCACGTATCCCTGGGACTTACGCAATACGTGACCAAACCAGCGCATGGCAGCCTCTTCGATCTTATATGCGATATCCCTCACGCCAAGGCTACCACAGATGTACTTGTTACATACTCGGTCGAGTCGCGTAACTCCGCACATCAACGGCAGCATTTTCATTTCGTTGGTGTGGATTTCGCTGACGTGTTTCGTCAGCGCTAGCCATGTCTCTGCTGTGAGTTCCCGCCATTTAGCCCAAGCTGCAGAGATTCGGGACTTAATATCGGTGCCGATATTGCCGGATTCAGGCATCACGGATCCGAAATATTTGAATTTATCTTTGTATTGACAGCTTCGTTCCTTATTTTACAGTTTTCTAGCACACCCTTCTACATGTTTATCTTGATCTCAAGATCCTGCTTAAGCTCGCTCACCAGCAGTGGCGAAGCTTGCCTTACAGGGGCCCCGTATCAATAGTTATCTAGGTTGTCACCGCCAAGTATGGGGGTGCTAACGCGTAACTTTAAACTAAATGATCGAGCGCAGCGGGCTCATGAGTTATAATAATAAAAATAACTTAAATTACTGAATAAGTGAACATAGCGAGCTCTTAATTTTTGTGACTACCCTAGGCTTGGCTATATTAAAACCTTGTGCAGGTAATTATTATAAAAAAGTCATTTTTGCTATTGAATATTTAAAAAGTTTTAATAATCATCATCATAGCCCATTACAGTCCAGTACAGGACTAAGGGCCTCTCCCACGAAAGGGAAGGTTATTGCCATAATCTTTACGCTTGGCAGGCGGGTTGGAGATCGCAGTGTTATAAATATAACAATTGATAACGCTGCTGCCCATTTTCTAGCCTACGGAGACTCTTAGATCTTTTGCCTCGAAAACATTAGTCGCCTTGTACGACACCCATGAGTATAAGGGGTTGGTGCTATTCTACTCTGCCGGACACCACACGGCCTAATAATTTTTAATAAACATAACATAAAATCAATAAGTGAACGATAGCAGCATAAAAAAAAATTAATATTTTGGTGTAGCGAGATTGCATAATAAAATTAACTGCGCTGACAATTAATGAGCGAGTCAAGCGAATTCGATATTCTTTCATTTTGGCTATCAAAAGCTGCCGTGATTTACTTAAAAAGAGACAAATGCGAAAATCTTGATGGCGTGTGGATCAAGGCAATTTTATTATGAGCCAGGTCCATCTGGTCCCACCAATGAGGAAAGAACGGCGTAAGGAGTTTCTTAAGTTTTTGGGCCCCACCGATAGTGTTAAAATGTGAGCTTTTCAGCAATATGAGGCCAACATTTTTGTAATTTTCGCCATCTTATAAGTGTATTTTTTATACAATTTCAATGTGGAGGGCCCTAAGTTGTTTTTTTGTTTTTCAATAAACTATTAAGTGAAAGTGAAATGAAAACGATTTGTATCACTTGATTTAAATTGCTTATTTGACGGGGGGCCCCAACCCTGGTCTCAAATTCTCTATTAAATAGTTTTTTTTACGGGAAATAGGTACGGCCTAAGAGTTTAACTAAGATTGTGGATAACACTTGACGAATTTTTACTTACACACGTATAGGGGGCCCTGTGGCCCCGTATCATTGATACGGCTGATACAGCGGTAGCTACGCCTGCTGCTCACCAGTACTAAGTTGGCAGAGTACCTACTTCATAAGCCAAGGAGCCGTGTCCAGAATTTCCGCTGAGAGGACATTAAGCACAATGAAAACAAGCAATGACTCAGCACTGAACCTTGGTAATCGGGAAGGGATTCGTGTGGCTTACTTATTGGCGTACATGTCAAGAAAATAAATAAAATAATACTTTCTTACTAAGACAGAATGAATATCGCGCTGTCTAATCGGTCCTTCAAGCTTTAGTAATTTGAAATGCAAATAGGACAGAAACATGCTAACACGATAAATAAATATTTTGGGCTTCGCACTATTACGCCCTTAGGTGATGCCACCGTTAAAATACGCCGTGACATCAGGGGGCAAGGAAGTGCCTCCGCCAAGCTGAGCCCAACGAAGGGGCAGACTTATAAAATATACAAAATTTCATTTCTCTGGCTTTTACCCACGACGTAACGGAGATGGTACTTACATAAGACTGGGGTGAGAGGTTGTGTGTGTCTCATTGAATGTTGTCATTTATCTCAAAAACTACGATTTAGATACTGTTTTCTAGAATTGATTTCTTATTTATCAACGGTAGTTCTTAGATAGGTGTTATTGGGTTAACACTTCAGGCGGCGCTGCAAATAACATATTTCACAAATTGTCATTTATCTCCAAAACGGCTTATATGCGGGTATATGCGGTTCACTGCAGTGAATTTGTTACTCATAGGCGATGGTCCTTAGATAAGTATCATTATGTTAACACTCCAGAGGGCTCAATTAACATTTTTCACAAATATTTTATTTTTTAATTTTTTCATTACCTACCTAAAATAAAAGAAGTAAAATTTATTTTGTATTTTTATACTTTGAATTATTCACCTAAAATACGTTGATTTCGACACTGATTGACTGATTCACCGACTTCTCATTAAAACCTCTAGGGTATTTCTCGAACTCTAAGGGTCTTCAGTAGTCTTGAAGTTCAAGGAAGCTGAAGTTAAAATGACAAGTAAAAAATATGTTTCACTTTTAGACTCCAACCCCCATAAAGGGGTATGCAATCATCATCATCATCCGAGCGGTCAATCGCGGGTACTGTTAGGGTCTGCTTTCCTGCTTTGTTTTCGCCACTTTGCCCGATCTTCAGCATCCTCACGTTGTAAGCCGTTGGCTCTCCTACTCGACGATGTCAATCCATCGCTTCTTAGTTCTCTCGCGGGACCTCTTTCCTGATACAGGGGTATGCAATACCTCGGGGTATTTAAGCTTAAGATAAATATAACATTTCATACAAAACGTCATTCTTAAATGTGTTTAAGAATTTGGTGCAAGCCGGGCGTAGCCTCCAACACCCCTAAAGTGAGGTCGCAAGTCTGTACAAACAATGAAATCTAATGGGTTAGAAAGCTGAAATGTAGGATATAAAAACATAAAATTACAAGAAGAATGTTTAAGATGAGAACGCTACAACCCTAATAGAACTCTACCAACCAAAAGTATAGCTTAGCTTGGCTTGGCAAACGTAGCTCTATCAGAATTCAGAGACAATGAACGACTGGTACTCGCTAGATATACGTTATCTTGGCCCGACCTGCCCTAACCATAGCGTTGGTCGAGCACTGAGTCCCGCCCACTGAAAAGGCCTAGCTATACTTTCTCACCAAAATGTATGGTTTGTAGAGTTAGGAGTGGCTATTCATGAGATCTGATAACTTTTTCTCAGTGAGAAGACGCCGTTTAAGATCTTAGCAGTCTTGGCGTACCAGTTTTACATCAAATGTTGTTGGTGGGATAATATATTCATGGACATTTTTTTCTCATCTCAGTATCGCAGGCGATTTCGTAATAGATAATACAAAAGCATTTCCCAAAAATGTTTATCTTTGTCTTAATATTTATTGTTTCTTTAACATACTACATGCATTTTAGACATACGCGAAAACATTTGTATAAAGTTTGTGATAGTTTACCCAATATTGGAAGTTTGCCTGTAATAGGGCATACACATTGGTTTGTAGGCGGGCCGGAAAGTAAGTATTTATTTAATGATAGGGAAAAATCTCTGATTTAGAAGTGATGCATGAATTGTATATGTTATGGGTGACAGTTACAGCTTACCACCAGGTGGTCTGCTCGATTTTCACTGCGTAGCATAAAAAAAAAGAAATATAATTAACTGATTTTTTCAGAAATCCTGGGTAATTTAAAACAGTTACTAGAGTTAATTGGAGAGGAAGGTGGCACATCACAACTGTGGATTGGTCCTCATTTGTATATCGGTAAATTCCTTTGAAATTCTTAGTACTAAAATTAGAACGGGACACTTTTTAAAAGGAACTTTCTTCCCTAGCCTCCGAGGGAACTGTGTCGTTCAGCCAACAGGTCTTCATGTCAGTCATATTTTTTTTTGCCCCAACTCAAAGGAATTGGGCACCCTCCGGTAGCGGTTGGGAGGGAGGAGGTGAACTCTCATGAGTACCAGCCGGCCGGCCGGACTGGTTATGCACGACTCGCCTAAAAAGGGACCTAGGCGCCTACGTGTTTAACGCCTACGTGTTTAACACCCCCTGGGAGCACCTGTAGCCGGGGAGGCTTTCCAGGTTTCATCGGATGCCACACCCTGTGGGGACGGGGTGCGCAGTGTCAGTCAAACATGCGTCCCCCTTTTATTTAGACACCCCCAGCATCATTCTCGGCGCCCTGTAAGATAGCTGCCCGAGTTTTTCCGAGAGATGTGTATCTATCGGATTCGCCATGACTCGCTAACTCGCTGTGCTAACACCAATTCAGTGCAATTCATATATTCAAAGAAAGAAAGGAAACATTTATTACAAAGGACTCTATGACATGATAATTTACATTTAACTAAAAAAAACTGTTCATAAAACACGGGGACGATTATAGGGTTCCTAGTGGCATTTTTCGTGGACATCCAGCGTTAATGGACCCTCCTCAGGACTATATTATAGTATTGCTGACTTGATGCTCAACAAGCATCCTGCAAGGGCATTGCACTTTAACATAATAAATTCATTAAATTAGTAGGTATTTAGAGAAAGTCTATATTCGTATTAGACAGCGATTACAATTTTACAATGTCAATCAATAATTATGGAACAATTTAAATAATCGTAATAAACAATAATGATCAAAATTTATAATCATCTCATCATCTTGGCGTTAATGTCCCGGTTGTGCTCTCGAGAACAAGGGCCTGGGGTCCACCTTGACCATGATCCAGGATTTGGCAGGTCAGGTAATTACAGTGGAGCGACTGCCATCTGACCTCCACGACCCTGCTGCCAGGGGAACCTGACCAGATTGGATCAGGGTCATCATCACAATTTAAAATGTCAGTCAATAATTAAATAATTACGTAGATAATTATAAATATCGTTGTAAATAAAATTATTACGTACATAATGTCAATTATCGTTTAAAATAATTATTACAATTTTAATACAATATCAAATTCATGGCATTCTAGTGAAAGAGCACTAACATTTACTATGGAGAAAATCACCACCCACTTCACGCCATTTTGAAAAAATAACGATTTTGTGGCCACTCATAAAACTTGTGACAATCGATAGGAAACTTTAATATCTATCGATCACTCTATGTTAAAAAATGTGTAAAGCGGTATATTTTGCGACATATCGTAAGTCAAAGATTTACACTAACTACAGACACATGCCGAACAAACACCCCCTACTAAGTCTACTCATAGTCAAACATTTTCTAAACTACTAAACCGATTCCGATTAAATATAGCTAGGAATAATCTTTATTAAAAGGGCTTTAAAATAAAAAAAATTGCATTGCAATTGGTTAATCCGTTCGGGAGCTACAGATAGACAGACACGCGCGTTAAACTTACAACAAAAATGTAACTAAAATAAAGTGTTTTGTTAGATACAAGATGTATTAAACAACATCCAAAATACTTTATTTCCATAATAATACTCGTATACCGACACGGGATGCCGCTCGGCACTTGATATTGTTCAATCAGATTCCGGTCCCCAGCGGTAGACGTTAGTCAACTTCGCTACACCAAATACCGTTGGCATTTAGCACACCTTACGAGTGGCTCGAAACGGTCACCTATCCATTTCCCGGACGCTATGAACGGACGGCGCTTCCCCGGCGGGCGGATATTCATAAATTAATTTCATGATGTAAAAAAAAAAGGTTGTGTAGCCGATTTGCCAGAGCCTCGTGAGTCACAAAGATGGTGGTGGAACTCTACAAGCCTCCAACTGTAAAATCATTAAAAACAGCATATTTCTGATTTCAGTAACGTACAATTTAGACGACATCCGAATGATAATGGAAAATTGCCTTCAAAAGGATTCTTCGTACAAATTTTTAAAAGCATGGCTCGGAAATGGACTGTTTGTCGCACCAGGTAATCCGCACTTCTAACTTATTTAGTGTTGGCTAACATTTTCCTCTCTATACGTAATCATTCCTGCCTTCAAGCAACAGAGACTATGAACAAGTTATAAATTCACACATTTAACTGATTTATCTAGGAGAATGCGTCAACGTGAACGACTACAATAACAGAATCATGGAAACTGAACGGTTGGGCCGAAGTTCTTTAAAAATACACAAAGAACCAATCAAATCTTTGACCAAACTGACTCGCATCGCGACATACGCCTCGTCAATACTACCCTAAGTCTTCCAGACTTAGGCAAAATGCTCGATGACCTCTATAGTACATCTAGTAGGTAGGACATAACATTTATACGGACAAGACGATACACCGGTGACAGTTGAAGGGACACTTGAATTTGTTTACGACTATATAACGACCAATAACAAATAGTTGAAAATTTTATTTTATTATACAACTTATACATAATACACAAACAATATATAATCACTAAAACTACCTATAAATAAAAACCTTAAAATTACTTAAATAGATAAAATATTTGCCCCAAGTCCCCTGAATGTGGAAATGTGCCCAGAAGGCTGGCCGCGTTGCCCCGCTGGATGGCGAGGCTTATACGCTGTCCCAAATAGAGGCCAGCCTTCTGGTCATTACTAATATCGACCAGGCGCTTGGTTAGTTCCCTATATAGGGAATGTGCGCCTGGTCCCCACGGCGCAAGAGTTTCCACGCCAAATGGCGCAAATATGTAGTCGCCACTGAGACATGCGTATTTGCACCGTTTGACGTTTTCAGCTGAGGCGGCACCGGCCCCTGCTTGACACGCGGTGGCTGGAAGATGGGACGGCGCGAGGGTATCGATGCACGTAGCATCCCAGACCAAGGGCCGTCCCAGTTTCCAGGGCGTGAGTGTCATTCCATCGGGTCTTTTCCCATCATCGCGGGCTAAACCGTTAGGTTCCAGCACCGCGGGAGCACCAGTGGAGGCAAAGGCCCGACGGATGACATCATTGAGGTCCACGTGATGTATGGACAAATAGTCCAGCTAGGTAGGTCCAATTTCGGGAGAGGGGTCAATCGACGAATCTACGGTTGTGCAGCGTTTAGGAAGCTACGCCAAATGTTTTCGTCCCAATTACCGTAGTATGAGACGAAGGTCGTGAATAGTGTATGTTGAGAGTGATGACCTACGGAACAGAGACGTGGCCGCTCACTGTGGACCGTACAAGAAAGCTCAGTGTCACTCAAAGAGTAATGGAAAGGGTTATGCTCGGAGTTTCATTACGCCACCCAAATCAGAAATGAGGAAATCCACAAGCGAACCAAGGCCATCGATATAGCCCGAAGGCTTGCCAGGCTTAAATGGCAGTGGGTAGAGCACCTAGCTCGCAGAACAGATGGCCAATGGGGCAGTAAAGTTCCCAAGTGGTGACTCATGGAAAACGCAGATGGGTAGACTAGACCTCTCATAAGGTGGACCGACGACCTGGTAAAGATCGCAGATTACAGGGGGAGACCTATACCCAGCAGTAGGCGTCTTACGGCTGATATGATGATGATAATGATTTAGCTGGTTCAGGGTACTCAGGATTTACAGTCCATCTCCTGATTTACAATAGTATATTTTAAAACCTATAACGAACACTTCCTTTAATAACGGTAGTTATTGGTATAACGGGCGAAATCCCACTTTGCAACCGGCCAGGCTGTAACTCTTTCTATTTACGTCCGATCCAGTGTCACTATGGCGCAACCACCGGCGGATCCTGTTGCCAATTTTCCATCGGCGACTGATCAACGACTCTGTGGATATCTTCGGGGAGCAGGCGCGGGTGCTGGCGCAGAGCCTGCAAGCGCATACCGGCCATCAGTTAGACATTCACCCTTACATCACTAGCTGCATGCTGGATATCGTCTTTGGTAAGTGTACCTATATTTATTAAATAAAATCTCAGTTATTTGGGAAGGGGGTTGTCTTGCCGTATATACTCGTATACCTACGTTTAAAATCTCTACTTTATTTACGTTTATATAAAAACTAACCGTTGCTCGCGACTTCGTCCGCGTGGGCTACTGAAAATAAACAAAATACCTAACTTAACTTTAACAACTACTTGATAATCAATATGTAGATTTATTAAATAAACTAATATCAATTTATAAAAAATTCAGTTGGCTTTTATATAAGTTTACTGCCCGTTTTTTTAACCCAATATAATAAGACGTGTTTTAATAACCTTCTGTGCTTCTTTATATTAATATCCTATGACTAGAATGTATACCTACAATATATCTAGAGAAAAAGTAGGTATGTTTGATTTTAGAATCAGCCATGGGCCAACGAATGGGAGTACAGAACAACGTCGACGTCCCTTACGTGCGCGCGCGCGACTCCATCATGGAAATCATCAACATGCGCATATTCAAGGCGTGGCTGCAGCCGCAGGCACTCTTTAAGCTCACCTCGTACTCCAAAAAGCAACAAGACGCCATTGCGTTCACACACCAATTTACTGAGAACGTGAGCATATGTTCTTTTTTATACTTTTGAGTTAGTATTTCAGTTTATTTTATTCTACCTAGTGACAAACGAGAAGACTAGCCCACCCGATTGTAAGTGGTACCTAACTATTCCTTGCCCATAACTGTTTTTCATGTATCATCATCATCGTCCTAGCGCTTATCCCGACCTCTGCCAGGGTCCGCTTTCCTTCTCAATTCGCCCGGTCTTCGGCATCCTCGCGTCGTAAGCCGTTGGCTCTCGCATTCGACTCAGCGATGTCCATCCATCGCTTCTTGGGTCGCTCTTTCCTGATACTGATACTCTGAACTGTTTTTCAAGTATAGCTACCGTTAATTATGCTATTGCCTTGCTGAAAGACTTTACTAGACTTGTCGAGGATTGTTCTCTTAATAAGCTAAATTTAAATCCTTCAAAATTAAGTGTAGTCTCCTTTACTCGTAAAGCTATACCTATTATATATAAATAACTATCTTCTTAGAAACCAGCCACTAGCTGAATACTTCAATAAGAAACTTGGGTGTTATACTAGACCATAAATTGATCTATACTAACCACATTAAGAGCATTGTTGCCACGGCATCGAAGACATTAGGTTTTCTCATGCGTAAAACCAAGAATTTCAAAAACGCTAAGACCTTCAAAGGACCTATTGCGCATATATAAGTAGCACCTTAGCGAGAAGCGCTTCTCAAATATGGAAGCCCTTTCACGACGTTTACAAAATAAGACTCGAACGTGTTCAGATTAAGTTTATAAAATACCTGTGATATCGACTTAAAATTTATGATGTCTGAGCTATATTTGGATTTATGTAAAAAATTCCATTTACTGCCATTCGATCTCCGACGCAATATTGCAGATGTAACTTAATTTTTTTTAAATAGCATTTAGTTTAGTAGACTGTCCCAAATTACTCAGTAACAGGTACCGAGAGGTCATGGTGGTCGTCGTAGGGTACCATTTATGTATCCCCAAGCCTCTATTCATTACAGGAAAAATTCTTATCTTATTCGGGCGAATAGGAGTTGTAATTCATTAATGGAATCAGGCGTAGATCCTGACGTTTTAATACAAGTGTTCACGCGGCACGTAAACTGCTAAGTAGCGTATTATTTGAGCAGTTAGTATACCCATATCCACCCGGGTGTGTTTGTTCTGTCATTATGGATGGCTAATTTGTTGTGTAAAGTGCTAAATATATATCTTTTTTTGATATTTCGTGTGCCTACGGATATAGCCTCGGCTAAATTTAGTTTCTATTTTGATTTTAGTATATTTTAGTGAAGGTCGTTTTTTTTTGAGAGGGGAATTCTTCGAAATATACGACGTCATCCGGGGGAATGACGTGGACATGTGGAATTGCCCGAAAATGGACCCTACCCACTAAAACTTCTCTATGTATCCACAGCCGTTTTTTATCGGAACACCACAGGACCTCATAGATAGTTTTCGCTATGGTGATTTAGTGAAGGTCTATTATTAGCTAACAGTTTAATTAAGTGTTGATTTGTTTGATAAGCCGATAATCTTCCAAACAAATAAATTAATGGCGTTTACGATTCATCCATTTAGGTTGCAGGCAACAAAAATTCAAATCGCAGGTGCGTTATCCCTAAACGGGGTGTCTGCAGATTTACACACATCATTGCGGTCAATCCCGGCTTATGCCAGGGGCCGCTTTCTTACATTTTATTCTCCACATCGTCCGGTCTTCGGCATCCTGCCGTCGACGCAAGCCGTTGGGAGCAAGCCTATCGCTGTTATTTTTATATTAAATTACATACTTATTGAAGTGAGCCGCCCAAGAGGGATCGTTAATTACGTGACCTTTAGATGTAGGTATTAGAAATTGGTACTCCCATGTGGGATTCAAAACTTGAATCACCCATATTTGTTTCATTAGAAACCTGGCAAAATATTCGTAATATCGCGGAAAAATACCTTTACCGGTCAAGGATAACATTGCGTTTCTATTATTTGTTGGTAACTATAATTTTCTTTTGCCAGGTTATTAAGAAAAAGCGTTTGATCAAAGAAAGCGGCGAGATCCAAGATGGTAGGTAACATAATTTTTTTTATTCTTATTCTTCTTATCGACATTAGCAATACCTCCCGGAAATCACCAATGCGTTGCTCACCTCTAAAACCCCGGTTAACTTTGCTTTGGCAGAAAATAGGTCCACTGTTAAAGCCACGGTATCCCATGGAGCACTGGAGGGAGACCTTACTCGCCGGCAGCAATACAGCAACACATACTCCAGGTTTAATTCAATGTCTGTGTCTAAGTAAAAAAATAGCAGTGGTATATTCAAAACTGACAATTTTGAAATCCGGCCCGCTTGAAACCTGACAAGTTTGGACTCCGACGAATAAACCATTTATCCAAACACGTATTGTAATTTCTTTTTAGTGGCTATATTTGATGTGTTTCGTTTAAATATCTCGTACACGGCCACGAATTTGTTATTATAGATGCAACCCACAAAGATCTCCTAGACCAGTTGATGGAGAGCAAGCAGTTCACCGACGAGGAGTTGCGGGAGAACATTGACTCTATCACTTTGGCCGGGAACGATACCACTGCACTCGTCGCCTCCTACGCCCTCGTGCTGCTGGGGCATCACCCTGAACACCAGCAGAACGTATACGATGAGTGAGTTGGAGTTATACTCGGTTTTTCTCTAATTCACGTGATCTAGAACGAAGTTATTCGAAAGAAAAAGAAGGATATCGACATAGCTCAAATAATTTGCAAGCTAAAGCTGCAGGAGGCGGTTACATGTGTTGTGAAAACGACATCCGTTGCGGTAGACGTGTTCGTGAGTGGAGGCTAGGATTGGGCAAACGTAGGGTGGGACGTGGTCTAAGTGGGGCCATGATCTGCGCAGTGACTGGATGCGCTACAGTCTGCAACACTGAGGACCGGTCACAGTGGCGAGCCTTTTGGTAGTCGGTCCTCAAAGGATTGCAGTGATCTGATGATGAAGTTGTTGATTAATCTTACACCTTACACCTTAGAATAACGTCTCCAGAATGTAGCACTTTCGCACTGACCTTAGATGAAAGACCTGGTAATTCTGATCATTTTATTATATGACAGCTCATCTCCTAAATATGTAAGTAGAATTGAATGATTGATTCATGCCGAAAATTGAAATTATTATAATATTGAAAAATTGAAAATAAAAAAAGAATCGAGGTGAGCAATTAAAAAATAGAGCCCCAGGTACTATGCGTCGAAACATTTTTCGTTTTGCTCATTTGAGTTTGTACCTATACCTAATGTTTTTAATATGCTTTTTATTATTGTAGACTACATGGCATTTTCGGTGACTCTGACCGTCTGGCCAACCGGGATGACTTGCAGAAAATGGAGTATCTGGACAGAGTAATCAAGGAAACGTTGAGGCTCTACACAGTCGTTCCAATTTTAGCTCGTGAGACGGACAAGGAACTTAAATTATGTAAGTATAATACATTGTACTCTAGCGATTGTTTGGGATTTTTGGCAATATGTAGTACCTACTACTAAGTAAAATAGTGCCGCTTTACAAAAAATGGCGAGAAACATGAGTCGTCCAACTTTAGGCTCATATCTATAATACCATCGCTAAGCAAAATCTTCGATAGAATAATGGTGGATCTTGCTCATTTCAAGGCAAATAATTTAATCCACAGAAAAAAATTTGGTTTTACACAAGATCGAACTATTCTAGATGCGGATGTGGAACTAATTAAGTATTCTATAATTCTAGGGAGAGATCACAAAATACTATTGGCGTTTTCTGTAATCTTTCCAAAGCATTTGCTTGTGTGAATTACACGCTATTACTGGAAATTGGATCATTGGTATCTGAGTAAATGCACTGTCCCTTACAGATAGTTAAACATCGTGGAGTAGAGGATCTTAGTAACAAGTAAGGGAAGTCAATAACGCGATATCTGGCGAAAAGACTGTTGACATATGGGTACCACAGTGTTCAATTTTGGATATTTTTATATTCCTCGTTTACTATGACAAGGGATGACTTTTTGCTAGGTAAACGCTACGACACTGTTCTATTTGCTGACGATACTTCGCGAATATTAAAATTCGATTGAAATAGAGTAAATTTTGATAATGTCATTAATATAAACAGTACACTCTAGGAAGTTCATATATGGTTTCCAGTGATAATCTAAGATATTTTGTTTCACATGCCTTATGTTAAAACGCGAAGTACCTATTTCACTATTTGAATTGTACGCATCCGCGCTGCACAGGGTTTCGACAGTCTAACTCGAATTGAACGTCGCCATCTTTAATCAATAGAATAGAGATGGGCAACACATTCTCTATCTTATGGAGCTATTTTATAGAGTTTTTCTGTATAACGGACTGAAATGAACGACAATACCACAGACAAAGTGCAGCACTACTCTCGGATCATTTGTTACAATCAGTGAAGAGGCAGGCCTATAGATTTTGTTTCGCTTGCAGCAACCTGCACGCTGCCTGCGGGGGTGGGGTGCGCGATCCCATTGTTCACGCTGCACCGCTCCAAGCGGCTTTGGGGCCCCACGGCGAACGAGTTCGACCCGGACCGCTTCCTGCCCGAGCGCAGCGAAGGCCGCCACCCCTGCGCCTACATCCCCTTCAGCTACGGCTCCAGAAACTGCATCGGTGAGTGCTCATCCCGTGCCCTAGTTGATAGGTTTTCTTTTATATTATGCAGTGACAAACGAGCAGACAGTCCATCTGATGGTAAGCGGTAACTGTCGCCCATGACATCTACGATTTATGCATTTAGGTTGAAGGCAACAATAATGTAGCATCGCAGATCCGTTGTCACTGAGAGGACTAAGACGAAATGCCTCTTGCCTGTAATTGCGCTGGCTACCTTAGGCTAGCACGAAAGTGCTGGTAATTCAACCCCGCCCGCGAGTCTGGGACCTACTGGCCTTGTACAAATAACATTTTTGAAGTTTTTTGTATGACGCTTGTTTTGTGCGCATGTTGAAGTCTTTTGTATCAGTATGTGTGATATTTGCATTGCTGTTCTATCATAGATTTCTATACTAGATTACATAGATTCTAACGTAGCTCTATGAGTGATAATAACCAGTCTACAGAGCAAATCTAATGCTAGCTACGTGCTAACTTGGTCCAACTGACGAGGTCAGCCCGACGCTTCGGTCGAGCATTGAATCCAGCCTAATGTGTCATGCAGTAGTTAGTTCCATAAAATGGCCAATCCATACTTTCTGACCCAAATGGAGGACTTGTAGAGTGAGTCTATGTAGAGTTACTAGGCTTTATGTAATCTGATACTTTTTCACAGTGAAATCGTTAAGCAAGCCGCAAGCTTATTGCGGCACTTGGCGAACAAATTTTACATGAAATGTTTTTAGGGGATAGTAATAGCATCGCTTAACCTACTAATTAAATCTAATGTGAAAGATTCGGGAAGTCGAATCGATTTATCATTTGTAACTATAATAATAAAAAAATCATCATCTTGGCTTTAATATCCTAGTCGAGCTACCGCGCACGAAGGCCAGGGGTCTGCCTTGACCATGATCGAGGTTTTGGCAGATCAATTAATTATAGAAGAGCGACTGCCACCTGCCACATGATATGTGGCATATTTATATAAAACTACCTAAGTACGTACTTCATTTTGTAACAATGGTGTATTGTTACTTTCAGGTCGCCAATTTGGTGTTTTTGCCGTGAAGTGTTTGGTGTCAACATTGCTGCGAAATTTCAAAGTGAAGTCCGAACCGATCGATCGTTTTAAGATACAAATTTTGCTTTGCCCTTTGAATGGACATATGATTACTTTAGAGAAACGGGATTGTTAACCTTTGAATAAAACAAATTAAGATAAGACTTAAATTAATGTTAAATAATTATTTTTTTCATTTCAAAATATCCTGAACACACCTGACCCAATTCTATTCTGGTAGGTACTTATTTCTTTCTTCATCGGAAGAGTACAAGTATTTAGATGAGATCACCTAAGGAACTGCGAGTCACGGAAATAAAAGTAGATGGGTGGCATCTCCATAGTTGACAAAACTTTTTCATCGCTTTTAGTCTTTTTCATAGCATCCAAGGTTGCGTAGAACCATAGAGAAAAAATATTATATGTCTGTGCGTAGAACAACATAAATTTTTCAAAACCTCTTTTGGTAAAGCTCAAAGATGCTCCTTGACTATTTCACGGTTCACAACAACAATTTGAAATCGGCTCCTGATCAAGCACGAGATGTTATATTCAATGTACCTATAATTGTAATGTCGTCACAGACATGCGTCAAGATGTGTACAAATGTTTGCACAAAGACATTTGCAAAAGCTACTTCTCACTAAAGTGTATTGTACACATATTTACAAACAGTTCGCACACATAGTTTTTGCGCATCTTTGTACACATCTTGACGCATGTCTGTGACCGGCATATACAAAACAGACTGTAAGATCAACTTGGGTAAGTCCGTCTAGAAGGAAAGTTAAAATACAGGACGTTTTTGCTAGTTAGAGTTAGAGCAACTCTACGAGATTTTCCGTTTAGCCGCTGAAACAGTAATCAATTTACTTACAAAATTTCTCACATTTTAAAAGATGATTTTTGCTAACTCATTCTTTGCTAGCTCAAAATGAGCAACAACCCTCCAATCTATAGACCCTGATTTGATTGTTCGTCGTTGACATAACAGACTAGACACAAATCACAAATATTCCCTGTTCGCTCACTCTACAATGATCATGAATCTTGCTATTCCGTTTTATAACCCGTAGAAATGAGCTGTCAGAAAGTGAAGCGCGCAATGTTTTGAACGTTGCCATGTTGCCATAGCTCCTGAAGACCAGACGTTTCTTTTGAAACATCGGTGTAAATTTTATAATATCCGAATAAATTAAATAAACCATTTAAAAGACGTTAACATTTAGTGTACATGTGTGTGAAAGCGCAAAGTATGGAAATACACCTGGATGATCCTTACATCGGTAAGTAAATATTCGTGGGAGCGGCGATCGGAAATCAATTTTAGAAATGGTGACAAAAATATGCATCGTAATAGTGTGAATTGCAATAATTGAAATCTTTACCTTAAAACAACATACCACTAATAACAGATTTAAAATTGAGTTTTATTTCGTTGTCTAAATAGATATGGAAATATTTCAATGTAAACAAAGTCGGATTTAGTATTTATTGTATAGAATTTTAATACTCAAATATTGTAAACAGCGGTCCACAATTTTATATAAATTATGGTTCCGTAGGTATAAAAAATGTAGCTACATGACATTTTAAATGTTGAGACATTTTATGAAACAAGTTTAGCAGATTAATCGCGAATTTACGTTTATTTTCATTTATTTGTTTTTGTAGGTTTCCTGAAAATCAGACATGGTGATGTCTGGGTTGCAAATGGGAAGTGCTGTGTTGTAAACATTTTGAATAACAAGATAATAAGTAGATAAAAATCCCTTCGGTCCTGGTGGAGTACCTCCCATAATTATATGATTTTTTACTGAAAATAAAGAGTATGCTGCCTGTTTGATATATCCTTTGTACCTATCCTTTTCATTATTTTTTTTGTTCATGACTATGTCCTCTAGACAAGGACACGGTATTCACGGTATGTAGGATTAAGAGATCGAAAAGACGGTGGTAGGTATCAGGGCGTGGGTTTGATCCCCAGACACCTTACAATTTAATAATATACCTGATTCATAATGAATTTAAATAATTCATTTGGCTTTTCAGTGAAGGAAAATATCGTGAAGAAACTAGCATATCAGGAATAAATTCAAATTGTGAAGTCTGCCAATCCGCATTGGGCCTGAGTTGTAAACTTATTGGGCGTTCTCTCTCAATAGAAAGGAGATCTGTACCCCAGTAGTTTAGACGTGTATTGGCTGAACACGACGGTGATAACGATCAGGTCGGTACCTTCATTGCACTTTTATTATAATGACAATATAAATATGCCCACAAGTCAGATTTGCTTGTGTTCGTTACGGAATAGAAATTCGTAGTAAAAAATAACATCAGCAGATGGGCTGCCTTGTTTTTCCCTGCATTTGCATTAATGTGTGTGTTATAGAGATGTGTGACATTTTACTTCGAATTGAAACTCGGTATCTACTCTCTGCTCCTGTATATACATTTTTTCTCTATGTCTACACCATACAATCTGATTGTCAATCAGATGGTCCTTAGTTTATAGTCAGATTGTACATAAAGTTGTGTCGTATGGTAGGGCCTTTATATAAGAAGAAACAAGCACAGAGAAAAAAATACTTTTTGATATCGATTATGAAATCGATCATTACAATCGTTATAACTCGTTATTCAAGCAACGCTCGTATCTAAAGTCGTAAAAGCAAAAAAAGAAAAACATAACAACATGGCGTCGCGCTTGCTTGGTTCGTTGGCCAAGTAATACGAAAATAGGTTAGCATTTTGTATGATTTTCTCAATAGTAAATGTGATTGATTTAAGGTTAGATAGTAATTCTGTTTGTGGTTCGTGTATGTGGAAAATAAAATTGTATAATGTTATAGCGTGCAACATAATAAAAAGGTAAGAAATTTAACTGTAAAATGGCAATTTGTCATACGATTTTGGTTATTATTTCGATAATGTTGGTCGTTGTAGTAATAGAAATATTTTTCTAATTAGGTATCGAAGTCATTAACAATGGAATTCGGACATCCTCCACCGAATATGGCGATGCCGCCACCCGGCATGGGCGGTGCTATGGGTCCTCCTATGGGTCCACCACCTATTCGTAACAACATACGCCATAATTTTAGACCTTTCAACTATCAAATGCGCTTCCCACCTCAGGGACCTCTGAACATGACCCAAGACGACTTTGATGGTAAACGTTTACGTAAATCTGTAATGCGTAAAACTGTAGATTACAATGCTGCTATTATAAAAGCACTAGAGTGTCGTGTTTGGCAAAGGGACTGGCGTGACAGGCATGCTTTGCAGCCAGACGCAATGTACACTCCCGACCTTCTGCCACCACCCTCATATCCTGATAATCCTATTAATGCTGTAACTACAAGGTTTGTAAAAACTGCCACAAATAAAATGAGATGTCCTATATTTGCTGTGGCATGGACTCCAGAAGGCCGACGATTAATTACAGGTGCTTCGTCTGGGGAATTCACTTTATGGAATGGTCTAACTTTTAATTTTGAGACAATATTGCAAGCTCATGATTCGCCTGTCAGGTCTATGGTATGGTCACATGGGGAAGGCTGGATGGTCACAGGTGATCATTCCGGTTTTATAAAGTATTGGCAAAGCAACATGAACAACGTTAAAATGTATCAAGCTCATAAAGAAGCTGTTAGAGGCATAAGTTTCAGCCCAAGTGATGCCAAAATTGTTACCTGTTCTGATGATGGGACACTTCGTATATTTGACTTCTACAGATGTCAAGAGGAACGAATTCTTAGAGGACATGGTGCTGATGTAAAATGTGTCCAATGGCATCCAACAAAAGCTCTTATTGTTTCTGGGAGTAAAGACAATCAACAACCAATTAAGTTATGGGATCCAAAATCTGGACAGGCGTTATCAACACTTCATGCCCATAAATCTACAGTTATGGATTTGAAATGGAATGACAATGGCAACTGGCTGATTACTGCATCCCGAGATCACTTGCTCAAATTGTTTGATATAAGAAAATTAGGCACTGAGTTACAAATATTTAGAGGGCATAAAAAAGAAGCATCTAGTGTTGTTTGGCACCCTACACATGAAGGTTTATTCTGTTCTGGTGGATCTGATGGGGCAATTTTGTTTTGGAATGTTGGTACTGATAAAGAAGTTGGTTGTATAGAAGGAGCTCATGAATCTATTGTTTGGACCATGGCATGGCATCCACTAGGTCATATTTTATGTTCAGGGTCCAATGATCACACCTCTAAATTTTGGACACGAAATCGTCCCGGAGATTTGATGAGGGACAAATATAATTTGAATACTTTACCACCAGGTGTTCAAGATGATCATGATTTAGATGAACCAGCTGTTATTCCAGGAATGGGACCTGAAGATAAAGTTGAGATATTCTCTTCTGATACTGACAAAGCCATTCCAGGTCTTGACTTGGATACCTCATTTGCTCCTATGGAATTTGAAAAGAAAGTCAAAAAAGTACCATACAGTAAACCTATACCAAGAAACTTTCAAGCTCAGTGGAATCATGGACCTACTACTGATGATGCTACAACTGAAGCATTTACACAAGCATTGGTGGAATCTGTGCCAGGTGCAGTCCCTCTCCAACAAATAACACCATCAGCTATATTTATTTATGGGAAATTAATACCTGTAGAAGCTGGATCTAAGTTAGAAAAAGCAATAGTAGATGGACCCATAGCTCTTAAGAAGTATATAGCTACAGGAGAACTAGAGGAACTTCATGATGTAATGCCTCATTTAGAAGATGATGCTGATGATGACAATTTTACACCATTTGAATATCCTGAACCTGAACTTGATAATGAAGACAATGAAAATGAGGAAAATGATAAAGAAGATTATAATCAAGAAGACTTTTATGATAATCCAATGGATACCAGTGAACAAAATAATCAGGATAATTACGATAATTATAACAATAGTCCTGATGTGAATTTGCTTCCGCCAAGAGGACCTATGGGCAACATGCCACCTATGGGAAATATGATGCGCCCACCAATGCCTTTGGGACCTCCAATGGGTCCAATGGGCCCAATGAGTGGTCCACCACCCATGATGGGCATGCCCCCTATGGGCCCTATGCCACCAATGGGCGGAATGCCGCCTATGGGGAACATGCCACCGAGAGGAAACATGCCACCTATGGGGAACATGCCACCACGCCCACCTTTCTCAGACAATGGGTTTAATAAGGGCCAGTATGATGCCAATTATGATAATCAATATGAGGATAACAATGAAAACTATAATGATGAACCGCCTTATGATCAGAATTATGATGATGAAAATAACTATAATGATGAAGGCGATCATGACAGTGGACGTCAGAATAATCAAAATAATCAAAGATGGAGCGGTGGATTCAGAGGAAGAAGTAATATGCGCGGTAGAGGTCGTGGTATGAATGGGCACGGAGGCAGGAACAACTGGAGAGGCAACAGCGGAGGCCGCGGGGCGGCGTGGAATCGCCGCGGCGGCGGCGGCAACAGGGGCTTCCGACGGGGGGGCAAGGCCGTACCCAACTAGAATTTACTTTTCTCAGTACACAGACATTAATGAAATCCAGTTAAGTTTGAATCGTACACACTAAAGTGTTAAGTGTAAAGACAATACATATAGTGCTGGCTTTGCAGAAGGTTGTATATATTTTTTTAATTTACGGCTTGATATTTTAATTTCGTAAGTTAAAAACATAATAAATTTGTATTATGTCACAAAAAACAAAGATTTATTCAACAGGTAACCCTAACGAAACATTTGGAGAGACTGGTGAGTTAATATTCTTATGTTGTAATTAATTTTGACAATGTACACATTCAAAGGCGAAATTTTTATACTGGCAGGTAATTACTGGTGCAACAGCAAGTGTTGGCACTCACCCCCGAGGCTCCGAGCGGGAACCACGGCCGCCAGGCGAGCGGCTCTGCTGTGTGTGCTGCTCATCGAATCATCCCAACTTTATAGTAAGAGCCTGGTATTTATTGATTTGTCAATAATAAATAAATGATCTGAATAAAGTTTTCCCTTACCCTCTATTTGTAATAAACGATTTTGGGGTTTAATAAAGAATTCAAAACGTATCCAAGGTGTATCCTATCCCTGGTTATAAACTAGAGCTAGTACATTTTATTTGTAGTGTTAACTAATTTAAAACGATGCACAATAGAATGATGTTATCATAATTTAGGATCTATTAAACGATTATCACATGCTGCATGATCTTTTTTTAATGGATGCGTTCATATATTTTTTAATTGACACTTAACTATCTTACGTGTAATGTTTACAATTGTTGATGCAATTCCTTTGTTGCAATGATATTATACTTAGATGTTTATAAAACCATTAGTTTGGACATAACATGTTTGTTACTTTTTGTTTCGTGAAGAATAAAGAGATAAAGGGACCTTTAATTACAGTACCATTCACTAGAATATAGAGTATCGGTGTTGATTGTAATAGTCTATGTTTGGCGGGAATTCTTTGAGTATAATAAGGTAATGAAGTTACGAATGTACTGGCAACTCGTACCTGTCACATCCCCACACCTTGGATTCTACGGGTACAACCGGATTTTTATTATTGATAATAAAACTAAGACAGCTTCTATTACAGTCAGATTGTAGACGAAATAAACATTTAAAATTTAAAGAGTTTCATTTGACTCTCGATTCTACCCAGAAATAAATGATTTTGAAAAATTTAAATTGTAGTTTCAATTGTATTGTCGGTACAGTTTCGTTTCAGGCGTTGAGGCTTCGATGGTGACCGTGGCTTTGCTTTGTTGCAGATGACCCTGGCCTGGTTGTGGTGTTTGGCGGCGGTGGCGGGCGCGGTGGGCGCGGCGCTGGCGGGCGGCGGCGCGGAGAACGCCATCGCCGCCGACAACCGCACCGAGCGGCTCGAGCCCATCAACGGCACCCTCGTCGAGATATTCCGGTTGATCACCCTCGATAAAGACAAATGGTTCCCCGAGCGCGAGATCAAGCTGGATAGCTGCGTGCGCCGCGCGTTCTGCGTACCCCTCGACCGGCATACCTGCCTCGGCTCGCGACTACCCTACTCCGAGACCAGCGTCGACCTCACCTCCTTCGACACCCAACAGAAGATACAAAACCAACTGGAACAGTACAAGGATCTGGCCAACGTGCCGAAGTGCTGGGCCGTTATACAGCCCCTGCTTTGCGCTACCTTCATGCCAAAGTGCAAGTTTGTCAAAGACTACGGGGACATGGTGTATCTGCCCTCGTACGAGATGTGCAAAATCACGCTCGAACCCTGCGCTATTGTCTATAATACCTCGTACTTTCCGCCGTTTCTGAAATGCAACGCGACTCTGTTCCCGCCGCGCTGTGAGAACGCAGCGAGAGAAATGAAATTCAACACGACGGGACGTTGTCTGCCGCCGCTCGTTCATACCGATAAGCACATGCATTTCTATGAAGGTAAACTTTCATTCAATTGGGGCAAGTTTTATTTCATTCAAAACAACTTATACGGAAATCATTTGGAAGCGACACGTCGGAAGTCCTTGTCCAACACCACATCATCATCATCGTCATCGTAGCGGCTTCTGCCAAGGTCGGCACTTCTGGCTTCCACGGTGCGGCGAATACCATCCGATGATCCGACCCACACAATCTATTATTAGGGATTACTGAAAGTGTTTTCCCACCAGAATCCTTAATTAAATGTGGATGTATTTAGGCTTTTTATGTGCGGCGACTGCTATCTGACCCGCACAATCCTTTAGTGAAACCCAGGACTTCGACCGTCTGTCAGCAGGGTGACAACGTGCGGGTGAGATTGGCTTGGGCCTAGCTAGAGAATGGTGGTGGCCCCATAATCCCACCTGAACCTGACAATGCAAATGTTACTGACTGTTGCTTACTGGCAGCAGTGGTGGTACCCGTCTATTCATACTCCGCAGTCTAGTTACCGGTAGGCTAATTACGTAACACTGTTGCTAACAATCATCTGATTTCAATAATTGAAATTGTTAGTTTTGCGATTACGTATCATCGATTTCATGGGCTCAGCTGCTAACAAAGTTCCATTGAAACTGACCATATGTAATCGCAATAGTACCAATTTCAATAATTGAAATCAGATAATTGTTAGCAACATAGTTACGTAATTAGCCTACTATTAATTACCAACACGGCATGTAACCACCCTCTCCATTGTAGGTATAGCCGGCTGCGGGCTCCCGTGCCGCGACCCCCTCTATACTGAAGATGAGCATCAACAAATCCATCGGCTCGTGGCCTGGGGGGCCGGCGGCTGTCTCGCACTGAACCTACTCACGGTGGCAACGTTCCTGATTGACTGGCGTAGCGCGAACAAGTATCCCGCCCTCGTGATATTCTACATCAATGTCTGCTTCGCCGTTGCGTCTATGGGGTGAGGTGTACAGGCTTTACTTTTCACTGGGCAGGCATTCGAACGGCATCTCGTCTGGATTTTGCTGCCGAAAATTGAGCATAATTGTCCGGAATCAGCCATGGTCCATTGATATTAGTATCCCGTTTAGACAACAATTAGACAAAACTTATGTTCAACTCTATATTTACGAAATAATTTTTTGAGTCAATCTCAAAGTTATCTTTGTTATTTAAAGGGATTTTACCGTAAATTGAAACGACAGGTTCTTACTTGGTTACTCTTGGACTCATTAAAACTCGGTCGCTATTTTAAAACTCTGTTAATCAAATTAAGATCTTTTTTAATAACTGAGTTGTAAAAAAGCGAAGCTATTTTTATATTTTCAAATAAATATTGTCACAATCCAACTGCCCGATCTCTTTTCGTGATATAATTTCGAACCCACAACACGGCTATAAATTGACGGCGGTGCGTGACAATTGCTTGGGAACAAAGCACATAGATGTCACGCACGCAACCTTGCATAAAGATGTAACGATAATCATAGATATGGAATACCGGGAATATTATAGCTACGCATACCTAGCACTTGTTTTGTGAATCACATCACGCCGATGTGGTTTTTAACGATCTAAGTAGTTTTGAGTGGAAATGTCTTTATTTGTGATTGAAATATCCTACGGCGTCCGCTACGTTGAGCGTTCTAATCCATTGCGGATTTAGTACGTGGCGACTATACTTCATATCACAGTCGCCGCCATATTGAATTTATGATGACGTCACATAGTCATCTCATGGTTCCCGAGAATGTCCCACCTAAGTTTGGTCCAAAAAGGTTTAGTCGTAGTCGCGAAAAGTTAACAGACAGACCTACAGTCAAAAATGGTTTAGTCGCTTAGCCACGAAAAGGTAACAGACAGACGGACAGCCAGTAACTTGCGCATTCATATTATAATTTAGGAAGATATATTGTGATTATAACACTGAATTCGTCATCAGCTGGCTGGTGCAGTTCGGTGTGGGCTCGCGGGAGGACATCGTGTGCTCGAAAGACGGCACGCCGCGGCTGGGCGAGCCGTCGGCCGAAGAGAACTTGTCCTGTGTCGTCGTGTTTGTCTTGGTGAGTGTTTCGATCGGGTGATTCCTGTTAGGCCGATCGGTCGACCGGTCAATCGGCCCTATGGGATTAAAATAAATATAAATATATAAATGATGTTTATTACACATAATCTCATGACACGATAGGTACATTCAAATATAGTAAAAAATGGAAACCGTGACTTTATAGGTATCCATAATGTATCGCTACCCGTGTCATGGGAAGACGCCAAGTGGGTCACACTCAGCTTATGCCATGGCTGGTGCTATGGCGCGTGTAGGTGTGCTGGATTTCTTTTTCCGTTTGCGAAAACTATTTGTATTCGCAGTAGGTCGCAACTGTTTAAATATAACATAAAGAGTTTGTACATTTGGAATTGTTAGAATGAATAATTACTCAAAATGACTGTATATGACATATTGTAAAGAGGGATACGAGGTACCTCGGTCAAACAGAAAAAAGAAATCCTATTGGGCCGAATGCTCGGTTGACCTATCGGACTAATGAGCACCACTCCTTTGATCGCTACCGACCGCTGTCACGGTTTGAATGAAGCGGTGAGCCCTACAATAGGACGAATCTAATGATTGTTAGGATTGCTAGTAAAACTGCAGAGATTTTTCTTCTAAAGGACAAATGTGACAATCTACCTTTTGCTTTGTTCAACAGGTGTACTACTTCATGATGGCCGCTTGTGTTTGGTTCGTGATATTTACATACGCCTGGCACATGAGCTTCCGGGCTTTAGGTGAGATTAACAGCTGTTTTATTTAAAACCAGGTCCATTCTCAATGGCTGACCTGAATATGTTATAATTTATTATCGTATGCGACATTAAATGTTATTGTTAGGGAAATATTTATATAATATTATAATTGCATTTCGTTATAGGTGTGTATGCTATGTTTAAAAATGTAATACAAACGCCACTAGCTTAGAAATCTCAATTCATCCATTCAAAACATATTCTAATTTTCAATAAATGGTAGTAACTTTTAATTGAACACAATTTAGACTATAGTTTTTATTTAGGCAAGCGGGCCACCTAATGGAAAGTGGCCCAATGTGTTGTCTGCAACTACAAATCATTTCACCATTTCTGAAACCCTGCGGCACGTAGCTCGTAATTCTATGCTAAATAACACTGTTATTCCGCAGGCAAGATCCAGGACCGCATAGACAAGAAGGCGGCATACTTCCATCTGGTGGCATGGTCGCTACCGCTGGTGCTCACCATTGCTACGATGGCAGTTGGCGAGGTGAGATACCTAGATATCAATAATTTATTTTCCATACACAAATTCCTGAAAATAAATTACAAACGCCACACAAATAGTAAAATTTAAAGTGTAGGCTTTTTATTTTTTGTTTATTTTCGTCGCTATTGTCTACTTTAGTGTCGGTGGCCTTGTGAGAGGGCTTGACTCGTAAGCGACAGGTCCCGCGTTCGAATCCCACTGCCGCCATGTATCAATGTCTCTTTTCTGAGTTATGTACATTAGTTGAACACTAACCGATGATTTTACGGTGAAGGAAAACATCGTGATGAAACCCGCACATTTCAGACAACTGAATGTGTAACCATGATTCAATCTGGTCAGGTTCCCCTATCAACAGGGTAACGGAGGTCAAGTGGCATTCGCTCCACTGTAATTACCTGATCTGCCAAATCCTGGATCATGGTCTTAGCGGACCCTGGGCCCTCGTGCGCGAGAGCACAACCGGGACATTAACGCCAAGATGATTATAACCCGTCATTGCCGCTGCCTTATCTATCTATGCCGTCAAGCTACAAATGCTTGCGTATTGCGATTCGGTTGTTAGACGAAGCGAATCGTAGCATAGTTATAGCCGGCAGTTACTTTATCACTATTATTGATAGAGCTATAGAGCGTCGATGGCCTAATTGCTCGTAAGCGAGAAGTACCGAATTCGATCTCCAGCATCGCATGTACCAATGACTTTTCTGAGTTATTTACATTAGGTGAACACTGACCGATGCTCTTATGACGAGGGAAATATCATGATTAAATCTGCAAATTCAGCTGAATGTGTAACCAGGATCCAATCTGGCCAGGTTCCCCTGTCAACAGGTCTGATGGCAATCGCTCCACTGTAATTCCCTGATCCAAGTCCTATATCATGATCGAGGCGGACACCTGGCACTCGCGCGCGAGGCCGCAACCGGGACATTAACGCCTAAATGTTTTTTTTTTATTATACACCTACTGTCACTTACACAAAACTGATTCTCGTGGATAGCTTTAGTAAATAAAGATCTAAAAGACCTGGACTTAAATCCTTTAACGACCCATCACAGCTAGCATAAGTTTGCCCACGACATATCTCGTGCCGCGATAGAGCCGTTGTTTCCTTGTCAATACTAATATGAAAGAGATAGCAATATCATGTAGCTCCTTTTCTCGCATGTCGCGCACGAGAGCACACTTGTGCTAGCCGTGCAGGATAGATTATTGTAACGAAAGGCGATTGGGAGAGCCGTTCCCAAATAAAAATGAAAAAAGGCCGAAGAAAGAAGAAGACTGTCACTTACACAGAACTTGACTCCTTTCTTCCCCTTACCAGGTGGACGGCAGCAGTGTGACGGGCATCTGCTTCGTGGGCTACGCCAACCACTCGGTGCGGGCCTCGTTGCTGCTAGCGCCTCTGTGCCTCGTGCTGATGCTTGGAGGATACTTCTTGCTTAGAGGTTAGTGTTTTCAGACGGTCCGCTTTCACCCTTATGTCGTAATATTTATGGCTTCTGTTGCCAACAATTCTCTGATTTCAATTATTGAAATTGTTGCTTTTGCTACGTGTGATCGATTTGATAGTTTCATTTTACTGCAATGGAGCTTTGTTAGCAACTGAATGTACCACTACATGTATAGGTGCCCCACCACTCGCAGTTGAGGGTAGAAACCAATGTTTTCCCACGATTTTAAAGTTTATTTGAGGGTAGACTGGCTCTGTTCACCGCTCTCACCATTATCAATCGCAGAAGTTACAGGCGCCAGTTACCATTTTCCATAGGCTGATTGGTCAAACTCTCTCACGTTCCGACCAAATTAGTAGACGTATTTGCCTGTGGCTCTTTTCCGCTCGCGTATTCTCAGAATCCCGTTTCCGCGTTGCCAAAATCCACCAGATGCCGCTACTGAGACGCGAAGTCTACCGTCAAAATAAAACCCTGTTATTGGCTGGAATCAATCCATCTAAAATAGCAGTTGTTTCTGTCCAATCAGTCACGCCATCTGGTGGATTTTGAAATCGTTTCGTGTTTCGTTTCGTAATCGTTTTTGAAAACAAATTACTAATTGTTTCCCAGTTCGGATCTCTAAAAACATTTAACTATGCCGCGGGATCTATGACATTTTGGAATAGTGTAGTCTTATTAGTAAAAGAATTTTTAATTTCAGTTCAGTAATTTCGGAGATCTCGCTCTAGTACCCACAACATAACTTTTTCTATTGTCATCTCTTCTGGTAGACTGGTAGATAGTGCTATTTTAGCTTTAAGTCCGCTATTGTACTGTTTTTACATGAAGTATCAATTAATAAATAACATACAAACTCAAAAACTTAAAAAATCATACAAACTTTTCTTCTATATTCGGTTCAGTAATTTCGGAGCTTACCCTCACCATACTTAAATACATATAAACTTGTTCTCTTTGTATGTATTTGTGTTAGTATATATAATCATAACCACCATTCTCCCCAGGCGTATTCTCGCTGGTAGCGGTCCGCGTGTCCAGCAAGGACGTGATCTCCCCGCGCGCCGCCAACAAGATCCGGCAGACCATCACGCGGTGTTCACTCACTGCCGCTCTGGTCGCCATCTTCATATGCGTGACCTGCGCCTGCCACGTTTACGAGTTCCGAAACGCGGACGCTTGGACGGAGGCCTTCAAGACTAGTATCATGTGAGTGTGGTGTTGGATGTAATATTAGTCGTGACGATCTGGTAAGGATCACAGGTACCGGCTGGATACGGAAGGCACAAGACCGGCCTTTGTGGAGATCTCTGGGGGAGGCCTATGCCCTGCAGTGGGCGTCTTCCGGCTGATATGATGATGATTGGTCGTGAATTGTGATGGTCACAATCTTCCTCGCTCTGGTCGCTATCTTCATATGCGTCACCTGCGCCTGCCACGTCTACGAGTTCCGGAACGCGGACGCTTGGACGGAGGCATACAAGACCAGTATAATGTGAGTGTGGTGTTGGGTGAGGGTAGTCGTGACGATCTGCTGGATACGGAAGACACAAGACCGGCCTTTGTGGAGATCTCAGGGAGAGGCCTATACCCAGCAGTAGGCGTCTTCCAGCTGATATGATGAAGGATTAGTATCGATTGCAACTGACGGTTGGTCGGCTCCAGCCAAAACGGAACGTCTGTTATTAGTGCGTGCTTCACTGTAAGGCGCACTGAAAACCTGCGCCATAGCACCCATGGCGCAGGTTTTCAGTACGCTGAGTGTGACCTTTTTGCATGTCTTCCCATGGCACAGATAGCGATACAGTTTGGATATAATGTCACTGTTTCCTTTTTTAATATTTGAATGTACCTATCGTGTAGTTATTTAGTATTACTCTGGCCATGTGGTGTCCGGTAGGCTAGAAAATGGGCAGCAGCGTTTTCCATTGTTATATTTATAACACTGCGATCTCCAAACATGCCTACATAGTGTGGAGATTATGGCAAGAATCTCCCCTTTCGTGGGAGAGTCCTTTAGTCCTGCAGTGGACTATTATGAGCTGTGATGATGAGTCATGCCTTAGTGGGAGTCGCTTGATATTGTAGCACGTCAGTTTTAAAGAGGATTTTCTTCAGTCTATTATTGAAAGCTTTATGGCTTATGGTGCGTCTTTTGCATATTACTTTGTCCTCGTTCCCAGTTGCCGTCTCCAAGCCCTAAAAGAGTCCCCGGGCGGGCCGGGCCCGGCGGGGTCGGCGGCAGTGGCCGGCTGCGCGCCTGCCTCGCGGCCGTCGGTGTCGGTGCTGCAGCTGCGGCTGCTGTGCTGCTTCGCGGCCGGCGCGCTCATGGCGTCCTGGACCTGGACGCCCGCCGCCGCCATGGCATGGAGAAGGTATCTTGCCAGGTGAGACTGTGATTATGGCGTTCTGAGGCCTCGCCTCGATTCGAAAGGCTTTCAATTATTATTATTTTCGGCATGAAAAATTCGATATGTTAATGTATGATGCCGATTTTCCCTAATTTTGAACCGTACCCTCGGTATTGCCAATGTGCTTAAAAATATTGAATTTGTCATGCGGAAAGTCAAAATTGAAAACCGTTCGAATCGAGGCGAACGATTCAAAAATAGAGCCCCTGGACCTGGACGGCCACGCCGCGCAGTCCTGGAGGTGGTATCTTGCCAGGTAGTCTAGAACTATACTTGACCACATCAATGTTTCCGGTCACACCTAATTTCTCGTGGCCTATCCCGGACATTGTCTCGCATTCTAATTTTATTGTCGGTTAATTCATTTATTTATTTCAGGCAACTAGGCCTATATTTATAAATACACGAACAACATAAATACAAAATTAACTGATACAAAACCCCGAACACAAAGATAAAACCTATACATACAAATTATAAATAATTTGTAAACTAACTTATATAAATATAATTGATTCGTATCGGCGGCGCCCACGGAATCGCCGGTACACCACACCCTTTGAACCACTCGCTATTACGTCTTCTTTTAAGTCGCGCCACTCTTCTCGAACTGCTGCTTTCCTAGTACACTCATAGAGAATACCATCTTCCGCGTGGCCTTATGCCTTCCACCTTTCTCTGTACCACAATGAGCTCCACAGAGACATCTCCTCGCCGAACTATTACGTATCTAACATCTACTCTATGCTATCCCACAGAAAATGCGGCTGCTCAGTAGAAGCGGAAGTCCCCCGTCGCGCTCGCAAGCACGAACTGATAGCGCGCGCGTACCGCCGCAGGGGAGAGTTCGCGGCGCGCGGCCGGCTGTCCATCTCGCTGGGCGGCTCCCGTCAGGACCCTGTTGGACTCTGCTTGGACCACACCGCGCCCATCGACTATCCTGAGGACGCTAAGCATGAGAGGTGGGTGCGCGAAGCTTGCAGGATAGCTCCTGTAGGATTAGTACTCGGAAATTTAAAGTTTCAAAACCTGGGGGAGAACAACGAATGTTTGAGCGAGCGGAGTGAGGTCGAAATTTTTGACATTTTAGGTCTTAAAAGCTGTGATGATCAATGAATGAGCAAGCTCGTCATTTTTTAAGTTTGAGGTCTTAAAAGCTGGAGTGCATTGAATAAATGAGCGAGCGAAGTGAGCTTGTAATTTGTGATATTTTGGTTTATAAAAGCTTGAGATGATCATTAAATTAATGAGCAAGCGAAGCGAGCATATGGAACGTTTGATATTTTGGGTCGAAATTTTAGATATTTTGTGTTTTAACAGTATCTTCACAAAAGTATCTTAGGGAAATTAATGAAAAAGCGACCGCAACGAGCTTGGTCAAAGGGAAGAAAAGCAACTGAAACCTATGAATGAGCGAGCGAAGCGAGCTCGATATTTTGGGTCTCATAAACTCCCCAGCTTAGCTTATAAAGCAATAAATAATTTGACATTTTGGCTTATTTGCTGTAATGATGTGTATAAATTTGCCTAATAAAAGACAATAAAACAAATTAAAATTATTGAATGAGCAATCGGAGCGCTCACGAAACGTTTAACACTATAATTCTTAAAAGCTGGGGTGATTGTTAAAATGAATATTTGGGCGAGCGTAGAGAGCTCGGAATTTTAGGTTTTGAAATATTGGTAAATAGTATGACAAAACTGAAGGCAATGAATGACCGAGCGACAAAGCTCGAAATTTTATACATTTCTGTTCTAAAACCGTAGGTGATTGTTAGTCAGAGTCTTGTTTGAGGGCAATTGCAAAATTCCCGTCGAGTCAATAAAAAAAACGCTGAGCCACAGTGGAAGGGGGATATGTCCGCCCCGTCATTTCTTATATTACTTTCTGATATCTCTTTTAATTTATTTTCATACTTCCAGCGTTATTTTTACGTGAGGAACTGTAAGATGCTATAGTTGTTCTTATGTAACCTTTCGCTATTGCAGTGGCGAGTTATCGTCGTCGTGGGCGGCGAACCTGCCGCGGTTCGTACATCGGCGCGACGCACTGGTACTCCCGACGCACGCCCACCACTCGCTCAGCTCCACTCCCGACCGCCGAAACTCGCAAGACTCCCAAATCAGCATCAGCCTCCGCCACGTCTCCGTCGAGTCCCGCCGGAACTCCCTCGACAGCCAACTGTCGGTCAAAATCGCCGAAATGAAGACCAAAGTCGGCCGCCGACGAACCAAACACACCAAAGCTAAGCGTAAGGCCCGAGCAGCCTCTGCACGCAAGGAAAGTACCCCGTCCATAGAGAGCCAGATCAGCCGCTACTGGCTCCAAGCCGTCGCAGCGAACAACGACCCGTCCCGAGAAGAAGTGAAATTCAGCTTCGACTGACCCTTATTTTTAACCATATCAATCTCAACTTCGAAATATATTTTTTTCGTATTCGACAAATACATATCAATGTATTTCATTTAAGCTACTATTTATGAACTGTTAATTTTTTAGCGGTAAGTTTTAAATGTTCAAATTAGAATGACAAATAACCCAAAGGTCTGATTGCTGACTGTGAAATCAGTTTGACAACTTAATTTTACTGTTATGTGTAAGTTTAAGTAGTAAGTTTATTAGGCAGCTTTTGTAATGGTATCTTTGATATTATTATTAAGTAGGAAGACTGATTGAATCTCTAAGTTGCTAAAATCAGTGACGTCCATGTATCGGTTAGTGAAGATAATAGAATAATATGGGTTATTTTACTGTACGGCTGACAGCACTAAAACCACCTATCGATGTTAATGTTAGGCTGATACAATTATCCATGACAATTTCATGCACTTGTGATATAATAATATTAAAGCTAACCTGTGCCATTTTGTAGTTACGGAGTCATCGCTTGTGTAAAAGTGCTGTAAAGAATGACTGACCTAATTACTTTATTATAGTTAAGTTCTAGAATTAAGAGTATCTATTTTGTATTTACGACGCGTAGGTATACATTAATTTTTATAACAAATATTTTTGAATCAGATTTGATACTCAGATATTACAATTGTTTTCCAATTACTGACGAAATAGAGTGTACAAATAGAGAAGGTTGTGATTACACTTTATTCATGTTGTGAACGTTGTTGTGAGGCTATTGTGGCGAAATATTTTGATACGAAGCGTTTTCCAACGTCACTGTTGTACTATTTTGTAGCGTTCGTGCTGCATTTGATGACGTACTCAAATATTGCAAGTATGACAAGAATCTATCATAAAATGTTTATTACATTTAAGTCTGCATTAGCTTTAAAATAATTGATGTGTTATCAATTTATTATTGTGCGTTAAACCAGTGATTTACTCATGTATTTAAATACGCCTGTTTTATAGAATAAACGTCTTTCCCATGTGGAAGACATGTATTTTTTGCCTTCCATTTGATTCCACCCAACGTTGGCTATTCGTGTTGTCGACGATCCCCTTCTCATGGCTTAGTAGATCCCTTAGGTCTCCAGCCGGTCTAGCCATCTTTGACAGCTCCGCTTACGTTATCGTGTTCGGTAGAAAATTGACAGCTCAAAGTTCGACTATTTCTACCAAACATCTGACTCTTTATTGACTCTGATTTTTCTACCGCTGTCAATGCTGAATGCGTCCTATGTTGTAAATAAACCTGTCTGCCTATTTTTCGATTAAGTATTTAAATTAACATTAAGAATATTAAAGAAAAAACACGCCTACAGTGAAAACAAATGTTCGCCAGTCGCCGCAATTCTCGTCATGGTGCTTAAAGGTAAATTTCATTGAAAATTCTCAAAGGGCAGAGTAATGTCATATGATCAATATTTTTACATGTTCTATACACCGTGACTTTCTGTTTTTCCAATAAAAACAATTATATCTATCAGTAACTTATACGTTGGCGAAACACTTGCCGTTTTTTTCTATTTCCATGTGGGAATAGTACCTACTGGGGTGATTGAGAACGTTGGGTAATTGGTACATCAGTAAATTCTATATTTAGTACTTTTTCCCATTAAAGATCATCCCGCATAGATTTACTAGAAAAATCAACGTTACTCCTTACATCCGCAAAAGTTACAGTGTAGAAATGTACCTAGTGCGCGTATTTTCATGAGTGTAACAACATATTGTGAAGTAATCGAGTGGCGACCACATACCGGAAAACGCCGCGCAGGTAGGCCTCCCACAAGGTGGACAGACTTCCTGCTAAAGATTGCAGGTACTTTCTGAATGCAGATGGCACAGGGCCGGCCTTTGTGAAGATCTCTGGGGGAAGCCTATGCTCATCAGTGGGCGTCTTCTAGCTGATATGATGATGTTAATGGCCTCTTACTCAGTTCTGATTTCAATTATTATTCCCACCTTGTATCACTTGTCTGCTTATGGACATGTAGTTTAAACTTACCCAAATAATATTTACATTTAAATTATCTGCTGGAGGTAATTAGGAACAGTTTAAGAAATAATTAGGAACTTTCACAATAAAGATCTAATTTTTTACAGATTTATCACAGCCATTGTCACCACCACCACCATCATAGACTATTTATAATGGTATTGCTTTTGGAAGATGTTGATATGAACACTGTAGATACTAACAGAAATTTGGTGATTGGAAACTAGACAATTGGACTCTCTAAAGGATTATAGTCATATGAGAGCACACAACTGATGGGAATAGCAAGACCACTGTGGCTAATAAAATATTGCAGTAAGTAATGAATAAGTATAAAAAGTATTCCGTGGTACCTGTGATACTGAATTTTCACATTTATATGACCAAACAGATACTAATAGCTCATATTATTATTAAGATTGCTAGTTGTTATTTAGATTTGTTATTACTTTGATACTTCCTTCTGAAGAATTATGTTACATGGCAATACCTATTGTAAAATTGTAATGTGTACTGAGCATGTTGTTATTGTTACTTACCTATTTACTTTAATTAAATCCACTGGTTTTGAAGTCTGTATAGTTGTTTTTTGATATCCACATAATAAAATACTTTGTTACATTTCAAAGCCAAACCGATATACATACCTACTTAAAGATAATTATTCAGATAAGTTGCTAATATCTTCATATAACTTCTAATATTTTTTTCAAGTATATCTATGACATGTAAGGTGGTACGATATATATTGTCTATGTAGTATGTAAGCATTGTAAACTTAGTATAAAACTTCATGCATTCGCTTAAATAAACGAGTACTACATCGACTTTTGTGTTGTTTACTTGCTCCACAACAGCCCGCCTCACATGGCGACCCTGCCAGGATGGTGTCGGGTATCCGACGCGACTTTGTCGGCGCGTACACAGGTACGCAGAGTGAAAACATAAAATTATACAAACACAAAAGTCAATGTAGTACTCGTTTATTTGAGCGAATGCATGAAGTTTTATACTAAGTTTACAATGCTTACATACTACATAGACATTATATATCGTACCACCTTACAGACAAACCCGTTTCCCTCACACCAGTAAGAAAAAGTCGCCTGCCTGTACATTTAGTCTCTAGCCAGGACAGGAAAAATACCTATTTCTTATTGTTTAGGTAGGTACTCTTATTTCAACACAATATAAAGATTAATATTTTTTGTCCAAGGACAGATTAGAAACGTCCATACAGCCACTACTGTCACTGTGAGACCAATGGCAGCGTCTTTGATCTACTCTTTTGGTGAACATATTTAATATTGCTAATACTGCAGGCATGACGTCGGTTAGACATTGTATCTATTGGAAGATAATTTATGGAAATAGGAATGTAATATCTGTTACACAACCAATGTCCATAATGTACCTCATTAATGATTTTCAATTTATTGTTTGATGTAAACACAAATAATACATGCTAATGTACATAAAATTTTAATTTGTCTAGAAAATTATTACACAGTATTATTACACAGTAGGATTCCTCTGGCTTAATATTTTACATATTCAGATTATTCTGAAAATAAAAGACAAAAGTTTTTACATTTAGGTATCACAATTGAAGGAAAGTGGTATTTGTGGTATTAATAAATAATTACAATAGAATTGTGATAGATTAGCTTTTAATTCGGAAGCACACATCCAGTGAAAAAAGCAGCAAGGTAGAGAGAGAGTGACAGTGACAGCCACTCAAATGTCAAAATGGTTGCGTTCCATTACACAATCTAACACCCTCCCTGGGAGCGCAACCCCATTTTACCTACACAAAATAAATGTTTATCAGATGTAGTACCCTTAGTTAAATTATCAGCTATCATTTTTTCACCTCTAACATAACAAAATTTAATGTCTAAATTACTTACATGATGCTTAAGAAAATGATAATGTATATCTATGTGCTTAGATCTGGGCAAATAACAATCATTGATGGACAGCTTTATGGCACTTTGGTTATCACTGAAGATGACGAGTGGGTTGACCTGTTGCTGACCAAGTTCACCGTGCAGCTGTCGTAAACACAGCGCCTCTTGCGCCGCGGAGGACATCGAGATATACTCAGCTTCGGCTGTCGATAGCGCGACTGTCTATAGTTTGTGTGACCGCCAGGATATAGCACCAACCTGTAACATGAAAACATAACCGGTGCACGATTTACAAATCGCGCACATCACTGGTCCAGTCGGCATCACGGTATCCTGTAATTTTATCAGTACCATCTTTGGTATAAACTAACTTAAGGTCTTTCGTGCCCTGTAAGTATCTCAAAATCCTTTTTATTGCAGTCCAATGTACAGTGCTGGGATTCTTATAAAATCTGCTCAATGTATTGACTGCAAAAGATATATCAGGGCGTGTACCCTGGGCAATATATAATAAGGAGCCAATGGCTTGTTGATAAGGACAATCTATCAATTCATCTTCTTTTGTTTTGTGATCAAACTTCATACCAACTTCAAATGGTGTTTTTGCAGGTTTACTGCCAGACATTCTGAATCTTGCTAACACTTCATTTATATATTAGGGTATTTTAGGTGTATTTTAGTAAAAGTTTGAAATTGTAGTCTTATAGACTGTTCGGTTTGCTTAACTTTTAGTTAAGTATGTATTAGTTTATACAATGTCTATTGGTGGAAACCTGTAATTGGCTCTGTGCTTCCAGTGTTATTTTATATTGTAATCATTGCTGTTGGTTTTCCTTAAGTAAATAAAATAAAATAAAATAAAAATATTTTTCTTGATCCAACATAACTTTGTCCTCATATCTGGTTATGTGTAAACCCACACACTGACTGGCCGGACCATATCTTTCATTTCAAAGTGTTGCATTAATTTTTTCTTCAAAAAAAGTTTTGTATATTCTTGATTAGTGAATAAAATTAAATCATCAACCCAGACAGCTATGAAAGTGTTTTTCTCATTATTGTAGTACACACAAGGGTCTGTTTTTGATTGTAGCATTCCCAACTCTAGTAGGACATTAATCAATTTAATATTCCACAGCCTGCTGGCCTCCTTCGGTCCATATATTAATTTATGCAATAAACATACTTGTGATCCTTGTTTGTACTCTTCTGACTGTTGCATGTAAGTATCTCTATCGATTTCTTCTTGTAAAAAGGCAGACACTGCATCCATTTGATCAATATCCATTCCATATTTGGCCGCAAAGGCAAATGGATAGCGAATAGTAGTATACCGGACCACTGGTGAGTATATTTCTTCGTAATCTGTGCCCTTTCTCTGAGCATAACCTTTTATTACAAGGCTGGCCTTGTAACGGACCACATTGCTACACTGGTCAGGTTAGAGCATATGAAGAGTACAGGTGCAAAACAAGGAATGTCACTAAAATTCAAAAAGTTTATTTTTGATGGCAATACTTTAATTTTCCCGCGTATTTTTATTTGGCATTACACAAAAATTTTAACTCTGTAAATTTATTCATGTACAATAAAGAATATATAATAATAAAAAGCGTAAAATCAAGTATAGTCAGATGTATTACGTAAGTCTCAAAACTGTTTACAGGAACAAAACAGGGAAGGTACATAGTGTAACGGAACGTAAGAAGGAATGTCCAAGCTGTCAAACAATATCAACTTTGAGGTTATGTCGAGTGTTTATTTGGGAGCGGCTGTGTATAATTTCGAAGAGATAATTGTTTTTTGGTCTATCGTTAGTAAAATGAGTGATAGTGACGAAGAAAGTAATAACAGCTTTGTGCATAAAACAAAGAAATGAAAGAAAACAGGAAGAATGCGGGAAGTGATGAAAAAAATGAGAGTTGCTACGCACGAGCCGGGAGATGATTGTAGGTGTTAAAGATTAATGTGTTTGATAGAATATCATCAGAGCAACGTGTAAAATTACTTAAAGACTTCAACAGCATCAAGAGCACAGACGATCAAAATTTATACTTATGTGGCTTAATAAATGTGTGTTCAATAAAAAGGAGGCAAAGTAGAAAGACAGATGAAATGGATGCTGATTTCCACCAAACCCATTTCACCTACAAAGTGAGGGTGATAGAAAATGATGACACAAAGGAAGTACCTGTTTGCTATAAGGCATTTTTATCCATATTTGGGATTACTAAAGGAAAACTTGAACATCTTCAAAAGTCATTGAAAACTACAGGTACTGCACCAAGTGACAAAGGTCGAGTTCAAACAAGAGATTAGACGATAGCATTAAAAATCTGATATGTAATCATATAAAATCCTTCAAAGGAAGGTTAAGTCACTACAGCTTAAATTACACAAAAAAAGAATATCTGCCCGAAGATCTAAACATAAAGAAAATGTATAAGTTATACTTGGATGCACATGAGTCACAAAATCATGTATCTTATGTAACTTACAGAACCATCTTTAACACAGAGTTTAATATATCATTTGGCTATCCAAGGACTGATACTTGCAGTGCTTGTGATGAATTTAAAATAAAAGCAAGGCATTAAGAGCTGAAGGAAATACTGTTCAACTTAATCGGTTAAGTATTCTTAACAATTTGCATAAGAAACAGGCTCAAACATTTTATGATCGCAAGAACAATGCAAGAAAGAAGTGCAAAAGAGATGTGGAATTTCAAGCAATTGCCGTGGACTACCAGAAGAATGTATCTCTGCCAAACATTACCACAAACGATGTGTATTACAAGCGTCAGTTATCTATTAGTGCGGAAAAATACAAGGATTTGATGGACTTGAAAAGATTTTGTTCGGAGGGGGCTCAAACCTAATTCGTAGGCATTCCTCATGAATAATTAGTAAAAAAAATATTAAGTTGGACATTCCTTGTATGGGATACAGTGGACATTACCAGTTTTTGTATGTTCCAAAAGTGAATTACTTTAATTTTTTAATTATTAAAAAAAATACATTTTCATTTGAATATTTTATGTTCCTAAAAATAAGACTTTATAAGGTAAACTAAAGTTCCTATTGGTAGTTTATAATTTTAAGTGACACCTAAGAATGTTTTTAACTTTGAAAAATTAAAATGTTAATTACATAACTTTTTGTTTTTGACATTTCTTGTTTTGCCCCTGTACCCTTCATATAGAAGCACCTTTTTGCTGGGAGGAAGATCTGTCAAACTCCAAGTTTTTTTTTATTAAACTGGATACCTCATCCATGGCTTTCTTCCAAGCTGTGGCCTGTGGTGATGATAAAGCTTCCTCAGTATTCTGTGGATCAGTAGACAAACACATATATCCCTTGTTTTCTTAGTTGTTTTTCTTATTCCGTGATCAATTTTGCCTAACTGTTACATTACTATCATAATCTTGTCTCATTGGATAAGGAGGATAGTAAGTTGGATCTAGTTCTCCAGTGTCAGTGTCATACTCACTTCACTATTATTCTTTTCCACATCAGAGTCATTGCAGGATATCATAGGTGAAGATTCCGGAGTGTGTACATCTTGCTCCTGACTGACACGTGGATTTCCGGGCTTCTTAATTTCTGGTGGACTGGAGCTGGCACTGGGTACCTGGCGCTCGCTAGCTGAAACATTAACTTCAGAGGGCATGGGTACATTGGCATTCTCATTACAATTCTCCAAGAAAGCAACATCTCTGCTTTTCATAATTTTATGAGTTTTTTGGTCCAATAAGCGATATCCCTTGGAGTTATCACAATAGCCCACCAATATCATCCGCACCGATTTCTTATCCCATTTTTGCCGTTTCTCTTACGGCACATGGACCATAGCAGTAGAGACAAATATTTTCATATATGAAAGATTAGGTTTTTTACCTTTCCACAATTCATATGGAGTAAGGCCATCCAATGACTTTGTAGGAGAACGGTTCACAACATATGCTGCAGTCGCCAAAGCTTCAGCCCAAAAGCTCTTCTCTAGGTTAGCATAGAATAACATACACCTTGCTCGTTCCACCAAAATTCTGTTCATTCTCTCTGCTAAGCCGTTCTGCTGAGGTGTATACGGAGTGGAGGTCTGGTGAAGAATGCCATTATTAGATAAAAAGATTTCAAAATTATTATTACAGTACTCTTTGCCATTATCTGTGTGGATTTTCTTAATTTTGTGATTTAATTTATTTTCTACTTTTAATTTAAAATCCTTAAATGTCTCCAAAATATTTATTTTGTCTTTAAGAAAATACACATGGACCATTCGTGTGAAGTCATCGGTGAAAGTAATAAAATATTTCATACCTTCATTTGACACGTTTTCCATTGGACCACACAGGTCAGAGTGAATTAGTTTGAGCAGTTTTTCTGCTCTAGAACCAACATTTTTAAATGGCAATTTGGTCTGCTTTCATTCCAGGCAATGTGTGCAGGTAATGACATTACTTTTATCCCGAGTCAGAGTCACACCTTCAGTGCAATCAGGCAATCTCTTCACATCTGTAATATTCAAATGGTCCATTCTTAAGTGCCACAGGTGAACGCTGTTACAATTTCCACTACTTGACGAGGTTAAGTGAGCCATTTCTACGCTAGTGTTCATGATATACAGGTTATTGCTCAGTGTTGCAAAGCATATTAACTCACTGTTTGAATTTCGAATTTTACATCTACTATTATTGAATATAACCTTATATCCACATTTCACAATGGCACTGACTGAAAGGAGATTTGCAGCTAAACCAGGAACAAACAAAACATTTTTCACCTGAATTTTATTTTCTGATTTATATCAATGTCTACACATCCGGCTCCCTTTACAGCTAAAGGCTCTCTGTTTGCCACTGTAATATTCTTTACTAATGATTCTGCGATTGTAAATCCAATCACTTCTGCTTGACATGTGCATGGATGCACCGGAGTCTATAAACAGTGGCAGAAAATGCTGCTACAAAACTGGTGCTTTCTACTTTATTAATTGCTTTCTTCGGCTGCTTACAGAACTTAGCATAATAACCATTTTTGTTTCAATTATAGCATCGCGGTCCTTTAGGTTTCATTGAGGTATAATTTTTTGTTTTCTTTGAATTTGTATAGAAGGCAGCAGACTTTGAAGTATTGATTTCTTGTATAAGCTTAGATTTAACATAGTCTGCACTTATCTGAATACCGGAACTCTCTAACCCCATGATCATGGGCTTATATTCTTATGGGAGGCCAGCCAGCATCAACGTTCCGAGCCATTCATCATTGACATCAAATCCAATATTTCGCAATTTGTGGGCACTGTTCATGATCTTACTCACATAATCCTCAACACTGTTGCTTGAATCTAGTGTGATGTTAATTAAATCTTTAAGAAGTCCCAGTCTTCGAGTGAGCCCATTGTCGTCAAAAGCTCTTTGTAGTCATTCCCCCACTTATTTAGCTGTTGTGCATTCTTGAACATGAACGTACTTTTGAGGATCCAGTAGCAAAATTAATTTTGCCTTCGCTTTGATGTCTTTCACGGGGTCAACAGGCTTGTCGGTTGTTGGATCAATACAGCACCACAAGTCTTCGTGCTCCAAATAGGTTTTCATGCTATATTTCCAGGGCACACAGCACCTACATAAAGAAATGAATTGTTGGAATGTGAACAAGAATACAACAAAATACTAACAAATAGGTACCATAAAAATAAATTTTCTTACCTTAGTTTCCAAACTTATTTCGCGTGTTCCGGCTAGGTCAGTCTCCTCTTTAAGTTCAGCACAAAGGGCTTTGAATGTGATTTTACCTAGCCGGAAATTTTTTTGGAACTCGAAGTCGGACATTTCTTCACATTCATGAAGAAATGCCCGATCTTCGCTTCTTCGCACCCATAACAAATATTTATGCTCATTGCGAGCTTCCACTAGCATATTTAATGCATGCATTTTTAGTTTAATTAACGCAGACGATTGCAGAGCAAATTGGTCTCAAGAACAAACCGAGAAAATTCACAACCAAATGTCAAAATATCGTGTGTAGCACAGTGTTACCAGCAGTAGTTTCCAAAAAAGTATGTCCGGGCTCCTAATATAGTATGAAAATGACTAAAAAGGTACGGTTTACCTTCTCTTCTATTTTATCGACCTTGGTGGGGGGGTGGGGGGGTAGGGGGTGGGGGGTTTGTAGCCGATAAAACGTCGTTATTTTGACAAGACAAGACCTTATTTACTCGCCGGTGGTGCCATTGAGCAAATACACGTCAAAATCAACCCTTCCTTACATTATTTTACGATATTTTGCGGACAGGAAAGGCAAAGTTTTGTAAAAACGTACTAAATAGTACGATGTGGAGCAAAGTACGCCAAAGGTACGATAGTCAGCCAAAAAGTACTTAAATCGTACCAAAAGGTACGATCTGGCAACGCTGTTGTAGCATCATCCGCCAATCCGCCTCCTTTGTACACCGAAAGTATGTGAATTGTCTATGGACCAAGAATTTCTACCACGCTTATGTCAGTTAACGTGAGCTTATGTCAGTTAACGTTAGCTTATGTCAAATCCCATACATTTTTTCTACCGAAAACGTTTAACGATTAACGATTAACGATTAACGATGGTACTTGGCTAAGGCCGCAGTAGGGTTGCCACCTTTTATTTTGGAGAAAAATAGTATTTTTCTTTTTTAATAGCCAAAATATATAGTATTTGTGGGAAATTTTGGTAAAAATATAGTACACATTTATATTTATATTATTAGGTACTTATTAATTTTTCCATATATTTTTTTGGTAGCTTTTAGCTTTGGCCAACAAATGGAACAATGTGGTTTCTTCCTACCCTTACAAGGTGTGACGATGAATGTTTCCTTCTAATACTCTTCATGGTACGCTGGGGAGGCGTCCCTGTTACAACTTAATATAAAAAAGTTCGTCAGTGGAAATATAGTGTTTTTCGTACTATTTTATTTTCCTATTATTTATAGTACAACTGTCTAAAATATAGTGCGATACTCACAGACATAACAGACTAAATACAAATCACAAATGTTTTCTGTTCGCTTACTCAACAATGATTATGAATCTTGCTATCCCGTTTTTTCGTCTGTTGAAATAAGCTCTAAGAAAATTACGCGCGCAACGTTTTGAACGTTTGACATGTTGCTGAAGGTCCTATAGAGCTGACGTTTCCTTGAAACATGGTGTAAATTTTATAATATAATTTAAATCAAACCATTTAAAAGACGGTGTAATTTAGTTTACATTTATGTGAAAGCGCAAAGTATGGAAATATACCTGGATTATCTTTACATCCGTAAGTAAACATTCGTGGTCGCGGCTATCGGGAATCAATTTTAGAAATAGTGACAAAAATATGCAACGTAATAGTGTAAATTTGTAATAATTTAAATGCTTTACCTTAAAACAACATGCTATTAAAGACAGATATAAAATTATTTGCAAATTGAGCAATATTTCGGTGTCTAAATAGGTAAGAAAATATTTCGATGCTAACAGGGTCGGATTTAGTATTAATTGTTTAGAATTTTAATACTCAAATATTGTAAATAGCGGTCCACAATTTTATATGGGTTTCATACAAAAAATTTACCTAAATGACATTTAAAATGTTCAGACATTTTATGAAACAACTTAACGAATTAATCGCGTATTTAATTTATTTTCATTTATTAATTATTATATCCTAGGATTCCTAAAGACCAGACATGGTGATTTCTGGGTTGTAAATTGGGAGTGCTGCGTTATAAATATTACAAGATAATAAGTAGATGCAAGTCCCTTCTGTCCTTGTGCACCATCATAATATGATTTTTTACTGAAAATAAAGAATATGCTGCCTGTTTAATATATTAATGTACCTATCCTTTTCATTATTTGTTTTTTCGTGACTATGTCCTCTTAAGAGGGAAGTCACATAGGCCAAGACGCTTCTAACGATAAGTAAGTAGGTACCTACTTAGTTTAGAAGTTATGAGGCCTCAAATAAACATTCATACGGGTCAAAATCACAAATAAAAAAAAGCAAAAGCAAGCCCTGCCGATTCACGGTATGTAGGATCGAGAGATCGAAAAGACGGTGGTAGGTATCACGGCGTGGGTTTGATTCACTAGACCCCATTTTTTTTTTTTTTTTTTTTTGAAAGACAGGCTCTTCAAGGCTTTCCAGACCCAGTATCACTGCGACCATTACTGATCTATTGTGATCGCCTCTACTTTCTTCTACAATTCAGTACTAATTCCTATAGCTTCTATGAACTGTAATAGTTTCTTAGTACTGATTTCGTGCACCTCATCGGGTAGTAGTTGGTGTTTACCCAGATGGATGCTGCGTTTGCGCACCAGGGCCTCACATTTGCAGATCAGGTGGAGAGGCGTTTCGTCCTCCTCCTTGCAGAATCTACAGTCCTTTGTTCTGCTGATCTTCAAGTTATACATGTGTTTGTTCAGCCCACAGTGGCCAGTCGGTGCCCTTGTCAGGATACGCAAGTTATTCCTACTAAGTAGTAACAGTTCTTTGGCATGCCAAAGAACTGCATTAGTCAAACCCTATAATAGTATAGGGTTTGACTAATGCCTTAGAATGTGTTAGGCCTGGCTGATTTTTCCAGTGCTCTAATGATTGTTCTTTGAAATTTATATGAAGGGTCAATTTTGCAAGGCTATTTGGTATGCCACAGAATGGTTCTGGACCATATGTCGTAATTGTGCTACCAGCCTTCGCGAGTTCGTCCGCAAATTCATTGCCTTCGATCCCTTCATGCCCTGGGACCCAGCGCAAGATCACTTGGGTTTTCTCACCCAAGGAATTGAGGACCTTCACGCAGTCTAGCACCAATCTTGAACTCACAGAGTCTGATGAGAGGGCCAATAGAGCTGCTTGACTGTCTGAGTGTATATAAATACAATGGTTCATGTATCTCTTTTTGAGGTTTATGTCCGCACATTCTAAAATAGCGTACACCTCGGCCTGAAATATGGAGGTGTATTTGCCGAAGTTTAGGAATTTCTTGACCTTGGGCCGCTCTCCGTATATTCCACACCCTACATGAGCACCTGATTTGGACCCATCGGTGTACCATATCAGGCTTCCATTTTTCCAGTATACTTGGCTTTTAAGCCAGTCATCTCTGGATAAAAGTTCCACAGAGTATCGTTTCGGGAAGCTGCTCTGTTTTGTCATTGAGTCAGTGTACATACTCAGTATGTTGCTGCCCATAACAGTGTCCTGGAACGATCTCAGTGACTTTGAGAGCCAGTTTCCTTCTCCCTGGGTGGTTAGCCTGTATATGCTGTTTACCGCCACCATCTCTACATGCAGGTGTAGGGGCGGGATATCCAGCATTGCATTCAGGGCCTCACCAGGTGAGGTTGACATAGTTCCTGTGACCAAGAGACACGCAATTCTTTGCATGCCGCTTAGTTTAATTGTAGCAGTTTCCTGGCTGGCTTTCCTGTGCCACACTGCGGAGGCATATGTTATTATGGACCTTACGACCGTCTTATAAAGCCATAGGGTGTTTTTGGAGATAACCCCCACCGCTGTCCTGCCAGTCTGCTACATATTCCCAAGGCTGTTTTAGCCTTGTTCAGTATTCCGATTATATGGCTGTTCCAAGTAAGTTTTTGGTCCAATATTACACCTAGGTGCTTGACCTCCTTGGAGAATTCAATAGTTTGGCCATTCAATCGTGGTTAGACTAAATTGTCAAGTTGCCTTTTGTTGGTAAATGGTACAACCACTGTTTTCCCCGCGTTTATGGACAGCTCGTTGTCCTTGCACCACTTATCAACAATATTTAATGCTCGTTGCATAACGTATGACAGCATACTTTGACAGAAACCTCGGACGATTATCACCAGGTCATCAGCAAATCCCTGCGTGTCTATCCTAAGCTCCGCCATTTTATACAAGAGCTGATCCACTGCCAGGGTCCAAAGTAGTGGAGATAAGACCCCTCCCTGGGGGCAACCCCTGGTAGTGAATAATTCAAGTGAGGTTTCATATAGGGTTACCTTCACTTTCCGGTTTGAGAGCATCGCTTCGACCCACTTCACAGTCGCACGGTCAACATTTTTCTCAGTGAGACCTCGAACTAGTGTCCTTATAGGGGTGTTGTCAAATGCGCCCTCAATGTCTAAGAATGCACAAAGTGCAATTTGTTTATCCTCTAACGCCTTTTCTACCTTGTCTACCAGATTCATAAGGGCCGTTTCAGTAGATCTCCCTTTGCTGTAGGCGTGTTGAGAATAATGAATAGGATAGTCAATTTTGATCGCCTCCCTAATGTAAATATCCAGAACCTTTTCCATAGTCTTTAGCACAAAGGAGCTTAGACTAATAGGCCTGAGTGATCTCGGTTGAGAGTATTCTCTTTTCCGGCCTTTGGAATGAATAGAACCTTGACTTCGGTCCATTGTTCAGGAATATGTCCCCAGGCGTAGCTTGCTCTGAAGATTTTTATCATGTAAGGGATTATTACTTCTATTCCTTGCTGCAGTAGTGCTGGAAAAATGCCATCCGCTCCACATGATTTGTATGGTTTAAAGGATTTAACGGCCCATTTTATTTGAGATGGCCTTATTATAAGTGAGGCCCTCCTCCATTCTTCATTACCTGGGCGAAATGATTGCGTTGAGGATGGACTTTCTGCGCAAGCACCAGGAAAATGGGTCGATACCAATAAATTTAGAGTTTCTTTTTCGTTGGCCGTGTAAGTCCCATTAGGGTATTTAAGCAAGCCAATTTGGTTAGGTTTGTCTTTTGCGAGGAATTTGTGAACTCTTGCGTACTGAGACGTGCTGTTTACTTCTTCGCAGAATTTTCTCCAAGTTCCCCGCTTAGCCTTCCTAATTTCTTTATTGTAAGTGGTTAAGGCTTCCCGATAGGATCCCCACTCTTGGGTCCTTTTAGCCTTATTGAATAATTTCCGAGTTTTACTTCTAAGCTTTTCTAGCTTGGAGCTCCACTACGGTACTGCCCTTTTAGTTGACATTGTTTTTACAGGACAGCTATCCTCATAGGCCTTAATTATGCCGTTAGAGACTATGGTCACTGCAATATCCAGACTTTCTACTGTCTTTATTGTTTTAGGTACATCTTCTAGGTTCTGTTTAAGGTTGTCCCTATAGGCCGCCCAATCAGTTACTCTAGGGTTCCTAAAGCTAACATCCTGACTTGATAATGATCCTACTAAGTCAAAACAAATATGGTTATGGTCAGACATTGACGGTTCATCACTAACGTGCCAATAGCTAATGCGCCTAGCCAGATCATTTGTTGCAATGGTAATGTCTAACACCTCTTGTCTTACACGGGTTACAAAGGTCGGTTTACATCCCTTATTCACCACGTGCAACCCCTTTGTTAGTAAATAGTCATATAACGTGTTACCTCTCCTATTTACGTCGGTACTTCCCCATGTGGTGTGGTGGGCGTTTGCATCACACCCCACCAGCAGTTGCATCCTGTGACGCCGGGCGTACTCGACCGCAGGCTCCAGGTCCTCAGCAGGGTTTTCATTTATTTATTTTATTTAACCATTTATTCCTTTTCCCCCGGGAGATAGGCTGAGCAAATTAGTACTCTAGCCCCGCCTCTCTTGGGGATCAAAATGGCTGCTACAACTTCGTCGGAGCACAACTCTGTAACAGTCAATAGATTAATGCTGTTCTTATAAACAATACAAGTTCTGGGTCTTGTTCCGCCTTTGTTGTAAATAATCTTACCGGCAGCGTTGAGCCCCAGAATAGTCGAGCTGGATACCCAGGGCTCTTGAATTAGGGCGAGGTCAGCCCTACCTTCGCAAAGCCATTTTTCCACCACGGCACTTGCTGCCGCAGCGTGATGGAGGTTGGCCTGCAGACACCTCACCGGCCCCTGGGTCGCCATTATTTCCCTCTTTGTGAAAGGGAGTACGAGGGCTTGGCTTTTCCCCTTCCCTTCTGCGGATTGAAAAATCCACGTCCGGATTGGGTTCCACCCTGACCTCTCCCCCTTGTGCTTCCTCTACCTCTATTCCTTTCCCCTCCCCTGGCAGAAAAGTTCAAGCTAGGTCGTGCTCCCGAGGGGATCGATCCTCCTTGCTGCCCGGTGTTTGGGGCCATTCCGCCCGTCGCAGGGACCTGCGTCGCCTTAGCCTGTCCCCTGTCAGCCAACTTAAGAGGGGGTCGTTTTCCCTGAGGGATCGAACCTCCTTGCTTCTTGGGTTTTCCGGCAGTGACAGTCGCAGGAGCCTGCGTGACGTCTGAGGTAGAGGTGCCTGGTTGAACAAGGATCTCTTTGGCTGGGTCGCCCTTGATTTTGAAGACAATGCTTCTAAAACCAATTGCGGCTTTGCCTTGCCTCCCTTTTAGGGTCTCCACAGAGGGATCATCCACCGCGAAGGTTGCAATAATGCCCCCTTCCTCCCCCCTGCTATGGAGAACCTTCCAGAGCTGCGTGTTTAGGCCCCTGTTCTGCGTGCCCAGCAATGTTATCGCTTCGTCTATTGACGTAGTGTCTATGCTGGGTATGAAGGCGGTAACTACCGCTGGCTTTGGCAGTTCGCTCTCTGATAACACAGACAGCTTTGCCTCTGGCCAGGGTTTAACGCTGGGTACCGCCCTCATAAGCCAGTGCTTGCTGGCTTCATCCTCGCAAACAACCAGGATCCATCCTGGTCTTTGCGAAAATGAGGCGAACCTGGGCCCCTCTCCCCTGTTTTCCTTAGAGATAAGGTCAACAAGGGCGCGGCGCACAAGGCCCGTCTGCTCCTCGGTTAGTGGATTTTCCCCACGAATCCCGACCCTGACTGAACCGGCCACTTCGCTGAAGGTAGGCTTTGCTCTTACCTCCTGCGCCGTCTTAGGGTTCTTTTTCAGTCGGTCTTTCGGTGATTCCTCCTCTGATCGAGTGCGTTTTAACGACTTCGCCTCAGGGAGATCGGGGAGTAACCGAGGAATCTGTTTCCAATGCTGTCGGCAGAGGACTAGGGCTTCTTTGAGACCCACATCCATCTCCCTCAGCCTTCGGAAACGCTTTCGCGCTGCCCCAGAGAGCCTGTGATGGCTCCCTGGGATGATGCTGTCGAAGGCCGACGTCCCTACCGTATCTGTGACATTACTGCCCCCATCTACGTCAGGTTGCGCCCTCTCGGCTACATCATCTAATCTGGGCGTTGGGGAGGCCAAAAGCTCTCCTTCCGCACCAGAATCAATCTCTACCACTTCCATGGCAGAGAAAACTGGACTTTTTAGACCCCTTACCTTTAGGACAAGTTTAAAAATATTACGAAGTCGTCTGGAGCGAAATACACCGACAAGTCAGATTTGTTTGCGTTCGTTACGAGTAGAAATTCGTAGTAAAATTTAACTCATCTGCAGATGGGCTGCCTTGTTTCGTCCCTGCATTTGCATTAGTGTGTGTGTTATAGAGATGTGTGACATTTTGCCTCGAATTGAAACTCGGTATCTACTCTGCTTCTGTATATAAAAAAAATTTCTGTATGGCGATATAGTACAGGTGGCAACCCTAGTCTCCAGAGAGACGTTGGTTCTCTGTTTCTCTACCGTTTGTACAACGTAGAATGTTCTGAAGAACTGTATAACTTGGTGCCACCGTCACTTTTCCGCCGCCGCACCTTCCGACGATAGGATAGATTTCATCTTCACTGTCTAGATGCATCCAGATAACGTACGCGCATCGCGAGCTTTTTTCCGCGCACGTGCAAGATGTGGAATAAGCTCCCTTTTGAACTATTTCCTTTACTCTATAACAAGGGGTTCTTCAAAAGGCATGTCTACAGGTACCTCAAAGGCCGGCACCACATCCGCTCCTCTTAGATTGCAAATGTCCTGGATGATGATAGCCGCTTTCTATCAGTTGCACCTTCCGCGGACCTACCGTGCGTGTCTCCTTGGGCAATAAAAGAAAGAGATCAGAAGGCTGAGTATAAGTTTTGCTTCGATTTTCTTTACTATAGCGTTTTCGTTTTCGTCGAAATTAGTATGAAGAAAAAAACTTCATTTACGTACCACTAGACGGCGCTATACATTTCCTCATACCAATTTTCACGTAAACGCAAACGCGATAGATCGAAGCGAAACACACTAAGCCCTCTGAACTTCGCGCGAGAGTAAACCGCTGAGTATTATTATAGGCTGGGATCCATACATTTTTGCCGGCCCCTTTTTACGCGAGAAACAATAATTGCCGAAATTACGGTCTTGGCAACTTAGTGCCATCGTATACTTAGTTAGACAACCATTCTAGAATTCCGATATTCATGTCCTCAATGGGATATACAATATAAGTACAAACAAGAATTTATTAATTTCTAAATTAGCGCGTCCGCTTACTAATTCGGTTGGCGGACCATCGGCGGACTGGAGAGCCAGCCGTGTTAGATATTCTATGAAGAGATAAAGAAATAAAACGTTAAACATAGATTTATAAAATATATTTAATTGAACAAGGCAAGCAAAATGTCACGGATTCCTTTTGCGAAAATAAATGTCATGAAAATAGTTTTTACGATTGCCACTTATCTTATTAAATATTACTTAATTCATAAAAAGAACATCGTAATCCTGTAAACTCTTACAATTTTTAAAAATTTGATACATTCAGAAACGAGTAAAAAGTTGTGGCAAGATATGGACGAACATGTTGCTAAAAATATCAAATTATTAAAACGATAACCTAAAAAGTAGAAAAAAAATCACTTGTTTTATTATGCACATTATAGTAATATTTTTAATCACAGAGCATGTTGGCAAGACTCATTTTGACATATTGTGTTTGGGGACATAATTTACTGAGAATCTATATATGTAACTCCAACTAATTGCAAATATAATTTTTTTATATAATTAACAGCACACTTTAACAACAGCTAGCCCCATTAGTCCCCTACCTGTTTAACGTTATAATCTAATAAAATTATGAAAATAATTTGCTAACCAGCATGCAAAATAACAACGAAAACGCAAAAAAATAACAACTATAAAATAAAATTTCAATTATAGGTATAGTACATAATAACACTTAATAGTCATTTAGGAATGTAGTTTGGTTCACACTGTACTATCTTAGAATTAAATCTAGGTCAAAATTGCATATAATAGGAAAAATATTTCTTTGGCGCTAAAAACTAACGAGAATCAATAAATCAGTACCTAGAAAATCACTTTAAATTAAACCTTACATTAATAGAGAAAACAATCACCATAAAAAAATTAATAAAATAATTATGCATAATTATTTTATCAAAGAGCAATTTAGTAGAATGTGCATAATTTTCTAAAAATAATAGCTTACATAATCATTATCGTCTCAGACAACATGCAATAATTACATCTACCTAATAGCAACAATATTTATCTAAAAGGACATATCACACTTTCACAGCTGTCACTCCTAGGTAGCCCTGGCTTTCCGTATATTTTTCTTTTCAACTTCAGTGAATCCAAGTATGTTCTCTATAGCGTTGAGGTGTCCCTGATGGTTTTCTGGATCCGTTAGGAAGTAATAGATCGCAGACTTTAGGAATTGCAAGGTCACTTCGGGATCTATGTTCATCTTGTTCGATCTCTGGGCCTCTACGATGCGGCGGTACATGGCCTGGAATGGACAGCATAAGCAATAAGTTTTTGTCAAATCTAGTTTCGAAGCATGCACTTTGTAAATTATAGGACTACTACTGCAACAAAACATGTGTATAGAAATACACAGATAAATGACTACAAATGTTTAGAGAATTGGGAACTCATGCTTATAATTACGTTTCTACTTTAAAAACCTAAAAATAAAACATAATTTATTATAAACCTGAAAAAAATTGTTTAAAAAAGTACGAAATCTACAAGAATACTATCGAAATTAGGTTTTACTTATACCAAGTACCATCCTTACATACCCCAAAAACCAAAAGAGGCTGTTTCAAACTAATAAATTATAATCATGCAAGCGAAGTTGTTAGGCAAGGAAACATTCAGGTAACTAATAATATTAATTCAAGGTCAAAGTAAATTTTGCTATTTCATTGAATGTTAGTAACAAAAGCAAGTTCTTATTAGTGCATTAATTATTTACAGTAAACAAAATTTAAGGACTGCTGTATTTCCTATTACATCTAAAAAAAGGTTTCTTTACAAACTCATGTAAAACTTAGGACCTCCATAAATAAACAATGCATGAAATGAAAATATTCAAATAGGATATTAGCACAATTCCAACAAATTATGTACAAAGACAAAATCGCCAATTTTAGCAAGACTTCCTCATGACCTGTGTGCTAAAGCGAAAGTGTAAAAAAATAATGTGACTTATTGCGGCGTGACTGCCTCTCTTGTACAATAATCCAACCTTTCGAGCTCCTAGGACCCATAAAGAAACAGCCTCCTTTGCGCTTAGAAGTACTTGTGACTTTGTAGATCGGTCCTCTGTGAATGCCGTGTCCTGTAATTCACTACATGTTAAAGCAGATTCACGTTAATCAGCACTATAATTACATGCACACACAACCATAATTGGTGTATGTTGGCTGGGGGTTATTGCAGTAAGTAGTACTTATTTTCATAAAAGCTTTATAGGGAAATTAGATACCTAAATTTAGATGTTAGATTGAAGATGAGGGAGAAATATGATTGCACATTGACAACAGACAACAAACTTTGTAACATTTTCTTAATACATCCTTCATTATTTTGTGAATATACAAATTACAATTTTGTTTAAAAGCATTTACTTAATGATAGTGTGATATTATGTTAGTTTTTGATGGTTCATTATTACAATAAAGTTAATTTAAAATATGAATTAGAGGGAGATTGTGAATATTGATTTCAACAAAAGTAGTGCAGAGAAATTTAATTATCTGATAGAGTTCAAGTACTTACTCGGACGTTTTCAAGCTCAGTCTGGGTTATCTGTAGTTGTTCTAGTAGCTCTTCCACTGACACTCGGCTTAGAGGACCCTGTGACGGCCCTGCCTCACTTTCCTGGAATATGATATAATAATATATCTTAATTATTTAACAATATTAACAAAAATTAAAAACTGATTTACTTATGTTAAATAAATTTCTTAAAACCTTTACAAAGAGCAGAAAGTCCTTGTCTGTCTAATGAAGACAACTAATTCACATTGAATGTGGATTTGCTAATCATTAAGGCACTAAATATAAAAGGGACTTTTAAATACCTTTTCCAATTGAAATTTTGTTGCCGCGACTCCTTTATTGTACATCTGCAAGTACATAGACTTATGTTTGTTCTCTTCATCATGCAGCTGCTTGCTGGCATCCTCAAGCTGTTTCTCTAACTTATGAATCTTCTCTTTAGCCTGCTCATAGTTGGGAAGCAGTTCACAGTAGCGAGTATTAACATCAGCAAGTTTTTGCAAAAGGGCCTCCACCTTATCATTATGAGACTTCTTTAACTCTTGTGTCTCACCCACATGAGCTCTCATGACATCTTCAATCTTCTTTTCATAAAATGAAATCAAGCTACGTCGTTCTTCCTCTACATCTCCTAATTCGGTCATACAAGTAGCATCATGAGTAGACATATGTACAGATTCCTTTGAATGTAAAGAAGAATTAGTGAGATCATCGAAGTGGCCGGAATCGGTAAAGGAACCTTGCATTTCATTGCGGCACCTGGTTGGGGTTTGGTCTTTGTACAGAGGACTATCTGTAACATCATAGTGTCTATGAACCTCATCATGCTTAGGGCTGTCACGCTCAATAGAGACTTCATCTGCATTTTCCCTTATTGTCACAATTTCACTTGAATTTGATTTTTCATCAGGAGAACAAATTGATGTTTTATACAACCTTAGTTCAACAACTTCTTTTGTGAGATGGAATATTTCACTGTCCTTCTTTTCTAAGTCTTTTTTGGCATGACTGAGTAAACTCTTCAGTCGTCTAATTTGTTTCTGAGCACGTTGTGTAGGGGTAAGGTAATCTTCACCAGCAAGTCCTGCATGAGTTGAACAATGCAGAACATACCTCATGGATCTACCACTGAATGTTGTGCCATTAAATGGAGCATACCCCGCATCAACAGACGCAGCTGTGGCTCCACTGCCATAACTGTGTAAAGAATCATCATCGGGCAGATCTTCAGGAGAACCAGGTGGAGTATGAGCAGAATCTGTCATGCTCAAATTTCTATCTAAATATGAATCTTGAGGTTTGGTAGCAGGCTTTCTCTGTTTGTTATGAGCATTGGAAGTTGTAAAGGACTGAAAAGAAAAAAACAAATATAGTTGTAAGATAAGGTAAGCGATCCTTTTAGTAATTTGGTTCGGAATCCTAGGATAAATTTTTCTTCTTAGTGCCTCGTGTCAATATAGATTTCATAGACCTAGATCATGGACGTAATAGTTTGATAATATTATGTCCATGAGGTAGAGTTAATGTTACATTACAATAACATACGAAAAATGTTTCCTTCAAAGTAGGTATGCTCAATTAAAGTAATTTCGCCGAAAAGCACTTGACTTACGCCTTATTGGACTTCAGTGTCGCAGAGTTTGGGTGGCGAGTAGCCATGGAAATAGATTAATTATTTAGAGCAAGATAAAGATGACACTTACATGGCTCCGCTGGCGATGGTTGTGCTCTGCATTACGAGCGCCATCGCTCCTGTGTTTTTGATGGTTGTTTTCCGTGATTATTGGAATTAATCTCCGGGTGGATAATGGTGAGCGTTGCACCATTTTCTCACCGCGCAGTCGCAGAGAAGAAGCGCGCCGGAAGTTACCGGTGCCATTTCCTGCGCAGCAATGCTCATCATGGTACTCGGGAATACGTCTATTAATATTTCTGCTCATTTTCTTTAATTATTCATATCAACGAAACGTACTGAAACAATAATAACAGGCTAACAGCTGGATTCCACGTGAGTGAGAAAAACTAAAAACAAACTTAACGTTTCTTATCACGGTAGTTACCGGCAACGATGATTATGCATTTTTAATTTAAATTACATCAGTGTGTAAATTAATGTTAATAAGTAAAAATTTGTTACTAGGTAAGGTATCTATACTTTTGCATTAATTACTCTCATTATTATTTGAACACTCTTATAGAAATTATTCCTTTTTTTATAATAAAAACCCGGATTTGTGTAGAACCGAACGTGATTGTTAACAAAGCGCGGCAAACTCTGGTAAAGTTCGAGGGAGGCAATTCCAAAACGGTTAGAAAGTGTGCCCAGCACAGTGGCAGAGCCAAGCTTCGAAAAACAGCTGTGAGGGGAGCGATACGATAAATAAGGAAGTGAACGTTCTTGAATATATGGGCATTGCACCTACGTAAATTTTTAGCATAAAATAAACTGATTATTATTATTATGAGATAAAAAATGCTCCTCTTCCCATCCATCCAAGGGAGAATACCCCTTGGCAGAGATGCCTACTAACGCACTTAGTTGACTTCCTAACTTTTCACATGTGCTATTAAATTAGTTGCCGGGTGGCCGACAACATGAAACCTTCCACCACAAAATGATAAATTGCGTTGTTATTGAGAATTATAATTATTGTCGGGAGGATTTTGATGCCAAATAATGTACTTAGGTACCTACCTACACCACATTTTTGTGTATCTACTCATTTTTGATTAGTTATGAAGTCACCTTTTTCTACCAATACCTACTAGATACTTCTCTCCAACTCCAGTTGACTCCTTATGCTTTGCTTAAGTTGACGTATGCCTAATCCTACTGAGTTGGCGAGTAGGATCTAGAAACTTTAAATTAGTACCTATCTATTGAGAACAATGTCCGCGTTTGAGGTATACTGCTTGGTTAGACGATTTGTTACGACAGTACGTTATTGCACAATAACTGAGAGCGCGTGTATCTATTCAAGAAACTGCCGTTCACAGAAGTATTGTAACAGAACATGTACCTACCTAGCTACTTTTTCTAGTTAGTGCAATAACGCACAATCGCGATACCTAAATACGTTTAAATTCGGTACTTATGGTTTGGCGATGAAGCGCATTATCAGGCAGGTGTCTAAATACTGTATCTATTTAGATACTACCTGATAATAAAGTATAATCTACTCGAGTTCTTTCTCGTTACTACCCTTTGTCCTACCGGTAGCCCAAATTTTAATTTAATAAATAGGTAAGTACCTACTAACAAAATATGGGCTCGGTAGGTATAGGTACTTACTTGTAATTTTCATAATCTGTATATAGGTACTTGTCTACTAACTTTGTACAACTTCTATTGAATAAAGAACATTTATTATTATTATTGTCTGAAAGTCTGGAATAAAGATTAGGTACCTACATTTTTATTATATAGTGTAGCATAGATAAGCATTTGATACATTGCTGTATCTATATATATGACAAACAAATAAGTACAGAAAGAAAATATTAGTAATTAGTGGTTGATAGGTAGAGACCAGCTACCTCTTTTTTATAAAAAACTAGGCCGGCATTTGGCCGACATCTCACCTGAAGGGAAGCAATGATACGGCCGAAGGTAGAGCTTGACTTTTTTAGTGACAAACGAGGACACAGTCCACCGAAGCAAGCGATAACTGTCGGCCATACCATCTACGACTAGGTTGCAGGCAACATAATTGCTGAACCCCCTTTGTTCCTTAGAACGATGCAGAACCTTATCCTTCACACCGGAACACAACAATGCAAACATTGTTGCTTGGCGGCAGAAATAGATAAGGCGTTGGTACTCACCTATGCGGACTCCTCAGGCTTGACAGAGTCCTACCACCTGATATATGCCTGTCTGTTTCTAAGCAGCCTAATTCACTCTGGCCTTGAAAGTGTCCAGGTTGTACTGTTCGGGGAACACACTAGCAGACAAAGTTCCATTCCTTACCTGTCGCATTAGAAAGAATGAGCCAAATCGGTTCGTGCTGATAGGTGGTATGGTAGAATGCCTGCTCGTCCCATGTGCCCGAAAGCGGAAAGGGGTCGACGGGATTAGATCGAACATGCTCTTAGTGCGCTCCCCGATATGGAACCTGTAGAATACCTACAAACGCAATCCCACGCCGAACTTCAAGTTTCTGCAGCTTAGCTTAGCTTTGGATCACGGATAATCCTCTTAGCATGCTTCTCCACCGAATCCAACGCAGCCAGTTAATTTTTGGCTGATCCATTCCAAATATGGCAGCAATGCTCGAAACACGGCCGAACTCGAGCTTAATATAGCTGAAAAAACTGTTTGGAATTGAAGTACCTTTGAGAGGAAGGATACTGCGCTTGTTTGCTGGAGATTTTGTTTTTAATTCGATGTAGATATCGACCGAAATTGAGATTCGACGCTAGCTCCTAGTTATTTGTTAATAGGACAGATACTTCCCGAAAAGTTGGACCAAGCAGGAAAGGGCTCCGTTTGACGGAGAACAGACACGCCTGTTTTGGTTGTTGAATATTGCCAAATTGGCTTCGCCCTAATTGGAGATCGCCTTATAGGTTTCTGGTTCAGAAGGCCTGCGTGCCAAACACTGTGAAGGGCCTTGGAGATATCGAGAGACATGGCAAGGGTTTCGCAATGCTTCTCAATGGCCTCACTCCTTAAGTGTGCCCAGAAGGTCAGTCGGGTCGGGGACTGACTGACCGCGGGAGAATCCGTATTGGTGGTTGCTGAGGAGATCGTTACCTTCAGGGTGAGCCAGAAGTTTGTTATTTAGTGCACGCTCCAGTTACTAGGATAGGATCTGTGCGGCTGTCCTTTTAAGGCACCGGTTTCACATTAGCAATCTTCCACGACTTAAGTATGATACCAGTCTCAACCTACCCTACCCTACCCTATCATCTATCTCTGGTGGTTAAATAAAAAAGTACTTATGAGTTATGTAGGTACCTACTTAACTATTATTTTCATTTAGTTAAATACCGATAACTATAACGAGATAACCTAATGTTACATTATCATTAATAATACCTTCATATATTTTCTCTTAAAGCATTTCAAATAAATGCTTGGATACTAGGAAAGACCCCTAACAAAGCGTGAGAAACTAGGTATAGATACAGTACCTAAATAGATAAGCCTATGAGAAGTATCACGCTTTGCGGTAGTAGCTTGTGAAGTTAACGCCATTGTTTAATTTAGATTACCTATGATTGTGGACGTTTTCGTTCGATATACCTAAGTCACCATAATAATAATAATGTATTTATTTTCTTCAGAAACATCAAACAATATTTAAATACTTAATTACTAGTTACTTGGTACATTAGATGTTTTAGGAGACCGGAGCCTAAACTAGGCAAGCCTGTGATATAGTTCTCCGGTGGCCCCATCAGCAACAATAAAATTGTTTTACTTGTTAAGGAATACCTACAATATAATCTAAACTAGTGTACGAAACTCATAAGTAGTGTGTTTTTGATTTTAAGTGTAGTGAAGTTACTCGTATTGTGTGTTATATGTATTTTGTTTTTATTTTTATTGCTTTGGACTTAACTAAAACATTGTGATCCTTAGGCTTTGTATTTTATTATAAACTTATATTAAGAAGTTCCTCCGTCGAAGCGTAATCCAATTCCAATAGCCATTGTATAATAATCTGTTTACCTGTGAAAATAGTCTTTGGGCATTTTAAGAGTCCTGTTATTTTTGTTGTATAGGTACGCTCAAACACTCATTCAATTTTTGCGCAAAACTGGTCGTTGTCACATTTGGGGAGCAAACATTGTCGTGCCGTAAATCCTAATAAAAAAGCGAACTATCAAAGATGTGGTGTTTTTTGAGAGTTGTACCTTAAAAACCTACATGCCTAAGTTTTTTATTGTTATACAATACATGCATTGTTTCAACTTTCAACAACAGAGAGCGTCGGTGGCCGAGCGGTTGCAGTATCCGACTTGTAAGCCAGAGGTCCCGGGTTCGAATCTCGCTCCGGCCATGTACCAATGACTGTTTTCTGAGTTATGTACATTAGTTGAATACTAACCGATGCTCTTACGGTGAGGGAAAACATCGTGATGAAACCTGCACATTCAGGCGACTGGATGTGTAACCATGATCCAATCTGGTCAGGTTCCCCTGATAGCAGGGTCATGGAGGTCAGATGGCAGTCGTTCCACTGTAATTACCTGACCTGCCAAATCCTGGATCATGGTCAAGGCGGACCCCGGGCTCTCGTTCTCGAGAGCGCAACCGGGACATTAACGCCAAGATGATTATTTTTTATTTATATGCATTGTTTCAACTAAACTACGGTAGGTACCCGAGTATGAATAATTAATATACCTAATTATAATATTTTGTAAGATTATTTTGCAACGTTTCCTCGTGATCAAGGGTACAAAAAACTAATGTAAAAGTCATTATTTTTACTGGGAATCCAACCCGCTACCTCGCTTTACTCCTCGAGTCCGACCCGCTAGCCAGGCCACCGACGCACTCCTATTAAATTCAGAACGTACCTATTCTGTGCTAATAAATAGGAGTCGTGCTAACCTTGAAGGCTTTCAAAATCTTGATTATTAAAGTTTCGCAGAAGTAAGCAAGAGGAAATGAACAGTCTAAGTACCTAAGTACTTACTTATTATTTGCGGTAGAGTTGGTAGGTTTAATTAGCTTCATGTTTCTTTATTAATGTAGTGCCCAAGTACCGAAACAAAGTGTTGTGAGTAGGTAACAGGTAGATTTTCGAATATCTTGTATAATGTTTGCTAAATTTTTCTCTAACCTAAAACCCTGGATTAGGTCTGATGCTAAAACAATTATATAGGGTGACATTTACATAAGCCGTGAATTGAATGACTATATTAAACACAAGTGTTAATGGAAAATTATTAATTAACAACTCTTTAATCATTAAGTATCTATATAAGCCCATCTACCTACTTGTTTACGTAATTACTATTCGTAAAACATCAAAAACTTATTCAACTTTAGCATCTCAAGTAGGCAGATACATCAATTAATTCAACAGTGTAAAATATTATGATGGCTGTATTGCAATTTTCAAGTAACGCCAACTCGAGTACTTTTCCGCCCCATCGAGCATTGGGTCTGCGAGACGCATGACCTGCCCATTGCCACATCGGGATTGCAACTCTGGGGCCCATGTCGGTGACTGTAGTTTCGCAACAGATATCTTATCATTTTTTATCCTAACACAGAGAAACTCTGGGGCCTAATTCTCACGCTGTGACATTTCGAATTCGAAATTTTCCTAGCCACAAATCCCCATTAATAATTGAAATGTCTATTGCAGCCATAAAATATTTTCTCACCGATATTCGACCGTCGTATATTGTCAAAGATCAATTTCAGTGACGTTTTAATACAGCGCATGTTACAGCGCGAGAATCATCTCCCTGAGCATCTCTCGGCGGTGAGGGTAGTACGTGTATACTAAACAAATGCATCTGTCAGCGCTGCGTGATCAATCAGGAGTTAAAGAGCAAAAGAATCAAAAATTCCGAGCACGCTGCCTTAGCTAATTTATTGGTATCTCTTTTGAGCGTCGGAGGTTGAGCGGTTGAGTATCCCACTCGTAAGCGAACCCGGTACGGGTTGAATTCCGCTGCGGCTATGTATCAATGCCTCTTTTCTTAGTTATGTACAATTCTAACCGATGCTCTTAGGGTGAGGGAAAATATTGTGATGAAACCTGCAAATACAGGCAACTGCATTTGTAATAATGATTCAATCTGGTCAGGTTCCCCGGGTAGCAGGGTCACGGAGGTCAGATGGTAGTCGCTCCACAGTAATTACCCGATCGCCAAATCCTGGATAGATCACCGTTCCGGATGCCAAATCTTGCTACGTTACTGGATTTTCGCTTTATGTGAGAATAGTGATAATTCGTAATTAATGTAGATATACCTTCTTAGAAATGTACAAAATTATAGAGGTATAGGTATTATTAAGTACCTGTACGCAGTAAGTACCCTATATAATTATTATGTATTTTTAGAATTGCCACTGGAACTGAGGATGATTGATTTAAAAATAAAGTAATATTTTTGTTTGTAATATAGGTACTTACTTTCAAGCAATCTTTTGCTAGTGCGAAATTTTAATTTCGAAGTTGTGTAACACAAAAATTACTATAACAATGATTGTTGTGACAATGTTTCAAAAAAATTTTTTATTATTTTACTTTGGTAAGTTTTAAATGTAAACAAGCACCTCAATATATCTTCGCTCTTTGTTATCGTTTAATCTAGAACCGTTAACTGCGGCATTGTTATTGTTTTGTTAGAACACAATGATCATTAGTACAATATTAATCAACCATTACTTTGGGCTATAATATATGTTGCTAACTCTATACTAAAATACACATCTAATATGTAATAAAAAAAAAGGGTTGGTTACGTAGGTGCCTAGTTTAATACCAATTATATTAGTAGGTAGGTAGTATATACAGTTATTAATGACGAAGCATATTAACTTAGGTAGCTTAGTTAGCTAAAACCTCGTTTTGTTCGACGAATTGTGGTTCGACACATCATTCAAGGCCGCACTGAAATCGCAGCAATTCGTTACGTGAACCTCGCGCGATAATGCCCGCCTATATTGCCCCTAATAACGTTTAAAACAAGACTAGCTATTTTTTTATAGCAAACAAATAATACCTGGTTACGAAAACTTTTCGGTTTGCCACTACGCAACGATTTGTTGCCTTTGACAAACAGAAATAGTGAAATCGGTGTATTGAAAGTAAAATTAATTACGCCTAATACTCACTAATCGTATCTGGCACGGATTTTGCGATCTCCATTGCGTGTGAATACAGCACGTCTTGACATAAACACACATCGCCACAGTCCTATTCGAATAACTTGCAATGTCGTTCGCACAGTTCGAGGGGAAAACTTTGTATATCGACTTGGCTTCGCAAATTACGTAGAGTAAACCATCCACGGTAACTTTTACACTAAGAATGTTGCGGCAAGTCGTCGGAGCGCAGTGCGTGCGCCGTGTTTGGTCAATGCTCGTTGGCGGTGCGGCGGAGCGCCGCGGGACGGTGGCGCCGCGCCCCGGCCGCCGCGGCCGCCGCGAGCACCTTTCGCAACGGAAAACTCTATGTTAAACTCGTAGAGCCCAATTCTTTACGTAACAAGTCGCATTTCCTTCGTAAAAAGTGAACGATTGTTTTGCAATGCGGCTGTTCGGGTTACAACGCCATCTGGCGCGTCGTATTTACACTTCGCAGAAACGTAGCTCGGAACGGATAATCGTTACGGAAATCTAGATTGAGTTTGTGGCTATGTGGCCTAATTTGAGCTACTGGTTGCGTGGCTCAGATGCATTTCCTGATGACATATTATACCATGGGAACTTTGTTTTGCTGCAGCCATAACACATTTTGTTGAAATATCTGCTAATGCATCAATTTGTGGAGTAAAAAATGGAATTGGTTAGAAACTGGCATGCTGCAAATAAAATGCGGATGAACGTAGCACACAATATACACAGTTTTTTGTGTGTAAAGCGACGATTATTGACATACTCTAATAACCATGAAAACACGATCAATTAGTTCGGCTGTTAAAAAGCGCGCGCATGAGTGGAGCTGTGTTGTGTTTATTACAATAATTAGGTTTCTTTATTGTTGAAAGCATTAAATTCTACAATAATTACATGGCTACATAAATGAAAGGAAATGGTTTACATCAGACTTTGTAAGATTTACATTCATGTCATTCATATAGGTGTTAAGTTATTTACTTAGGTACTATTTATATTATGTAAATTATGTATATTTCGGTGGACTAACATCTGATAGTGAATATCTGATATTTGAATACTGGACCGTCCAACCAGCCCGCTATCACTTTGAGGAGAGTGTTGGTACCGCCGTTGGAGCGTTGGACAGTTGCGAAGTCATCCGTTATAGCTGCTGCAAACATCGCCAAGGTACTAAGTGTCGGGGTAGCCAAGTTAGACTTTGGTTGGAAGTCGTTGTGTCTTATTAGTTCGTTTTCCTGCCACGTGGCAATTTAAACTAGACGTAGGGCAGTGTAGGCTTTTTTAGTGTAATTGCACTACAGGTTGTATGTGTACAATATTTGTCAGTTCGATATGAACAGTGTGTTTTTCACTTCCTGTTAGCAACGTGCAAACCTTCTTGCCAACATGTTACACCTAACCGACACTGCCCTACGCCCCCTTTCTAAGTCCATGTCATCATTGAGGGTTTCTGTGACCCAGTGACCCAGATATTTGAGATTTGAGACTTTTTGAAGTGGAACATTCAAAGTGACTGATGGCGTTGAGTAGGTTTTGTACCAGCTTTAAAAACTCTCTCTTGTTACCATTATATATGAGTCCATGGGCCACAGCACACCTTTCACAAATGTGCAACAGAATCCTCTGTGCGCTATTTGAGGGGCTCACCAGCACCTTATACCATAAATATGGATCTCTAAATAAATTAAAAAGTCGCTTTTTGTGTCTCTCTATTTATTCAGATACCATACGTTATTTTAGAAACCACGAAACCAGTTTCATTTAATGCTTCCATCATCGGTTGAGGAGCATTTGTGTAGGGTAATGAGCATATATTCTAGATAATGAGCAACTCGTTCATAACAGACCATTACTGAACTTAAGCTCCCGCCACAATAGCGGAGATTAGAGTATTGCCCTAATCTCCACTCTTGGTAGGCAGGTATCTTGGCTATATATAGGCTTGGATATCGCAGTATTGAAAATAACAAATACTTTTTCCGTTTATCGGACCGTTTACCCATTTTCTGTTTATCTGACCACTGGTAACCGGCAGAGTAAAATTAGAGTAGAGTTGTGGTAGAATATAGAGTACACGCAAAATAAGCTTGCACTTAGGTTGTTGCGTCCCTTTCAACGTTATTGTTGCGAGTTGTTCTTGTCGGTTATCTGTCAAATTAGTTCCCTTTTTAGCCGCGAGCAAGGTTATCTTGCACACTAACACCAACACAAAGAAATTGGGCTACCCATTGATGGGTGTCGTAGGGTGACGACGGTGACGTAAAAGATGGACGGTTAGTAATTAGCTACCTTCAAAATTTAAATTGCGAACGATTCACTTTTGACCTCGATACGGCCATTTAAAACAAATTAATTATTCAAATCCATGCGCAATTATTGTTCTTTTGAACAAATATAAATACAACAGCAACTACTATCTACCGTCTTATAATAATTAACCTACTTACTTCCTCCGTTTCGTTATTCTGCAATGCGCCAAAGGTCGTTACGGCAATCTCTTTGTGACTGGTGCAAATAAGTAAGTTGGTCGGTATTGTTTCGGTGGTATCTGCCGCTATGTTTTGAATGAATTGATGGCATTGTTATCTTTCATATTGAGGCATAAAAATAGGTCCCCAGGAGCCATATTTTTTAATCAAAAATGAAAAATTCGATATTTTGATACACGATGCTGATTTTCGCTATTTTTTAACTATACTTATTCGGTATTGCCAATGAGATTTAAAAAATAATGAAATTCAGGAATATCAGCGTATCAGGAATATCAGGGTATCAGGAAAGAGTTCCCGCGGGAAACCGAAGAAGTGAGTGGTGAGTTTTATATTTTATATTACTGCGTCGGATGCAAAAATAAGGAAGAACGACGAGCGTAGTGAAGTAGAAAGAGTAGGATAGCGAACACTGGCAGAAGCCGGGATTAAGTTAGATAAGTTTGTCTCTGTCGGTTCGTTATCTCTCTCTCTCTATCGTGAGAGCCATGGGCGATTATGATCTTACTAACTTTTCCTTCCGTTTCGAAACCGTCCTAATACCGAAAGGTAGCCGAAAGGAAAACGACAAGATTAGATGGTTGCACGGCTTAGTAGTGAATAAAACAACTATCACTGTGCTGTGCTTTGCCGGCACTTATTTCGTCGGTAGTGTGTTGTAGCGTAATAGTAGGGTGGGTAGTATCTGAGGTTAATACACGCGTGTTTGTGGTGTAAAAGTTAATGAGAGATAACTTTGTTACGTTTCCTTTTATTTTCAAAAAGTTTTTAGTTTCTTTTTTTGACATCACAATAATTATAGCCTTGGTTACTGTGTCAAAATTCTCACTAAAAAAATCTGTACACAAAAAAAAACTCACTACGTTAAATAACAGCTATATCCAGCGTACAGTCGCCCACAAACAGAACTGACCTCCGTGCCATACATTTAATGTGGGTAGGGGTCCAATCGATCTGCAGCTGACTGTACGTACTGTATATAGGTACCGAACTGTCCGTTAAACAATATCGCTAGCCCGAAAAAACCACCTATAATATCCCACAAAAGACTTCTCACCACCAGATGAGTTGGCGGTCAAATGCCTGGCTGGACCAATAATATAAAAAATAGAGGTCCCGTGCGGAGGACCAGAGTTCCTGTGACGGATGGACGCCCATCGTCTACATCAAACCCGCCGCCCGGACCAGCAACACCAGGGTCGGGGGCTTGAGGAGCACCTGGGAGTAGATGGCTGTAGTAAGGATCAGCGCCAACGCTGATGGGCCAGTTTAGTAACTTTGCTAGCGTAATCTAAAAAAATTCTAAGTCTTTGTGACGAATTAATAATTAAAAGCTTCAACACTCCAAGTGACTTCAACATTCGCGCTGCATATCTTACAACCACATGATAATGATCATAAATTTAATTCAAGTAAATGTGACTTTTCATAACAAACACACACACACACACAAAAGAGTTCAACGCGAGCGAAGCCCCCGTCTTATTTAAGAAAGTAATTAAAATTTATATATGATGTACCGCATTTCTATTGCTCTCGTTATACATACACACATTTTTAGAGTTCAAAAAAGATGTGTTAGAGCCATGTGTGGTCTGAAACGTATAGATAGCCGCAAAGAATATTTTAAGCAGTTAAAGATCATAACTTTAACATCTATCTACCAGAGTAAAAGTTTAAGGCGTAACGATCAGTTGATGCAAAATGGATGCAAAACTACTCTTTATCAGAAAAGTTTCTACATACTAGCCCAAAAGATTTATAATAAATTACCAATTAGCTTGCGCCATTGTGCAGATTCTATGACATTTAAAAATAAATTACATTCTTACATAGTAGATAAGGCATATTATGAATTGACGGAATATTTTAATGACATTTAAATTGTATGGCATTGTTTAATTATTAATTACATTATTAGTTAATGAAAATTGTAAGTAATAATTGTCATTTTTGTATGACATGGTTTTATTTATTGATTATTTTCTGACTTATATTTGTAATTTAAATTTTTTGACATTATTATTTATGAAAGATTTTATTATTTACCAAATGAAAAATTAAACAATTATATTTAAAGATTTGTACGCCTCAGCATGCGGGCAAAATATAGAGAAACTATTAACATCTGTAATACGATAGGTATATTTTACAAATAAATATTTTGAATCTTCTGAATCATAAACACACAGTCATTAAAATTATGACTTTTTAAATTACAAAAGAGTTCGATGTAAGAGAAGTCCCCGTTGATGTATTTTGTATGGATGTAACTAATTAAAATTATGTGTAAGTACCATGCTTTACATGGTAATCATGCTTTTCGGGTTCACTTTCTTTCGGGTTTAGGATCGCGTCACTACTACACTATTACTGTGTATTTTTTCAATGAACTTATTTGTATCTGTATTATATAAAAGAAACAGTGCCCGTAAAGTATTGCATAATGGTTTATCACTTCAGTAAATACTAAACTTTATATGTTATTAACAACTTTATATATTAAAAGTTAAATAAATGGTTCTTTCTACTTAATGGACTCTATACTGTATCTGTATTTCAATTTAATTAGCTGTTACTCTACTCTACCTCGACTTTCGATGCAATGGACATTCTTACAATGAACGTCCTGATACAGTGGACATTGTGATATAATGAACCTATATGAACCTTAAGGATTTACAGCACAACAGATCCCACTAATTATAGACCAGTTTCGGTGTTACCGGCGTTAAGTAAAATATTTGAGAAAATCATATTAAACCAACTAAAAGTCCACTCTTATGGAAATAATCTATTGCATCATAAACAATTCGGTTTTACTCGGGGTCGTTCAACAACCGATGCAGGTGTTGAACTAATTAAACATGTTTTTGGGGCCTGGGAGGAATCACGCGATGCCTTAGGGGTGTTCTGTGATTTATCCAAGGCCTTCGATTGTGTTAATTATGACATTTTGGTCTACATTATGGAATAAAGGGCTTAGCTCTAAACTTATTAAGTTCATATTTGAATCAGAGAATTCAGAAGGTTGATGTGAACGGAGAAAGATCTGCAGGGTCTGTTGTCTCTATGGGGGTCCCACAGGGGTCAATTCTGGGTCCGTTTTTGTTTCTTATTTATGTAAATGATTTGCCGTACTTTGTAAAAGATACTCACGAAATTGTTTTGTTCGCTGATGATACATCTTTAGTGTTTAAAATTAAAATACAACAATTAACATATGACGACGTGAACAAAGCTATTTCAGAAGTGGTAAACTGGTTTACGATTAATAATTTATTACTGAATGGCAAAAAGACAAAATGTTTAAAATTCTCGTTGCCAAATGTTAGATCAGTATCCACTAATATACAAGTAAGAGGCGAAAATTTGGACCTTGTTGATTCCACAGTATTTTTAGGCTTTACTCTAGATAGTAGATTACAATGGGGTCCACACATTGATAAATTGGCGAAAAGGCTAAGTTCTGCAGCATATGCTGTAAAGAAGATGCGAGGTTATTCTGATGAGGCTACAGCAAGATTAGTTTACTTTAGTTATTTCCACAGTATTATGACTTATGGCATACTGCTATGGGTGTCCCCATAGCACTATGTCGCTTCCGACTGGCATAATGTATTTGTTCTGCAGAAAAGGGCTATTCGCGCGATTTACCAATTGGGACCTAGAACTTCACTTAGAGATAGATTCAAGAATATTGACATTATGACAATGCCATCACAATACATTTATGAGAACTTGATCTATGTTCATAAAAATATACACTTGTTTATGAAGAACAGTGATGTGCATAGTAGGAATACTAGAAATAAAGATAAACTTGTTACTAGTTCTTGTCGTCTGGCCAAAGTCCACAAATAATTTATGGGTCAATGTGTACGCTTTTATAATAAAGTCCCAACAGATATACAGAATTTACCATTAAATAAATTTAAAGCCACTATACAAAATAAATTATGTCAAAAAAGTTATTATAGTATACCTGAATATGTAAATGTTAAAAGTCCATGGAACTGAACAGCAGTTTTAAACAGGTATTAATTTAGTTGAAATTAGTATGTAAATATAATGTATTAGTATATAAGACATTTAAAAAAAAAAGAAATATAAATTAACTTAGGCTCTGTGGGTTTGTTGCCGTTTCTTTACCACGGAGGACCACCTAGGAAGCGGCATTAACATTCCTTCCCTTCCCACACACGGTGTCTTTTGGTCGTAGCGGGGCTGGGGGGCGTCTACTCTGCGCGGACTGCGGTAGGGATGGCGTAGGATAAAATAGGGGAAAAGTAGGGGTAGGGTTAGGTAAGGTTAAGGGGTAGGCCGGGGTAGGGGTGGGTAGGGTAGGATAGGGGTAGGCTACGGGCAGGGTAAGGGTAGGGTGGGACCAGCTACCTAACACTGGTATTGTCGGACATGGTCCGGCCGTTGTCGGCGGGGGGTGGGTGTGCTGCGGCCATGGTGCGGCCAACATGTCACTGTGTGTTTCCTTCCTAATTTCCTACCCCCTCCTCTTTGACGATTGAAAGAGATATGTAATATCCTACTCAATAAAGTAAATTTGAATTTATTCTAATGGACTCAGCGCGTTTTCGTTCGCGTGGTGTCCAACTCCTACATACACCTACTTTACCCGTACCTACCCTTTTTGTTCTTGCTTATAAACCTTCCTCATGAATCAATCTATCTATTGTTGAAACCCGCATTAAAATCCGTTGCGTAGTTTAAAATAACTAAGCACACATAGGGTCAGACGGCGGGAAGCGACTTTGTATATACCTAGAGAAACTGAGTACCCGCATGAATACCTTGAGCCGCCTAAATACTGCCTCTACCTAGATACCTACTACCTACTACTACTACTTAGATAAGTGGCCATTATTTTTTCGTGTTAGAATGTTTTAAGTCGCACGTCCGCAGTCCAATTTACAGCACACGATAAGGAAGTGATTACCTAGGTACGTGAGCACAGTAAAAAATAACAATTTGTAACAACAATGGATTGAATTTGAAGTCCACTATATAGATAAACTAACTAAGGTTTGGGTAATCATAAACTATGTCGTCTCGTTGCATAAACTACTTTGGTTCAACCTCTGTGGTGCGTAGGTTGCCTGAACACGGAACACGTTGCCTGAGAGAGAGCACGGCTAGCGCAAGTCTGCCCGCGACACAGATCGCGCCCGGAGAGAGCGTTTTTTTATTGCCTAGGGAGGCACATGGATGGTTCACCTGACGGAAAGGGCCACCATCGTCCAGCAGGCTAATTACGTAACTCCGTTGCTAACAATTATCTGATTAAAATTGTTACTTTTGCGATTCCGTATCATCCAGACATTGAGCGCCATCTCACTGGTGGTAAAGAGACAATGCGGCAGAAGATAGAGCATGCCTGTCTAACAACGACTAGTCTATTCACTCTAGCCTTGAGTGCGTCCATATTATATAAGCACGGCTAGCACAAATGTGCTCCTTCGCGCGATAAGCGAGAAAAGGAGCGACATAGATACTGATACATCTTTCTCCTTAGCATTAAGAGAAGGAAACAAACGCAAGATGTGGAATGCGCTCCCTCTAAGAACATGTCTACAGTTACCTCATCCGCACCGCATCAAGCATGGGGAGAACCCTTAGGATGCCGATATCCTGGGCGATGGTGCCCGCTTTTCATCAGATGGACCGCCCGTACACGTGTTTACTGAAAGCCGTTTACCAGAATCCTTAATTAAAATTTAGTGGTGTATTTTCTGACGTGCGGCGACGTCTATCTGACCCGCACAAAGAAGCCCGGAGAATGATGTGGTCACTCAACTGTGACTCATGAACACCTTTCGGTAGGTACCAAACAAAAAAAGGAACGTTTCTAAAATGGAATGGACCATCCTTCGGTATGGTGGTGACTGGTGATTCTAAATAACATATTAATAAAGTGTGTACCTATACGTATTTAAATCTTTCCTTAGACATGTTGTTAGTCAGGTATAAAAAGTATTTACCCGTACAATAAACCCGTTACGTAAATTTTAGGGTTCCGTATCGGGGTTTCACTTCACGAAGCAGAAGGTAACTACTAAATGTCTAATAATCATCTTGGCGTTGATGTCGCAGGCGTGCTGTCGCGTACAAGGACCCGGGGTCAGCCTTGACCATGGTCCAGGATTTGGGAGTTAAGGTAATTACAGTGGAGCGCCTACCATCTGATTTCCGTGACCCTGTTAACAGGGGAACCTGACCAGATTGGATCATGGTTACACATTTATTCAGGTACCTACTTACGCCACGAATTGCCTTATATCTACGAGTAATGCATTTAAATGTAACGACACATAGTTCAAACGTGTTGTTAGACTTCCTTGTCAAGAGTTTCGTGTTAGTCAGGGGAGAACGGAACATCAATCTCATAAATACATCACCATACTACGTAATAATTCTGTGTCATTATGCATTAAATTAATGTGCCAAATAAAAACCTGGTTTACATTGTACCCTGGACTTCAAGCTATCATACTATCAAAACCGAATCAAAATCCGTTCAGTAGTTTTTGAGTGATGGTCGAACAGACAAACAGACAGACAAAAGAAATGCCATGGTTATGTCCCAGAATCCTGTCGACATTTTTTTTTAATATCTTCAATGTAGGTACAGACGCTTTTTACAGATATATAATCGATTTATAAATTTATTTATACCTACGGTAAATGGAGTCAACGAGAAAAAACGAATTATTCGTGTAATTTTTCCCAAACAGACAAAATTATAGGAAGGTAGTAGTAATAATAGTAAGGCTTTGTTTTTTTCTAGATACCTACTCATAGAGCTACCTCCATTAAAAAACTCAGTAACTGTCGTAAAATGTAGAGAGTTTAGAACAGGACGACATGGATGAATGAAAAACTAGAGACCGCTACTTAAATGAACAGCATAAGATGATGTTTAAGTGGGCTTGATTATTTTTATTATTATCTAATGGACACGGTGCCTTCGTCCGCGTAAATCTACCTTACACCTACCTACCCTCGTTTTGTTCCTTTCTCTTGAATCACTCTATTTATTGTTGTAAACCGCATTAAAATCTGTTGCGTAGTTTAAAAGCTCTAAGCGTATATAGATACATAGGAACAGACGGCGGGAAGCTTATTTGTTTTATACTATGTATAGATAAGAAAATATAAAAGCGCCTACTGAATCCTTAGCGCAAGAGTGTCTCACACTTTACCAATATAAGAATGTAATTGCCTATTACGTTCTCTAAGGTACGTTTACAATAGATTAAAGGCAGCAAAAAGTGGTACCTACATTTCAAGTTTTTTCGCCGTGTACCTGGCCAGACGTGACACTCTGTTCAAACTAGTTTGCTAGTATAGGGTGTTCAATGAGAACCTGTATTATAAAAATAGAGCAAATACATAATACTTACCCAAAATAGGTTCTTTTGATAATTTTTTAAGTTGACGAAAAGTTTCCGCTGTGGAACCTGAGACTGAATGAACAGCCTCGGGAGTCGATTGGCTCCAATTGACGGTTATTCACCTTCGCCTTCCTAATATTTTTCCTCCACTACGCCCGGACTTCAGCATACTCATATCGGTTCATATCATTACTGGCCCAGTACATACCTATCTCGCTAAAAAAATTTAAATAGAACATTAATTAATAAGTAGGTAGTTTCTATTTAAAAAATCAAGATTTTGCAGAGACACCCTATACCCAGAGAGTACATTCCGAAAATGTAATAAAAATATCAGAGTTCTATGTTTATCTGGCAATCGCAGAAAAAGTAATCATAGTTTCAAACTAGACTCCATAATATAAGTACCACTGCAGATATAAGTACCTATAGACAGTGACCTACAATATGCCATACTTACTTATGCCATGCTTACATTACTTTAAGATGCAACTTAAACGATAGTTATACGTTGTCGAGTACCTACCTATTGTGTTATAAAAAGTTATTTTTAATAAAATCAGCGGTGATTCTAATTTACCTACATGCAGTGTTCCGACCGATCAGCAATCATTCCGAAACCTGATTTTAATACCACTTTTTTCTTATTGTGACTAGTTTTCGCAGCCCTGCGTCTGTATCGGCTTAGTAGATATGCGGCGTGAGAGCCTCCAAGGAACCGGATTCGTCCACAGCCTGTTTTTTGCTTGCACCGATTTAATACATTGATCTGTATTACGCTCTTCTAAGAAACTTGAGGCTCATCGAGACGGACACTGTAGAGCTATCAGATACTATTAATAGGTTTATTAAACTTACTAGCTTTTCCCGCGACTTCGTTCTGTTTATTTATTTAGAGATGAAAGTCTATGTCCTTCCCCAGATTGACATCTATCTTTTTGCCAAACTATCGAAATCTTTAGAGTGGTTTAGGCGTGAAAAGGTAGCATACAAACAGAGTTAGTTTCGAATTTTAACAGGTTTTATAATATGAGTATTTATGTATTTTTAGGAGTAAATAAAACTGAACTGAAAATGTAACGTATACGTTAAACTCGAGAATGCACTAAAAATAGTAAACTAATTTCAGAGGTTTCAGATTACTTGTATATATCTATTTCGGTGCTTCAAGCATTTAGAATCAATACCTCTTCGGAAATGATCTAGATTAAGATAAATTAGTGTCTCTACTCTAGATATACGCCTTTATGATGAGTTACCACAGAAGGTCTGGTCCGAAGACTAGTCTGGATTTAAGTTTTAGTAAAATTTATAATATATTTTATTTATTTATTTTTTACCTTTTAGTTCATTTAAAGAACCTAAATATTATACGTATATGTTTTTTACATCGTACATCTCGATTTAGTCCAACCAGACGGGTGTCAAGTAAAAGCCGCATTAGCCTGCGTTGTAAAGTAGCCGGTATTAACAACCAACAACTAATAACTCTGGAACTTGTTCTGCTTGCACCTGCCCTTGTTTTATAAGTACGTTCCTCAATGTAGTGCTTAAAATAACACATTTTGACTCGGTAAACATTGGTTATTTGATTGCCATGGAAATCACAATATGCATAAGCATACACAATGAAATGAATATGAACTGACTATTAATATTATTTCAGTTTAGTAAAATATTAATAAAAAATATGCAAATTGCAACTTTTTACTACTTCTTAATTACCTTAAAAGTTTGAACTTAATATTGTTTGAAATTGCTTATTACACAGACAGGGAGATCGTCACGTATGTATGATGTCAAGCCATTTAAAATACATTAAGTTATTATACAAATTAAGTAACTCTCCGTATTGCGAGAATGAGGCAGCCAATAACTTTTATAACCCCATCTACTCTATTGTTTTTAATCAAATTTAATACATATCAATAATAAATAAATATTTACAAAAATAAATCAAGTTAAATAAAAAATAAGTAAAAAGTCAGTCACTGTCTATATTTAAAAAGGGAGTCAAGGAGTATTATCTTTCCCTGTCTAGTTCATAACTTATATATTTATGTATTTTAGATAGCTTGTTTTAATAATTTGTCTAGCTTTATATACTTATGTAGTATAATATAATATATTTATGTATTTATATATTAAATTATGATGCACGTCGTATCTGCGTTACTCTAGTCTAGCATCACTCTTCTGTAGGCCTGCTGGAAGAAATTTCTTTTTAGAAATAAGCAGCGCCTGTTGTATTTTCTATACTGTTATATTTCTCTGTATATAATTATTGTGAACAATAAAAACTTAAATAAATAAATAAGTTCTAATAACTCGAAAACGGCTGGACCGATTTGAATAAGGGGTATAGTATGTGTAGGGTAGGTGTAGGGTATGTTTAGGGTATGTGTAGGGCGGGTGTAAGGTAGGGTAGTTGAAGGGTATGTATAGGCTAGGAGTAGGGTAGGGTATGATAGGGGTAAAAGTCTCCTGACCCTCCTCCATATAGGCTGCCTTGCCATATAATACATGATAAAATAACATATAGGTATTTTTAATGTTGCTTTCTCATTCAAATTCATTATTCTACGGAAAGTTATTTACTAAGAGAGTGTGTTGTTTTTATTGATTATTGATTGACCATATATAGATCAAAGTTACTGCATTTCTTGCACCAACGCGCACGCTCTCTCCAGATTTCACGTCAGCTATGAACACATTTGCATGCAAGCGAGTGCATGCGAAAGTAATCCGCAATTAAGTACATCAGATAACATAAAAATTCCATATTAGTAAGATTATGGACTCTTAAATAGTCTGATACGTGTACGTTTTATAGACAAGCCTAAGTCAGTCTCTCTCGTAAATCTAGATCACTGAACAAGTATGCAAAACTGGTTGAAATTACTCTAATTACATAAATTATCAAGGAAAAATTGTGGTCTACATTCCTGAACGAGTGACGGTAAGTTACACGTTTAAATCAGTAACTGGCACACTTAACAAAAACAATAAAAATTTGTACCTACTAACAAGCATAGGCAAGTGTGTAGGTATTGAATAAATAAGTGCAGACTCATCAAACTGTGGCTGTCACCAAAATGTTTTAAAACCACAATAAAAGCATAACAATTCGCATCACTCATTATTTAATGAGCGAGGGATAAAGAGCGTCTGTGGCCGAGTGGTTAAGTTTTCCGACTCATAAGCGAGAGGTACCGGGTTCGAATCCCACTGCGGCCATGTACGAATAACTCTTTTTGGAGTTATGTATTAATTGAGTACTAACCAATGCTCGTACGATGAAGGAAAACATCGTGATGAAACCTGCACATTCTGACTGGATGTGTAACCATGATCCAATCAGACCGGTTTCTCTGGTAGCGCAGTGGCAGTCGCTCCACTGTAATTACACTGCCAAATCCTGGATCATAGACATAACCCGAAGATAACACAAAGGCATTAAATAATGATGGCCACGTTCACGTCCTTAAAGTATTAAAACAATTTAACTGAAAGATCTACGTTAATAATGTCCGTTTGCACTAAACTTTATACGACGCCTAAGTCGATTTAAAATATTCCAAACCAGGAAAGGCTTTATCATCATAGCTCATAACAGTTCAGGATGTTCAGTGCAGGATTTGGGGCCTCTCCCGCGAAAGGGGAGATCATTGCCATAATCTCCACGCTTGGCAAGTAGGTTGGAGATCGCAGTGTTATAAATATAACAATGGAATACGCTGCGACCCATTTTCTAGCCTACGGAGACTTTAGATATTTTACCTCGAAAATATTAGTCGCCTTGAACTACAACCACGAGTGTAGGAAGGGTTGGTGCTATTCTACTCAGCAGGACACCACACGGCCAACACAAACCATAAGCAAAAAGTAAACTCTTTAAGTCACTCATAACTTTATGACACCGATTTTGTGATTCATTGCTTAGGACTACAACATGGGGTTCTTTAAAAGCCATAATATGTCTACAGGTACCTCAAAGGCCGGCACCGCATTCGCTCCCCTTAGGTTGCAGATGTCCTGGACGACGGTGACCACTTTCCATCAGGTGGACCATTCGCCCGTGTGCCTAACTAGGCAATAAAAAAGGAATATCTTAAGCGCCGACTTAGGAGCCGCTTTACTGCAATCGTCCATAAGACTAAGGTTTATCGACCTGCCGACTTTTAGTAGGATACCTAATACATTGTTGTAACCTCAACATTTGCATCATTAAAGATAGCTGTGGCGTCGAATTCATAGTGACTCATGTCTGACTGATGCCGGGATATACAGTAAACTGTATAATACGAGATTTCTTGTGCAGTTTCTTTGTGATGTTTACGAGTAGGTACAGTTGCATGACAATTAACTTTTATTTCATATAATTTGCTGTTTGTTCTCACTGTCCGTACAAATCTTTATGACAATATTATTTCTATTATTTATATGTGTTACCCAGCCACAATGGAACGACTGCTGACACCGCAAACACAGGTGGTCTGAGTATTGTTGGAAATGTTTTAGAACTGGTACATATTCAAGCCAAAACTATTTCATTGTAGGTATTTATTTAATATTATTGTTGGTGACATACGCTATTGACGAGATAACTTTTCAGCTCCGGCCGTCATCGCAACCAACTGGTTACGGATAAATTATTTTAATGTTGTAACTATATAGTTCCGGACAAGGAATTTTTCACAGCATAGCGTAGAGTAGTCAGCTGCTCTGTACCAATCGGCGTAAATAGGCGAAGAATACGACGCCGCCCTGTAAAGTGTAGGTATCCAAAGAACCTCTCGATAAAGACCTATAGTGGCTCTAGCAAAGCACTCGATACGTGCTCCATCACATCACCATCGTCCACGGTTATCTCGCTCATTGTAACTAGGTGAGCACCTAGTTATAACAGTTAAAGCAATAGTGGCACTAGCTGAGCAGCTGGTGCCTCTAGGGTCATTTCGAGAGGTCATATTTGATACATGGCGTCATAGTATAGGTACTATATAGTTTGATACAGCGTGGCGTGCCAAAACCAGATGCATAAATATAAATAAAGAATAGTAATTCCTCCGTCGCCACTAGTATAGGGAGAAGGTGGTAATGTGGCCCCTGCACATATATTGGCCCCCTTCAATATTTTAATGTCATAACAACGCTGCCGAGTATAATTTTGGTGCAACGGGATGCTCGCGCCATGCTACTAATTTAGTACCGTACAAATCCAACAGATGCTGTCACGTTCAATTATCATTCGAACTAGTTGAAATTCGCGACCGCCAAAACTTTTGAGTACTGTGATTTTATTTCGTTTGTTGTTTGAAAAAAGAAAGTTTTGGCTTTTGTGTTCGAATATCGGATACATTAAACTGTTCTCCTACGGAAATTGAAAGGTAAATATGAAATTAAACTTTTAATAAATATTTTTGGTACGTTTGTTTAAATATTCGCAATAGTTGTAATTTGGCCCCCTCACATTGGTTGTATTGTGGTCCTGGGGGTCACATTACATGTAAGAGTGATTCATTACGGTGTCAGACGTAATCACGATGGAGAAGGCGCTGGTAGGAATGCCATTCGGCGCCAGAGAGACGCTACATCCAGCAGTAGCTCTGAAAGTGACGAAGACGCCGTGAATACCGATTATGACGACTCGTATACAAATACGGTTCCTGAAAACGCGGACGTGCCGTGTATGTTCTGCGAAAACATTTATTCTAATGACAGACCTGGAGAGCCATGGGTACAGTGTCAAAGTTGCGACTTATGGGCTCATGCAGCCTGTGGCGGCTCTGAAGGTGACTATTACATTTGTGATTTTTGCCGTTGAGCTTCAGTTGTGCAATACATTTAATGTGACCCCCCAGGGGGTCACATAACCATCACTTGATCTCAAGATACCAAATTTGATTAAATAAGAATAAATAATACTTTCGATTATCCTGTGCTAGTTTCATTTATTCCCTAATAAGACATGTTTAAACAAATGAATAAGAAGTCCTATAATGTATTTTTTAGGTTTCTAACTCCTGTATTTTTTAAATAAAGCTTCAAAAACAAAGTGGGGGGCCACATTACCACCTTCTCCTCTACGTGCAAGATGTGGAATGAGGTCCATTCTGAAGTCTTTCCTTTGCACTATAACATGGGGTTCTCAAAGGCCACCACCGCATCCGCTTCCCTTAGGTTGAAGATGTCCTGGCCGACTGTGGCCACTTTCCATCAGGTGTACCGCACGTCCGTGGGCCTCCCAAGGCAATATAAAAAACAAAAAACATAAACCTAAGCATTTATTCGTCATAAAATTGGTGTCATAAAATTAAGAGTGCTGTGCAATGCTTTTTCTTGTTAGGAATATCTGAAATCGATTAGTTTTTACATTATACGTCGGCTAAAGTTGGTGGAATCGAGCATCAGACTTCTACGTCAATAGTCATGTGGGTTTACAAATTTGTTTTAAATGAAAACGACTCTAAAGTGCTCCCTGCCACCTCCCATCATGTCACGTCCATAGGCTGCGGTGACTGCTTCCTATTAGGCAGGCCGTAAGCTTGTTTGTCACCTTTGTAGTACTTATAAAAACAAATTTTAAACCCCTTTTCTACTAGTTTTTCACGGCAAACTTTTGTCAGTATTTCACGAAAAATTAAAACACAACCAAGCAGATTATAATGGTTTTGCATTTGAAATCGTAGAACGAAAATTGTCGTGGTTATCACCAACCAACCAGCCATTTTTACCAGGTCAAAAACCTGTAAAATATACATATTACAAATATTGTGTTCTTAAATATTAAGATACTGTGACACAATGATACCCATTGAATAAAATAGTTCACTGTTATTAGTACAGGTGAATAAGTTGATTAAATTGATTGTACTGAAAAGAGACAGAAGCGTGAAATCACAAATAAAACTTTTACTTATAAATTATTTAATGATCAAAGTGTTTATTTATCGTCGACGTACCAAAATACCTACCACTCTCTATGTATAGGTATGTTAATCTTTGCCAACCACTAACTAATTTAGGTTTGTTGCCTCAGGACAGTAGAGGAATATAAAGACTTTTTGTAGCATAAAAATAATATGGTTCGGATGTTATAGTCCGCTACTCATCAGGTCACATTCACCCATTAACCAAAAACTTTGTGAATGACCGTACTGGGATAATTAATTAAATGAGAATCATAATTAACAGTAAAAGTATGTATTATAAAAAAAGGTTACACTTGAAAATAAAGAATAGCCGGTTACTTAATACGAGTATCGAAATATCTCCATTAGAGCTTATTTAGTTAAGAAAAGTCACGCAAAATCAATAGGCCTGCCTAATCACAATTCGCACACAGTGTAACTGTTAATGAATAAATAAATACAATACAATACAATCGATCGATAAGATGGTTCTGGTTAGTTAATTAGACCAGGAAAATGAAATATATTTTACTACGGTCAGCTACCATCTAGGATGCCCATATTAGAGCCGATTTAGATTTTAGAAGTAGCGTTATAGCGTCAGTGATTTTCAAATATTACAAACTAAAATTTAGAAGTTAAATGATGACAGAAATAGGTTCATTCAGGCTCGTCGTCATTCGCTATGATGATAGTGCAACACGATGTGCAGATCTTCGCTCAATGGCTCCGATGGAAGGATATCGAAAGGGTACCTGAACTATGTTGCGACTCACAGTCCGTAAGTCCATGCTAGGCCTCCTCTTCATGATAATAGGAATGGCTACTGATTCTCCGGTATGGTATTAATCTTGAGTCTCTTTGAGACAAGAGTGAATAGGTATTTAATAGACAGGTATGCGCCATCGTAAACTGCATCTGCACTTAACATCAGGTGAGATGGCAGTCAAATGTACACCTGACTATTTTCTATTAAAAAAGAATAATCCGTAAACTTGCCGGTAAGTCAAATTCCATTATCATGTCGGTAAATACAGAAATCAAAGAATAAATTTCTGTGCCAGTGAATAGATATCTGGTATGAGATATAGAAACATAAGGACGAACGCTACAAATTCACGAAATCGTGAAATCTGAGACGAAAATACCAAATTGCCTCTTGACCATACGAGGGACCCAAGCTTAGTCATTGATACATGAAGTGTGACCCTTACATTAAGGCATTGATCTCAAACAGGAATTTATATTATTACGAATAAAACGCAATATAGTTACACCAAGGACTTTAAATTCTCGTTTTTGACTGATAGGCTTATGCCAAATTTTAAAATTAAATACCTATGTGGATAAAAACTTTGGAGGAGGAAGACAGACATCGAACCATAAAAACTACGTGGAATTGTAGCGATTATGCACCATTAGCTAAGTAACAGAACTTTATCAAATGATATGCTATTTATCAGGTGGTAGAACTCTGACAAGCCCTCAAAGTTCGCCTGGGTGAGTACTGTAGCATGTGTGCTCGGGCCGGCCCTAGGTTAGGACGGATCCAAAGACAGGAAGGCGTTTGGAGGCCTCATGTCTGGAGGGGCTTTAGGTTAAGTAGGCTTCCAGGTGCGGTTGCTGCTCCCATAGGGCAAGACAGGAAGGCGTTCGGAGGCTTCATGCCTGGAGGGGCTTTAGGTTAAGTAGGCTTCCGGGTAAGGTTGCTGCTCCCATAGGGCAGCCGGGGCTTTAATCAGTTAAGCAGGTAGAAACATGTAGGAAGGAGGTCGGTAAGCTTGGATAGTTCGGAGCAAGCAAGACTTGGGTCTTTGGCCTGTCTCTATGAGCGCACATAGCACTGGCTAGGCAGGAATTCAAATGGGTTCCATTTGAATTAGACGTAAGATGTCTTATGTATTTTATATGATTCTTCAGTTTACTTTCACAAAAATATAACTTAAATAACTTCTATCTCGAGCTACTAGTTTTATTATAAAGCCCCCAGATTCCCAAGTGTTACAGTACCTACCGCCGCCTTATCTATTTCTGCCGCCCAGCAACGATACTTGCGTTGTTGTGTCAGGCATTGCATGTTAGTCCTCACAGTGACAACGCACTTGCAGTTCTGCATTTCTATAGCCTGCGACCTAGAAATGTTGTTAAAGTTACCCCTAACAAGGTCGTAGTTTTATTACCTTTGCTACGTAATACAAATACGCAAAACACCTGTTGCATGAAGTCTTAAACCAGCCACAACAACGGCGTTCGGTATCTCCCATACTAGATAAGAGGCAGTTTATCTAGTCTTATCAATGGTGATCGATCGTATGTTATCATTCAAAGTGTGTTTTGTTGTGGGAACATTGTTGAGTTCACTATTTTTGGTTGGATGTAAAACTATTTTTAGAGGCTAAGCAGCTCCTTTATGTTAACAATAGCACTAAATTTATTGCAAAATCCATTATCCTTCAAACAAAGCAATGAATAAAAGGTCTAATTTAATACGGTATTACACAATGTTTAGCAACTCTAGTATGTATTTATGTTGTTTAGGAAATTACAAACGAACTATTGCTAATTGCCGTTACGATAGTATTGTTTAGTGAGACGGTGCTAAAAAAACTCATTAGTAACGTTAAGCATGCACATAAAATATTTGAAATATGAAAATTTACCGAAAAAACTGACTAACAAGCAATTAAATAAAACAATTATTTTATAGTTTTTTATTTACCTGCGGTTCTATATTTATGTTACCTGCAACCCATTACAATAGTAGAAGTTATAATAATAATAATAATAATAATAATAAATCTTTATTCCAGGCAATAGACCCATATTACATAAACATACAATAGTAAAAAAATTAAATAAAAGTTACATGATAATGATTGCAAAATTGAGTTATGGGCGACAGTTACCACTTACCATCAGGTGGGCTGTCTGCTCGTTTGTCACTGAGTAGCATAAAAAAAAATTAACGCTTTTAGTATAATCGCGTTTATTGCAATATGGTTTTGGTATTTTAGATGTAGGTATAAATAAATATTTTTATTATAACTGTAAATATTTTATGTGTTCCTTAATAAATAATTATACTGTTTGACAAATAGAAAATGATAATAGGAAACCACTCAATTTCCTAACCTCATTCCCCACCCATTTGACATAGAGTTACAATCTGTGGCATATTCACAACAATTTTCGAGAAGATGCATACCAAGTGTTAACTACTAAAACGTACATTTCAACAAGGACTGCTAGCCTAGTCACTGCGCAACGCGGGCAATGACGAAGCTGCGTCTGCGCCGATGGCCGCTGCGTTTTTTAACCAAAGTCGTCGCCCTACAAGTACTGCTATCCGAAAATACTTGCTCCTAAAGCCGGCAGCAATTTCATAACAAGTGTCTACCTAAGGAAATAAGCGTAAAATTAGCTTTCTTTTCTAGTCAAGAAATGATATAAATTACTTATGCATGTCCTACATTGAACAAGAAGAAAGAAGTTTGCGTTGCCAGCAATGAAATGACAACACAAAAGACATAAGATTTCTATACAATTACGTATACACAATCGCTGTAACGTAATAAAAAAATCACAAATGAGATCATCGTGGAGGCCACATTGAAATCCATAATTATGAGTTAAGTAAACCACTTTTTAGTAGATCGTAATATTTTAATAAGCATTACAACATACTAAAAAGATATTAGTCATTGTTAACCAAAAATGTATGTCATTGTTAACAGGTTAGTATCACATGACGATGACAAATCAATCTGCGATTATGTATCACTACATAGCTGTCCTAAATAGATAGCGAGTTTCTAGTTAGTACTCTATTACAAAAGAGCTCTATCAAAATTTAGTCAAGCACCTTTACCTATTGACAAATTCACTTCAACTGTCTATTCAACACTTACTTATGCCGGACAGTATGCATTATGCCTTTTACGGTTACGATGCGATAAAACGAACAAAGCACGGACGTTATACGATTTTCGGCCATCCGTTTACGCCATACGTATAAGGCTTCATAGAAATAATGGTCCAAAGAGTGTTTTTGTCTCTCTCGCGCGTATTGGTGCATCCTGCGCGCACACCGAGGCTACGTCATCGCAGAAACCAGCCAGCCAACTGACCGGTATACCGCCAACCTTCAGTTTTTCTTTTATTTATAACTCGCTCTGCCTGGGTAAGTTATGCCTCGTTCACGCCACAGACACTACTCGACCGATGATTCATGACTTATAACGACAGTCTTGGTATTCATGTTTATAGAGAATAATATACAAGCAGGTGAAAATTATAACAAAAAGGGGTACGTTAATAAAAACTAGCATTACTAAAAGTACAATATTAATTAAAAGAAATGTGATCTCGTTGATGTCTTTTGTATGCACAAACCATTCGTTTTTTTTTCAGTTTCAGTGGCATATTCGGGCGCTAGCTTATAATGTGTTTTTAATATTCTTTCACTTTAAGAAGCTATAATATTGATTGATTGGGATTTTTATCCCATAACACTTAACAAAACTAATAGAATCCCGCGGGATAGTTGAATGTTTACAAAGAAACGAACTGGGCGCGGGTGAAAATCGCGGGAATCGGCTAGTGTTTCATATTTTCGAAACCTATTTGTGTTGATTATAATGTAACGTAATAATGTATATATTCTATTTTATTAGCGTTAGTCAAAGAATGACGGTTCATTCGAATGTTAAATAGAGCGAACTTACAAAAGGTAATTTATAAATCTACATTATTTAATGAAAGCATGGTTTCACTCGTTCGAGTTAACTGGCACGTCCAAAGGCGGCAGCGTACGGTTTAATGAACGCACGGCAATGGCGGCGCGCGCCGCGGCGCCCGCGCGGCCGCAGTCGGCCCCGAGCTGCAGGCGGCGCGCGCGCACGGCGCGATCGCGACATGCAGGAGTACACCGAGTACGATTGGCGGCTGCGCCAGATGCAGGACGAGCGACTGTGTGATGCTCCCCGCAAGCGGCTCAGCGACGGTGACCGGCAGCGCGCCCTCGCCGGCCTGAAGGAGGCCGTCGACTCCAGCCTCAACCTAGCCCTGCGCGACAAGAGCCGGTGCCAGGACGACAACTTCCTGCGGCGGTTCCTGTACGCGCGCAAGCACGACGTGCAGCAGAGCTTCGAGCTGCTGGTGCGCTACCACCAGCACCGGCGCGAGCGGCCCGAGCTGTGGGCGCCCGCGGACGGCGGCGTGCTGCGCGCGCTGGCCGACGGGCTGCCCGGCGTGCTGGCTGAGCGCGACCGCCGCGGCCGCGCCGTGCTGCTGCTCTTCGCCGCCAACTGGGCGCCGCACGCCTGCTCGCTGCTCGCTGTCTGCCGCGCGCTGCTACTCACCATAGAGCGCACCCTCGAGGACGTGCAGAACCAGGCCAACGGATACGTCATCATCGTCGACTGGACCGAGTTCACCTTCAAACAATCCTGCAGCCTGCAAGCTAAAGTGCTGAAGCTGCTCATCGACTGCCTGCAAGACTGCATGCCGGTGCGCTTCAAAAGCATACATTTCATCGGCCAACCTTGGTACGTCGAGACGGCGTTGGCCGTTATCAAGCCCTACTTCAAAACGAAAACGCGGGAACGCATCGTTCTCCATGGCAACAACCTGTCGACGCTGCACGACGCCTTGCCGCTTGACATCCTGCCGGCCGAGCTCGGCGGGGAGGGGCCCTCCTACAACTCAGAACGTTGGCTCAAAGAATTTTGTAAGGGAGAGAATATAGCGCCCACCCTGCCCCCGGTTTCCGCAACAGCCCCCAAGGAATATGATCCGCCGTCGGCCAAGGTAGATAAAGCATATATACAAAAAGACAATCCTAACTTTTCGTTTCATGGCAATGAAAAAAGTGCAAAGTCAGAGTTACTACGTGATAAAGATTGACCTTTGCGACATGCAGCTGTGTGAGCAATGGACGCTTACCGGCCGCGCCGCGCCGCGGGTCGCAGTCGCAGACGGGCTCCGTCTGCATGTTGTGAATTGTGATATGGAGTGCATTGCTTTTATTTATTGTCGAGAGATCTCTTAGAAACTATAAATGATATTTAGAAAGCGAACGGATTACGGTGAAATTGCATTGTTAAGTTACGGGCGCTGTACTCATGTGTCGTATGTTGGTAAATTTCCTACGAATGTGATGGTTTGAGCGGAGTTTTTATCGATTCGGCGTCTTGGTCGGCCGCCTGTGAGTCAGCCGGCGACGGGGCGGGGGCGGGGGCGGCGCAGCATCAGCGCGCGCGCAGTAACGGTGCCGAGATCTCGATTCGCTGCATCCGCTCGGTCTTGATCGCAAACTCGGCCCGCTTCGCTCCACATCTTCTGCACATTGCAACTACACCTACCACGCATATCCTACTTCTCATAGTTTACTCATCTTTATTTATGAACTAACCCATTCTCTATGTCAGTGTCTCTATAGTAATTGTTAGCATTAGGAAATCAATTTATTTATTCTCATGTGTTAGGTGCAACGCTTTTCGAATAAGTATAATATGAGGCTTGTCGCGCATTTATTATGTTTAATGATGTGTGCCTGATGATTGGAAACTTGCGCAGCAGTCATCTGCTTCAGTTACTTTTACATGAACAATGGGAACGATATGAATTATCAGTGATTGGAAGTATTATTTACGTTTGTTGTAAAATATTTATTTCCAAAGGAATGTTATGTACAATATAAACATTCGGCCAGAATGTGCATTCGTTTCTTTTTTTTCACAATTTGAGCTCTCTTTGTCGTTAACGTTAACATTTGTCATTCATCTGTTATGGTTAGGTGTAAGAAATCAATGTAAATATTAATGTTTAGGCAGCTGTGACTCGAGACAATAATTTTTTTTATTAAGTATCCTCTGCAGTAGGTACTATGTAGCAGTAGTACCTCAAATTATCTTGCGTAATTTTATACCCAGTTCTAACAATACACTTTTTTGTAAATATCTACAATTCTATTATTTGTGACTTTGTGTCTAAATAATCAGTTACTCGAAATTGATATTTTAAACCTCAAATAAATATTATACACTAAATGACTAAAATGGTTTTTATGGCTGTGAACCTTTTTTAACCTAGTACTTGTTAAAGAGGAAGATGTAAGTAGTGATAATTTTAAGCGTTAATACGTACATAGTTTATTCGCCTGGTATCTAAATGAAAAGTTCAAACATAACTGAAAATGTACCTAACGGGTCTAATTATACTAAACGATAACACATGCAGTACCCACGAACAAAGGCAGGGCTCTAAAAATAGTAGCTCACAACATTTTACTTTTGTAGAAATGAATAACAGGTGATAAGAATGTAATGGTTTTTAGCATCGTAAAGGAAAACTGTTAACAGGCTTGGCTATTAACTAAGAATTCACGCCTAATCTGTTCGAAAATGGATATATCCGGCGTCACTACGTGCAGGGCATTGTAGGTTTACTTAAGATTGAGATAAGATTTAAAGTTGAGTACTTGCCTCTCTCTGTTTAGTACATATGGGTACGTAAGAGACTTGCTCGAATGATGACTCTACCAAACACGAACCTATTTAAGAAACGATAATGATTTCTCCAATTCAGGGAATTAGGTATATAAATGAATTGTTGTTTTACATCTGCCTGGCTGTACAACGATAATCATAGTCGATTCGATATAGGTAAGGAGTGGGTGGAAAAGTCCTTGAATGAATGAATGAAAGAAAGAAAATATTTATTGCACATGGACGCCACGATATAGCAAGTTTACAATACACCGTCAACTGTAATAGATACGTACATTAAGGAAAATTAATATGGAAATCATTGTCAGTTTCGGAAGGTTTTGTTGAAAAAACAGTCAACTCGCAATAAAAACTTGGAAAAACCCATTTCATTCATCGGCGTCGGGACAACAAAAGTCTTGGAGGTAGATCCTACAGGACCGTAATAGTTCTTGTGCTAGTATATGGACAGCATGTTTTCTGGCACGAATTTTACGAATTTTACTTACATCCTTCTAATACAAGAGCAGGTTTCCTAATGTTGTCTTCCTTTATGAAATATACGTGATTAGACTTCATTATGTTGGTGCGTTATCAGTGCACATGATATTCGATCAATCTAATTCGGAACTCCGGAACTACCTATCACTAGGTATATTACTATCCTATCACTATATAGTTTACAGGATACTTACTGGTGGCTAGTTCGGATTCCTAGAGCGTCGTATCTGTCACATACATGTGAGTGAATACGAAAACGAAACTAAATAGCCGACAGCTAGAGCATTGTTTACTTAGACATAAGAAACAAACTGAACTAATTATCGTTTTCACGTTTTCCTTTCCAGCAATACTGGGTACCCATTATCCTCGTTATAGATAAGCGCGATTGTTGCTAATTACGCCACGCCACAAGCACAAAAACTATGGTGCGCCGGCGATGGCGCGATGGCGCATGCGCGGACAATGGGCAGTGAGCCGACGTGCGCGCGCAGGCGTCATGTGAGTCACGTGGCCGAGTTTCCGCTGCCGCCACAACGGAAGGGCACAACGCCACAAACTAATTCACAAATAAATTATTTGTAGGTAGGTTGTATTACGCGTAGTAGATACGTAATTTTGTATTTATATGGCCTCCTAGCTCCTATCCAAGGATATCGCTGGGCAGCCGTAATTAAATATGAGTCATGCGTGCCCCTTTTTTCACATGGGCTTTTGCTCAGATATATATATAGTTTTAGGTCGCCACAAATGTTATGTATTTAGATCTTGACCTGACCAATTGAATTTCTTAAAACGGTAGCTCTGAACTAAGGTACCTATTATCTTAAAATTTCAACAAATGTTGCAACAAAGGATGTGCGGGCGGAGAACATAACTAATGACCTAACGAATGACTGATCTACATATAATTACGTATTAATGACTATTTGACATAAGTTACTATAATGTTTCAAAGAATGGAAAACATACATCTGCTTGTACCAGGTACCTTTGGATACGCAGATGCACAGTAACGGATAGATATCTGTCAGAGGCAAAAGCCAACAGGGACGACATTCATTATTGCGGAGAGACCATGGATGGTCATTTGAACGAAGCTCTCAAGGCAGTCTCCAATTGGGATGATGTCAATCTTTTTTTTTTTTGGACTAGCCAGGCAATTGACCGCCATCTCACCTGCGATGCGGCCGACGATGGAGCATCTGGGCGTTCAACGCTACCAAAATGCTGGCGTGTTTGTTTTGTTTCCTATCAAACGGAGTTCATTCCCTCAAGCGCCGACTTTCTCTCCGACATGGTGTTGAGCTATCTACCATTCTCAACTTCGGTCAGTACATCGAATCCAAAGCAAAGATTGAGCAGCCAAGAAACTTGGTAAAGCAGTTGCTTCGGTTATATCAAGCACAAGTCCAATCCTGCATGGAGTACTGCTGCCACCTATGGGCTCTGGGATGGATCAGCCCAATACACACTGGGCCTCAAGTCCGCTAAGTTACTAATGACTACATTGAATTGTAATCGGATCGTTATCGCAGCTCCATGCCAGTTTTACGCATTTTTGGTTTTCAGCTACAATTAGCTGCTGTAACAGTTTTTCGATTCGATCAACCCTAAGTAAATTAGACTCGAGGCCCTGGCCGCTTTGGATTCAATGGAAAAACGTGCAAAGAGGATAACTTGTAACCCGCAATTGATAAATGCTAAGCTGCAGAGCCTCGAGCATCGGCGCAGGGTTGAGCGTCCGACAAGACCGACAGGTCTTCTTACAGGTTGCATTTCGGAGAGTATGCGAAGCAATTGCACCTCATTCCGCGGCCCCTTTCCGCCATCGGGAAACGCGATCCGGGCGAACGCTCCATTGTTATGTCGTGGATCTTCCAGCTATCCGCACTAGCACATTTAGTTCAACCTTTAGAATGCGTAAGGCTTAGGAATGAAACACGTTGCTTTGTAATGTGCTACCTGATCATCATAATCTAGACGCCTTCAAGGCTTGAGTGAATAGGATGTTCCTAGACAGGCATGCTCCATCTTCGGCCGCGTCGTCATTTCCCGTCACGTGAGATGGCGGCCAAATGACTGGCTAGTCTAATAAAAAAAAAACAGAAACAAGATCGTGGTAAATAGACTGCAACAAAATACAAAAAGTCTTTATTATTATACCTACGAAAATTCTTGCAAATATTTCGTATGATTGATTTGATACACTTATCGATATCTTAGCTTATCAATATCCGATAGGTACGCAGAAACAATTGAATCGCAAACAATTTTCCCGACTACCTATCATTGTCAGTGTAATATTGCTTCATTCCTTCCCAGAATGGTTAAATGCGGCTGTGGAAATACGATATAGCTTGTAACAGATATCAATCTGATATCTCTGTACTACTGCACCTTGTGGTAGACTGGCCACAGAAATGTACTTCTGGAATAACCGCGGACGCCGAGCATGGCATGGCCTCGTACGCGCTACACAGAACAGGACAGTGGATTTATCTCATTTATATATTATACATGACAGCAGAAAAAAAAAACAACTATACAAAGTTTTTGTTTTCCGTTTTATATGTATAACACTAGAGCTTACACTTGCGCGCAGTTCAGATCTCTGGAAGCACTGAACAATCAACTATTCCTCAGGACCGAGATTTTTCCGAGATTAAAAGTAGAAGACTATGTCACTCGGGTATGTAATGTAGCATCCTATTTGTGAAATAATTTTGAAAATGGGTTTAGGAGTTTCGGAGATATATATGAAGTCACAAACATACAAACTTTCCCACTATAAAATATTAGTATAAACTGAACATTAGAAACAATATATAAAAAATCCAAGAAGGAAGAAGAAAAACTGAAAAATCGAAACAAACAAAACACAAACTCATCAGCTTTTTACCCGACTGCCAAGCAAGGGTTATTTTTTTCGCTTATCTTGTATGTATGTTTGTAAATTTATTTATTTCCTCGTATCTTCTAAACGGCTGGATGGATTTGACAGTTAGGATATCGTTAGATTTGTCTCAAAAAAACAAGTGTTCTTAGAAAGGTGTTTTAAAAAATATTCTTATAGCGGATATTGGGCGCCAAACTTAAACTTAAGAAAACTTATTTTTTCGATACCCATTGAGTAGGGTATTAAAATGAAGAGCTTAAAGAGCTGATTTCAAAATCACATCTAACGAATGTACTTAAAAGTAGTTTGGAAAGACAAATGGCATGAAAAAGAAAGAAGATTTTACGAAATTAAATTTTTAGCAAAAGGTAAAGTACGACATAAATTGGGGTTTCTTTATACTTATGATATTAGAGTTGATATTAAAACAAGCAGGACCATAACTCGGTAACTAATCCGTAGAGGAATGCCAATTAGGAAATAAATATTATATATTACACGCTATTTACTATTGCATAGTTTATTAATTGTTGAATCATCTTCTTAACAATTAATTCCGCTTAAAGCGTTGACCTTGGTCTGTATATAGGTAACTAAACCAAGTAACCTACCCATAACCCAGTAACACAAAACAAGTTAGTCGTTTGATGTAAAACTTGAATTTTGTTTTCACGTGGCACCCACGATACGTGTATCTGTGTATAAGTTACGTAACATCACTCACCTTGAACTAGCGTTATTTGGACGCGTGGAGATTATCTTGGTTGAAGTGTTTACGCGGATCTGAGTTTGTAAAAATTTTGTCATTAAGTAGTTTGTGGTACTCGATAATCTCTACCTACCCCTGTGGGATGCAGGCGTGAGTATGATGGTATATGTAGCTTGTAATTCCAATGCAGTACCTATACGAAAAACTAAATGTACTATTATCAAGCTATTGAGTTATTACTATTGCCATGCGAAAAAAGTTGTCGGATTATAGAAAAGTCTGACAGGACTTTAATATATATCTTATGCATAGACTCCAAGGATTTTACGTAAGGTCATTGATAAACTCCAAATAGGTTATCTACCTCGGAGAGCATTTTCTCTGATCTGGATCGGACGCAATAACACCTAAGTGCTCTAGTAAAGCATCTATATCTCAAACGTGGTCAAAATTACATAGAATACATACATTACATATAATACATGGAATATTTGAAAGGTTTCAGATTTTCAGTAGAAGGTGTATGCTGTTTTCATTTTTCGCGTTGATGGCAACGCGACGCAAACGTAAACATGTTTCTTAAAATTTGTAATACTTATGCAGGCTGGGAAAGCCCAACTGCCAAAGTGGTAACCAGAGTTAGTTAAGGTCTAAGGCGCTGTCCCAATTGGCAACGGTCGTGCCACCATGATCGTACGACGGAAGTCGCCCGACTAATGGGAAACCTCGAAACCGCCCGTCGCACGACCGTTGCCAATCAGGACAGCGCCTAATTCCTTTTCTAAAGATTCTAGAGAATGGGTCCCTCAATACGATGTTTGCCTAGGGGTTGATGATGGTAATTTAGGCTTTGAACGCTGTTATACCGCACTGACTTAAATTCGCCTCGTAACCTAGAGTTTCTGTCAATAACAGCCTTTACAATACCTGAGTGCTCTCAGGTATTACAATGATAATAGGCGTTCCTTGCATACTGCACGTTTACTTGTGTGGTGTGTTGTGTTTTATATCGTTCCTCGCTCATGCCTCATGGCGATGTTGTAATCACGTTATTCCTTTGGTTATGAATGAGTCGTGGCGGATCGGTAACGAGCGGTTTTGACATATTGATTTTAGTAAATGAAGCTGGGCATTAGACTACCGTCAAACACGTTGTTGGATCCAAGATAGTATAGCGGGTTCTCGGGCGTACCTGGGTGTCAAAACTCTGTGGGTCTTTGCCGTGGATCCTGGCTAATCAAGACTTGAAGCGATGAGAATGAGTAGTGAGGCTCTTCCCTTATTGCCGTCCCGGAATCAGCATCATGTCGACCAGAAAACGACTTAAACAACGACGTATAAAACACGAGGGGAAATCTGCGCCGCAACTGCGCCCCTGCCCTCTGAGGTGTACCAACCGCAATGCAACCGTACAGTTCATGGTTTATTTTTTCAATATCGAAGCTTTTGCCGATGAAGTTACCCGGCGCTATTGCTGAAGGGGTATAATTGCAGGGGAGGCACCCTTCACTGTGCTCGGACAGGAAGCGGTTGGGTCAAGCTGGTCGGCAGTGAGACGTCACAGCCGCTTGGAATAGTGCGGCACTTCCGAAAGCAGCGTGCAGAGATATATATAATATTCATTTGGTAGAAACGGTTATTTTATCTTAAAGTCCGCCACTATACTATATTGTGTATAATATATAGAGTAATCACGCTAATTTGTAATAGCAGGTATTACTAATTAGCGTGATTACAAGTGAGTCGAGAAAAGGTGCCATCATCTCAGTCGTGGGGCATCCACTGCTGGACATGGGATTCCTCCAAGGCTCGCCGATCGATATTGCTTGGCCACAACCTAAATTTGATAGGTTTTAACACTTTCGTGGTTATTCACTACACTTTATTATCGGGTTTGTTACCACGCTGGTATTATTTTTACCACGATATTTTGACGCAGTTGTTTGCGTCATGGTCACGAGTAGACTAACAAGCCTAATCTACCTAAAATTGGTCTACCTATACTTCGAGAAGCTGGTATCTTACTTACTTACATCTAACTAAAAATCATGCACATTTCCACAAGAAACAATTTTAGAAATGACACATTTACATAACTTATCTTCTTTATTTGTTACTCGACCCGTAAGCGGAACTTTAAGACCATACATCCGCTACTTTTCCTTGTTGGCTCTGTTCAGATATTTGATTTTATGGATATCTTTCTGAGTGGGCGGCAGCGTTGAGTCACAGAACTGCAATCGAAACGTATTTGGAGCTGCCGATCCACCTACTCTACCATCTAACTGATTCTAACTACTCTAAATATTACCTAAATCGGACATAATTTAGTTCTAGGTAAGCGAAACACAAAACATAGTTAAAAAGTATCAAACTAATAAGTGCATAGAATGACGAGCATCTTCTTCACAAGTCCACTAATTTTAAGAAATACTAAAGTCTGTTTGCATCTTATCCTTCTTAAAATACGTCGAAACATAGACATATAACATTATTTATTTTGACATCACAATAGTCGTTGAACATTGAATGAGTTACAATTCTAAATCTACATTGCATTGGCTCGATTTTTGATTATTCATTTGCTAAAATAAATTAGTTTGCCCTAGGCCAAACTAGTTTGTTATAAAGTTTCTCCTCTTGATATCTGTTTTGGCCGCTGACATTATTTTAGGAATAAGTGCGTATACATATCTAAAACCAAGCCAAAATGGCGTGAATTAGGGTTTAACCAGTAAGATATACCTACAAGAGTTCAAAAAGCAAAGACGGGCACCCATCACAGAGTCTTTACCCCTTCCACGTTAACCAAGCCAGTAGGAAAATAACGTATGTCGTAATACGGCGCAGCTATCAACATAATTATGGATTACCAGATGTCGCATGTTAAATAATTATAAAACTTATACCTATATGTACCGTACCATGTTAATCCGGTATTTTAAACTGCGTACCTATTAGAAGTGGTCCCTAAACGTCAAAAAGCCTATTCTGTAGATAACTTTAGAAAATAAAACTATAGAGCAAATCGCAGAAAATGAACCATAACGTAATATTTTTTATGATCTCATCACGACATAAGTTATTAAAGTTACGACTTTTGAAATGCGTTCAATGTTTCTCACCTAGATAGTAATGTAGGTAGGTCCATACAACACTGTGGCTATAGAAAATTAAATTTGGTTTGCAACAGTGAAAAGAATTGCCATGACGAAATATCTGTACAACAAGACAACCGCAGCCACATAGCCTTGACAAGAGCCGATACTGAAGGCACAAATAAGGCTATTGTACCCGTAATCTGGATTTCGTAACCTTACTGCGACCTTCGCAAATCTCATGCGGAAGAAATTTATTGCAATTTAATTTTCAGACATGTAAGGTCACTTACGAAGTAGGTACTCGCACAATCTTGCTGAGTAGGCTCTATCTTAGGTACTTCGGCTATGAATAAAGTTATTGTCCGCGAGTCACGACTCACGATGATATTCGTCACACTGGATATCGAATCATTTTCCGTAGAACACGATATCCACCAAATAAAAATAGTTTATTCATGGAGGGAGACAGCAGCTCACTTAACTGATAGCAGAAATTGTATGAAGCAAATCTTGACCGTACATCATCATATAATACTTAACTACCTTCCTTGTATTATTATATCAAACGGGATTTAATTTCAAACGCTTGCCGAACCATACGCGGATAATATTGCCGGGTGTGGAGGACACTAGGCGTATGTATTTCTACCCAGTGTTTCGGTACTGAGTCGAGCAGATGGTCTGCTATGGCAGATTTATTCATCTGGTGGTTCGTCGCGTGTATCTGCCGTTGAATAGGTATAATGATATGTGTAAAGAACGCGAGTTTAGTTCGAAACAAATACCTTCCTTGTCTAAGGTCCTTCGACTTAGATTATATGGCAAATCCTCATCTAATTAGCATTCCTTGCTGTTCTAAGATTACGTAGGTGGTATAGTTAACTCGATTACTACTACACAGGAGTTCATTGAAGTGTATACCGTCGATTTGGGCTGGGTTGTTAATGGTGCGCGCCCACGCGGCGCTCCGGTGAACCGTAAACAAATAAATAAGCCATTGTTTCACGAGTGGCTACAATGGGCACTAAATGAAGCATACCTTGTCTGAGCTCGGTACACATGGGATAGGCTGTTTCATAATAATGTTACCGCGGAGATCTATTACTTGGTGTACGAACATGGTTCTGGAAGTGCTGGTTTCTGGAGATGAGGGATTTACAAGTCAAGGGTAAGATGAACACCGAGTACCTAACCCTATAGCACGTAGAAGCTACTCTTATGGCCCTAACCAAGATTTTTTTGAACTACGCAGTAACAATAGCAGATTATACACCAAGGGGATAAAGCAGTGTCTGCCGTCATGGGCGGCATATTGGATCCTGGGCATGAGCATAGCAAAGGACTCTAGCGTTAAATTTAAACTCCTGAGCGAAGCGAAGGGTTCAAGTCACCCAAGACTAATTCAGCTCTACTTTTTACACAATCTGTAAGACAATAAATAAAGCAATTACAGCGTCTGATTTTGCAAACTCCGGGGTTAAATCAGTATCGCTTCACGACATTTTCGTGTCAATGTAAAAATATAATTTGGAACTGAAATTTATAATAAAACATTTAATTTCACACTATTTCCATATGCACAATTTGGACTCTCTACGGTCTTGAAATATGGGTATATTCATAGACCATACTGCCTAGTTTTAGTCCAAGTTTTTGCAATCGCGCCGTTTTATCTTTTTTTTTACAGAAAATATAAAGATATATTGTGCGATTTTCGAATAAAGTCTTACAAAGCCAGAACCCATGCTAAGAGTTTTATTACGAATTTTAACATTCAAATCACTTTATTCCCTTGGGAGTTTCATACAATATTATCTCTATACGTGTAACAAGGCCATACTATACTGTGACATTTCATGATACGTGAAAATCTTTTTTATCTTCTTCATTTTGCACTATTGTTGATAGACACATGCACATGCACGAGAAATCCCATTATTCCAGAGAAGAACTCGACTATACTATTATATGGTATAATAGGTATTTGATTTAAGGATTCTTAAACCCGCATAGCATAACTGCACATGATAGACCCATGTACTGCGGTTGAAATCTGCTAAACAAATTACATTTAATAAGTATTTTTTTATATTCATCTGCATACAATAATAAAATTTACAAAACAAGCAAGAAAATATGTTGTTTCATGTATGTTTGCTGAATCATGAAACCAAATAGCGTCTGTAAAACGTCTGTTGCTTATGAATCATCAAACGAAAGTGACCTTATTTCCCGCATAGAAAAGGTGCTAGTATGCATTGCATGCTTACATGTAGGTATGTGTGTATCATACGTGATATGCATACCATTAGATAGTCTAGTTTTTAAGTGCAATGCTCTATTTTCCACTAAATAGGTACCCTACCTACGTACTGTAGCATGTGTGCTCTGGCAGACCGTAAGTTAGGTCAGGCTCTAGGATAGGTAGGCTTTCAGGATGGGATAAGATAGTGTGAGTAGATTTCTAATGTATATAAGAACAGACATAATGTCAGTCTGCAAATTATTGTGGCAGACACAGTGTGGAACCACTGATTCTCATAACACAAGTTTCACTTAGCTTGAGAATCAGGGGACATAAATAATTTGTAAGTATTTAAAATACAGGCCGTAATGTACTTCGTCATAAGTTATATTAAATTGTACTGGCTTATTAAATAAAGTTATTATTATTAGTAGGTTAAGCAGGTTGGGTCGTTAGATGTAGGCTTTGATTGGTGTTAGGCCAGCCAGCATTTGGGTAGGTTTAGGTAGGACGTAGGTATCGGCTCCTGGGTCCGCTGGCTAGGGTGCTTGCACTCATCTAGTGTGAGTCCGCTTCGGTTTGATTTAGTCAGGCTTGGGATTGGAACGTCTGTAGGCTGCCTCGGTGAGCACAAGCACTGGCTAGGTAGGAATTCACAAGCACTGGCTAGGTAGAATAGGTAGAAAAAGAAAGATTTAGATGTAAGATGTAGTAATTCGTTTAAATTCATTCAATATAGAATCATCTTCAACAAAGTGACTTGTTTTCAAATTAATTCGCTTTATCCTCCGGTACCCGAGTAAAGTGATCCAGTACCTTTTTTTTATAAATTCACACAGCGCCATCTAGCCGCAAACTAAGCAAAGCTTTAGCTATAGGTGCTAGATTACTGATAAACTACTTATATACTTTTATTAATACATAGGCACTTATTGTACATACTACACCCAGACCCGTCACAGAATATAAAAATTTGACATTTCAATTTCTGCTCGGCCGGGAATCGACCCCGGGACCTCTGCGTGGCGACCGGCATATTAACCAACTGAACCACTCAGGTTTCAATTAATAAATTAGTACCTAGACATTACAATAACAGTAAGAACACGTTTTAACTGCGGCGTATAATCTTAAAATAACACAAAAGTTTAGAGAAGAGATAAGGTAACTCCCATGTAAGTACATTGTATGAGATTGTCATCTGAGACCACTTGATAATCCGTGAAGGTTTCCTTATCTGATTATCTTTGTACCTACTTATTACAGAGAGATAAGCAGCTATTTGGGTATTAAGTGGGTAAATACGGGTTGGTGGCTTGAGTAAAGCCCGTTTCAATAGAAAAAACAACAGTAGAACTTGTGTTCTACTGTTCTCTTTTCTGTTAACGGTAAGTATCTATTATCTACAGAAATCAAATTAATATTTTTTTTATAGACAAAAGGCCTAAAAGTTAATACAAATAGTATAAAGTATATTTATTTATAGATCATGTATGTATGTATAGTATTTATTATATAACATAATATATGTTTATTCTATCTTGATGTAGTTAGTATTGTATTTAGGTTAATTACAATCTATCATCACGCTTTATAAAGCACCTACTACTCACTTTCTGTATGGTCTACTGGTTGACTGGAATATAAAGCCTTAATGGCTTTAAGTCCGCCAATTGTGTTATTGTGCAATAAAGTTTTAAATATATAAATAATAATAAAATAATAAATCTAAATAAATTGACTTATTAAAATAAATATAGATTCTTTTTTAGATTTCTGTGGATATTAAGGGCGACTTACTTCAAATTCTTAATCGCGTATAAGCTTAATAGACTGTAAGGGCGACGTAGGTTATTCTACGTCATCGAGTACAAGAAAAAATCCACTTTGTATTTATAGTAGACGTCTAGGAATCCTATGAAACGTTGATCAGCACGGGTATTTTTTTCGTGCCAGGTTGTGATGTGCGTGGTTGTTGAATCTGTTTCCCGCGGGAATGGTTCCGGAACGTAAAACCGAATTTTACCTGACGAAGTCGCGGGTAAAAGCTAGTTAAGTTATCAAAAGTATTCAGTTTGCAAATGGCGACAAGCGTGAATTGTACGGAGCCGGAGACGGTGCCCCAACTGATCGTGGTATTTGCCTCTTCGTTATCTTGAAACATCCAGGGCCCATATTTTAATCAGGACATCGCATCTACGCAATCGCTCGCGTTCTAATACCTGGCTTTTCTATCTCCAGAAACTTACCACGAGAGTGAAATAGAGAGATTGCACACGCAAGAAGCGTATAATGCGAGCGGTTTCAAAACTAGGGCTCCTGTGCAAAGGAATAATTTTTAAAGACTAAGTACCTACATTTGTAGATTTCTTCAATGTGAGAATTTCCAAATAGTTTCAACTTTTGTATCATTATCATAATATATCGGTTTATACCCCGAAGTACCTGGTTAGAACCCCAGTGCCGCCATGTATCAACGACTAATTTCTGAGTTTAGTACTTTAACACTTACAGGTGCTCTGAGAGAAAACATGGTGATGAAACCTACACATACACTATGTTCCATAAGAACATAACCGACTAAATTAAATAAAAAAATAATATTATAAAAAAAAAAAAATGAAATGAATGAATGATTATAATTAATAAAAATCACACTAGAAGTTGTTTTTATTGTGTATTTTAATGCTTTTACATTGATATAGTTTTCAGTCTCCGTTATGGTCTATTATCGGCTGACATATTTATAGCATATTTTTCGTTACCTTTTCAGCATAGTCTGGGGTATTGGGGTACTGGGGGGTAACATCCCTATTTTTTATATTGCTAGTTTATTCGGCCACTTTTTTATTTATTTATTTATTTATTTTACAGTTGTACACATGAAAGTTATACGTAACACAACAGTACTGTTCGTGTATTTTTTCAACCTAACTTATGCTTTATCATCGACCAATTTGCGATTGGGTCGCCTCTAGTGGCTATGAGAGCCACTCCAAGACCACGATGTCTCTGTCTGTCTGCTCTCCAGGCGGAGTTCGGTATTTAGGCTCATTGACTTCTTTCAAAATTCGTTTTCCATTTTGACTTGAATTCAACCCATAGTAGAAGGTGACAAAGCTTTTTCATCAATTTTGGTCTTCTTAACTGCTACGTAGAACAACATGAATTTTTAAAACCTCTTTTGCAGAAGCATCCTCAAAAATGCACCTTGAATGGGAGTTCCACTGTCCATACCAACAATTTGATCGGATGAAAATCGGCTCTTGATCAAGCACGAGATCTTATATTCGATGTCCAAAACTATACTTTGCTGAGTAATATTATGCGGCCCAAGTCATGCTTTGTGTCTTGATTCCACGGGAGTCTGCTTCATAGTACTAACCATATGCTGCTCCCATGGCGTCTAATGGCTTGGGATTTGTAAGCTAAAGAGTATCTTAACTTAGGTCGGCTTGCACCAAATCCTTAATCGTAGAGGTATACACAAAATTTTATGATGTTAAACGTCATTATTAAATGTGTTTAAGAATTTGGTGTAAGTCAGGCTTACTCCAATACAATACTTTAAAAAATATGTATTTAATTCAATATTAACAATCATGCTCCTTCTTGTAAAACAGACTGTACGTACAGTCGACTGAATAAGTAACCCTCTATGATCCAATTTGGTTAGGTTCCCTTATTAACAGTGTTACGTAGGTCAGATGTCTGGTGCTCCACTGTAATTATCTGATCTGCCAAGTCTGGATCATGGTCAAGGAAACAGGGCCCCTAGCGCGCTAGGGCACAGACATTAACACCAAGATGACCAGTAAACAAAGCTTTTAGTTACCGAGTTTCACTTTTGTTGCATTGTCTGCAACTGTAATGATAACAGACGTGAGTCACAACGGTCGAAATGGCGTTATGTGTTTCCAAGGACGCGTCCATTCTCTCGGGCGAGGAGCGCAGTGGCGCAGGCGCAGGTGCCGCGTCGGGTTTCAAAACAAGCCTGCGCAGGGTACCTACCTAGTTGGTAGTAGCGCGGGCGTCGCGGAAGCTATGCCCAGGAGCACGAAACCCTATTGGACCCTGCGGCATTCTGATGATTCGATCCTTCTAATTGTACGTAGAAAATTGTAGTTTTGGAAACATGTTACCTTATGTTTTCAAAAATGGTTTGACCGAATGAAAAGGTATTTAAAATGTAATAGAGAATACTTTCAAAAGCAGTAAATATATTATTTACCTTTAAATTGTTTTATTAATGAGTTACGCAAAACTTTCAGTGTACCTTACGTAACTCTATACCTACTCTATATTTTAAAAAAAAACCAGGGGTGTTATAAGTTTGACATGACATCTTAGCTGCCGAACCGATAGATAGACCGATTTTGATGCAGTTTTCTTTGATTGAAAGCCTGTTTAATTGATTAAATAAAATAAATTAAATTAAATACCTGTCTATTTCATATAAAAAATAAAATAAATTTAAAAATTTGGTTCTTAGCTATGTTTAATTAAAATCTGTTTATTTTATCGTATTACTTTTGTACCCTTGTAGATTGGGTCTGGATCGTGCTAGAATATCCAAATTCTCAGGATATGACATTAATAGAGTACGAAACATGCCAAATTTCAAAGGTATAGCTATTATACTTTATAGATTATTAATATATAAAATATCCAGATTTACCACTCACTGACTGACGATCATCAAAACTGTTAGGGGACTTCCAGACGTCTAAGATTTTAGTTTACTTTTGTCCCTAAATTTGTTGTTTACTAAAGTATCTTAATAGTAAGTTAGTATCTAGTTTCCTTCTTTTTTTATACCACTAATGTGGCAAACAAGCTTACGACCTGCCTGATGGTAAGCAGTCACAGCAGCCTATGGTTCTAATATACTGAATACGTGTAAATCGGCCTTTAGATAGGAGTAAATTTAAAGGTATAATTTTTCTTAGGCTAGGCTATAGATAGGCCATCGAGCATAGATATACATCGAGTAAAAATGTTATTCTACGTTCGTTTAGCCTGAGATCGACATGCAAACCCATTATTATAAACAAACCTTTTCTTTTGTAAACAAACTCGATGCAAACATGAAAAATAAATGTTAAAAATCAGCAGACAGCTGCCTTATTTATAAAACAATGCATCGCGCATTTTGAGTGGAATATAATGGGATTTACATCATCAAAATTCGATTGAGATAAGATACCTACCTACGTACTAAGCTAGAGTGAATAGGCTATTCCTAGACAGGCATGTTCCATCAACGACCGCGTCGTCACATACCACAAGGTGAGATGGCGGTCATATGCCTAGCTAGACTAGCCAGGCGACCAAAATAATAATATTAATAACAAAGCTTCGGAAGGGGATAGTTCAGGCCAAGAGTAGGTAGGTGCCTTAACCCAAAGAAATTGGACATAGAGGCCCTAACCAGACTAGGTTGATGAATGTGGATAAAGCAAAAGAGGTTTGTCAGGATAATGACGGGCAAGTGGAACAATGTCGTCTGTGGCTATCTCTGAGGTGACGTTAAAGTTTCCGGCATAATATGAAATCTCTGGTAATTGTATAAGCTCCTTGAGAAACTTTAGACATTTTATTGGAATTCTATCATCGGATACGAGCTGTTTGACATGCACTCCTTGCGCTAATTATCTCGACTAAAAATCTTGTTGTGGTTGGCTGAATAACTAAAGAATACGCACTGCTAACTTGATTTATGATGCAAATTTATATGAAGGCCGTACAGTGCCCGCCAGAGTACCAACTTCGTCGACTGGCAGATGTGATAAGTACATGGCAACTGACAACTACCAAGATCGTAAATGGGCAGCACCGTTTTTAACCCCCGACGAAAAACGTGGAGTGCTATAAGTTTGACGTTTGTATCTGTGGCTCTGTGTACGTGTGGAGGTTTGCGTCTGTCTGTGGCCTCATTGCTCCTGAAGACGTCATCGAAATGGTTCTTATCTTTGTTTCATAAAAATCGGTTAATTAGTTTAGAAAATATTAGAGTATCTAAACTTCGTCGGTGATTATCCTATGTTTCAGTCGGTTAGGTTATCGGTTATGTTGTGTGTTTTGATTACCGCGAGGTCAAAGTCGCCAAGCATGGACAAACCCATGCACTAATGTGGAGGAGGTTCAGGTCCAGCAGTGGACGCTACGGGCTTCTGGAGCTTGACTTCGCATTTTCATTTCTTTCATTCTTTATGTCTAGCTCACGGAGCTACGCCTCGTGTCGTTCCATGTGCGCGGACAACAGTGGTTAACTTTCCAAAACCTTTGGTAGCCAGTGCATTAGTGTCTCTGAATAACTGATATACAGAACGCATTGTACTATCTCACCGCATCTAATAAATGTACTTTCTATATTATATTCTATTTATTACATAGTATAAAACAAAGTCGCTTCCTGTTGTCAGTCTCTATGTATCTATGTACGCTTAGATCTTTTAAACTACGCATAGGATATTAATGTAGATAGAGTGGTTCAAGAGCAACGTTTATAAGCAAGAAAAAAAGGGGGTAAAGTATATTCGAACTAAGTCGCGCCGAGTCCACTAGTCTGACAGAAAAAGCATTGTACCTACGTCGCCGCGTATAATAAGTGTTCTAATAGATGATAATCGTGTAAAACTTCACACCTGATGGAAGTGGTAGGTAATTACATCTAAATACCTACTCATGTAAAGTTTGGCTTGGTAGAGAAATTAGTATATTAGCGTGCTATTAGCTGTTAAAAAAATTTATAAGGTAAGTAGGTAATTTTTTATCCAAGAAATAGCAATTGAATGAAACATCGCTCCATCCAAGTCACTACACAATCTCGAGAGTTAATTGTACTTAAGTTGGCATTGAAAAAATGTAATTATTGTCTCACGCTTAAATTCCAGGCCGAGCATACATGGTAATTTACTGGAGGAGCCTCAGGCAAGACATTAATTTCTCTTTGCACGTTTAAATCTAAGTAGGTAGATATATTTTATAAGAAACTTATGCACTGAGAAATCGGAATATCGGCGACTAACAAAGGTGTACTTTCTATTTCGTACCTCCTAACTGAACTTAAAGAAGAAAGCAATTATGATAGATACATTTATCTATTCCTTGTTTGATAATAAAGTAGGTACCTAATTATGATAAAAGTAACTGTACCAGGTAAATAGGTACACGGTAAGTAACAGCTAAAGTGTCTGACGACCTAGGCAATAAAGTTTGACGAACTTAGGACTCTCAGTAATTATATAACGGTACATAGTCCGCTGTGCTGTGCTGTTTGCGGTTTCTATTTACGTCTCACAGTCCATTGAGACGGCTGGGTCGCGGATTTCGCACTACCGCCGCTGTCGGAATACATCGTATGTTATACTCCATACAGTTTGTAACTTAACCATTTGTCCTTGAAACACTCTTTGAACGTAAGATTACTTTGCTTATATTTCATAGAGATATAATATTATACCTACACGTTCCGCGAAATGCAAGATTCATTCTCATGCAGGTGGGTATAGATATTTTACACGTCGACGTAAGCGTAGCCCCTAGCGGGACAGTCCCCCTCGGTTTCCATCCGCATGCAGTTCAGATACCTGTAAACATTGAACTATCTCGCGGGATCCCACAATTTTTCCTGGGATTCGTAAAATAACAGAGCTTCGGTTTTGTGAACCTTCAGACCAAGCATTTGAATGCAGTCGATCACTCACTGTGTCCTCCATGGCTATCCGCGTAACCCCTCGGAAACTGCCTTCCCCTTATTACGACTACGAAAGAATAAGCATTTTCGGCAAGAGCCCCCCGCAGAACCCAGTCATAGCCAATGTTGAACAGGAGCGGTCCAAGACCCCTGCGGAACTCCACATCTCACAGGTCCCCTAACCATAGTGCCCTACTTACTGTCGATGCACAGAACATGACTATCAGGTTGCCTCCAACAGCCGCCTCAAATATAGGGGCATATCTAATGACACCGCAAACGCACGCTCTCACCTGTCCACAGCCTCTCTCGTAAACTCCTTAAAGGCTACAAAGAACGCTACGTTCTGAAATCCAATTGTGACTCTGATAAGTACAGGCCAATTTCCGTAAGTGCCTAATGACACAGGAAGCAAGTATTGTCTCGAACAGCTTACCCGTATCATCACAACACAAATGGTCTGTAAGCCGACTGAGACTTCGGAAACATTCAGTCCTTAGGTTATCCATCGAAGATTTCCCGAAGGTTTGCCCCCAAATGCTTGACAGCAAAGCAAAAAGCACTGCCAGACACCTACCCTACACACCACGTATACCCTACCTACAACTACTCTACCCCTATTCTCTTATTCAACCCCTACAAAGTACCCCTATTCCACCCTACCCCTACTCTTACCCTGCCCTACTTCTACTTCTACCGTACCGTATCATCATCACCATTACAGCTCATAACAGTCCACTGCAGGACTTAGGGTCTCTCTCACGAAAAGGTAGGTTATTGCCATAATTTCCACATTTGGCTCGCGGGTTGGAGATCGCAGTGTTGTAAATCATCATCATCATCATCTTGGCGTTAATATCCCGGTTGTATTCTCGCGCACGAGGGCCCTTGGTCCGCCTTGACCATGATCCAGATGTTCTCAGATCAGGTAATTACAGTGGAGCGCTGCCATCTAACCTTCATGACCCTGCTATCTGGGGAACCTGACCAGATTGGATCATGGTTACGCATCCAGTCGCCTGAATGTGCAGGTTTCATCTCGATGTTTTCCCTCACCGTAAGAGCTTCGGTTAGTATTCAACTAATGTATATAACTCAGAAAACAGTTATTGGTACATGGCCGGAGCGAGATTCGAACCCGGTACCTCTCGCTTACTAGTCGGATACCCAAACCGCTCGGCCACCGATGCTCGCAGTGTTGTAAATATAACAATGGAAAACGCTGCTGCCCATTTTCCAGTCTACGGAGACTCTTTGCCTCGAAAACATTAGTCGCCTCTTATGGCACTCACTATTCTACTCTGCCGGACACCACACGGCCACTTCAAACAACAATTTATTGACAAAGGTCGTGCGACAGGCGGTTTCCAGGTCGGGTGACGTCCGTCGTACGACCATGGTCGCACGACCGTTGCCAATTAGGACAGCGCCTAAGTCGACATTGCGGAAACAGATTACGATTTTAATGATATCGTTGGTTAGCTGCGGCCAGAATGTGGAGTGACCTTTATGCAGAAAAAACGGTTATAACGATCATGCAATATAATAACGATTGAGTTACTGTTTATTTCTTGTTTCTGGCAACATTTAGAGTTGAACGTCAATGTCTGTTTGACAGTAAGTCGACTATATGACAGACTGCTGACAGATCGGACCGACCACCAACCAACCACCACAAGGAAAAGAAGGAATTCTATCCAGTGTTCGATATTCAATTTTTGCAATAGTTTTGTTTCATGGGCTTAACCTCATCCAAAATTAGTCGTGGAGTAAAAATGGCAAACTCACAACAAGTAGTACAGTTCATCAAGGAGACAGTTTCCCAGGAAAAAGTGGTAGTTTTCTCAAAATCTTATTGTCCTTACTGCAAGATGGCTAAAGATGTAAGTTTACTACGATTTTAGAAAGTTTTGCATTAGTATATTATATTCAATGCGCGTGTGAGTCGCTTAGTGTGTCATCAATGATGTCATTCATTTTCAGAAAAGAGCTTTAGAGAAGTACACAGTTATTTTATAAACTTTTCCTACATGACGATTTATTGGTATAGATAATGGTTATCTTTTGATATTTTATTATTCTTATCTTTTTCTTTTGTTACTAGGTATTTGTGCAAGTGAAGCAGCCATTCAAATTGATTGAGCTGGATGAGAGAGACGATGGGTCTGATATTCAAGAATCCCTTGAATCAATAACAGGCTTCCGGACTGTAAGTCTAATATTATTTTCCAACACAGGAAAGTCATAAGATTTCTATCATTCATTTTATAAATTCTTAAATGTACCCAATATCACCACAAGTTGCCATAAATGATATGGCCAAGTTTATCAACAGTCATAGATATTAATGGACTGATAGGTTGAGTGACCTTGATCGTCCAACCTAAACTTTTAACAAATATTAATATTTGCTTGATATCTAATATTAAGTTTAGGCAATTTAAAGTAGAAATTTGTCACAAATTGGAAAGACAAGCCAGGATAGACCACTAGGATGGTGATGATGGTGATGCGACATTCATGCAAGTGGTCCTGAATATGTTACATTTTGCTGAATCTAAACAATCGCTGAATCTGTTGTTCAATCAATTGTTGTTTCCAATTTCAGGTGCCCCAGGTGTTCATCAATGGCAAATGTATTGGAGGAGGATCTGATGTGAAAGCTCTACATAGCTCCGGCAAATTGGCACCCATGCTCATTGGTTGACTTCCTAAACGAGATTTACTTAACTAATATATAATTAATTATAAAAAACGTAAAACGTAGAAACCTTACACAAAAAAATCACAATTTAAATTATTTTTCGTAAAGCTAAAGTACAGATAGTAGTCATATTCTTAAATTAAATGATAGTACAAGCTTATTTTTAGTTCTTATTCCAATTGTTTAATAGTCATACTCATTGTATTTAATTAACAAAGTGAACAAAGTAAATAAATGTAGTATTTCAATAATAGGGCCACCCCATTCTGTCTTATTCTAACCTGCCATAACTGTTACAGAAAATCTGCTGCCTGAGGATGATGAACATGACAAATAAATTTACTAACTTATTTATCAATAAATGGTGGGTTTTTCAATATAAGCGGGCAGTTATATATTTTTTTTTGTATATTATGAAATAGTTTTAGTAGGTACATAACACAAAATGCTTATATGTTGTTTATATTTAACAGCAGTGGCAATACTCATTTTTGAAATTTATTTTTTAGCAACTAGAGTATTCAGCAATGAGCCACCACAAAAAAAATAGAAAGTTGTATTTAATTATTTTTTATTATCTATATTAAATGTTTGAAATATTTTAGGGAACAAAATCATTGTTTCATTGTTATTCTATTTGGCAAGGATCAAAATGGTGTTTTTTTTGTTAGTAGTAAATTTAAAATGGGATTCAACACTTGATTCGCACATGAAATGATAGGGAAATAAATATTCGATCGCAACTAGCTACGAAGGTCCGGTTACGTACGCGCGCGGAAGGGAACAAGTATACAATATAGTCGGATAACTACAAAAATATGTTTATTAGATTAGAAATATTAAATAGCAACAAAAACCTATTTAGTGAGCATGGTTATATAATTGGTGTACTGGTTATAGATGGAGGATGCATTAATAATAAAAATATTTTTTACATTGGACAAACTCTCACAGTTCGATCTTACCACAAAATTAGCAAAGCTTGTATTGTTGGTGCTAAGTAACTGTTAAACTAGGTACCTATATACTTTTAAATATACACTTAGTATACACCTAGACCCGTAACAGGAATTAAAGTTGCTGCCCGGCTGGGAATCGAACCCGGGACCTCATGGCGTGACAAACTGAGATGTTGACCACCTAACCATAGCAGTGTTCATTTCAGACAAAATTCTCTAGTTGGGCATTTAAGAGGTTCTGGTAGGGAGAAATAAAGGAATGAAACAAAGTAATATCTATAATCAGGCTCTAAAATAACTAAAACAAACAATATAAAGCAAAATTATCAAAGGATTAAATGTATTTGGGTTTGTTTGATTCGGACCGGCAGTGGCGCAGCAGGTATATGCTTATCATCACACTGACATAACTAGCGATAGTCAAAAGACGTAGTATCTTGTCACGAACACCCATTCTAACAAACGAGTCTCTCAATACATACACACACATTCAATCACACGGAAACCTAAGCTCTAAACCTAATTAAGGCCATTTGTAATCGTCTATGAAACTCTACGTTGTGATGTTAGTAATGCCGATGCTTTTAGAGTGGAGGAGTATAAACAGGTATGGAACTAATGAATTGTAATAAATTAAAATGAAAAAAGTTAATTAGATCAGAGATGAAGTTGTCAATAATATTGTATCTTACGTTAGGAATCAGATTCATATATTATGTATAAAGGGAACAAACAGATATTATGTTTAAGGGAAAACAAACAGGGCCCCTCTTTTTAGGGAGGTAAGCTGCTCTAAAGCCAGATAACTGACTCCAGCATCAACTTCGCTACTTCCCTCCGCAGCTTACTATATGAGTCAACCAATTACGTCCTCATCCTACCCTGATATTTTATTTGATTTAAGAGAGGGCAAAATGGTTAAGGTCTTTGTCATGTCAAGTGTTATTTCGTAATATATCAAATAAGAGGACACAACAACAACAACCTTAGCATGTGGATCATATCCAGATAATAATTGTAGATGTAATTAATTCAATAAAGTATGTAGCTTACTCCAGGGCTCTCCACTTCATCTTGTTGTAGATAAGTACATCATGTACCAGAGCTTACTTATGAGTGTAATGACAAGTCTCAGGATACACCAAAGGTTTACAACGCATATGCAGGGTCCAATAGACTCGACGATGTAGAATCGGCAACCCTAAAGGCATATAAAGGCGAATACTTCAACAGTGTTTCTTCGACAACAAAGGGCCGGAATTCAGCAGCACAGATATAGGTAGAATACTATAGAATCGGCAGTTAGTCCTGGAGAGAGTGCTCCATTCATAAATGCAGATTATGCATAATAAAGTTTTCGGTTTAAAATATTTCTTCAAAATCCAGTAATGGATAAGTTCCAGAGATCAATGGTGTTGTTTCAAATGGCTAAAGCCACAATCTTTTGGTAATAATTAAAAGGGAAGAGAGTCCCAAAGGTCAGTCCGTAAGCTAGAGCAAGTATATCTTAGGCTAACACCGCTCCGGAAATGGAACCTACATGTGAGGAACGAAGCGGCCAACTTCTCACACAGCCAAACATCTCACGAGTTCAAAACTCAATCCTTGGTAAACTGTAAAGCCAGCAGGCGAACATGATTATGATTTCAATTGATAGTCCCAAATGCATTCGATGTATAACATCAAGTTCTTTATATAAATCTCCCAAGTATGTAAGTTGATGAAACTATAGATATCTTCAGTATCGATGAATAGCTCAAAGCTGATTTAAATTAGTTATAAAAATAATTAATATTGTAATAAACAACTGGTGATTGAGGCCTGTAACTTCAGGTAGTCTCAATTAAAAATTCAAATGCTGCACTCCAAATGGTATACGTAAGTAGCTAACAGTTTATTTCTATTTATAGAATATTTTTGATATTGCAACTATACTGTTGAATCATCTAATTTTGAAAATAAATAACAATGATCTTTAACTAATTATGGTCCTATGCAATCCCAACCTACAGATTTGGTCGTATCAAAGTCGTTCCATCGGCTCACCACTAAGTACTAGAAAGGTTTTGCAAAGTCCATGGGATTCAGGCAGACTGACTGCTATCTCGCTATATTGGAAGCAAAGTTCCTCAACATCGAAACTACAATCAGCCAGACCGAAAACTGTACAACGCTACTCTCCTCCTTGATACCACATTAATAGCGCTGTTTTCGCTATGTGCATTAGACTTGGATTGACGGACTGCTATCCGGACATCTTAACACCGAAGTCCCTCATTATCACGATAACAACAGTACACCCAAGAATTTATCTATGTGGACTCCAGCTTTGCTAATATAACCTTTTCGCAACAACGTTTAAACTGGTCAGCTGCTATCCAGATGTCTCAAGACCGCAATCTATTAACATCGCAATCTAAAAATTGACTTGCGCGGACTAAGCTCTAAGATGGACTGATTTTAAGACGTTTTCGCAACATACCTTAGATTCAGATAGGCTAGCTGCTATAATGATATCTCAAGATCGAGATCTCTCCACGTCACCACAACACCAACTCTCCCAAAAATGGATTGCGCGGACTCCGCCCTAAGATGCTGGTTTTCCAACAGGACCCCAATCATAAAACCCGATCTTCCACGTAGGGTTAGGTGTCGAACAGTGACCCACAAAAAGTTAAACAATCATAACGTTTTTCAATAGAATGAAATGTTGTTTAGTCCAGTCATTGCGTAATATATCTAGGGGTCGATTCTCGCGCTGTGACATCTCAAATTCGACATTTTCTCTAGCCAAAAAACTGTATTAAAACGTCACTAAAATTGATCTTCAACAATATACGACTGTCGAAGTGTACACCTCATGGGACACATTGAACCAAGGGGTTGGTCTACAGCGAACCGGGGAGTACACAGTGAGCCCGACGAATGATATCACTATTATTAATGTGTCCTCTTTGTACTTATTAGCATAGTAGAGAAGTTAGATAATACGTTCTTTATAAATGTGTAAGCTATTAGTTTTATTTACCAAAACAGCAGTGAAAACTAAAAATCAATATAAATGAATAACAACATAACTTAATATATTTTTAATTTCAGTCATTGATGATATCTTTTAAAGTTGTATAAAAATAAATAATCAACTAGCTACACTAGAGTTCTTGAGATATATTTTACACATCTACCGACAGTGGTGGTTTTAAAGTAGGGGTTCTATATAAAAATCGATGTAGAAAATAATAGGGGAAGGGGTAGGGATTCGATCCACTGGTGGAGCCTTGCATAGGATCTTAGTGGATTGAGGGGTGTTGGGTACGGGTAGGGTACGGTTAGAGCATGGATAGGGGTAGGGTAGGGTACGTGTAGGAGTGGTGTAGAGGTAGAGTTCATTAAATTGAAACCACGCGAACCAAGACGCGCCGGGTAGCCAATTCATGTACCTATTCACGAAGACTGACGGCTGTAGCTTAATACTGCCTACCCGCATTTTTTGTTCGAGTAACTCTAAAAAAATAACCGGTTGCTGATTTATATGGATATTTAAGGTAAAATAATTAAGAAAATCAGAATCTTGAGGATAAACATAGTAGACGGCTCACTGTTCGTGCCGGTGTGGTGGGTCACTATGTACCACACACACACTTCTACTGATTTTAGGTTAAGCAAAAAATAGATCGTCAAAGTTGGAGTTATTAACGGCTAAACAATGCAAAGAAGTTTAGTACAGAATTACATTACTTTTAAAAGATGCAGTTTTACGTTAAAAACTGAAAATTACTACTTAGGTTTTTTTCGCATTTTTGCCCCGAAAATCACAAAGAACCCCACGACGCGGGTGTTCTGCGCTGGAGCTCGCTGCCAACAGGATAGCAGGAAGCGCGGTAAAAACCAAGTACAATCACGCTTATTGCACGATCTGACAACGTTGCGTTTTGGAGATGCTAATAGTGGCTAACTGTGTACTACTGGTTCACTGTTCGACATCTCACCCTATGCTACCCGAAAGAAGTACCTATACTAAATATTATTTTATCAAAATCATGTTCCGTGCCATCTCTACTAAATATCTTATATTAATATCCACGAACAAAAGATACTAAGTACATATTTTTGAGACTTAAAATCTAAATTACAATCCTCAATGAAGTCGTTCCACTCCCAAAGTAATATAATCCAAACAGCCGTTTTAAAAGTTCGTTAAAATTTTATTCTCATGGTGTGAGAACACATCACCTCCTAATAGCCTACTTGTTTTGATACAAATATTAGCCTACACTTCAGTAATTTAAACGCACTCATACGCACACATCATACACACTAACACCATCTACACTATAGATCAAAAACGCACGCTCCGTCTTTCTCACGTCCAATTTTATACATATACACATATTTCTGTTTGACTATGATGGAATCCATGAACTTAAATTCTCGCCCCTATATCCGCTCGAACAAGAAAATCTTCAGTATGTCTAACGCATGAGCACTCACACTCCTCTCTCTAACTGTATCTCTCTCAAATCTATTATTTTATTACTTTGATTTATACGGTAATTGTTTCAATCCTATTCAAATAATAGATTATAATGTCTGTACATAGTACAATACAGAAGCCGTCTACCGCGTTGCTTTTAGACAATTTAGTAAAAGCCAATCTAAGATTGAAGAACGTAAAAAGCAATTATAAATAACCGTATTAAATAAGACGCGGCTACAACTTCCATAAATAAAGGTTAATAACAAGAAAACACAATCTACAAAAAGCGGTGTCTCGTTCTGATTAACGAACCGGGGACCTCCGGGTGATTCCGCGGTAATCCGAAACTATTTCACGCCTAAATTTCTACAATTCTTTTGTAAGAATTGATTTTTGCTTATTTAAAATATAACCTAAACGAACTACTTTTCAGGCCTACCCCTTTCTCTATCCCAAAAGTCGAAGCCGAAACATTCCCTTGTGCAAATAAATTCCCCGTTTACTGTGTAAGTGTGATGTTAGTGTCCCATATATTAGTCCTTCGCACAACTTGAATTTAGACTGGCTAAACCTAACTTTTAGCACTGGAATAGCGACCGAGATCGCTCATCCAGATACCAAGGTGTGTTCCTTATCATCTTCTGGGTTGATCAGGGGTGGGTCTGACCAGTGTACCGGCATGAATATCCGAATATCCGGCATGATACTATCATGGGACATACCAAATACATTGTGTGGTTGGACCTCGGAATCTCAGCACTATGCGTGGAAACTTTATCTAGACCAAAGATATGAGGGTCTGAAAACGATCCGCTTCGTAGTGCCCCCCCGCCAAGACACTTTCGTGCCCCCAGATAGGGTAGTTCGTGATTTTTTAAACGACGTTCAAAAACGTTATTTCACAAATGTTTTGGCAATACTTTTAATCTATTTCCTATCCTATCCTTGGTATTTTTTGAAGTCCGACGCTTTTTGATGGCTCCTCCAGCATAAAAGGCCAAAAGCAGGTAATCAAGGTGCATGATTTTTTCAGTTTATCCAGATCCTTTTTGCTATCCTTGCTAATTTTAGTCTCTAGGTATATCTAAATTAAATACTTAATGCACTAATCAGCACATACTTTGATAAGAAAAAAAAGATGAGCCGCCCCAAGAATTCCTCAAGAATATCAAAGCTCAGATCATGAGGCGCTCGTTTTAATGAACGAAACAGGGCCGGCGTCGGCCGCCCGCGGCAGGAGGGCCACAACAATCGTCCCGAATTAATTCTAGAGATTCCCTCATAAATCCTTCAGCGAAAGTCACTTGTCCCCTCCTAAACGGTTTATTACGCGCGCGGGATGAAAACATCAGGCGCACTCAAGGCCACTACGAGCAGGGCGGCGGGCGGGGCGCGGGGGCCACGCGGCGCTCGGCCCCGTGCCGCCCTAGCCCGCACCTATGCCCTAACTCAGGGGTGGCCAACCTTTATCTAGTTCGTCATCTATAGATACAGGTAAGATACCGGTAAGATTGAACTTTTTTGTGAACAGACATTTGTCGCCACGTACAGAGACAGCATAGACACTGACATGCGAAAAGCAACCTGGCGGTGTTGTTCTTTATTTCACAGATAAGTTGGTCGCACTTCGAGTCAGTGAAATTACATTAGGAGGTTAGAGTACCTTCGTTAAGTCAGTAGGTACAATATAAGTTGGCGTGGGTCAAACGAAGTCATTTTTGCGATTAGTTGTGTCAATTATTTGTTACCACACATTAATATATGGACAAAACGTAGTTTTACAGTTAACCCTTCTAAATCCTTTATTGAAAATTGCTAAAATTCTTCGGTTATAGTAGTGCATCGATTTTCAAGTGCCTACATAAGTAGGTGATGTGTTGCTTATTAGGTGAGGTGTTGATACTATGCGATTACACAGAAAACGCGCCAAACAGGAATGTCAGTTCTCAACTAAGCTTATAACTATTTAAAGTCAAACAGCCGTGTTATACCTACCTATAATATACCTATACGAATACCTACGCCCATGAGACGGAAAATATTTAGGTCCAGGTTTAGGGATCCGAGAGCGTAGATATATACATGAATGTGTCTTTAAGAAGTCCTTTACATATGCTCTTTGTAATCTTCGACATTACGTCCCATACTGCCTATCAGAAAAATCTGTATTCAAACCCGGAAAAGCGGACATCTTTCCCATGCCACAGGTTCGGTATCCCTGGCAACCATTGATAAGGCGGCGTGCGGAGCCGAGGGGCCGAGGGTGCGAGCGGGACGAGGCGGCAACTTCCCGCGCCCTCCGCTAGTCGGCGCTGCAAGCGCGAACGCACAACATGGTAGTCTTACGTCTTATTTGTTACAGATTCATGTAAACATTGTAAACCTTGTAAACAAACCAAATTTCTGTATTAAACTAACACCCATTCGACAGTTCCTCAACGTGTTCAGTGATTGTAGTTTTTGTATGGACGTTTTACAAGATATTTTTGTAGTATCTATCCAATAATGTGCATTTAACGCGGCGTTAGGGGAGTCTTAAGGTGAGTGCACACTGTTGATCTATTTAAATTTTTTATTTTTGTTCGTATGTATTGCTTACAAATCAGCTTACATGGTATTAGGTTAAGTATCTAATAGATTTAAATGTTAGTGTTAAATACTTATTTGATAATGAATGCTCAGATATCTAGCCGGTAAGAATGACTTATCTACTTATTGCTTTTACAAATAAAAATAATGTACATTATGAACACAACTGACAACTAACTTAATTATGAAGACATGAACCTACATGGTAAATAAACAAGCGTAAGGACAAGCTTAAAGTAGAGCCTTCTGCCTACGCCCGCAAGGGCGATCTTTAAGGCGTAAGGCGATCTTTATCGAATTCTATGTGCGATGTTTCTTAAGTGCCGAAAGGGCGCCAACTGACGAACAAAAAGGCCTTCGAGCGAAATAACTTTTAGCGTTCCGATTCAGTTCCGCCGCTAGAACTTCTGTTTACTATTACGACTGAACACAGTATTTCATCATCGTAAACCCACAAAAGACTCCTGTAGTGACAATGAGTATCTTTTTCGGTGGTTGTTTTCAGCCACAGAAATCAAAACAAGATAAATAAATAGAAATTCCATTCTAAACTATCGAGAATGGTTGTCGCCACCTCTTCTGCGCATAACTTTACTACTGCGCAATAACTGTCAGTTGTCAGATACTATGCGCAATAGTTGGTGATCATGTCAACGAGTCGGCGACAACATTTATTTTATTTTGATTACTGTGGCTTCAGCCCTAGCTGGTCATCATCGTCCAGACAACCGCACTGTCAAACGGCTTGCGACGTGTTCCAGAGCGTCTAGGTAAGGCGTTCGAGGGTTGGGTCTAAGCAGTTCTGCTGAATGACGTCATCGTCGATCAGAGAGCGTCGATATTGTACCTACATTAGTATACAAAAGACATGGATTTCATTAATTTGATTATTGCGAAATAGCCGACAATGACATTGAATTTGTATAGTACAAGTAAATACATCTTCTGTATTTGTTATCTTGTGTACAATAAACTGTTAAATAAATAAATATAATAAATACATGTAGTATTTACATTCTGAATACATTTGAGCGTCGGTGGCCTAGTGGTTAAGATGTCCGACTCGTAAGCGAGAGGTACCGGGTTCGAACCCCAGTGCCGCTATGTACCAATGACTCTTTTCTGAGTTATGTACATGAGTTGAACACTAACCGATGCTCTTACGGTGAGAAAAAACATCGTGATATGCCCTGCACATTCAGGCAACTGAATGTGTAACCATGATCCAATGTAGTCAGATTCCCCTGTTAATGGGATCACAGAGGACAGATGGCAGCCGCTCCGCTGTAATAACGTGATCTGCTAAATTCTGGATCATGGTCAAGGCGAATCGCGGGCCCTTGCGCGTGAGAGCACAACCGGGACATTAACGCCAAGATGACGATGATGACGTCATCGTCGATCGGACGAATGTTTCAGCGCCTCGTCCAACTGTCATTCCAACAGCATTACCTATACCCGTATTCAGAAACGTTACTATGAGGTCTCACAGTGCGCGCGAACGCACAGGGTTCCAACTGACAATACCTGAGTAGCGATCGGCACAATGCGTCCGTTAAAGTGAACGAAATTGGCCAATCAAGGAGTCGTATTGAATGCAGTGCGTTCACTTAGCAGACGAGAACCTAAACATTGGTGATGATACCCGAATAACTGATAATCAATTTTTTTACGTTATATTACAAAATAGTTTGACCGGCATCTCATACATGCCTATAGTTATACACTTAAAATGTGTGATATAATAAGACCACGCTAAGTAAGAATCACTTATTAAAAAAATTAAAATCAAATCTCTTTATGGCAACTAATGACAAGTTTTTTAAAACTAATAGAACGGAGCAAACAGTTCAAAAATAGTGAAAATCAGTGTCATTCATCAAACTACTGACTTTTTCATGGCGTAAAAACTTTTGACTCGAGGCGATCGGTTCAAAAATCCCATCCCAGGCCCCAGGCTGTACTGATCGGGGAAAACATTGCCAGGTAAAGCGTCCAAGCTTAGCCGTACCCATTAGAAAATGAACGAAAGCGTATAGTTGATATACATCTGACACACATATCAACAACCTATCCCAGCTTAGCTACCCAGCTGATGTTACATCATACATTACTAGTCCACTGCTGGGCTTAAGCCTCTTCGTGGCGTTCTGTGCCATAATCTCCACGCTTGGCAGGCGGGTTGCAGATCACAGTGTTTATACACATCAGACACAGTTCACAGTTAAAAAAACACAAAGAAACATCCACCAGGTAAAAAACTATAACATCGTTCATAACATAATCGCTCTCTTTCTGGTTGATGTTAGGATTTAAAAAAAAGGAAATTTCGTAATACTTTAGATGTCTAGTATTATAACTGTGTGAGCTATCACTTTCTATTTATTTATCACTAGTGGACCCGGCGCTATTTCGTTTGCGTACACCTACTTTACCCCTATCTACCCTTTTTTCTTGCTTATGAACCTTTCACTTGATTTTCTCTTTCTATTGTTGAAATCCGCATTAAAATCCGTTACGTTACGTAGTTTAAAAGGTGTAAGCGTACATAGGTGCATAGGGACAGTCGGCGGGAAGCGACATTGGTTTGTACTATGTATAGATAGTAACATTATGACTGGAATACTTGACTGGAATTCCACTAATTCCTAGGCTTGCTATCTGCTAGGCTGATGATGGCTGCCAGTGTATTGTCGACCTTCCTTACTTGGAGTGCCGACGTAGGATACTGTCGCGATAATGCAACAAATGCTATAAAGTGTTGTTCAAATGTAATGTTCCTGAAAGCATTAGGTACATAATATTATAGCAAAGTAAGGCAATATTTTACTTTATTTGACGGAACCGCGTGCCCCCGAGTAGAACCCAAATAGACGCGCTCGCAAGCTGTCACGTTTTCACAGAGTTTTTCCTTATGTTTCCCTCCCCGGCTCCGAGTTCGTAAATTGTTGCCCTAAATAAAAACAACGCGGGAAATATCAAGAGTTGGTCTGTAATTTTATTAACTTCCCTGATACGGAGTTTAAATTATGGGTCCTCCTTTTTGACATTAATACTCTTCTGTTTGGCAAAGTTGAAGAGACAGCCTCGAGTAATCAGATGATGGAAATACATCTCTCAAAAGAGTAAATATAATTATTTACCTATTCTGTACCTAGTTCTTCTTTATTCTACATACGCGACATTAATACAAGTCACAATATCTCGTGCCCCTTAGATACCAGTCGTGCCCTGTTGGTTTGCCTTGCTCGATATCTATTTTTCTTTTTTGTGTCCTTTCTGCCACATCATCATATCAGCCGAATGAGACCCACTGCTAGGCATAGACCTCCCCCAGAGATCTCCACAAAGGTCGGTCCTGTGCCTTCCGCATCCAGTTGGTACCTGCGATCTTTACCACGTCGATCCACCTTGTGGGAGGCCTACCCACGCTGTGTCTTCCGGTACGTGGTCGCCACTCGAGAACTTTACTGCACCATCGGCCATCTGTTCTTCGAGCTATGTGCCCTGCCCACTGTTACTTCAGCTTGGCAATCCTTTTTGCCACATAGGAAAATGAAAATAAAAAGGCCTGCAATAATGTCTTCATGATTTTAAAACACGTAGAAACGTACGTGACCTACTTATTGTTGCCATGTCGCCGAATTTCTATTAATTAAACTGTCTTTTCCCAAACCAGGCGAAACCGTTAACAAAATTACATCCAATACCAATTCATTACTTAAAGTAAATTAAACGGCGAATAATGACTCTGGTTTTTCCTCGCAAATTGTCTTGAACGCATCATTTGTTTACATCAGAAGGACTCGTTCCGTCCACGCTGTAGCGGCGCCACGCATCTATAAAACGGCATTTCTGCCGTCGAAATTCAATGTTTGTAAGTGGTAGACGATTTGGGGATGTACGGGGGTTTCAGGCGTTTTCAGTAGGGGTGTTTTCAGGCGGGTCGGTGGGATATAAGCGGCGGAGCGTGTTTCCCAGGCGCAGAGCGATCGCGGCTCTTGGGCGGTAACGGCGCGGCTCCGGCGGCCCGCCGCGGGACTAAACTTTGTACGAACTGACGACCTAGCATTCGGTGAATTTCTGACAGTTGCCAGTGCGGCTCACGGACTTTTATTCGGTAAGCGTAGACCTAGTTTCGAGGCTGTTTTGTGTACTGGACTGCTATTTTTATTGTTTTTTTTAAGAAAAAATATTGTATCTATTTCCTTTGGTACACTAGGTACCGAAACGGTTTATTTTATATTAAAAAAATATAATCATCTTGTCAAATTGTATTGTATTATTTAGCTAGTAACTACTAAAATAGGTACCTACTAAATTTAAGATTTGAACTATTGTGCTAATATGCGTTTGTTATAACGACCGATTTGGAGATTCGATCACGCATGTGTACAATTTATCAACTCTAATATTTATGTCGTCAAAACGAAAAGGTGATTTGAATAATGTATTCCTTTATTTCTACTGTCTACCCGATCCGCGCTCGCTTGTCCACGGCACATTATAATTTCACATTACATTATTTAAATCTGTGCCCGTCGGTGTGTGCAGAAGATGTTAATTAAAACGTTGTTCACTGAAATAACTCCAAACAGGGCGTGAATAACTCATGTCTGCGTTATCCGCAAACAATGGCGCTAATTCGCCCCACACGCCGCTGAGGCGTCGACAAGCTATCGCTGAAAAGAGCTTGATTTCATAATAAAAAGCAGTTTATACCGAGTTGTCGGCGAGACGGCCCCGCTCGCTGCGAGCAAAAAGGAAAAAGCACTTCAACTCGGTCCGTGTGGGCGACGGAAACCTATCGTGGGTTGTAGGACTACCTACTTACTAGTCTTTAAATTATTAATTACTAGTTTAGCTAGTTTTATGATATTTCAGTTGTGAATTTTGTACCGTATAAGTGTTCAAAGTGCCAATTATTTTTTACGACCCACTTTATGTCAATTAGCTAAATTGAACTGCCGATTCTGTTTGTTTAGTATTGAACAAATAATCCCCATTTATCTTGCTTCTCAGTATCCTTTCTGTTTATTGCCCTGAGTTTAGTCGTACTTAGTTTGAGTCGATGTTTATCATCACAGCCCATAACAGTCCACTGCCGGACTTAGGGCTTCTCCCACAAAAGGGGAAGTAATTGCCATAATTTCCACGCTTGGGTAGTGTTATAAATATAATAATGGAATACGCTGCTGCCCATTTTCCAGCCTACGGAGACTCTAAATCTTTTGCCTCGAAAACATTAGTCGTTTTGTACAATACCCACGAGTGTAAGGGGTTGGTGCTATTCTACTCTGCCGGACACCACACGGCCCTTCGATAGTAGAGGAGTCGATATTAAGTTTTTGTAATTGACCATATTTAACCATATCAAATGAATGATAACTTGTTTTTAATACTGTTTCTAATGACTTGCGTTGACGACCAGATACGACGGCCTGTAGGAAGCACAAACAATAACTTTTATATCCATTTAAATGTACAAATCGTGATGTCACCTTTACGACTACCACTTTCGCAGTTTTTACAAACTGGAAAAAATACAGCAGAATAACAACGTTTGCTCGTACCCTTTCTCCAATACCACGTTCCAGTACCAGGGTAAGAAAAAAAGGGGGAAAAAAGAGTGCCTCCGCCCGTACGTCAACAAACTCGGGTCTGAGTAGACGGGACGCCGAGCGAAGCTATTTGTGTTCATTAATGAGTTTGAATTGCGCGTGCCTTTCTCTAGGAGTGGCTCGTTTGCCCAGCCGCGTGTGAGCGCCTCAAAGCAAAGCTGTATCGCGAAAGCCTATAGGGGAGAGGGGAGGGGAGTTAGGAAAATACTCACGAGGCTTTAATTACCATTTTGACTAAACTTAGGAATCGGCTAAGTTCTTTCTTATCACAATTTGGACGATGCCGGTTGGTTAAAAATAATTAAGACGGAACTTAGGCGCCAATATGCGATGGATTGACGTCGGCGAGTCTGATGCAAGAGCTAATGGCTTACGAGTCAATGCCCAAGACTGGGCGCAAGACTGACCGTTCGAATGATGATTAGGCGATTCCTAAGTTTAGTGAAAACGGCCATAAGACTTTCGTGGTGGAAAATCGGGTTTGTCACCACGGTTTTGATAACGACCATGACCATGACCATGAACCACCGCAACATGACCATGCAAGCGTTCCAAAATATCGAGGTAAAAAGTTATCAAATAAAGAAAAACATAAAAAGCTTTTATTGCGCAGTATAGTCCCTACTCATCAAGACCATTCCAAAGAGCCCAAACACGATGGGCTTAGTTTCTATGATCACCTTCCGAGTCCATCATCAGGCCAGCTCCATGGCCATATTTCAATCCTTACATAGGTATACCAAATTTCAGCTCAATCGGATACCAACAAATGGTTGAAACAGGACGGAAATTTTGACGGACAACTTACATACGAACAGTGCAAGTATAATCAAAACCGTGGTGACAAACCCGATTTAAGTGAGAGGGAAAATCCCATGGGACACTCGCAATCACCTTACAAAAGAATGATGTCTAATATTATGTAGATTCTCATGTCAGTTAGAAATTATCTTATCCGTCAAATCCTGGATCATGGTCAAGGCGAACCTCGGGCCCTCGTGCGCGAGTACACAACCGGGACATTAACGCCAAGAAGAGATTTTTCTTACTCAGAAACACTTTTACCAATTCAACGACAATTTTAGTCTGCGTGAGACATTTTTGTTAATTCTAATTTTTGCGTATTTGCAATTATCTTGTTTAAAGGACGCCTGTGCTATTAGGCTAGTAAACTTGAAATCCAAAGCAAATTTTCTACTACAGAGATAAAACAGACCAAGTACTATAAAATGCCACATCTGTTTATTTTTTGACCTGCGAAGATCTGCTTTAAAAATATTAAATACTTAGTATTTGTAATATAATTGGAAGAAGTCGATCCTATACAATACTAGCTTATCGATTCCTGCGTTCTAGTTATCTGCGTTAGTACAGTCAGCTGCTGAGTCACCTGAAGTCAACTTACTGCTATTATTACTGTAATACTAAGAGTCCGGTCATTCGCCAGGCGACTGTACCATCGGCCGAACTTGTATAGTAATATATAGCTACTGCAATCTTTGAAAGTAATGAAGAAATGGAGCTACTTCGTTTACACGAAGGGAGGACCTAAAGAGCAAATAAGAACACTGGCTCGACACAAGCTTAGCACACAGACGCCCCGCCGCTCTCACAATTACAGACCAATGAAAAGACCAAACGTACCGAACTTTCCAATCTCTTTGTAAAAAATTTAAACGTCTTATATTATTATTAATTTATTTCTTTTTATAGGAAGCCTTTTTACAACCGACATTACATAGACAGGTCATAACGCGCAATTGGACTTGTTCCTCCTTTACATAAGCAGAGGGTTTTGCGTTGCGCTTGACATGCGGGTTGGAGATTCCACTTCCTCATCCTCTTAGTTCGTAATATTTTGAAAATTCTCATTTGCGTCCGCTTCCTCAAAATCAATTTAAAAGTTCCTCTTCCTCTTCCACATCCTGATTATTTTTAGGAATTCTATAGGAAGTTTACATTCGCCGCTCCCCGATATACATATTTTAATTGTGGCTGTATTTTGCGTGAAACGTTTTAAAGGTTAGAGTATATAAATGAATGATCTTAGAGCAATTCGCATAGCCCATAAAAGTTAATTTTATTTTCTAATTCCTTATCCTTGATCGGCCAGTACTTTTTTTTTATTGCCTAGGAACGCACACTGACGACGTTCCACCTGATGGAAAGCGGCCACCGTCATCCAGGACATGTGCAACCTTTGGGCTACCTGTAAACCCTTGCCTTTGATGAATGTCTTCTGAAGAACCACATGTAATAGTGCAAAGGAAAGACTTCGGGATCCAGGCGCTCATTCCACAACTTGCACATTCGCGGTAAAAAGGCTCGTAATGCTCGTAAGTTAGTTGCACAAACCAAAAAAAAATTGCCCATCCGTGAAGGTAGCTAACTTTGCAATCTTTTTGGTTAGTTGGTTGCCAGGCATCTAGACGGTGTGGATGAAATCAATCCCATCATCGGAGGGTGTGGTGGCGGAAGAGTGACGGTGGCACCAAGCTAAACAGTTCATGGGAACATATTATTCCCCATTGTAAAGACGGGAGAGAGACACACAGAGAGCCAACATTATTGCAAGTGGTTGGGTCTACATTTTATTTTGCCGTACACACATATTACAACTAAAAAAATATGGAAGCAACATATTCATTTAAAATACTTCCAAAACTTCCGAGGGCCCGGGGTCCGCCTTGACCATGATCCAGGATTTAGCAGATCAGGTAATTACTGTGGAGCGACTGCCATCTGACCTTCGTTACCCTGTTTACAGGGGAACCTGACCAGATTGGATCATGGTTACGCCTGAATGTGTGTAAGAGTATCGGTTAGTACAAAACTCAGAAAAGAGTCATTGATACATGGTGGCTCTGGGGCTCGAACCTGGTACGTCTCGCTTATGAGTCGGACCCCTTAACCACTAAGCCACCGACTCTCTCAATAATCAATATCTCTAATGCTTCCATAATATTAACCAATGTTTATAGGTATATGGTCAGTTATATTTTTTTATTTCAACAGTAACAACAGACGTTTATTTTTGTTTTGAATTTCGTAATTTGTATTTTTATTAAAATCTTCCTTTTCCGTAAGATATTAAAATTTGGCAGGCACTTCTACTCGAGTTCGTAATTAACACTTTCAGTTTCGCCGCGTTCTAAAGGGAAACACTTTAAAAATTTGTAATTTTGAAAAAGTTTCGATGGAAAAATACATTAATTAAACGGACCGGATGCGTCGGCGGCGGCTCATCAAAAATGTATAGAATTCGCATGATTTGCATAAAAGTCATTTTATTGCCTCGAAAGACAAACAGAATGGGATATTAGCTGTTGGAATGAATCCAAAATTGCGGCGGCATTGAACTATAGGGCGTTGCAGCTTGGAAACTCCGCACCTTTGATTCTGTGTTGACGGGTATTGGGGCGAGACCATATTATTTACGATTGGGCCAAACTTTTTCATTACAATGCTAGCTTATTTCGGCAGCGGCTTCGAGTAAGCAGGATTTGATTAATGAAGTCGTATATCGTCTTCGAACTAATTTCTGCCAGAGCCATTAAATGATTTTCGCGTTATTGAAGGATAAATGAATTCACGTAAAAAGTATCTTTTTCTCGGAAACCAAGCCTATGATCAATTACTGCCGTCATAAAATAGACAACCACCAAAAGGTCATCTTTAGTTAAAAATAGCCGATGCGCCGTACATTTTCGTTTATCTAGTAAGGTGCTGTCTTAATTAATATTTTAAATCGTCTATGACGATCGTCGCCCGATCAATAAGAGACCTCAAAACCGCCCGGTGCACGACCATGGTCGTACGACCGTTGCTAATTAGACGCCTTTGATAACCAAAAGTGAGAAATGGTACATTCTTGTACGTTCTAAGAACGTAACGTAACTCCCTGTTTTGTTTTACGAACGGTCACATCAAAGACATTCATTTGTCACAATTGAGACAATATGGCTATACTGATTGGACGGAGTCGTTCTTTACACTGTGCTGTCGCCAAGCGGCAAGTACCGCACCGCAAAGCCGTTCGCGTGTCCATTAACAATAAAATATGCACCGCCGAAGCGAGTAAAAGAATAAATTAGAACACAGCTAACTCGTACCGAGATTCCCGCCCAGCGACAGTAACTTGGGCAAAGAATTCAATGAGCCCAGCGGTAATTATGTTGAGTAAGTTCTCGCATTCATTAGTCGTGTTGTGTTTAATATTCATCAGGCGCTGGCGACATTTTTACTTTACGGCGCCGAATTCGGCGGCAAATTGCTGGGAGATTAGACGAGTTGACGGATCCGCGGTGTGCGCTCTTGGCTGTGGTTTAGCACTTGTAATACAAAATACTAGTTGATGTTTACAAGTTACTGCTATGTCCTTCCTCAAAACGACAATGTCAACCAATATGCTTTAAACTTCAAAACGAAATTAAAAAAATTGTATATGATAAATATGTAATAAAATTAATTTGATTAAATGTAGCGTCTTTGTTTCAGATGCTGTATCGGACGTTAAAAACCTTATAGCAGAACTAAGAATTTGCGTTTAGCATCGTACTCCCCTCTGAAGTAGAAAAAAAAAATAGTACAAAAATATCGAACTTACGCGAGACACACGAGCATTTATTTTTGGAGCCGCTTCTTGTAGAGCGTAGACTAAAAAGAAACGGGCGTCGAATCGCCGCTATTTTCTGCAATATATTGCTTGATAGCGCTATCGGGCGGACCTTAGTTTTATAGACGAAAACAATGCCGGAGGTTCTCATAAAGCATCGGTATCTGTGTGATATTCGGCGGGCGGTGTGAGGGTCTCGCGGGGGGTGAGGGTGCGGCGCGGTGGGGGGGATGTACGAAGATAAGGAGGAGGTGCGGGGCGCGGCGGCAGCGTCCCCGCGGCGGCTGTGCTGGCCGCGCCGCCCGCCCGCGCCCCTGCCCGACACCCGCGGCCTCTGCTGCGCCAAGCTGCTCAGGAAGAACGGGAAACCAAAGAAGGTATGCACTACAAATATTTTATTTAAACAACACTCCATTCCGCTCCTTTGAGGAGAGGGAACTTTCTGCGGTGAGCACTTGTTATGTTTCGTAGGAAGGCTACGCGCCGTAGCGCTTGCTACGCGTTGCTACTTTGAATCTCAACAGTTAGAAAGGCTTCATATTAGTAGTGGATGTTCATGTTTTATTTCCATTCAAAGATCCATTGTACTTACAACTACGGCCGTTTTGATAACTTTCGGTTAACGGTTAATTATATTTTAATTAGGTCAGTAAGGAATTTAAATCAAACAACTGTTAACCGCGTAATAATTTTCGAATTTCAATGTTTACCCTCGAAGTTGGAATCTCATTATACTTGATTAAAACTGTCTGATGCTTTTAACATGAAACCATATTTCGCAAATTGCAAATACCGTATTAATGGAGTGCCGAGCACACAGAGTGAGCAAATATTCAATTTTCCAGCCACGGCGAAACTTATGTAACATTAATTTTATTAAGCTAGCACATTAGTATTACGATTAAATTGTGATAGAATTACAAAATATGGACTTACTTTTATATCATAAACGTATTATAACTTCGATTTAATTACATAAGAGAATACTTTGATTGTTGTAAAACATTTATAAGGTTTTTGTTCACTACATACAAAACAAGTGAATCGACCCGTGTAGTGCTAATATTATAAAATATATTTACACTCATCATTCTCTGCGGTTGGATTACCTCAAATTGGTATAATTATCAAACATATTTTTGGTTTGTACAGCAGTACTATCGTTTATATGATTTCAGTTATAGATCTCTTGAACAGCATTTTGTAAACATAAAGAGTGTGTATCTGAGTATGTATTTGTGTGTATGCATCTTGGACTGCCTGCTCCTTTGTCAATAGGTAGTTAAAAATCTTCATAGTGAGAGTTCATACTATACTCTCGGCCGGCTACTTAGCAAAAACATACATCTGTATGGAATCGTCCTTACAGTTGTGATACATTCATACACAAGCTCGTATCCTATCGGGGTAGATAGAGACTACAGTATTGATATCCCATAACATCCAAACAAAATTATATTTGCAAGTAACCAATTAAAATAATTAATTATTCCATTCCCAAATTCACGAGTATATAATCTAATTTGAATTTTATTAAAATACAGCCCCTAATAAACCCATCGAAGTTCGTTAACGAGTTGAAATTACGCGGCCAGAAATTGTCTTGACCCAATTTGTGATGGGAAGAAATAATACCAGCGGTGGGCTATCAAATCAAGGCGTAAGCGAGGCGCTCCGGTACCACCTTCAAGCCCATATTTCAAGGTAGAGCGCTTCGAACACCAATATAATCGAACTTTGGAACAAGTTGCTTTGACGGTGGCTGCCTCTCTGCCACTTCGCAAATACCTCAATCAAATATGGTCTCAGCCAGTTGAAGCGCTCCTAACGACTTCCAGGGGCAGTCCGGTGGATATCAAATTAACTAAATTTAATTACATGGCCACAATCTAAGCGACATTCGGTGTCAGAAATTTAGTAATTGCTAAGGGTGCGCTGTCGAATATCGTGATAGCTCCGGCGACTAAGTTACTGAATCTTTAGGGTCACTAGGGAAGCCTCAACACTTATTCCCACCGCTGAAACTCCTATTTAGCCAGGATCTACAGCGGCGACCCAAAATAGCTACCGAGATTTGAAATTAATGCTGTCTTGGAACCCTCAACAAATTACATTAGTCTGCATAAAAAAAATCCGATTTATTAATGTAGTGACACGGTTGGTCATAGTCTCATAGACCAAAAAGTAAGTTGTTCTATGGGACTATTGGGATAGTTCACGGCAAGATTTTTTTTTCGATCTCTGTGGTAACAGTTAGTCCAAATTCTCTGGTCAGAGTAGTCGTATTGTGTGCGAATACTAGAAATACATCGAACCATATTTACTTCGACGGCTGTCAGCAACAGGCCGTTGCTTCTGTGTGTTGACACTGCGAACTCCAACTCCCATAAGTGAAGGTTCCGGCAAAACCGCCTTGATTCATTAAGACGATGTTCTTTGGCTTGATGGAGTCCTGGTGCTGCTAAAGCTGGTATTATTCAATACATTAATGGAACAAAAATGTACCAGGATTCCCAGCTTCTTAGCGTTAATGTACCGGTTGGGCTCTCACGCATGAGGGCCCAGGGTCTGTCTTGACCATGATCCAGGAGTTGTCAGATCAGATAATTACAGTGGAGCAACTGCCATCTGACCTCCGTGACCCTGTTACCAGGGGAACCTGACTAGATTGGATCATGGTTACACATTGTCGAATGAATAGGCAGGTTTCATCATGATGTTTTCCCTCACCGTGAGAGCTTAGCCATTAACTAATACATAACTCAGAAAACAGTGATCTGTACATGGCCACTGTGGTATTCGAACCTTGTACCTCCCGCTTACGATTCGGATACCATACCAACTCGGTCACCGACGCTCCTTCCCAGCTTCAGTGTTACCCATCATCAATTAAAATTGAGAAACGGAGAGAAATTGCGGTCTTAATCTAAAGAAATAGCTCGCACTGGCCCGCCGGGAACCCCTCGCGTGTTCATCAAGATATATGTGCTGTTATCAACCCACACATAACAGCGGGAAACTCCAACAGTAGTACAGTGCCCGCAATGTTAGTATTTGTTGTTTTGCGTGTTCGCTGAAACAGATGAAACGATATATATAAAACAGTACCTATTTAATTAAATGAAATCTCTCATAGAGATAAGTTCGCCATTGTACTCATTTTTGTTTGATGTATCTAATTAAGTATGTATACAACAAAGAATATAATAATGATTATATTATCATAGATACAAATTATTATATTAAATTTCAACGTAAGTCGCCATTAATTATGCAGTCTAATTACTGTAATGAAACTCAAGTGAATTCAGTGATTTGGATAAAACTTGGCAGGCGGTTTGCCAAGATTAACTGAATAATTAAATTGCAAAGAACATTCTACCTATCTCTTGTAATTTTTTAATCATTTAGGTACATCTATAACATTTAACATTCAAAACACTTCCAATTATGGCGTAAAAAACCAAACCCATCCGTTTCACAGTAGGTCTTTCCTGTTCAGCTCATAACAAAGTCGGTTGACCTGTTTGGTTTTTAGTTTCCGTAGTCTATTTTCGACTTAAATGCGTCATAGTTATGACCTACTAGCAATTTATCGTTGTTGAGTCAAAGAAAAACTGTGAATTTATGTCTCCCTGTAAAGGATAATTAGGCCTATTCTGGGTATTTCCGATAAAGGTCAGCATACTTTCATGAAACATTCAAGACATTCCACGTCTAGATACTGTACAGCAAACTTACCAATTCTTCACCAATGGCAATCCTACTCTGGATGTGTAATCCTTCATGGGGGACTTAAATAACAGGAATTGCGCTTTTTTAGAACTCAACAACGATAAATTGCTATTACAGCATAATTATCAGCATCCAGTCAAAAATATACTTTGAAAACTAATAAAACATAGTCACCAAACAACTCGGCCAGCAAAGAATGGCCGTTGTTGGCCGAGTCAATACCCTCTATGCATTGTCCCCGGATTATCATTCCCATTCCGCAAGCTAACTGCCTCAACTAGTAAGGCAAATACGGCGACCGCCGCTAACTTCGGCTGGAATTAGATTGCCTCGTCGACGTCGCTCTTCTTACAGTTTGATTAACCGCCCCGGGGGAGAATGCAGACATAATCGCTTGTTCGAATATGTACCCTCATACCAGGGTATAGAGATAATGTTTCGTTGTCTTTTTGCGAAGGTGAGAGCAATAGTCCGCCACGACTAATTTGCGTTCAGTTTTGTGCATGAAGAAGTGAGGAAGTTGGTCAGAAACCTATTATATGGTCTTTGACCAACGCTAGCGTTAATTCCTACACGCTCATGCTCGATGCTTATAATGGTACACCATGTTTAAAAATACAAATTAAAATACCAGCCTTCATAATTTCAAGCTAAATAATAATGTACTCTTTAAAATACAAAATATTTACGTGATAGAGTAGTTTGAATATATGACAAATTAATTTTTCATTCGTAACATGTCCTCCTACTCACTTCGTTTGCCAGGTTTATTTTCTCAGTTCTTGGAAAAATCAGCGTTGAATCAAACAGCATTTGCGAGTGGTTGCACTATTTTGCAATTCTGAGTTCGGCAAAGAGGTTTCAATCTGGCTAATGTGTTTGTGTATGTAGGCGGTACTCGCACACGCGATCGTGGGCGCTGCAACGGATCTGCAGACTGAATACTCCAATCGGATTACAATTCTACCTACTCCACTACCACTCTTATTTTGCGATTTACGTATCATTTCGCCCATATTCTGTTGGAGATTTGAGTTTATGCTATCTAAACTAAAGTATTTTCCAAATCTCGTCTATTTCTCGTAACGTTTTTCCAAATATTCGTTCCTTATGGTACTCACATACGTCGCACTTGGATATTTATCGTATTTTCGCCACAAGTATGAAATTGCGCGAACAAAATATAATGACAGTTAGGTAGAATTCCACTGGGAGCATCGTTAGCCTAATGGTTAAGCGGCCCGACTGATACCTCGAGGTACCGGGTCCGACACCCAGTGCAGCTACTCTTATGTGTATACACTATTATGCATTAGTTGAACACAGCTATGTTAGAAGTGTTTTGGAATTTGCTAGCAGTATGTGGCACCCTTTCTACAGTGCACATATTGATCGCATCGAGAGAGTGCAGAAGAAATTTGTACAGGCTCTGGACTATCGAACTGGTAATTACCATCTCCATAATAATCATTTTAGTTATAAAACATCATCTCAAGTGCATGGAATCGAATATTTGGCACAGCGTCATCATTACTTAGATGCAGTGTTTCTTTATAAAATTGTCAATAACCTAGTAGCCTCGCTTAATTTACTTAAGCATATTTCCCTAAGAGTGCCACTCAGACGCGAAAGGGACTGCCGCAAAAAGTCACTTTTTCACGTTAACCCTACCAGAAAGCGTTTCGTGGAAAACGGTTTTGTTCGTCGTGCGTGTAAATATTACAATGAGCATCTTCTTGACGTGGATATGTTTTTGGATACTTTACCGAGGTCAAAGGGAACGTTAAAGAATTATGTATTATTATTTTTACTCATCTAATTGTTGTGCTTTATTTTTATGTTATTTTATGTATAAGTAATCGTTTGGTTTGTATTTATGTATCAATTTAGGAAACTATAGGTCTTCATTTATTTTAAAATATTTTAAAATATTATTCTGTATAAGACTGTTTGTTTCTGACAATAAATTAAAAAAAAAAAACTCTAACCGATGCTCTTACGGTGGGAAAAAATATCGTGATGAAACCTGCACATTCAGGTGACTGAATGTGTAACCATAATCTGGTCAGATTCCCCTGTTAACAGGGTAACGGAGGTCGAAGGCCGGAATCTGCCAAAATCTGGATCATGATCAAGGCGGTGGCATGGCATGGGGTATGCTATCCCGCGCAAAAGCATAACCGGGTCATTAACGCCAAGATGACTAGGGGGCCTATTCTCGTGCTGTGACATCTAAAATTCGAAAATTCGCAAACTATATTAAAACGTCACTGAAATCGATCTTGAACATTGTAAAATTGTCAAAGATAGTTGAAAAAATGTTTTTAGCTGCAATAACCATTTTAGAGACTTTATTAATAAGGATTTGTGGCTTTAAAAATTTTGAAGCCCTTGCTTGGTGTAGCTGATGTCCATATGCAGCCACCACTTTTGATCAATTGACCCGCTTACCTTTTTGTATGTCGAATAACATATCAAAAGTTCGAGAATAGCCCCCCAATTGGAATTCCAATCGGACGGCAGCAATGCTTGTCTGCGGCCAATTAGAATTTGATTATTGCCGTCGTATACTAGTCACAAGTACTGTGTGCCGATTCACACCTTCGTATTGGTGCCCCGATTTTTAACCCCCCACGAAAAAGAAGGGTATTATAGTTTGACCTGTGTATCTGTAGATCTGTGTATGTCTGTCTGTGGCATCATAGCTTCCGAACTGGTAGACCGATTTCAGTTTTCTATACTTGAAAGCCTGTTTAATTGAGAAGGTTCTTAGCTTGGTTTAATTAAAATCTGTTTAATAATTTCGGTGATATTTCAGTATATACTTGCTTGGTTGGATGTTTTAGGACGCTTTCTATCGGTCAGGTTATTACAACGAACCATTATGACACGACATCCGTACAGACAGACACATAAATGATCACACCGACAGACGAATTATCACGAAGTCTACTCTTAATTGGATTTACGGAACTCACTGAATCTATCAAGTTTAAGTCACGAAACACTTCCTCTCACGAAATACGAAATAAATCATCATCATCCTAGTCCTGGCGTCAATCCCGGTTGTGCTGTAGTACTGCCCGCTAATGCCGCAATACATAATACGGTTGTTCATTTTCTAATGCAACCCTCAACTATAACTACACTGCTCACTACTTGGACAGAAATTGACTTCTGTAAAAACGTTATTATGTCCCGTCTAGAATAAACGCCGAAGTGAGTGGGCAATGAAGTAAATCTCATCAACCGCGGGAATGGGCGGTAACACGGCAGACAGTGGAGCTGCCTCTCAAACAAATGACTCTTGTTCAAAGTAGGCACTAAAAAAAGGAAGCAGAAATGTTGCTTAGCCTCAACGAAGGGAAATGTCAACCGTCCAATTACAAATTAAGGAGGAGAAAAAATTATTTAATCGTAAACTGTCACCCTAATTTCCTTTTTCACGTAAACGAATTACCGTTCAGTTAATTAAGCTTTGCATAATTAGAGAAAATTGTTCATTCCTTTTATAAAGATGTGCTGAGTTTGCGAAAGTAGTAGGTAGGCAATTAAAAGTATTCCCGGAATCCTTTGTAGCTACAGTTGCTGACGAAGCTAATTATTTACGAAAAAATTATTCAAAAAGTATTTCCTACGTTCATTACGCTTTTTGCTGAATTCGCCAAGTCCTTGTCATTCCGCAATTATAATCTAAAAATATTGTTTTGTAACTCGATTTTTGGACTTTTTTCGTGACTTGGTAATGACTTTGGATACCGTCGTTAGCTTTCGCATGGTTGATTATAAATTTTGTAAAATTGGTGCTTATGAACAGTACAAGAGCATAAGTGCATTACTACTGAAATTTTCCTTTACAACTACAGCTAAATAGGTATATAGGTATTTGGTGCATATTTACCTAAAATAACTATGCTGAATTTCTGAGATTCACTGAAAAAACTTATCTAATCTTCTGTTTAGTAGAGGTATTACGCTTGTCCTTTAATCTTTTTCCTTTATGTAAACTCAGTCAAAGTAGGTAGGTTTTAACATAATAAGGTATTAGCTGACACTGTTTAGAATTCTTAGAAGGCTTCATGAATTGAATCGTCAGTCCAATAAGGAAGTTCGTCCCTAACTTTAGAAGTTTCGTCGTGTAAGTAAGAAGATTGAATTAAATTTACCTTTTCAGATACCTTTTATTTGACATTGCTGGACAGGGCGGGTCGTTTGGATAGAGAACATGTGAACTAAATAAGCACCCTAAACGGGTACAATATTCGGGGAACAACGGGAATAAACGTAGTTTATCCATCGCATGAGTGACATTAAATTGTTTACTTGTTGTTGTACTTGACCCCATTTTGGTATTTATCAACCGAATATCTTCTACTGTCAAGTTTTGCATTACCCGTGGGCAAAGGCCTGACATAGCCGTCGACCCTTAGCCACCGCAAACATTAGTCGGAGGCTCCGACTCCGGACAAGCATTACAATTATATTAATAATATTTTAATTTTAATTCTTATTTTAGTCACATTAGTTACCGAACCATGCCCATTCCGAACCTGAGGGAGTCTTACCTGAGACTTGTTTTTCGACAAATACCTTTAAATTTATCTATCTTAGGTTACCTAACACCGTAGACAGTTGCAACGGTGCCGGAAAAACGCGCTGCGTCGAGTAGGGGCAATAACTAACAGCGCTCAGCGGCATTTAAACGATCTGCTCCGAGGTTATCCGCCGCGGACCGCCTCGAACCGGTGTTAATCCGAGGCGCTCCTTCAAAGCCGCCGGGATATAAAAGATTTTACGCCAGAACCCGGGAATACCTCCAACGCTGCAATTGTTGTCTTAACGCTCCTCCAGACCGGTATTAACAGGTTTACGCGAGTTTTTAAGCCTTTGTTTGGCTAGTTCCGCCTCGTCGAGAATTTTGAGCGGTCTTAAAAGACGCTGAGAGGAATGCTGGTTCCATTAGAGGACGAAAATTTTAGACAGAGAAACGAATAAGGTTCACCTTTTTAGTTTCCCCGTGTTTTACTTGGACGTAGAAAACCGTGGGAGATCACCATTTTGCTTCGCGTCGTCCCTTATTTTAAATTCCAATCATTCCGTGCAGCTCTTGTCAACAGGCGGATTGGACCTTTTTGTTGGAAACTGTGGCGCGGGCACTTTCAAGTTGAGTGCACCGGGTGCAGAGAGTTCGAACACAAAACTTATCGCTTGGTATCTGGTTGCCAGCCTTCTTTTCCGACGGTCCCGCGCACCGTCGCAGGCTGGCAACGTTGCTGAGACGACGGCAATTTCAGATATTTTTAAACACGGATACCCGATACCAAAACTTATGTTATTTGAAGAATCGCAATGTGAAAGTAACTAAGCGTGTAGGTACCTACGTGTAGAAAAAAAGACAAAAAGGAATATATTCCATAGAAATAATTTTTGTTTGACAAAGGTTAAATATCATTTTGTTCATGAAATGGATGCTAATTACGGACAAATTTGCCCCGAACCCTAGGACAATGATGGCTAAAGATATGCATGAAATAAAAACATACTAACTAAACAAGTAATAAACTTAAAACAATGTTTCGTACAAGGAAACAGTCTACAATTTTCTTACTATTTCTATCTAATACTAGTAGGATTTTTTTTCATTCTCTATCTAATATTGTGTCTAGGCGGGAGCATCCAAGGAATCTAGACTTGCGTAATATTAAGGCGGGACTCCGCCTGCGCGGGTTTAATAAGGCCCGGCCGCATTCCCGGGAGACGCGAGGTGTGGCGGCTCTTGGCGGAGTATACTGAGAGAGCCTTTGAAGCTGTTTTTAAGTCTATTCATGGTATAAACTAAGTTTCAGGGAGATTAAAAGTTGAAGAATACTTTTTTAGAGGACTTTTTAAGTAATTGTCTTCGGTGAAATGGAAAATCGGCATTGAAAGCCAATACAAACTCGACACGCGCCTAAACCATTGTTTAAGTTTTCTTTCATTCAGTTGAGGGACATATTGACGATATTAAAATTAAATACTTACAACGTTATGTTAATAAACGTAGCATTTAAGTGATATCCGAAACTACAACCGCTTTCGAAAATTCTTTCACTAACAGGAAGCTATGCGAATGAAAAATAATAGAGCCCGGCAGAACAGTTGAACGCAGGGGACAGCAATATCCTACACAAAAAATCAACATAAAAACGAACCACTCAGACACAAACATACACCTACACAAACCATCCATGAGCATCCAAAAACTTGTACCAAAGCAAACCTATAGAACCATAAGTATATCGATTAAACTTTTCTAAAGTAGGGTAAAACGAATAGTCCCCATGTTAAGCTGGGTCTTCGATATAATGCGGGTCCTGTGCTTGCAAGCCCCTCCCCCCCGCCCCCCTCGCTCGCTCGAGTAGGTGCTAGATCGGATAAAACGATTCAGATCTAGACGTACGGAATCTGAGATTTATCCCACCGCGCGCTTTAACTTCTCTGCGGTGATATTTGCGCCGTGTACGTGTAATATTGTTGGGGTGTGTCGGGTAAAAGGTTGATGTTAGAAAGGCATTAAGTTTGCGGTAGTGCGGATTGAAGTTGTTTTATAAGGTTATGTCTTAGCATTTTAGTTTCAGTCTCGAAAATCAAAATCATGGACTAGGTGACTATTCCACAAGTTTATTTATTCAAACAAAACCAATATTTGAATACTACAAGTGAATATATGTTGTATTCACATTCTGAATACATGTAAGCGTCGGTGGCGTAGTGGTTAAGGTATCCGACTCGTAATCGAGTCGTAAGGGTAATTCATACCGGGTTCGTACCCCAGTGCGGCCAGAACACTAACCTCTTACGGTGAGAGAAAACATGAACAGACAATGTGTAACCATGATCCAATCTGGTCCCCTGTAGGGTCACGGAGGTCAGATGGCAGTCGATCCACAGTAATTACCTGATCTGCTAAATCCTGGATCATGGTCAAGGCGGATCCCGGGCCCTCGTGCACGAGAGCACAACCCGGACATTAAACTTATGGTCACCAAAAAGAAAAGAGACTTTGTGACAGGTTATGCACGGGCCAACCACTGAATTTGTCATGTACTCGATGACGACGGTGCCCTCACGGTATAATACAACACAATTAAAAATGGAACAAGTGTTACATACGTTGAATAAAATATGACTAGTAACTCACAGACTGAGCATACAAAGGTACATGGTATTAACCCTCGCGGTATCATGACGTCATGTTCCCGGCTTCTGCTGTTTTCTTTAAGCCGCCAGCACAAGGGGCTTAAGACCCACTACTTAGCCCCTTTGTGCCTCAAAGCACCTTCCCACATCCATATTTCTATTCCACGTTTTAAAATTCAATAACGATATTTTTAAACGGTTGAATACACAAGTAGGCACTCGCACCAGGTTATTTCTTTCAAAGTTGAGGCGAGTTTTAATAAAACTTTGATAGTACCGTAACGGGGATGAGGGATTATTCTCAAAGTGCCCTGTGACGATGGAAGAAAATGCAATGATGTACAAAATAATAACTCTGTTTCAATAAATGTTGAGTTATTTTAGATACAAAGTATAAGATATACTATTTTATTTGAATCGACATTTTGTAAGGAGGTAAAAATATCCTTTTATTTGTTATGTATATGGTACAAAGATAAAGTTGTTTAAGTATATGAATAAAAATTTGCTGAGGGTGCGGAAAACGTTCGAAAAAAAATTCTAGACTGGAAAAAGGTGTGAAAGCGTATTGTCTACCCACAAAGATTGGAAAGATAGCTCTACCTCCACTGGCAATTTTTGTTTTCTACTCTGTAGTCTATATTGACACGGTAGCGACACGGTGACGATGCGGCAACGACTATGTGACAAATAATAAAATAAGCTTCCTGTCATCAATAAAGAAATGAACAATGCATGAACATTTGGGACAAATCCTTTTGGCAATTCAGATCATTTTCTTGAATATCCTACAGAAATCATGTACGTCTGTATGAGCTCGTAAGCGTACGACAGACAAGCTCAAGTAGCATTTATGTTTCGATAGAAACATTCGGCAATTGATTATTATTTTGCAAAACTTTTGCAGAACCCCGGTCCATTTAATTAAATTAACCTTACAATTCCTATAGCGCAGAGCAAAACTATTAAGAAGCTTTCATATCTTGTATAAGCCTATAGATATACAAGATATGAAAGCTTCTTAATAACATAACTGAGTGGAATTAAAAATAGAATGAAAGATGTAGGTGGCTATGCCATGCCATTCTTGATACCTGAAAGATGAAAGAGTATTTATTTGTACTAAATATATTCTGGCAATATTTGTATAAACCGTATGTAGGTACTATTGAGCCGCCTTTCGTACTTTGTGGTACTATTCCAGTAATTACGACAATCAAACATTCGTAGCGGACTCTACGCGCGTAGCAGTTACGCGTAGCAAATTACGGGTCTACGTAGCCGTGAAATAACAGCATTATTTGCTAATGTAATAAAACTTGCCTACATTTACTGTTGGACTCGGCTCCAGCGAAATGTGTGTTTGTGTAGAGCCCGTTAGTTTTGTACCCGCATTTACATGTTGCACGGAAAGTTTACAATCGATTATTGTGTGAATGTGTATGAGTGTGTAATGTGTTGCATGCATAACATTCATCCAAACAAGGTTTAATAGTAACCCTGTCCGTCTGTATATTACGTATTGATGCCTAAAACGCTGACCAGATTTGGATAAAATTTGGCAATGACATAGATTTACCACTAAAAATAAATAAAAATTCGCGGTGAAAGTCGCGGCCAAAACGTAGTTTTTAAATAAATTACTTGCTTTTCTCCGTCATGTAGTTTTCTCTGAGCAGTCTTGTATTTTCCATACATTAACCCCCGTGGGAAATTTCGGGATATCAAAGTTCTCCACTTCACTCGCATAGTGTAACTTCCTATTAGTTTAGGAATTTTCGAAATCGGTTCAGTAGTTTCAGAATTTAATGGTCGGATGACACGTGCCTGGAATTATATTGGCGACCTCACCGTTCGACATCGCATTGTTGCATGGAACCGATATATGTAGGATGACAGAAACCATCACTTGGATGGATTCTGTCATCAGAATCAAACAAAAAAACCTTCGGCACGGCAAAAAAAATATTTGTCACGGCCTACAGCCCTATCGGCTCAATGGATTTTAACATATAAGGTGTTGTTAGATTCGTCTTGGTCGCGTGAGTGACATTTGAAAAATTCTATCGAATTTTATATTCCATATTCTGACTTTCCAAAATATGTTTTCTCTAAAACCAATCGAGTGTGGTATCAAAATAATGGTTTTCAAATACGATTTAAAAAATATCAACTTATATACTTAAAATAATTTTTTGCTTTTAACTTTTTTGATAGCAGTCGGGAACACTAGTTTCTGTACCTACTTCTCGATGTTGAATGATGTTTTGCCACTGACCGACTCCGACAACACAATCCTGTCTTCAGTCTTAATGGCAGTCCCAAGTTATCAACCGCATATTCGTAGTCCCCCGCCCCCCGCCCCCCGGGACGGCAGCGATCTCGCACCAAATTGAAATCACGGGCATCTACGTGACTTTAAAACGGATCCCTGTCCAGGATATCTCAGATAATATTAACATTGAAGATATTAGACTGTGAGGGCACCGTAGGTTATTCAACGTCATCGAGAACAAGAAAAATGTCACTTTGTACTGATTATAGACGTTTAGGAGGCCCACAAAATGTTAGTGTGCCAGTGCACAACCTGGCACATTTTTTTATGACCCAAACTTAGACTTTTCGTAGCGATGACGACCTGAGTGGTTCAGTGGTCAACATGCCGGTCTGCCACGCAAGAGGTTCCGGGTTCGATTCCCGGCCGGGCAAAAATTGAAATGATGAATTTTAATTTCTGTTACGGGTCTGGGTGTTCTATGTATGATAAGTATGTATTTAAAAGTATTTAAATAGTAAATATGTTATCTAGCACCCATCGCACAAGTTTTGCTTAGTTTGGGGCTAGATGGCACTGTGTGAATTTATCAACGAATATTTATATTTATAATACTTACATATCCTCTTGTGTGGTGGTTCTATAAGTAAGCAAACGGGATGGATTCATCCTCTTGGCAGTTTCGCTTTTCAGCCACATTCAGTCACAAATTTCTATTTACAGAACCTACACAAGAGGATATATAAGTATTATTACTAAGCAAAGTCGAAGTTTGGGCACTAAAAAAATGATTTTTGTGCCAGGTTGCGCACCGGCACCGTTTGGTGGGTCTCCAAAAAGTCTACTATCACTAAAAAGTGGATTTTTTCTTGTACCCAAGGATGAAGAATAACCTACGGCACCCTCACAGTCTATATTCTTATCGCTCCTTACCTATCTGCGCGAGATAGAATCTCCTTTGAAGGAAAAATTGCTATTTATCCCCATGTGTTTTGTTCGATTTACTTACACGATTGTCTTTATAAGCTTACGTGACTTGCACGAGCTTATAACGACGTTGTTTGTTGTACATATCCGTTTTTATGCGAACGCGACGTGACGTTTGATGTTCGCTATTTCATATTGATTGAAGTGATCAAATATTTATTGAAAGAGAGGTAATAGCGCGTATAGGCTGGTACATTGTAGTTTGTATAGGTATATATATATTAACTAGTGAACCCAGTGCGATTTTTTTCGCGTGGCGTCTTATCCCTACCCTACCCTACACCTACCCCACACCTACTTCACCCCTACAATCATTTTTTTTCTTCCTTATAAACCTTCCTTTTGAATCGCTCTATCTGTTGTTAGAAGCGACTTTATTTTAATAGTATGTATACAAGAAGAGTTAATGAAGAAGATGTATGGTGCATAATATTAATTGTTTGAATACGTAAGTACCATGGCACGTACTTACAAAATGGCTACATATTGTAAAGCTCAGCCAATTTGTAAATCAAATTAATCCGCATTGATTTACGTTGGCCATTTAAACACTAGATTGGCAGGGTCGACTCTTCTCTACTTTAAATCTACATAATTCAAATTTTTTTTATTTTTTCGTATAGCAAAAATACAATATACAGTTCCAATTATATACGAATATATTGAACTAAATTCAGAAAGTGACATTCAGGTGACTGAATATGTAACCATGATCTAATCTGGTCAGGTTCCCCTGTTAACAGGGTCATAGAGGTGAGACGGCAGTCGCCCCTCTGTAATTACCTGACCTGTGAATCCTGGATCATGGTCAAAGCGGACCCCGCGCCCTCGCGTGCGAGATCATACCGGGACATTACCGCCAACATGCTTTAGTGACTATAGAGTAAGTAGTATATAAAACCCCATCTTATTCTGTGCCTATAGTAAAGGCTAAACGCGGTGGCCAGAGATATACACAGAAGCATACATACACATTTTTATTTTTATTACAAATGTAATGTTGCTGTGATCTGCTAATAAATAAATAAAATGAAATAAAATAAATTTTGTCTGGTTAAATAACCTTCAAGCTATTTTTACCGCAATCTAGGTGGATGCCGTAGGTACCGCAGTACCTATATGCTAGTAAATATATTATATGCTATTGACCTCTGTTTTGTACATGGAACGCATTTTGTAAAACGAAAAATTGTATAACGTACTCGTATAACCGTAAAACATATTACGTTTATTGGTATTTAAATCAGTATTTGTATTTATTCTTATTTCAATATTAAAAATATAAAGTAATACAATAGAAGCCAAGCTAATCCGCAGAATTCACCGCGCTCTCCACCCCAGCGAAATCAGTAGCGACAAGTGCCCGCATTCATACTCACCCTTCGCGAATAGTTCTCAACTTACTAAGTTAGACACTTGCAGGTGAAATGGAATCCTTGTTCATTTGAAAGGCATGAGGGGAAGCTGACTAGTTATACAGCGCCGTGACTTGTATTACCCACGGATAGTATGCGAGCTATCTATTTTAACTCTGCCGGTATGGGGCTAATGAGATCAAATGCAATGGTTTGTCTGTACTATTTTATGAAGAGGGTATGTAGAATGTAATATTTGGAACTGTAATAACTCGAATACGTAGTTGTGTTGTGATAGTAGATATCATTATCTTGGCGTTAATGTCCCAATTATGCTCTCTCCACGAGGTCTTGGCGTCCCCCTTGACCATGATCCAAGATTTGGAACATCAGGTAATTACAGATGAGCTACTGCCATTTGACATCCGTGACTCTGGTACCAGGGGAACCTGGCCGGATTGGATCATGGTTACTTCAGTCGCCTTAAGGTGCAGGTTTCATCACGATGTTTTCCCTAACAGTAAGAGCATAGGTTTGGAAGGCACAAGACCGGCCTTTATGGTGATCTTTGGGGGAGGCCTGTGTCTAGCAGTGGTCCTTTCGAATGATATGATGATGATAACATAACTGAAAAAAGAGTCATTGGTACATGACGGCAGTGGCATTCGAACCTGGTACCTCTCGCAAACAAGTCGAATAACTTAACCACTGGGCCGCCGACGCTCCATGCGATAATAGATATGTATATTGTCGAATGACGTAGGTCTCTTTTGATCCCGGAAAATCGCCAACCTCCAGCAAAATCAGGTTAAGCCCAAGGAAATTGACATCCAAAAATAATAACGTGATTAAGACGAAAATAGAAGCTACAAGTGACTTACCTATGTAAATGTTCCTATCACTATATCCCGATAAAATATATTTATTTGCATAGATGTGATAATTTTCTATTTATCTAATATCTCTTCAGAATGCCAGAGCCATTACTTATTCACTGAGACGCGACAATAGGCAATATCAGTTCACTTCGGCATCTCTACATTTACTATATAGAGCCAGTAGAGTGTACCGCGGGTAGACGAGTGTTTGCTTGCCTGCCATCGACGTCCGATGGGATAATGGCACACTCAGGGTGACAGCCAAGCCTGTCTCGACTCTACCTAATGAATTCCCCACGTTTTATGAGAGCCTCACGATGGTAGAGTATTGGGGTGTCGTTTGGATCGGACGTGTCTCGTATTCATTGCTTCAGTGGTTAGATATCCTTAATGAGTATACACAGGAAGATTGGTATGGTTTGTTTTATGGGCGATATTGATATTAACGTTCATAAATACATATTTGTTGTATTTTATGGAAGGGACAGGTTTATTTATATACAGGCTATCCCAAGATTTCGAGCCAAGTGGGTAGAGGATAGTTCTGGTCTAGTGAATAACCATGGAAATGTAAAAATGTATGTGGGTAGACGGTCTAACTGGGGCTGTGAAATACAAGGTGTGGAAAAAGTATGAGCCAAGCCTTGGGGATATCTAAAGGTGAAGGCCATTTACGACGACAGGTCTCGGATCAATATGGGCATTAATCATGACTTTCGTTGTGTCTACTGTTTATACCTACTTTATTTTTGTTTAGTATTGAAGTGTTCTAAAATTTTTATTTATTTAACAGTTTATTGTGCACAAAAACAAGTATACAATATTGACATAAAGAAAACAACACAACAGGTACAGCTTATTTCATAAGAAATATCTTACAGCAGACCTACGGAAGAAACAGAGCAAAATCAGAAAGGCAGACGGCGTGCATCTCAAAAAACGAACTACCTAATACTAAAAAAAAAGTATTTATTTACATAATTAAATACATAGCTACATACATATATAAATACATACATACATACATACATACACACATACATACATACACACATACATACATACACACATACATACATACACACATACATATATATATTATGGATAACAAATTGAAAGATAATACTCTTTAACCCGCTTCTACGTTCAATATAACCTTTCAACGTTCACGTGTTTCCATTCCGCAATTAAAACCACTCTACTATATTAATAAACTTCGTTACTTCAATCAGCGCTAGGACTTTGTGAGAGAGAATATTATTTAACTCAACGCAGATCTTGATGGCATGTGTAATAAAATATTTAGCGAAAATGCCAGTGAATTTTATTTGAAGTGTTTTATGAATCTACACACGAACTCGAGTTCAAGGACGACAGATTCTAAGGTAGTCAGTTTCTTATTAAGTCACGGCATATTCGTAAAGAACCTTAGATTCTAATGTGATAATCTGACATTTGATGTGGGTAACGGCTCATACATACTGGAGCAATGGAAGTGTATAGATATTTGCGCGGTTTTGGTACAAGAAACTCGAAACCATTACAAGAACAACTATTTATTTCAAAATTGCAAGTCATCGCTGTCATAATATCAGGTGGTAGGACTTTGTCAAGCCCGAGGAGTCCATTGTTGATGCATCCGAGAGTTGCATTGTTGTGTTCCAGTTTGAAGGATATGGTAGCCAGCGCAATTACAGACATGAGGCATTTCATCTAAGTCCTCACAGTGACAACGCATCTGCGGTTCTGCATTTTTGTTTTCTGCAACCTAAATGCATGAATCGTAGATGTTATGGGCGACAGTTACCGCTTATCGTCAGGTGGGCTGTCTGCTCGTTTGTCACTGCGTAGAATTTTTTTAATATTTCATTTTAATAGGCGGACAAACAGGCAAGCGAGCCACCTTATGGAAAATGGTCACCGTCGCTTATGGACATCAGCAACACCAGGGGAGTCACCAATGCGTTGCCCGCCTCTGAAGAGACCTCTAATATACTCCTTGAACGATCCCATGTCATAGTCCAAAGGAAATACTGTGGCTGAGAGCTCATTCCACATCCGAATCGTACGAGCGAGAAACGTTATTTCGAAGGAAAAAAAAATCTTTATTAATTACTTAACGGTCTACTACTGGACTTTTGCCTCCTCCACATGAGTCAACGGTATTACTATCATCTTCACGTTGTCAGGCGGGTTGTTGAAAACATTCAACAGAGAACGCTGCTGCCCACTTTATTGTTTACGGTGTTCTAGCTGATCTGCCTCTATGACTAACATCCGTTTCCAGAAACGTTACTATGAGGTCCCGTAGTGCGCGCAAACGCACAGGGTTCCAACTGACAATATTTGGTTGGTAATCGGCGCCATGCGTCAATCAAAATCAACCAAAGTGACCAATCATAGGACCGTATATATACGGGTCATTGTACTGTATGACATCTGTAGGCTAATTAAGTAAAACTGTTGCTAACAATTATCTTCTTTCAATTATTAAAATTGTTAATTTTGCGACTTCGTATCATCGATTTGTAGTTCTAACAAAGTTCCATAGCAATGTTATGCTGCAATCATATGCAATCGCAAAAGTAACAATTTCAATAATTGAAATCAGATAATTGTTAGCAACAGAGTTACTTAATTAGCCTACTGTTACCAAAAAGGGTTGCCGTCTTGCCGCTGTGTTCTCTCTGCCGGACACAACACAAGTCATCTTGAGCGGCTTGCACCAAATTCTTAAAAGTTGATACCTAGGTAAACAAAAACTTCATACACAAACGCTTTAAGAATTTAATGAAAGCCGGGCTAAATGATATATATTAATCGGAAATCTAATTCTAATATGACTATCATACATCACAAACTAGAATTAGATTTCGGTACTAACGTCGGTACGTAATTAATTCGGAGAGACGAGCAATCAGTATAATTGTTGACGACGCACTACGATAGCGCAGTAGGTGCTGTGTACGTGTACGTGTACGTGTACGTGTACGTGTACGTAAAGTATATATTTATTAACGTGTAGTGTCGCTATATCACGTTTTGAAGAGCCTAGAAGTTAGATAGCGACATGGATGAAGAGCGAATATAAGAAAGGGTACCGATATTTATTAACATAAATATAAAGACAATGATTTACTTCACATGTACCTAATTGTGTCCGTGGTGTCGTGATGTTAATATAAATAGATTAAAGAGGGATCTACGATTTAGTTAATATCTGTGTACGTATTCTTAAAGGATTTTTGTTTTATTTTGTTTGTCTGTTACGGCATAATAGGTACATATTGCATATTCAAAGCATTGTTTTCCGTGACCCACTGACAAATTCCGCTGACAATTCCTGAACTTTATTGCACTGAAAAAGTTCGCTACAAAACAATACGCGAGCGTGTTGTTATCGTAAAATCTTTCACATAAAAAATATCTGGAGCGCTGTTTACGCTAGTTATGATGTCCCTTTCCGGGGGGTTGCGTCGCTGTTATATTGTCCCCCCTTATTACGCACGCTGCGGCGGTCTTTGTACGCAACTTTTTTATTTAATAAACACGTGTGGGCTCTCGATAAAATCTTTACATGTGTAGTAAAATCGAGTGGGGCCGTAACTTGGCACTGTAACTTTGGGGTGTTTTGCATCCACGCACCGGGACGAGAGTGTTTTCCATTGTCCGCCGGAGCCCCGTCGCGTTTGAGTGACGTCCGAGTGACGCGAGGCCTTTTTGCCCCGCGCCTCGCCGCCGCTCAAAAGGCTTTTTCAGGCCGTCCGCCTCACGCCTTTTTTCGACTACTGTAATTGAGAGGGTGGATCGAAACATATTGGAATAGAAATAGAGTTAGACCTTCCGTAATGCAGTGGAACTTAGCTTGTATCTCGGAATTATTTTGCCTCAGACTACTCTTAGCGTATGCAACGCAGCTACTGCTACTACTGAGCAATTTCCGTAAAGAAATTATTTACTGCTGCATCTGGTTCCTTTGTTCCATTTATGCCTGTTTTGTTTTACATTCATAGAGGGTTTTCATGCGGAGCTTCTGTATATGACAATAAAATCGAAGCACTATAGCTGCGGGCAATGCCTTTCCGATGCCCGCGCGCTGTTACGGCGACTGTAAGTTTTCCAAAATGCCGGGCGGTTAATAAAAGTTGGTCGGGTGGAGGGCTCGCCAGGCATTCTTGCCCGCGGAAGGGGTCCAATCGCGCCCGCGACCCATTGTCTTCCAAATTTTTTTGCCAAGGAATCCCGCCTTATAATTCCCGGCACGTGACGACCGCTAATGAAAGACTTACTTAAGTAACTGCGCCAGAGACGGGAATTAACAAGTTCGAAATACAATTCGGCCCTTAAACGAAGTTCATTTTGACGTTGGGAAAGTGGAAAACTTTCACGGGCCTCATTTTTTTAAGCTCCGTCAAGTTTTACGTCTTCCATAACGAGATACAGCGGTTAAAATTCGTGGGGGGCTTTGATATTTTTTTAAAGGCGTTCTTGTGGGTAATATTTCTTAATTTCAGTTGACCCTTTAGGCGTTGAAGGGGGAGATTTTCCTTGTTTTTTCATTAGTCTGGCGGTTGTATAAATAATAGTAATTTGTGGACAGACCGCGCCATAAAGCATAAGCTTTATAGCGGCGGCTGTCCCCGCTAACTGCGGGCTAATTAGCGTACTCGTTGGCAGCTTTTTTTAGGCGCTCCGGGCGAATTGCTAACGCCACGACAAAGAAGACTATTACGCGAGCGCAATAACCCTACAAATGAAAATGTTAATACCACAACCAAGCCCTATGTTTAATATATCGCAACATAACTCATTTCTGAGAAATATCTACGTTGAACCCCAAACAGAGACGGTGTCACAACAGCAGCCAAATTTTAAATTCCCTTGATTAAACATTGCTAATGAGGGAAGATTGTGGAGTCGTTAACAATGCATAATACGTCGATTCCCGGAATGCATAAACAAGCAACAATACGAAAGTTTATGAGCGTAGCATTTTCGCGGATAATGTGGGGACGCCCGCCGCAGCCGCAACCGCAAACAAGCAACTTGAAACAACTTAAATTACCTCAAAGTACACGAAGCCAGGCTCAGTGGGATGACGCTCAGACAGATAACTTGATGTGTGAACAGTAATTTCGTTCAACAATGTATCTAATGTGTTAAATATTTGTTTTTTCTTATTTTGACAATCCTTTTTTTTTAAAAGCGGTCCAAATAATTTAAAGTTAAAAACACCTGCATGCGGATCTAATCGTAGTTCTTCCTAGGCATGCTTCCCCATCGTCCCTATCGTCAGCAATTCGTTAATTTCAGGTCGTCCGGTGTAAATGTCTGGCCGATAGTTTAATTGCAGCAAGCCGGCTTTCCTGTTCACCGAATCTCTTTGTCGAACCACTATATTTCTAGCTGTGATATCATGGTAATCATTCAATATTTTAACTGAAGATAAGGTAAATCGTGATGTTTATGCTGGCAATGTTTTGAAGATACATACTCGTAGTACCACTGTGTGAAAATCCAAATAGCCTACCCCTTTGATTCGCCTTTTGCTGCAATTACGCTAAGTAATTACGTAATCAAATGCTCATTGATAAGGTGGCTTGGAAACCCGACCCAGGCCGGGATCACAGGGCGCCGCCGCGGTCGCGCGCCGTTACATACAAATTACACGGTAAGCCAATCGCCAGCGACCGTATCATTAGTGGATACGGCTTAATTATACGGCTAGGTTTGTGTAGAACGGAGCGTCGCCTGTCATTAGGCCCAAATAAATCGGAAGCTAAATCAAGTGTACTGTTTGGGCGACAAAAATTATTGGGTCTACAGTCAAACACACAGTCTTAGTGAGTACAGTATTCATATACGAAAAATAATAGTCATCTTGGCGTTAATGTCCCGGTTGTGCTCTCGCACGTGAGGGACCGGGGCCCTTGACCATGATCCAGGATTAGGCAGATCAGGTAATTATAGTGGAGCAACTGCCGTCTGACCTCCGGGAACCTGACCAGATTGGATAATATACGAAAAATAATAATAATCATCCTAGCGCTTAAACCGGTCTCTGCCAGGGTCCGCTTTCCTGCTCATTTGAAAAATAATACAATGGCATAATTTTATGTTATGTATTGGTGGTTTATCTGAGTGGTTCAGTTGGTCAATATCTGGTCTGCCACGCTTAAGCCCCGTTTTCGATTCCCAGCCGGGCAGTTTAAATGACGAATTTTAATTTTTGGTACGGGTCTGGGTGTTGTACGAGTATTAGTTTTCTGGCACCCATAACACAAGCTTTGCTTTATTTAGCCCCAGATAGCGCTGTGTAAATTGTCCAAGCATATTTATATTTATTATTTATTTATTATCCTGTGATTGCTTCGTGGACACATAATACCAACCGCCACTTGTTTATAAAACGACAAATTGCGTTTGATTTCCTAAACTTCGTGAAAAAGGCAATTTCCTCATTTGTCGGGCCACTTTCTCTTTCACAAAAGCCGTTTATCATATTTCGCGCCCGAATCAAAAGGCGACAAAATTGACCGGCGACCAGAAAAATTGTATTTACGTAACGGAGACCGTTGAACGGGGCGACAGTTCCAATTTTGGTGATAATTTAAAAATGTTAGGGGAAAATTTGGAAAAAATTTAGTGGAGAATTCGCCCTCGATTTGCATTCAGGAAGGACGGTGGACGGAGGGTCGGAATCGAATTCCAATCGTTTCTTTTACACGGAAGCCCGCAAGCCTCGCCGCCATTATTGGATATGGATATTTGAATAGTTCTACATCCACTCGCCGACTGACTTCCTCTGATCCCTTGTTATGGCTAATCGGGGGCGGCGACAAATCGTTTTATTTCTTCACGTCCTCTCTGTGGTTTGCCAAAAATATTTTCGGAAAAAAACGGAAAACATTGCCCCGTATCACTTCAGCGGTCAAAAATAGATTCTGTAGAGGGTACAGCAAAATCAAAGCACTAAAGCGTAAAAGAAAAAAATAGGAAATATTTCCAGTATTGTCTTCCATCGTTATCAGTAATTGGAAACAACTTTTTGTGTTCATTCACGAAACCCAATCAAATACTTACTCAATATGAATCCACTTTCGTTCCGCGGCCAAAATGACTTTGTTCTTTTTAGCGAAGTATTCTTATTGCCATCTGGATTCCATCCCTGTAATGTATTACAATTTTCTCTTAGTCATATTTATCGTGTTCTCCTCGGTGAATTCTGTTTTCTCTCCGAGGATTGAATACTTATTTCGTTAGGGCAACGACGCGTGGAAAAATATGTTCGTTTCGAAATAAATTTTTGTGTGCGCCGACCGTCTGCCGCTGCAGCATAATAAAATTGTTTGCAGTTTCAGTTGATTTCTGTGATTTTATTCGCAGCCAGATGAAATGTTGCAACGTAAAAATATTTTACGGACTCTTTTTTTGCGAAATCAATAGTAACATCACAGCGGTGATGGGATGAGTTTTATTTAATCCATCAATGTATGTATGCATCAATGAATGGATTCAGATTTTTTTACGACCTACGTCGTCGTCAGGTCGTCAGGTCGAACTAAGCTGGTTAACATGTTGGTCTGCTACGCATTGGTCCCGGGGTCGAATCCCGGCCGAGCAGAAATTGAAATAATGAATTTTAATTTCTGTTGCGGGTCTGGATGTAGTATGTATAATAGGGATGTATTTAAATTAAAGGTACATAAATAGTTTTTCAGTGGTTTAACACCTATATAATATATTGAGCGCGGTCCGGCTTTGCTTAGCATTGTCGGACACGGTCCGGTCGTGGTAGGTGTGGGGTGGGTTTGCTGCAGCCATGGGGCGGCCAGTGTCACTGTGTGCTTCTTTCCTACTTTCCTACCCCCCTCCTTTTTGACAATTGAAAGAGATATTTAATGTCCTCATCAATAAAGAAATTTTGAATTTTGAATTGAATTTTGAATTACATAAGCTTTGCTTAGTTTGGGGCTAAATGGCGCTGTGTGAATTTGTCCAAGCATATTTATTTATTATTTATTATGTATATTTATAAATAGATCCGGGACCATTTAGTATCGCTCGCGGATTACAAAGGAACTAAATTTGACAGACAGCTAACAAGAACAAGTCACAACATAAACAACGACAGGAACGCCATAACCTGTCAGCAGAAAGCAGAGGCCCTAGGTCTACCTACGCTTCCACATTATTTTTCCACATTTATTTTTAAAATTCTATTCCAAGTAACAAATCTGCGTCCCGTCGCGTCGTGTTTTAGAAACCAATAAAACTATCAAAGGCGCCCACTTGTTGACACGTGTGTCGCGATTTATCGTTACGGCCAGTGGCTGGAGGAATTCGCATGAATTTTCCATACACTACCCTGTAATATATCCTAGGGCTACCCTGGTCACAAAGGGTTGGATAAATCACATTACGGGACGTGTGAATTGTAAATTGGACATTACTCGTTACCCCGCCCCTGCCCCGGGTGCGGCGCTCCGGTGGACTGGAAAAACGCGCAATTGTTTTGTCTGCCTGTTGCGAAGGAGTGCGTGTTTTCCTAGATGGCCTTTGGTTGGATAGATATTTATTTAAATTATTGTCACCGTAAAGTATTTACATCGGGCCGGTTTTTATTTCTTTCTGTTATTCAATATTTTTGATATAAGTAACATGGTGTAAAGTCTGTCCAGTCCCGTCGTAGTAATGGCTCGTGAGCGATGTGACGCTTTTTAGATTAATACTCTGCGACTTACAGTATCGTATAAATATTTTTTATTATTCTTATCATCGTGCGAAACAATTGTAGACGCGCGAACGGCGCTCGAGCCTTTGCTGCAACAACAGCGTATTTGTTCGCAAAATCTGGACATATCCTAAGTGCATGACTCGTAGATGTTGTGAGCGACAGTTTACCGCTTTTCATTAATGGCAATCATTTATATCTATTTACGAGCACCGTTCAAAAAACTAAAATAATATTCAAACTAAAATAACCTTGTCTTAATGTCTATCAAGAAATACCTACACCACAACATATGTAACGTGGTCGACCAACGTTTTCCGCTGGAGACCCGGTTGCCGGGTCGGAGCCGGTCGGCACCCCGTGACGGTATACGCAATATGCGTATGTTCTATTTATAAATAGAATATGTTATTATTATAACATGTTCTCTAGGTATATATTAAGGCGCGTCTATTCCTAGAGACAGAATAGGAATGTAGCTCGGACCATAATTGCCACCCTGTTCTTGATACTTAAATATACTTCTGTGCTGCAAAACGAGACCATGCCCGCCACCAATTTCGGCAGCAACCGTTTTTCTATATATTTTTATTCGATAATGCCTAGACTTATTCTTCAAATCTGAAAATCTAGCTTTTCTATTAAAACGGTTACACCGTTTTCTAGATTTTTAGCTTCAATAACAACTCTAGTAATAATCGTACGGCGTGACCGAGATAAAAAAAGTATTCAGTTTTGGCCGGAACTTTCTACTTTTTTACGTGTGAGCTAAGTCAGAATAAACCGCTGATATAATTATGTATTTCAAATGCCTAGTATAAATGGATTAGGCCCTGAGCTGCGTTGAGGGCTAATCTAGTTCCATATATTATTGGAGCTCCCATAATTGGCGCCCGACCTACAACTGGCGTGTCATAGTATAATTAATTTTGCCAAAGTCATAATTAATTTGGGCAAAGTCTGGACCAAACCCGTTTAGGTCAGGTAACATAGGTAACATTAGGTCCACGTGAGAAACAGAACATGAAAATAAAGAAATAATGTTTAAAATGGACAAACAAGTCCATTTAACAGAATTCTGGATCCCCTATAGTCGTATATAAGTACACTATAATATATATTTCACAGAGAGACTATGTGCTCTCTGCGCGGAATTCCGGCGCGGCCGGTAATTGGCGCCCGACCTGGGACTGGCCAAAATAATTGCCCCCCGATGCTACAAATTTATATTTCCGTGCGGCAAAGTTTGATGCAATATTTATACCTACATTTATTACCAGCAGTTTAAATGAAATTACGGTCTTTTAATTTTTAGGTATAGTTGAAGCACTTTTGTATATTTAACGTAATCAAGGTAATAGTTGGCAATATGACGGAAAATCTATATACATGTTTAAAACAAATTAATTTCCCTCCGTCTGTGTCTATCTATATACGCTTAGACCTTTTAAGTTACACGACGGATTTTAATGCGGTTTTCAACAATAGATTAAGTGATTCAAGCTTAAGATGTTAAGCAAAAAAAAAACATTATTAGGGACAAAGTAAGTGCACGCGAACGAAGTTGCGTCGGGTCTACTAGTTTAAATATAGGTATTATTGTTTTAGAAAACTTTTTACAATTGGCAAATATTTGTCAATAATGGCTGGTAACCGAAAGAATCCTTATTCATATTTCATTTAAAACAAAAGGCAGCGAGAAAACCGCCAAGACGACTAATATTCAAATAAGAAACTGCATATTTATACATTTATTCGGTACCTAAATAAATTATTATTATTATAAGCTATCGTTGTCCTATGGCTGGCTAAAAGTCTCCCTATCCATCTTCCATTGTCATCCTATGCCAATCTATTACACCTAAATAATTATTAGTTACACAATATAAACAAAATAAATACAAATAAAATTATACGGTTATGTATCTTATTTAATTACAGCATCTAAATAGATGCTGATGCTTGATCTAAATAAATATTAACAAATATTTTTCCTGCAAAAACATACTGTGAGTATTCACAACTCACGGAACTCGTACTTCGTCGGTCGGGAACATTGGGGATTGATAGCCCACAGACTATCAGTATTAGCCGTGCAATAATGAAATTACTTACTAACTACTACGCATACGTGGTACGTTGTTGCATACAGGATGCAGCCAACGAACAATCTCTTTTCCGTCGGTACACCTGCTAGATCTATTTTTACACTGTCTCCTCTACCTTTTAGGGGAAGTTTAAACCAAGTTGTTTCCTACTTATACCCTTTACTATATTAAATTTGTTGCGGGTTCCTGTCCTCGGGCGTGTCTGGCTATCAAAACTCAGTGGTCTCTTTGGGATCGATCCTGATTAAACAGGATCCTGCGGTGGGAATTTGGGTAAGGCTTTACCCGATTACTACACGAGTGCGGTAATATTTATGTATATTGAGCAGGAGGAGTATCGGTTTCTGTTATGTATTTTCAACATTGCGTATTCCAACCCGCCTGCCAAGCGTGGAGATTATAGCATAGCCGTCTACCAGACTAATGTGGAGAAAACTCAAGTCCAGCAGTAGACCGCTGTGGCACGGTAATGGCATGTTATGGTCAGTTCTTGAATTATGTCTATCTCAATCTAAAATAGTAGAAGCTATAAGAAATCGCTAGTAAAAATGGTAGCCACGCATTTCCAATATAAGCGCAGTTATACTTGGGTCAATGGCATCTCGCTCAAATACGTCGATATCACAGTTATTTAGTGAAGCACCGCGCGGAACATTGGCGATATTCGGGAATGAGCACTATTTGTTTCATTTCCTCGCGCTGTGCCGGGATATCGCATCTAAGATTAGAGATGCACTAAGTTAGGCTTGTGACTTTAAGAGGACTTCTGAGTTGTTGTGCTGTGGTTGTGACCCGTATAAAGCGTCAATTAAAATAAATATACCCGTTGAAGACTGGTGGGTTGTGGACCTCATTTATATTTTCATCACCTCAGGCCAAGAATCCTTCGAAGAACATAATGATGCACGTAAAACTACGCTATGCTGCGTGTCCGTACACGGTCACACACGCACTCAATAACAATCAAACTACGCCATGGTACATATGTTTACGAAACCGGCCTCATGTCACGTTGACAGCGCGCCATCTTTATTTCTTATTTAATCTGAGTTCATCATATAATGTCGCTGCCTGATTTCTAGAAGCCCTAAGTCTGCCTCTAGTTGTTTTAACATTGAGCAAAGCAGAGCAGCTCAAGAACTAAAAGTATCAGTGTAGTGTGCCATGCTCAAATTTTATTATTAATAACATAATAATGGAGTCCGTTAATAAAAAAATTGTGGCCATACTCTAAAAATCAGATAAAGAAGAGCTGTGTCGACCACATAAAATTTATTTATTTTAAAACTTGAATAAAACAGAACATTTAATTGTAATAAATTTTGTGTCTCGTAATAGGAAAATAGTATTATTCCAATAACATTTTGTATAATTTCGTATCGAACCACCAATACCGAGATAACTACATTACTACCTTGTTGAAATTAAACCAAAATTTTATTACTCATTCTGTGGTCATAGCTGTTCTTTTCGGCCTCAAAACCGAACCCAGCGCTCCCCTACCGCATCCAATATCGGCGCTATCACGTCGGCATCGCCCCGTATGGCGCTCATTCATTTCCAATTTTGTTTTGATGACTGCTGTAATGATATTGTGGTGGGCTGAGATGTTTCCGCAAAGATTGTTTTCATTGCGGCCCGGGCCTGGCAACAAACAGGGCGCCCTCGAGACTCGTAATAAGAATTGCCGTGTGTTCTACGAGTGAATATGGATTATTACTTTTTCATGGACTTTTGCCTACTCAAAAATTTGTATTATATTACTCGATGATCTGTTTCTAAATTAATGTAATATTAGGTAGAGCTTGTCTAAGCTGAAATGACGCGGCCCACTACTTAATTAGTTGATTTCGATGTGTGAGTGCAAATATTAATAACGACACTTCATCTGTGTGGGAGCGTCGACTGCTCCGCGAACCGCGAATCGAACGACGCGTGCTCCGTTTGAGTCTCACCGGCAACTAAATGACCAATTACAACGGCATTTATATATGTATTGCGTCCATATTTTAATTTTGCTTTTGTGCGTTAATGCGATAGTGGGCGCGTCATTTCAGCTTAGACGAGCTCTAGTGACGTAGATCTAAGCGCGTACGTAGTTTTGTATCTATGTACGTATACATAGATACTGGAAAGTTACCTTGTGTCAATTTTTTATGCTCTGTGATAGATACATACTTAGATATTCATGGATACATACATTGATACGGACGGACGGCGGGAACCGACTTTGTTTTTATACTATGTATAGATATTGAATTTCAATATTTATACTTGTAGAGCTGAAACCTTCTACTCACCACATTACCTTGTTGCCAACGCAACTACAACAGTTGCAAGTAAAAACCCATAAAACTAACAACTAACAGTGTGCACTAGCCAAAAGGAATGTAGTTTCGCGGGTCGCCGGGTCGGGCACCCGCGCACAATTGAATTATGCCCGGCTATTAAGCCTCAACCGGGTATATCGCGGAGTAATCCGTGTTGCTGCCATCCATTTCAACCGGGCCAAATTGATTCCTAACCTAACTTAGAGCTTTAGTTGACTAATATTCTAATTTGTGAGGGTGCGTGTCTCTGGTGTATCCAGCTATAGTGGAGGAATCAAAGTCAGGGTAATTGGTGATTTAGGATTTCATACCAAAATAATGTGAAATAAATGTGAGTGGCATACTTACGTTTACAACTCAGATTATTCAGGTTTAGATTATTCAGTTTCAATATGTTAGACTGAAGATAGGTTTCTTGTAATCAGTTCTCCAAACTAAGGTAGTACCATAACTTACTCAAAACTTAAATAAGATAGTTTTAAAATATAACAAAATTAACTAATTAAAACTAGGTTAATCTAAAACTAATCTAATAAACCGTTGCCATTAGGCAAGGTGCCCAAAATGCTAGCGGCATTGCCACGTTGAATGGCAATGCTTAAACGCTGTGCTAAATAAAGACCAGCATTTTGGTCACAACTTGCCTCGACGAGACGTAGTCCTTTTCTGATGTTGTAATTTTCAATGTTTCACGTCACATTATAGCCCACAACTGGGACATTAACGCCAAAATTATTATTTAATTTTTTATTAGCCCTCAACTACCCAAAGCCGTTAAATGGGCCTCGCGATTCTTTTTCTAAGAAGATCCCTAATATAAATACAAAAACTACAGTCACAAAAATCATAGTAGGTATAATAGTTAAGGTCGTAAATTTACAAGACTGTATTAGCTGACATTCGTACCAGTTTTACAGATATTTTATGGAGAGAACTAACTGACCATTCCTACATTGTTACTGGTTGTTGTGGTTTACTTAAAACACTCGCTAAGCCCAGAAAATTACTATCGCCCAATTCATCTATTAACTACAATATCTTGCATGCCAACACGTTCTATTTACCGAAAGCCATACCAATATATTTTTGTCAGTTAAGTATGCCAACTAACAATTTATCCAAGATCCGTAAATAAATTCTCGCCATACACCTAAGTACGCCTACTGAATTAGTAAGTATGCCTTCCGAACCAAAAGTCGGTACTCTCGTAACCTTATATGCCTTATATGCCTAACGTAACGACGTGAAAGCCGCTACCGATTTAATGCGAAAAGAAATATTCCAGAAACATCCCAGGCTCACATTCCCACGTGGTAAGTTATATTTTCTATGCTTTCTGGGCACTGTATGGGCGTCATTCAATTTTTCCAAGTGATAATGCTCCCTTTGTTCCATCAGCACGGCGGCTCTTTGAGCATTACGCGGTGTCGGGTGGCCCGGGGCTGCGGCTGACGTGCCAATACATTGGGTGTAGTGTTACGTTTGTATTGATTTGCTGTTTTATGTCTATTTATTTTTACCTATTGTGCCTGGAGCGAGAATGTTTCAAAAAGTTAACGTCGTAAATGTAACAGCCACAAAAGTTTCGAAAGACTGCGCCATCATAATCTACCTGTGCGAAGTTACACAAAAATCAATGGATTTCCTATTTTTTGTTATTCAAGAACATACACCAGAATGTAGAAGATTTTATCATATTTTTATTTATATGGAGATAGGTACGTCATTTGTTACCGAGCTACAAAAGAATCCGCCCGTGTTTCGAATGATCGTCACAGCAATAAGACACTTTTAGCCCATTTTACCACTCTCATCATCACAGCCCGTAACAGTCCACTGCAGGACTTAGGGCCTATCCCACGAAAGGAGAGGTTGTTGCCATAATCTCCACGTTCGGCAGGCGGGTTGGAGATCGCAGTGTTTAAATATAACAATGGAAAATGCTGCTGCCCATTGAGACTACGGAGACTCTTGATCTTTTGCCTCGAAAATATTAGTCGCCTTGTGCGACACCCATCAGTGTAAGGGGTTTGTGCTATTCTACTCTGCCGGACACCACACGGCAACTCTATTTTGCCACAAATATAATGAAGTCAGTCTATTTTATTCATTCGCCTTTTGTAATGGCTTCACGTAAAAGTATTCGTCTTTATAGAGACGAAACAATGGTCTGTCTATCACTATGGAAACCGCCGCTGACCACAAAACATTTTCACACCATCGCATTTGAAAGTATGATCAGATGGCCGCCCGTGTTAGGGTGTGTTCACGTTGCCAATAGCCGGCAGCGCCTTTGCTAGGTGGATTCGCCCTTAGCTTATTGACTATCTATCTTCAGGTAGGTTATAAATCTACTAAAATTTTATAGACATTTAGTCTACGACTTTCAATATTCATTAATCTAATGAATTACCTTTAACACAAAAGGGGTTAAGTTTCGGTGTGTCAGGCTGTAGCTCCCGAACGGGCGGACCGATTTCGATGCAGGTTTCTTTATTTCATAGTCCGCTTAATCGACGTGGTCCTTAGCCTTGTTTCATTAAAATCTGGTTAGTAGTTTTAGAAGAAATTGAATAAATATATGTCACGGAACGTCGGTGGAGGGAGATTGAGAGAGACAAACCAGCAAGCCAGTCATCTGTCAACGTTGCGTTGCTACCGTTTCTTAGCTACTATACCCACTATAACCCACAATCCGATCCCCTGAAACAATACCACAAAACACAAACAAACAAACACTCCACTAATGAATCGCGGCCGTTGATAATGACGAAGGAGCCAGCCCATAAACAAGGTGAAACTCGTTCTATAAAAGCGTCGCTGCTTGTTATTCAGGCCGTAATTCCGGATATCGGGCGGAGCGTCGCCGGAAAACATTATAATATTCCCATTTAAACTTGGTCGCCGCATATCAGCACATCAGAGACATTATAATGACAGTACAAAGCGGCGGTAACGAGCGTTGTAGAGCGGTGTCGCGGCTAATATTGGTTCATCACGCATGCATAAAGTTTGCGGGAGGGGAGGCTGCCTTCCTGCAGGGTAGGCAGCCCCGCCGGTGCAAGGCTAGCCGAACCTGCTTTGCATACCCATAGCCACCGGCCATTAATGAACGATTCAACAGGTTACGCGATTAATTGACCCATCTCGGCTTTGTTTTGCTCGCTTCGCTTTATTACGTGCGAGGCGCACTGTTTGTCGGGCAAAGACAAACGCTGCTCCTATTTAGATTCTGCCATGACCCAAAAAGTTACCTACTCATTGTGATACCGAGGTTATTATATTTGCTAATTCTACTACCTACTTTGATGATAAGCGATGATGCCGACTCTGGTGTAGCATCTTGGCGCTGTCCTAATTGGCAACGGTTGTGCGACCATAATCGTGCGACGGGCGGTTTTGAGGTATTTTATTGGTACGAACGTGGTCGCACGACCATTGTCAATTAGGACAGCGCCTTAGTTAGTTTCTACTCATTCTTGCCTTGTAGGTAAGGGGTGGTAAGAGGTAAATTATTTTGAACTCCCTGTCGTTTGGACCCTCAAATGAGATCAGAAAGAATTTACATATCCAAATTCTACAATATCGTACGACGTAATTTCGTACGATTTAAATATCAAACGCCTCCAACCCTCCGTAGGAGGAAGATCTAAAGCTGAGTACCGGATGAGACGTAGATCATAGGCTGCATTCCTCACGCGGAGCCGGTAATAGTTGCAGTCAATTATCTGATAAGCGACCCTTCACGGCGGCGGAGACGTGACGGACACGGTACCCCTACTGAGTATTAACTTTGCAAGGTATTGGCAGAACAACAATAAAGAAATAAAACTGTAGAATGTTTGAAATAACCTCAGAGTAAAAAATATACTTAAGTACAAGTCCTCTATATTTTCTCTTTATCGCCTACAGCCCCTTCTAATATATGACGAGAACTATAGAATAAAATGATATGCTTAGATAATATGTATAGTTCACGTTAGTAAAGATATTCTGTAGTATAAATAAAAAATGTTTTGACGACGGTGTCCGCTTTCCATCATGTTGACCGTCCGTGTGTCTCCCAAGGCAATAAAAAAAATACGACACTACCAACTCAAACAAAACCAACAAAGATTTGTCTTCGACTTTCGGCGTATGGTGGTAGTGCGTTTTGATTAGAATCTAAATAATGTGGGGCCATCAATCCCTCTCCCCTCCGGCGCCCCACACGCGGACGCTGTCAAAGAGTTGTCGCCCCGTCGCCATGGCAACGCCACACAAAGACGAAGAAAAATAACCGCAATCAAACCCCGCCAATGAAATTATTACGAGCAATTTGTCTATCTCCCCCCATTCCCCGCTTCAATTAAAAGTCTCGTCCGCTGAAATTGATTTGTTGTCCAAACCCGAAAGAGTAATACAATTGTCTGTACGTCTGGGGAGTTTTAATTCGCTTTCGTCCATCGGAGGAACCTTGGGAGGACTGCGGCAGACGATATCAACTTGTTACAATGATTCAATTACAAACCTTTAAATTCATTTAGTAGTCTAAATTAGGTTTCAAATTCGGTTACGGTTAGCTTTTAGCTATCGGCCCTGTAATTTGGTGCTCAGCAGAGCGTTGCGTTTAATCAAGCGGTTAATTTTTAAACCATCGACCACATCGCGTATCAATTGTTTATTCATTACCCGTAATATGTTTTATTTCACCAATTAAAGCCGGAACGGCATCGCTTTGTGTCCGCTCCGAAAGCTAACAGATGCAAAATATGACAACCCAACTCCGTAATCATGTTGCGAATTCATCGTCCACGTAATTAATTTCAAAAACATGTATCCGTTTCATTGGTTGCGTTTGCGTTCACCAATTTGTCTGAGGCTGTGAGGTATTCGAGGGTGCGATGCAGGGTGTACATGCATAGAGCCAGTCCTTTGTGAGGTCATCACGGTGCAAATTGGCAGTTTAGAGTGTGCGGGCTGCGGGCTGCTCGCCGCTGGCAAACGAAGGCCGCCCCCCGCCCCGCCCTGACGGTTAGCCCCTGTTAATACGTATTCCGCACCTGGGTTTTGGCGCTGGATATTCTCTGTTAACGAGGCTATAGTATCTATGTGCGTACCTAAAATTTTGTTGTGGTAGGAGAGATATCAGAGTGCACGGAAGCATTGTTAAAGACGAACGGAGCGGAAAATCCCTTAAACGTAGCAGTTACAGTACGGTTTTCCGGCTCTCGTATTCAATTGTGAATATTATGGAACTACTGTAGAGGATCACTATATAGAGGGAATCCTTGCCTAAGATAGCGTCCAAGCACCTATAAATACTGATGTAAATGCTTACTTATTTTATTATGTATCTCGATTTAGTGTGGTTGTTGATTAAAGATGTTTCATCCTAAATAATTTTTTGTAAACCATCCCATCACGCAACAAAATGTGCATATTTGTTTTTATAAAGAGAATAATTTGTACACTGTAGGTTTTATCAGTGATCATCATATTTAAGTGGTTTCAATTAAGTAATAAAAAATGTTTCCTATGTTCGCTTAATCTAAAAACTTCATCGCTCCAATTTAGTTCCTAATCGTTTAATCGGGACACTGACATGACATTTTATACTGTTAAATTAAATTAGTTCGTACAATACGTCTGTTCCAAAACATCTATCGACCGAGTATCAATAGTTATATAACAATGACGTAGTTTGCTGACTAGCACCGCGTTTGTGTTATTTCTTTTATGTTGCCATTGTGTTTTAAACCAATGAAAATACTAAAGCCCACACAGAAACTAGAGGATTTTGGAAGAACTTGGCTCAGCTGTGCAGGCCTCACAGCACTGCTGGGGCCCTATTTTTAAAGCACTCGCGTTCGCTACCTGTCCCTTTCACATTCGTGGTAAGTTGCTAGAGATAGAAAGACAAGCATTAGAAGGCGAGCGTTCGCGTGGATGCGAGCGGTTCAAAAATAGGGCCCCAGTGCCCATCATAAAATGTTGCAACGGCCATGAATGTAAACTGATTAGGTACTATGTGTACTTATTCGGTATATGTTGTATAATAACTAACGTGATTACAAAATTAATGGGTGAAAAGTAAGTCGGTATTGCATTTCGATTTCGTACAAGTTGGTTTAATCAATGTCATTTAGGTAGATACCTAATTAGAATTTTTATTTTCTTGCCTACTGCAATAAGTATGACAATCGCCTTCCATTTCATTCTTAATACATACACACTCGGTCCTGTATATCATCCAAATCATATCAATCCATTACAAAATAAGGTCAGGTGACACTCTGTTTAATATTATACAAACTAGGAATACGCCAACACATCAGTACCACCTCTCCAAGTAATATAAACTGTAGAAGCGGAAGTTTGCAAGTCAAAGACCTAGATGGTTAGGGTTTAACTTTCGCTAGACTGGCTTAATGACGAGAGTCGCAGGATACCTACCGTCGCAGGAGCAGGTTGATTGAATTTGGTCTAGAGTTATATTTAAAGACAAATTTCAAAGCGAACGAATATGTATAAGGTCGCTGAGAAATGTTAAAAGCCTCATGTATTAAAAGCGATTATAATATTGAGAATAAGATTTGTTGAAATAATTCAAAGTCGAACTTTGCACCGCTTACACAAGTGTCTAGACAAAAGGAGCGACATAGATCCGGTTATCTCTTTCATCTTAGTATTGATAGAAAGAAATAAGAGCTCTCTCGCGGCGCGAGATTTACAACAACAGAAAATATTTTTATGTATTTCCTATAAAGGCGCATCAAACAATCAAATAACGTTACAATTTACATAGGTTATATTATTACTACATCTAGTGTTGTTACATACACTAATTTTGATCTATTAGTTAAACTAATGATTTTGAATTACTTTCCTAATTACTTTATTTCAAAGTACCTATGTCCATGAGAACTAATAACTTTCTTCATATAGGTGTCGATAATTATTGATGTAACGATAGAACCTCTTATATACATCATCATCATCGTCCTAGCCCCAATCCCGGCCTCTGCCAGGGTCCGCTTTCCTACTCATTCTTCTCCATTTCGCCCGATCTTCGGTATGCTCGCGTCATAAGCTGTTAGCTCTCGTTGGCATGAAAACTTATGTACATAGGTATTTATTGTTATTTATTCCACAGTTTTTATGAATGAACAGCAATATCATAAAAGTGTTCGCGAATAACGCCCAATAGGTACGCGACATTGATAGCCCTTCTCCGACATCTCGTAAAACAAACAAGTCACTGTTAAACTTTTATCTCGCAGCCCCGAATCAAACCGCTATTTCGCTGATAAAATTGTAAACCATAAATCTTTGTCGTCCACGTTTATGACGATGACGAGGGCGACAGTTTGCTCGGACATTATCGTGTTCCCATCGAGATGTTTGCTCGATTACAGCTGTTTGCTTAGGACATACCAGATATTGATTTATTATTAACCGAGGGCCATTGCAAGTACTTTTATACGTAAATCTACCTCGCAAAATCCTTCATGACTATCAACCTCGTACGATTCGGATGTAAAAAATAATAATAATTAAGGGGTAATTATTGGGTAATTAAGTATGTATACAATAAAGAATATAATGAAATCAGCTCCTAGCCACAGCCTTAGAGGTGGGCAACGCATTGGTAGCACCACTGGTGTTGCTGATGTCCATAGGCGGCGGTGACCACTTTCCCGCATGCCTGTTTGTCTGCCGTATTACATTAAAAAAAACCAGCGCAAAATCTAGTCAGTCGCTTTCTGTTGAACATTTTTACAGAAGTACATTCGAACAACGCACCGGACGAAAGGCAATTCCGTCGCACATAACATCTGCCATTCATATGTTAATGTTATAGCAAAAATTCCGAATGGTTGGTGCGTTGTCGCAATGAGTACCTACTAGTATGTTTTTCGTTCGTAACAGACAAATTCAGTACGGAACAGTGTTGATCATTAGAGCTACATATAACCGCGTAGCAGCTGCTACATGTATTACAGTAATTTACAAATACATTACCAGTTATTCAGCCAGAAAATTAGACGTTAATTCGCACAGAAGCGCTCGCTATCATTTGAAGCATCTCTCAGTGAGAGGATCTGCCATATCATAACTTTGGTCCGGACCACGTTTTCAATAAGAAAACTTTCGGAGAGAATGCCCTAACTATATTACTTCAGCATTTGAGATGTTAAGTAACGCTTTGAAAGTTTGTGTTTTAAGATTACTTTCTATTACTTTATACAATGACACTCGTATTCAGAGATGTAAACGGTTAGTACCTATCATACGATGATTAAGTAATTACCTGATCTGTAAAATCCTGGATCATGTGCATGACTTGGGCCCTCATGCGGCAGAGTACAACAGGGACATTAAGGCCAAGGTGCCATATTATTATACTATGAGGTAACAAAGTGCGCGCAAACGTACAGAGCTCCAACTAACAATACTTGAGTGGCGATCAGCACTGTACATCCGTCAAATTGCGTAGGGCATCGAGAAAAATTTACCAATCATAGAACCGTCTCGTAAAAACTAAATACTAGTCATTTGTGAAAAGAAATTGTGGTCGTCTGCGTATCTGATCGTTTGCTGTTGATAATATGGTGCTTTTCGTGTATGGTCATTTGCGTTTCTGGCACTATGCGTCGAAAGGTCTTGAACGCAGTGCGGTCATTTAGCAAACAGCAGCTAAAGAGCACTATGAGAATGCACAGTACACTTTACTTAGACAAGTATTGTTTATAAATACACAATACATTTACCTAATGACAATACGATTGGCCTAAATTGTTCGTGCAACTAATACATTGAAATATTAATAGGCATTAAATTCGCGTGTACCTCCAATAAGGCGGCATTAGTCAAATCCCTCGGGCAGTAATCCTCGCGTAGTATTCATAGTGCAGACTAAATCCAATTACGCTGAGCGCCGCGCCGCCCGGGAACTACCAGAATATGGGTAAGCTGGGTACTCCGAAATGGGACAGCGTATTTATTCTCATTTCTTTTGATTTCATTCACAGAGATCATTTTTATTATTATTATTTAAGTCTGAATCGTCCCACTGCAGGGCAAAGGCCTCCCCCCGATTCTTCCACTCTTCGCGATCAAGTGCCATTGTCTGCCAGTCACTTTCGAAGGCCCGCAGCTCATCTGTCCACCTTTTTTTGGGTCTACCGCGATGTCGATAACAGAATTTTAATAGGCTAAAATCATAGCCCTATTGCGACCTCGTAGGAAGAAGAGTCTATTTTGAATGTCCGGAGTTAGCTAAAAAACTTCCTTCAGTGGCAGAATAATACCTAAATACAAATATTAATAGGTATATTATAATAGACACTTCTTCGTTAACAATTTCAGTGTCCCTACATGTTTAGCCAACACGTTCTTTAGATCCACAAACAACCCCCGAAGTCATCCAACTAAACGGTACCCGCCAAACTCCGGTTAACAATCACGCAATACAACGCAACCGTTGCAATTAAATCGTTGGAGTTTCGAATATTCGTCGTCGGGTCTTGGCATTAGTTGTTGTTTGGAGAGGTCACTTCCAGCCCTGGCAGGCGTTCCAGCTGTTCTAAAGGCTCGCAAAATGCAGTGGGAGCTCGCCGGCGCATGGAGTGTGACTCGAGTGTCGGGACGTGACTATCGACTCGGCACCCATAATCTGAATCCGTTTAAATGAAAAATAACACGACGCCTCGTGAATTTCTATTCGGCGGCCTCTAGGCTGTGTGGAGCTTCGGTATGGTGAGATGGTTGGAGAAATATCATTTTGCTATCTATTTACGGAAGCTGATTATTGCTTAGGTTTTTGGTAGTTGGTGTCAGTTTGTATAAATCGCTCAGCAGTGGGGTACGCCAGAATGAAGGAGGAAATATTTTATTAGTGAGCTTATGTGAGTAATGCCGATTTCTTTCTGGTGTGTGCGAACAGTATACCGCCATATTATCACCTTGATGCTCCTAGTAAAGATTTTATATTTTAAATATATTTAACTGCTGTAAAACTGTGAAATGAACTAATAAATAAATATAAAAATAATTATAGGTTTTAAGCCTTTCATGGTTATTCTCTACACATTCACTAAACATATACAGTTATAGTAAGTATATATTTATTGTATTCATTATTATTTATAGTATTTGTGTGTTATTAATTATAGTATTTAGTTTACTTGTGTGCACTTCCTACGCCTAAATGCTGACTTACGGTTTCTTTGACTCCAAGGTTTGCTGGTAGAAAACTCAACTGTTGAGTTAAGCTCGCCTTTGTACTTAAGTTACCTTCTGTTAATTTATATTTATTATTTTGTGTACAATAAAGAATAGAATGAATGAATGAATGAATATATAACCGTGGTAACAAACCCGGTAATATGTGCAGTGAATGTGTATCAAAATCATTGACTCACAGTGACAACGGACGTGCTTTTCTTCATTTTTGTGTAACCTAAGTACATGTATCGTAGACGTTATGGGCGTCATTTACCACTTTCCACTTTCAGTTGGAATGTCTGCTTGTGTGAGTTGTTTAGGTTTTGCCTAACTACCGAGGAAAGCGACCCTAGCTTGTTAGTCTCGTCCGACTCGTCCTTATCCACAAACAATACTTATAAGTAACATAGCGTTCTGACAGAGCTCGTCTGCGTGAGAGTCAAAGTGAAAGTCGGTAAGGAGTTTCTTTCGTCATTTGTTCAATACGTCTCTAATATTTGTCAATTTGGTCCATTTTGACGGACGCCTAGTGCCGATCGCCTATTGTCAGGAAACCCCATGCGTTTGCACACACTGCTAGACCTAATTATAACATTTCTAAATACAGATAAGTGGATACTCTCTACCTTACTAGCATATGTTACCAAGTTGGGCGATGATTGATAGTCATATAGTGCTAATTTATCAAGAACCGCGGTCAATTAAATTGCCTCCCAAATATTAGTAGGTCATCGGTCACCAATCGGATTGATGAACATCGAAACGCTTTCAGGCGGATTCCGTTCATTACGGCTTCGAAGTTATTGGCACAACTCATCGACGATAGTTGGATGAACTGAAATTACCTGTCGGACGAGCTGAGTGCGTTTACATGCTATTTGCCTACTGGCTCCGATGGCTTGAACGAGCCGCCACTACATGGCAGAAAAGATGAACCATATTTTCATGATTTTCAATGTATGTGTGTGAGTAGGTTGTATTTTTAAATTAGTCTGTACCGCGCTCGCTAACGAATTATTTATCCAATATCTTCTACCATTTGACTCTAGAGAAAGTATAGGTAGAGGCTTTTTATTGCTTCATTCAATTCATCTATTAAATATCTAGGTATATCACTGTTCCTAAGTTACTCACAGTTCCTCACATTAAACGAGCCAAAATGGCGGACTTTTGCTTGCATTTAAATTCCTGAATCTGGTTATTTAAAAAAAAACTCATTGAAATTCTGTTTTTCGCCGTGGACATTTTTTTATAATAATGTAAGGATAGCAGGTATCGAATAAAAATATCAAAAAATTAAGTATATATTCCCAATTATATCGTTAATACTTGTTACGTACATACTAGCATTTATCTAAAATAATGGCAAAAATCAATCAAAATAAATATTTTGTTTAATGTTGCACCTTAAACATGCCTGAGTTAATCGTACCGAATTTAACCCACACAAGTAGGTTGTCATATTTCCATCTAAAGCATGTTCCTGTTCCATAGGTAGAGTAGAGTGCAAACGAAGCCGCTGCCTCAAGTCAGCCAGTAATTGGACACTCGGCGAGTGCTCTCGACTGAACGTTGACTGATGCGCACTAAACGCTGACGCCGCGACAGACACAACCACATTTCAATATACGTGATGATAGATAGTCGACGGTCTACGTTCAATATTTAGCGTCAGGTGTTTGCAGACGATTGAGGCTTACGGATTACTACTTCTATTCCGTGTGTTATTTATTTTAATGGTGTCACTAGAAGTTGCCACATTGTTGATTAAATTCTGCAAATTTTATACTCTAATTTGAAGTAGTTTATATTATTGCACTTGCAGTAAAAATGAATCCTTCAAATACTTTTATTTCACTTTAGATATATTTTTACTAAATAAAAAATGTCTAGACACCGTCGTGGCTGATGCATCGGTATTTACGTAAATACATATTATATTCTATCATATCATCACTTTTGTTGGAATATCGTATACAACAGTCCTTCTGAGAATATCCGTCCGAGTATATTGAAGGACTAGTGGGCCTGACGCCTTCTACCCTTCTTTTGTCTGTCTGTTCGCACATCACTCAAAAACTATTTATTTATTTATTTTATTTCATCGTTTATTGTACACAAAAATGGAAATAAATACAAAGCAAATGTAAATATATTATGACACAAAAGGCACTACTTATTTCTATGAAGAAATTTCTTCCAGCAGGCCTACAGCAAAGAAAACGTGACAGACAGGATTTTGATTTGGTTTGGATAGTTTGGTAGCTTGAAGTCCAGGGCATAATCGAAGCTATATTTCATCTAATTCGAGTAGGTAGAACCGGAGATACAGCTTGACCTCCCCGTAGTACTAGCAATCATACAATATGGAGGTCATTTAAAATGGTCTAATCATCATCTTGGCGTAAATCCCGGTTACACTCCCGCGCAACATGCGGGAGCCAGGGGTCCGCCTAGGTCATTAAAATGGTAACGTCGGCAAAAGCTAAAATGTTATAAAAACTATTACCACGCGAAAGTTCATTGTTCATTTATTGCATAAATTGAAAATTTACATGTCCGCTTTGTTAAATTCAAATTGTTACAAATTATTATTAGTGTTATTTTAACATATAACTTAAACTATACAGGTATTAAATTCGTAACGTAATTATAATGTTTATTGTGTGGGTATGTTTGGGTCAATGACATTGTTTTATTATTTTGTAGAAATCGTCTATATTATAGCAACCGCGGGCAAAAGCTACTATAACTATATAGATAGATTCAATTCAATGCTGTCCAGCACGGCATATCACAATTCACGAGCCATGTTATGGCCGACGCAGACCGACGGACAGCAGCGCAAGCGGTGAATTAATTGGACGAGCGCGAGCGCTCTCGAACGCTCGCGAATTGATTGAGCTGAAAGGTAACGGTGCGTGCCATGAGCACCTTTCAATATTAATGCTGCACAAGAGCTTTCGTCTGCGATCAAAATCGTCTGCCTGAATCACGTGCCTATAAACATAGTACAATTATTGCTTATCTGTATAAAATAAATAGTTGCCTTTTCACGTTGTAACATTATGTATACACTAGCTTTTGCCCACGACTTCGTCCGCGTGGGAATTGTTTTTAGGGCAGTTTATGTTTTTCCCGAGCGACAATTTTAAATGATCTAGTGTATGAAAGCTTGTACTACGGAGAGTTTCCATAATCAATTATACCCTATACGTTGCTATGGCTTAATAGCTACACAACCAAAAAAAGTTTCATTGAAATCCGTCCAGTAGTTCCGGAAATTAGCGTGTACAAACAGACAAACAGACAGAATAAAAATTAAAAATTCTTATTCTATTACTAATTCTTCATCGCCCTTCATAATTTTTTTGTAAATATATTCAATGTGCAGACACACTGTTTTTACTGTTTTCTTATTGGTACGTATAGATACAATAAAGAAATGATAATGGCTATAACACTGATGGACAATCAACACAAAAACATGTAACTCGTACACAAGTCACGTACATAGACGGCGGAGGGCGGCGAAGGCTTATTAACAGAGTGCCCTTGACCTAACTTATGGCACCAAACAATTAACTGACAAAGTCCACCACTGCACCACAAGTTTTACCCTAATCTATGGTAGTGGCCAGTGAGACGCTGAGTTTTGACACTCCGGCAGCTCGCAGACAAGATATTCCCAACGGACTTAACGGACGGAATTAATTGAGAATGATGATTATCTATTGTTAGAAGAATTAAACCCAGAAGTATGTTGTTATTCTTTGTGTGTCGAATAAAAACATAAAATACAGAACTGTTTTTTACTATTTTATTACCAGATTTTCTACAGAATGGAATGCGCTTTACAAATGGCAATACTAAAGACAAATGTCAAGTTTGACAGTTTATTGTTTATTAATCATCGAGTAGATTCAAGATTTCATCAATTTAAATACAGCAAAACAATTGCAAGTACCGAATTAGCTATTAAAATATTACAGTTCATCGTCAAATACCATTAAAGTTATTTGTTAAGATTTGGGTTATTTTTATTAAACAAACACTATGTATGTATCTAACATGCTCATGCCCACAAAAACATAACAAACCGGACATTTATCTTCGTTCAACCGTACCTAGCCACATACCCGTAACTGCGAGTACTAAAGCAATAACACACATACACCAGCACCTGCACCTAATTTCCAGCCCGAATATTCTGCTCAAAAGACAAAGTATGATTTACGCGTCTCAAACTTTGGCTTAGCACACGCGATGCACTCCTAATCTAATAACGTTGGAATAGCTCTAATAACGACACGAGCGACGTGCACACAGTAGTAGAATCCAATGGCTGGTAATGTTGGAATCCTTGTACGGAACTGGGAATAGTACTGTCTCAGCGCTAAGAGTCTACTTGGCCCGCATTTTGGGGATTCTGTTCTAAGACCGAGGAGAATAGACGGGATTCATTTTAGGTTAGGGGTGCGTTGGTTGGTCTTGGTGTCGATCATGGTTGTGGTTTCGCGTGGGGCGAGTTTAACATGTATGTAAGTTTAATTCAGTACTTACCATTAATATGTAGGTGTCTAACTTCTCGTCATTCATCAGCAGCCCATAGATGGATTGCCTGTGAAATAGGTAGAGCCTCCATCTAATTTACGAGTTTAATCTTATTTAATCATGTAACCTACAATTGGTAATTGATATAAATTATATTGTGAAAGTACACACTCACTCGAGTTTCCCATAAGGGTATACAGCATCAAGTAATTTCGGCTACCAAATTCTTGGGGCGGCTCAGCCGTGAAGATAGCTAACTTTTCAATCAATCAAATCAAGATTTTGACACATACTGCCACATTTCTGTAATCCCTTGACACACCTCTTTTGCTTCTTCCACCATTCTCATATTATATATAACGTATGAGAATATGGTATACCTAAGTATAAATTGAGACTGAGGAGTCAGTAGTCAATTCGGCCTGCTTGAATTTTTCCGGCGGGATATATGAATCGACAACGGCTCATTTTGAAGGGACCAACTCGTCCCGGTTACGATGATAAGTTAATATCGTTTTCATAATGAGAAATTTTTGCATTTCAATATCGTTTGGCGAAACTATTAAGCGCTCGCTGTTCTAACATGTAGCTTCAAACAACTATTTTTTATTAACTGAGTGTCCAATTGACTACTAAAAATAAAGAGAATGGCCCACTCGTACCTCGGGCCGAAATTCTCGTTATTAACTCTCGACCCTTGCTGACCCAATAAGAACACATAGGTTACATAAATATTATGCTCCTTTTAAAACCAGAACCAAAGAGAACTCATCTCTATTCTAGAGCTATGTAATTGTATCTCCACCTCAGAATGTGCATCCAGTCTGCGCTCCGCACCTCAGGGAGCATACGTGACTCCAAATCGGAACTACTTACTTCCACTCCGTGCTGCGAATTACTTAACTCGCTCCTAAGACAGGGAATAATTTATCTGGACGAGGTGGTATGGCAATTTTATTTCTCCTCACAGAATAGGGTATCAAGTGCTTAGAAGTAGCAGCAAGGTTGTTGGACCTTATATCTGACACGGATAAAGAAATAATATTTACTAGTGGACCCGACGCGACTTCCTTCGCGTGGCGTCCTACCCCTACACTACTCTACCACAAGGTAACTCTTACCTAGGTAAGGACCTACCTACCCTTTTTTCTTGCTTATAACCTTCCTCTGGAATCTCACTATCTATTGCTGAAAACCGCATTAAAATTCGTTGCGTACTTTAAAATATCCAACCATACATAGATACATAGGGAAGCGATAGACGGCGGGTGGCAACTTCATATTATGTAAAGAACCATGGAGATTATCGCAAAAATAACAATTTGGTGAAAGCTCAAAATGCCACAGTGAAATCAGAATTATCCCCAAAGCTAACTAACACTGCTAGATGACCTGAGGGCTTAGTGTGAGTTTCGCTTCGATTTTACTTTACTATCGCGTTTGCGTTTATGTGAAAATTAATATGAAGAAATGGTTAGCGCCGTCTAGTGGTACGTAAACGAAGTTTTTTTCTCTCATATCTAAAACGAAGTGTACCTACCTAAGACAGTAGATATTACAATTAGGCTTCAATTAGAAGTATAGACAGCCCCTGTGTAGGGCTGTTTGGTAGCTGGAATCGGCTGCTCATGTAGTACTGGATAACAGGGCTAAAGCCTCTATTCACTAAGAACAGGGTATTCACAAGAACACCCTTTGCCTGCGAACCTAGTCCTAAGACATAAATAGACTTTTGTAAGGAGGTAACTATAGGTTAGCTATTAAAGCCGTTTCTCAATTACATTTAAACGAGCCACTTTGAGTCTAAATACGGAAATGTGAGCCCCTTACCTAAATCTACCACAGTGGGATATGGGCTGGGAATAATTATAACTCATCATAATCTTTACAGTCCTTCCCGGCCTCCGCCAGGGTTCGCTATTCTACTCTTCCTTCCGCTTTTTTAACTAATCATATAATAACAATAATATTGGATTTATTAATTAAAAAAAAGTAAACAAAGTAACAGAAACTTAAAAGCAGAATAACATAAACATCGGCATTTGGTTAATCCTGCAGACGCGTTAATGCATAAAACTCGTGCCTGTTCAACGGGTGATCGACGGGATGAAAACGAAGTATTCCATTATCGTTTTCAATTCAAAATTGGCGACAATGAAACGCTTTCAAATCCATTAAACAGTGGTTACACCCGTCAAAGGGCCAGCGGGGTGCGGGCGGGGGGGCCGCCGGTGTCTGAGGCCCCTACTGGCAGATTATACAATCTGAAGATGCCGCTTTGCAAACTATTCCGGAAAAAATGTGCAAAGGAGAGTATAATTAGGCATACATTCTCTAATACAATATAGGGAATTGAGGACGGCTTATCACGAAATTGCTCAATTGCGATATAGGACATAACCACATCGTACAGTCGAGTTTACTAAATTACATTAACTTATGGTAATTTCATTAGATTAGATTTATTTATTTATCCATGAAAATTACATTATATCATTACTCATTGCACAACATAAGCAACTCACAAGTATATCATCATCAAAAGTGTAAATAACAAATAACAATGGCATGATAATAATTCATAAGTACTTAAACAAATATTAGTTGTACCTATGTCAACTGATTAATAATTATTATTACTCATTTATCAAACTTAAAATAATGTCAATCCAATATAATATTTAGGTATACGTAACAGTATACGTTTGGATTTAAAGTAATCATAATAATAAAATGTCAAGTAAAATAATCAAAAATATCAATCAATCAAGAAATCGAAATGTAATTATAACATAATTATCCCGTGCAGTTGGTACTCTGCAAAATAAGCGTAAGCTATGATAAAATAGAAATGCTTATAAAGATGGATGTTTGTTACTACATACTTTTCCCCTAGGGGTAGGCAGAGACCACATCATTCCAGTTGCTGTGGTCCTGACTGATCTGTCCCGCATTTTACGCATTCAACAATCAACCTTTTCATACATGAACGTCGGTTTAGAATGGAGCGGGCCGTTTTATATTTTGTGGTACTCTGCTGACCTTTCCTTAAAATATCTGTTTATTCGTGATACAAATCGATACGATCTCGGTCTCCCCATTCCATTCACTCCTGCCATAATATATCTTTTTCGTTAATGTTTTTTTTATTCGTCCTCTCTACTTACCCAAACCAGCTAAGCATATCTCTCACTATCCTAGTCATTACATTTGATTTCACTCCAGCACGTTCCGTAATTTATCTTTCATTGATACTCCTTCCATACTTCTTCTGCCACACCCAACTTTCGCTTCCAAACGTTAATGTTGGTTAATGTCTATCACTCAAAAACGACTTAACGGATTTTGATAAACTTTTGCAGTGTTGTAGCTCATAAGTAAAAAAATTAATATTGCAAAATACACAATTCTTCCCGAAATTATATTAACAGAATTTTACTACCGAATTTATCTAGTAAGTTAAGTTGGCAAATTTTATTATCTATTTTAGGTAGGGCAAATAAAGAATCTTTAATATTTTTCTCCAATAATGACTTTGATCGCTAAGCTGAGCGGTCTGGGGCGTCAGCTATACCTTGTCTCAGTTCCGTACCTGCGCGGGGGCAGTCTGAAGTGTGAATGAACACAAAAGGACAAATGAGAAACTTTTCTGCAATAATGGGGAGGGCAGATGGCAAGGTTTTTTTAGCTAGGCATCTGTAGATGACGAGTTGGAATGATATACTGCCTCAGCGCAGTCTGTGTAAGTATAGATAGTTCAACTCAGTTGTGCGCGCGGCGCTATGTGTGCGTGCGCTTGGTAAATATACAGCTTTCATTTATGTGGCAGTGACGCGGCAGTCGTCGTCCGAGCAAAACGTTTGCAAGCGACGAGCGAGACGAGCGAGACGACGGTTTACCCACACATAGGGCCGCGCGCACAACTGAGTTGAAATATCATTAAATCATTATCATGAATGAATAGATTAGCTGCCTTGAATAGATTTTGACGATCCATTTTCAATATCAGTAACTAAATACATTAGTTTTTACGAGCAGGGACGTTTCCACCCTGTAAAATTCCCAGCGGAACTTACGTACTAAACATATTACGTACTTCCTTCGTACGTACGTACTTCCGTACGAACTTCCTATCTGTCTCGAACTCGTTACACTGAAGCTTACAAGACATACGAGCAAGTCAAGCCGACCTTTGAAGCCTCCTTCCCCGTTATCATTAAAATACCTGACCACCATTAGCGACGCGAGTCGCGGGCTTCCGCAGCTCGCGGAACTCGGTCATTAGTGTGCTCAGTCAATGCGAAAGCGACTTTTCGCTCGCTCGCACCGGCACCGCCTAGCCCTTTGTACGCCCCACAGCAATATTGTCGAAACCAGGAAAACTCTTTACGTGGGGAAAAATATTAGCCTCAGAAGGGGAGGCTTAGCCAATCCGGCGGAGTATCGATGGCGGGCCGGAAACGTTGCCACTGTTGCTGCAATCTGGTGATACAGTAGGTGGCGGCGTCTGGGATGCATTCTTTGCGAGGATTTCTATTGGACTAGGTTGGTTTATTTGTATAAATTATAACTGTTTTGCATTACAACAAAACAGATATTATGTGTATGAGAAACACACAGCGTTGAATGAAGAAGCTATCTAACAGACTTTGCTTTTTTCCATAATAAATGATGCACACTTACCAATTCACCCGCTTATTACCTCCTTGGCATTTCTTCCAGCAGTGTGCGCGTGTACGAACTCCATAAACGCGCGCTCAGACTTGTCATAACATGTTTACTTCATAGAAGTCTTCATGGTCCACCAGCAAGAACCTTGCTGCAACGCTGTGTGTTTCTCATACACATAATATCTGTTTTGTTGTAATGCAAAACAGTTATATTATGTTTCTTCGAAACACACAGCGTTGAATGAAGACCTGTTTGGTTACTGCTGGTGAAAGAGGATTGCAGACGCTATGTGATCTGATAAATGAAATAATATGTAGTTTAAATGCTTAGTTTAATCTGGAACATATTCAATGAAATACTATAATGTCTTGAAAATGGATAAATTTCTTTGAAATGTTATCCCTCCAATTATCAAAATAATCTTAAAACAAATTTAACTTTAAATAATTCAACTTCTAAGACATTAAAATCTTAAAGAGATCAACAACAACCTTTTAACATTAAGATTGAAAAATTATTCTTATATTAATATAAAATAATAGGAAACAACAACAATACAAGCTATATAAAATAGCTATCTAATGATATCTAAAATATTAATTCAACATGATAGTTTAAATCAAGCTAAGACTTTAGTCTATAAATTTTAAAATCAGGTTGGTTAGAATAGAGATTAAATCTGAACAAAACTGTTGCTTAACAGGTCCTCCTGAGCAGAAACTGTTTTCCTGACAACCTGACGGCAGTAAAATTTTTGGAATGTTAGAGCACTTTTCCAGTTTCCTCTACTTAATATTTCATCTAAGGGCCTATTCTCTAGCCAACTCTTTGATGCTACAGCTGCTCGAATACTACCAGGTGGTGCCTCAATGTTAGTCTCTCTAAAGATAGATTTTATCCATCCTGAAATAATTGTTTTTGTTGCCGGCTTAAGTATGCCAGTTACTGATATGAAAAGACTAGTTAAATCAGGACTCACTCCTCGTCTATTATGTGCAGATTGTAAGAGAAGTCGAATATGTCTAACCGGACAAAACTTAGGATCTGGATGAACCTTGAGTAACCACCCAGACTGCCTGTAATTTCCTGTATCTGTCTTTGACCCAAATTTGGGCCAGAGTGTTATAGTTTCATCCTCCTGAACTATGTTGTCTGCAGAGATATCTAAGAGTGTAAGATCATGCAGACGTCTTCCCGAGGCTAGAAGTAAAATCAAAGCTGTTCTTCTTGATATATCAAAAAGTGTATTAGAGCATGTTGATTCTCTTAACCAATCAAATAACAGTTTTGTGTCCCACACAGGTGCCTTCTTGGATTGTGGTTTACTTAGGGAAATCGCTTTTAAGATCTGCTGCACAAAAAAGTTTTTAGATATAGGTTCATCTGATGTGGCACAATAGGTGGAAATGGCCGACTTGTGTAAGAGAATTGTGCTGTAGGCTAGATTATGTTTTAGATATAAATTAGCTAAAAATCTAGCTACATCCTTGCCCTCAGGATGTTTCTGATTAATGTGATGTGAACTACACCATGATATCCATCTTTGAATTGGAGCCTTGTATGTGGTTAATGTGGATTTTCTCCAACTTGCTTTTAATAGTTCCCTTTCCTCTAAGCTCCACTGGGTAACTTGGTCTGCCCACCCCCAATTCTCCAAGCCAGGAGATGTAACTTGTCCACTTGTGGGGGATTTCTCCCGGTTGTGAGATCTATGAGGTTCTCTCTGAGATTCTCTATGGGTACCGGCTGCTCCAGAGCTCGAGCCCTCAGGTCGGGCAACCAGGCGCACTGAGTCCAATGCGGCGCAATCAGTATATAAGTTCCCTCTGCAGTGTTCATGTGACTGAGCACTCTGGGTATCAGATTTGGCGGCGGGAATACCCATGCTAGCCGAAAATTCCACCTTCGACTGAATGCATCGCAATATCTTGACGAGCCATCTCTTGAGTCCCAAGTGACGTAATCTCGCACAACGGCCGAGCTTTCGGACGCAAAAAGGTCCACGTCTGGGACGCCCCATTTTCGAAACAAGGCCTCCGAGGCCTGGGGCAACAGATGCCATTCCGGCAGTGGTCTGTTCCTTGATAGGCGGTCGGCTATGCCGTTGTACCTCCCCGGAAGGTAAACCGCTGTCAGAGTGATGTTCAGCCGATCTGTCAACTCCATCAGTCTTACAGTCAGATTCAGGAGAGCCAGGGAACGAGTGCCGCCCTCGTTTCTTAAGTATGCTATCAATGTTCTGTTGTCGGACTGAACCAAAATGTGCGCACTCTGTAGGCTTGTCTCCTGTTCGCTTATAGCTCCGTACACGGCGAACATCTCTTTCAGATTGCAATGCCATCGTCGCTGATGTGGCTTCCAGGTCCCTGACAGATAAAGATTGTTTAGGTGAGCTCCCCACCCCGCGTCCGCTGCGTCGGTGGTAAGAAAGTGGGTTACCTGACTCTTTTTGAGGCTTACTGCGCTGTGATCTATGGCATCTTCCCACCACCTTAGATCTTGGTCGACTAGAGGTGGCAGTGACCTCCTCTCTCTGGGTCTGCCTTGTCTGAACGACTTCAGAAATATCTGGGTTTGGCGACAATGTAGGCGCCCCCTTGGGGTAGTTAAATTGGCAAAATTTAAAAGGCCTAATATACTCTGAACTTGCTTCAGGGTGCCCTCTCCTTTCTGCAATATGTTTGCGATTATCTGTTTTACCCTTACTACCTTGTCTACCGGTAGCGCTTTTACGTTGGTAGCCGTGTTCCAGAGAAGACCCAGGTATTCCAGCTCCTGGACTGGTTTCAATATTGATTTCTGAAAGTTCACCTGCCAGCCGAGGTTCAACAACAGATCCACTGTCTCCGAGACATGGTCTTCCAGTATTTCCCTGTCTTGGTGGGCTATCAGAAAATCGTCGAGATACACCACCATGCGTATACCTCGAGCACGTAGCCTCTCTGCCACCCAATTGGTGACCGCTGCAAATGTCCGGGGGGCTGAAGACAGGCCAAAGGGTAAACAGGTCAATTGCAATATCTCTTGGTTGTAAATAACTCTTAGAAATCGCCGTTGTGATGGTTTGATTGGGATATGGAAATAGGCCTGATGTAAGTCTATCTTTGAGAGCCAATCCTCCCTTTGTAGAAACTCTCCTACATCCGACTGGCTTATCAATTGAAAATGTCTTACTTTCACATGTTGATTCAAACCCCTTAGGTCGAATATAGGTCTCTGGCTGCCATCTGCTTTCTTCACTAGAAACATCTTTGAATGGAAGCCAGGATTTAGAATAGGAGGTCTCTCTAAGATCCTCTGTTCTATTAATTTTCCTATTATATTTGTCATTTCTAAAGATTGTTTTGTCGAAAAACAATTTATTATTTTCTGAGTGGGAAATTGCATAGGGGGCTTGGTTTTGAAGGGTATGTGACTTCCCGTTATTACTTTCAGTATAAATGGATTTGCTTCCTGTTGTCTCCAAGCCTGCACATTTTTCCCTAAGCAGCCACTCTGAAAATTCTTTTTCTCGGCGTAGTCATTTTTGTTCTGATCCGCGATCAGCGCTGAACTTATTATCTCTGTCTCTATTCTTGTTGCGAAAGGAATTATTTTTCTTATAACCTGCCTTAGATTTCTTAAAAGATTTAAAATTTTTGGTTACAAAACCTGGGACCTTTCTGTAGGTCTTTGTACGACGATCACGGTTTTGAGTAGAAGTATTATTCTTATTTTTCAAGTACTCTGGAGCGTTTAACCAGGTCTGGGTACCACCCAGAGATTGGATCAGAGGTGAAAGCGCCTCTCGACTAAATAAATATTCTGAACTTGGAGGTATATTTATTAAAGAGGCTCTTAAATTTTGGTTACTTATTTCTTTCAAAATTCTGTCCCGTCTTATTTCAATACATTCACTTCTTCTGCCACATATTATCTGCATTGACTTATCAAAACATTTCTGTATCTCTGAATTTGGTCCAAACAGACACATAACCTTTTCAAATAGGGTACTGGGATTCAAATCTTGTGGGTTGGCTGCTGCCCAGTTAACTAGGTCCTGAAGATCCTGCTTTAATAGCTCCTTTTGTTGTAGTCCTATGTTTGAGAGACCTGCCAAAACTCCCTCTGCGGAAGCTAAATAGTCCCTAGTTTTATTGAAGTGACAGAGCTCTTCATTTACTTTTAACTGCACAAATCCTGGTGTAGCTGAACTAGACCTTAGTGTACCTTTATAACGAATGCCCTTCCAAGACGGAGAGTCAAACTGTTGCAAGCGAGTAAGTTCCTCGAGCCTGTTTCTGTCCGCCTTTGCAACAACATCTTTGTCATCAAATTCTACACTGACATTACCTAGCTGTAATTCCTCAGAAGATTTAATTGGATTTACCAAAAAATCATTTGTCACTCTTATGTTATGGGAACCACTAGTTCCAGGAAGATTCTTATTTTGTGTCACATTTTGTATATAATGAGGTAACTGTGCCATATAATCGGAAATATAACTAACCTGTCTAATAAGACCGTCGATGCGCGGGTCAGACGACTGTGCGCGGCCTCGCGCCTGACGCTTTGAGCGTTTGTTCGGAGGTGGGGAAGCCAGACCCTCATCCCCCGAGGATGTAGAGCTTTCGCCATCCGCCTCATCATCGCTAGACGACGATGAGAGCGGCCCAGCAACCCTGGGCACCGCCAACCGGTCTCCCTCCGGAGCACCGGCAGCAGTTTTTTCTGCCTCACCTTCCGTATTTCGCGCACTCATTGCACTTTACCGATATAACGCGGTAATACTAATTATTACACAATATTAACACCTATTTTAGAATGAAATATGTCGTAAAAAACTAGATTTCACTAACTAAAAGATTTTGCGTGCATACACAGCAAAATCTGTAGACGCTATGAAGTAAACATGTTATGACAAGTCTGAGCGCGCGTTTATGGAGTTCGTACACGCGCACACTGCTGGAAGAAATGCCAAGGAGGTAATAAGCGGGTGAATTGGTAAGTGTGCATCATTTATTATGGAAAAAAGCAAAGTCTGTTAGATAGCTTCTTCATTCAACGCTGTGTGTTTCGAAGAAACATAATGTAAGATTTGTATTTCAGTTGCTTTTGAGTTACTTCAATATGTAGCGTTTAGGAGGATTCTGTCACAAGAAGAGTAAAAAATAATGCCTACTATGTCAATTTAGCTTACGAGGATTTGATCGAATAAATTCTTGCTAAACAGTAACTGTAGTTCAAGCGTTGAGAGTGAGTGGTGAGGCTTTGCCCAACATAGAAATAATGAATGGTTAAATCCTCGAAATTCACGATCCAACGCTTGACCATTGAGTTTCATTACTATATGAAAGGGAGATTGATATTATGATACCGTTCTAAATACATTGTAAAGGGGTTGCTTCACTCTGGAGCTGACTTGGAAAGCTATTAAGGAACTTGCTTATGGCTATTTTCAATATCAATTAGTTATAGATTTTATACCAAAACCAATAAAAGATAATACTTGACGGCCGTATGTTTCTGTGCCTCCGCCCTTCGGCTCTTAGCGTAAAGGCGGGAAGTGCGGTGGCAGCGGGCTGGCCATACTCGAGATTGGCGCCCGCGGCCGCGGCTGCAAACTCCGCGCCTGAAACAACTTCGTTACAACTCCACTCTGTTTTGTTTCTGGCCGGCAATATTAGTTTTAGTCAAAAAGCTATTTTTCAAGCAGCCCGTCGAAGGGCTTGTAAAGTTTTCTAATTTAGTTAATTCATACTCAGCCGTCCGGAGCCAAGCCGGGGCCTGGAGATAGCAGTTTCGGTGAAATATTGCTCAGTGAGTTTTGCTCCGATCGTCGTGATAGCATCGATGCAAATTGAGCGGCGCTGCCCGCGCGAAGGCGAGCGCTCGACTTTATTGCTCAAAGTACGGCCTCTAATGGAAATGAAAATTTACGTTCGCAATTTTAATATTTCCTCGAATAAATTTCTCCTTGGATTTCATGCAAATGTGGCGTCGTTGCATAGCGGCCGGCTTAAGTGCTTACTGCTTAGGTCAGGTTAATTTTTGCCCACAAATATTGCTGCAGCTTAGATTTTGAAATGGGGTAAAGTGCGCTAATGCGTTTGTGCATTATTTATTCGTTGTGATGGCAATGCAATTTAAAAGTTAGTACGTGCAAAAGTTATTGTTTCACATTACATTAATGCATTTATGGGTGCGTCCAAATCTCGCGACCGCGCCAGGAATATTCAGTGGCAATAACAGTTCGTTATTGAGCTGTATGCGTGCAGTTACTGCCACAGCAAGCGAGCGGCTCGTTACATTTCTTCGTACGAAACAATTGAAGACGTGCACTCGTGCCACTTCCGCGCGGCTCGTGCACGGCGCGCGAACCATTGCTGCAACTACGCATTCGCGGGGCGTTTGCGCTATTTGGATGCACCCTTACACAAATCATGCCCATCAAAGGCCACGTCCGAGAGGTCGCAGCCCAACTAAATATCTTTATATCTATCAGGGACACTCGAGCTACATAAAAAAAAACGGTGGCAATGCTTTGCTTGTTGCAATGTACCTCACGAATTTATGAACAAAGTCCAATGTACCCTACCCAAAATGGTCGATCCAAATCCGCTCAACGCTGAATATTAAGCTGCATAATGTACTTCAGGATACCAATAACACAGGAAGAGTAATATCATAAAACTAAAAAAAAAATTCGAACGGGCGATTCAGGACCCTTAGTTTTAAGGAACTTGTTTGAAGAAACGGGTTCAGAAAATGCAACTTACATATCACTCAGAGTCCCTTTCCTTGTCCCCAGGTTCTGCTGTTCCCGGAGGAGGGCTGGGCACGCAGCGCCTCCTCCTCCTACTGGACGCTGCAGCCGTGCTGGTGGAAACGATCACGCTGCAAGGTGGTCGAGGTGGCCGGCACCAGGCGGTGGGTACAATAATTATCTATACATCATTTAAATTAAAATCTATCTGTCTGTCTGTAGATACTTCCGTCATCTCCTCCTGAACCACGCAACGGATTTTGGGTACGAGACTGGGGCCCTCTAGAAAGGCCTTCTGATGTGGCGGGTGTCCATGGACGGCGGTCATCACTTACTATCAGGGGGCCCGCTTAATCGTTTGCCTCCGTCTCACGCATACCTCTGCCTTGCCTGTTACCGATGTAGTTAAGTAACAATGATAATAAAATGCCAGCTATCCTGAATGCAACTCTTGCATCACCTTATATCGAGTATTTCTGTACGCTTGAATAAATCAGAATTCCGAACCGTATATTCAAGATATCCAAGACTGCAACTCGCCAAAGACCCGCGAGACGCACACAGCCTATCCACCGCGTCGCGAGGGCACTGAGTTGAGAGGAGCTCTCAAGTCGCAACAAACAAATGATAACGAAAAAAGTGTGAGAGATTAGTACTCTAGGGTTAAAATATAATCCATTGATGGATACAGGTTTAAATTCAAAGACGGACGTCAACAAATCGTGGGAATAAAATGGCATGCCTATTGCCTAGTTGCCTAGTTAGTAGTTTGTTGTCTGGATCAGCTAGGAAAAACTATTTGCAAACACGCCAACATTCCATAAAAAGAACTTGGAATTGAGTTTCATGAAGTTAGGCACGCATTACTAGTTAGGGCGTATTCTAGTTTGTTGTGTAGCTATAATAAAAATACATTGTTCGTTAGCCAAGTAATTTATATTTGAGTTCTAAGCTCGCCGGGGTGGCACGTGTAGTGAAACTTGGCCTTGCGCACGCAGTATAACATGCTTTGCAATGATTAATCAGAGCTCAAAGAACGCACCTATCTTCGTACAAACCACGCAAACCACGCAGTGATTATTTTATGGACGATGAAAGCATGGTTAAAGATAGAAAAGGATATGGTTATAAAACGGCTATCAAAAATAAGTAGCCCGCTTATTGTACCTGTTTTTCTACTGGTGTTGGTACGTTTTCCTTATATGTTAGTAATGGAAAAAAGTACAAACACATTTTATTATAGGTACGTCTTTATGTTAAATCGTAACCTTAACCTACCTTCGATGATACGGCCACGTCTTGCGCAGACCAGCAAATTACGTAGGGAACAGATGTCTGGCCATGCCACCTCCACTACATACGGGAAGGAGGGGCCGGCCCAAGAAGCGATGGCTGGACGTCGTTAAGAGTGACATGCGTGCAAGCGAACTCCACTAAGGATGCCGAAGACCGAGCAAACTGGACTAAGAAAAGCAGGAAAGCGCACCTTGCGCGGGAGCGTAACCGGGATTTAACGCCAAGATGATGATGATGATGATGTTAAATCGTAACCTATATAAAATGAAACATACAAAACTACTCGACGAGACTGAACGTCCGAACCTTGGAGTATTTCATGTCTGTGGACTAAACTGACTTTTGCAGCTGGCTGACAAGTCAGGCCTGTCAGTTAATAGTGTTATAGGGACGCAAACGAGCAAATAGTACACCCAAGGGACAAGAAAGTAATCACCGTCACCTGTAGACAAACGCCACACCGGAGATTTCGTCTGCATCCCAAAGACCTCAGGTACAAGCAGATCGTAAATATGAGAGACCGACAGACAGACCCAACCCCAGAAGAACACCGGCGTCAATGTCATCGGCGATCATCAGGAGCCCTATTTTTTATACTCTCGCTTCGCGTCGAACGGTCTTCTCGGCATGATAAATACAATATTTTTGTAATTACGGTGGCTACAGCGAAAGCGAACGCGTGAAGAAAAAAATGAGCGCCCTAATTGGCAACGGCCGTGCGACCATGGTCGTGCGACTGGCGGTTTTGATGTCTCCTGTTGGTCGGGCGACGTCCATCGTACGACTATTGCCAATTAGGACAGCGTCTCATGCATCAAAATATTATGCATACCGAAAATAAAAATGAAAAATCTTTCGACTCAAGGCGAGCGAATCAAAAATAGAGCCCAAAGCATCAGAACAGCCATCGAGTACGTTCCAGACTGGTGGTTCACTCATAAAAGAAGACACAGAAAATTCCTGAAACTAAATGTCACGAACTAAAATTCTCAAGAAAGCACCCAGCTACTTATTAGATGTAAGTTAACTGATTAAAGCGGGGAAGCAGTATATCTTGCGCGGGCGCTAACGCGGGGCGCAATTAACCGCGGGCCAGGTGAGCGCCGCCATGTTTGACAAACGGCCGGAAGCCCGAGCAGCGGCACTACGCCGTAAATTAAACTATTTCGCTACAGTGCAAAGTGGATTTATAAAATTTAAACAGAAACCGCTTTATGGGGCACGTGTTAATGGTTTTTTATTTATGTACACTAAAAGCCACACCGTCATCATAGGTAATCATCGTCAACAAGAACTCGGCGATGTAGGTGAGATTCTCAGGACGATAGATTCTGATGTGGTCAGATTTGAAGTACGTCAGAACAGCCCGTAATCGCGTACCTACGTCTGTACTGGCTCTAAGAGTAAAACGAGGAAGAAAGGTTGTTTTATAGATAATATGTTCTCATTGTGGTTTTTAAAAAAAAGTAAGGTTAGATTGCTCCTTACAACATTGAATGAAAATCTTTGAAATTCGACGCACAAGGAAGTGAAAGCGGTTAGAGATGTGAATTGTATCTGAAACTTTTTTTTTCGTAGTAAGGAGTCGTATTATGAGTATGTAGGAGCAGCGAGCGAAGTCGTGCAATAATAAAAAAACATGCTTTTTATTCGAAAAGGTATTTTTTAATCTCTGTATTTAAATATTTATTTACTTTCCACCGGAACTTGTTACGAAGCTTGGAAAAAATTTATCATCATAAAATAGACTTTCATTTTCGACGAACTTTGCAGTTCTCCCAGCATACCTTTTCACAACAGCGGGAGCAGCCAACATAATCGAGGGAGTGGAACCAGCAAGCAGTCACCTGATTCAGATACTTTCTTAACTTATCAATTTCTCCTCTGAGCCAAATTTAAACGGCCAATAACTTAGGAGCTAATGATTTAGCGGGCGGATGTAGCGCAGTGTATCTGGAGCGGAGCCGCAGCCACGCTGAGAAGTGGCTCGGACGTGCCCCAAATAAATACGGCGTGTGCGGCTTTACCCCACGAGACCCTATTTATTACCCCAACACCTAGCAGGCAGCCTCTCCTCGCTCCACGCCGCCGCTCTTGATACCGGGAATATTTCTCTCATTGGACCACTCTCGAACACGGATACAATTCACAACTATGAATATAAACCTTCCCTAACTATCCGCAACGATCCCTAATTTAAATTAGTATATCATAATAATATAAGTAGCATCACGGGGTGCCCGTCGCCTCTCGCGAATGTTCTTCCAGCATCAGGGTGACCAACAGAAACTTGGTCAATCTAGCGAGCTCGTTGCGGTGAAAAAATTCGATTAGACTCAGAGTACGAATTTGTATTTCACACAGAGTAACCGTCGTGCGTTGCATAACTTATTTATTATCGACCTCGCAAAAACGCTGCCACTAGACTAAGGTCGGTACTTTGAATTATAGAGTTATATGAATTTGACATAATTAGCGTCGATGGCCGAGCGGTTAAGGTATCCGACTCGTAAGCGAAAGGTACTGGGTTCGAATCCCACTGCGGCCGTAAACCAACGTGTCTTTTCTGAGTTATGTTTCTAAGTGAATGCTAATCAATGCTCTTACGGTAAAGTTAAAAAAAGGCAATGAAACCTGTACGTTCAAATGACTGAATGTGTAACCATGATTCAATCTGGCCAGGTTCCCCTGGTAGCAGGGTCACGGAGGTCAGATGGCAGTCGCTCCATTGTAATTATCTGATCTGCCAAATCCTCGTGAAAGCTCAACACATTATTTATGAATTTGACATATATGCACCCGTATTCGTTCTTACAAAACACGGGTTTGGGGAAGTCTCGTGCATCCATGCGCGTCTGGTATGTGGCGCGTTTTAGGAGAACTTAAGCCGCACGGGGTGTCCAAGATGGGACCCTATTTACTAAACAAACACCTAACGAGGGCTGCCCCCCCCCCCCCCTACACCACTACCGCTACTGATAAGTGGCACGTTTAATTGGGAGTACTAATGGAGAACAACACATGTGACACAGGTATTAAATGGTTGTATTGTCGATGTTGTAATTATTTTTATTCTTTGAGGCAGAATTTTGTGGTGACATCTGAACTTAACACTTTAATGTTTTAGCTACTTTCTCTAACTGGTCAGTATGTGGGCAACTTACAAACTATTTCGGGCTTCCAAGAAAATATTTTGTCTTCTTTAGAGACCCGATGAGTTTTTAATGACAGAATGATCAACATAACATTGTTCATACAGTCAGGGATTATTGTAACGTGGTCTTTTAATTAATAAATTAACCATAGTTAGCTCGTACGATTCGGATGTGGAATGACCTTCCAGCTACAGTGTTTTCTTTCGTTTGGAATTGTTCAAGAGGTTTATTAGAGGTAGTTAGAAGCTGACAACGCATTGGTAGCGCCCTTGCTGATGTCCATAGGCGGCGGTGACCACTTTCCATCAGGTGGCCCGCATGCCTGTTTGCTTGCCGTATTACACAAAAAACAAAGTTTTCGGGTTTGCCGCTCATCTTGGTTTAAGAATCTGGTCATCTTCGCGGTAATGTCCCGGTTATGTTTTCTCGCGCGAGGGCGCGGGGTTCGCCTTGTCCACGATCCAGGATTTGGCAGATCAGGTAATTACAGCCCCATTATTGCCACCTGACATCCGACACCCTGTTAATAGGGAAACCTGACCAGATTGGATCATGGTTACACATTCAGGCGACTGAATGTGCAGGTTTCATCCAGATGTTTTCCCTCACGGTAAAAGTATCTGTTAGTGTTCAACTAATGTATATAACTCAAAAAAGAGTCATTGGTACATGGCGGCACTGGGGTTAGAACCCGGTACCTCAGGGTACGGTCGGACCCCATCGTCATGCCACCGACTTTCAGGCCGATATTTCGACACAGTTGCATGCATCATACTAACGGGTTACTCGTTAATCAATGTACGCGGTATAAACCCGTATACAACATTTTAAAATTGTAGTTAAATAGATAGTCTAAAACAGTATTTACGTTAAATCCACCATGTCTACTATGAGGAGCTACGGGAAAGTGCTATCCGTAACTCAGAGACGATGACATCGGTACGGGAAGTAAGTTTATACGTATATGACTCGTAACTACCGACCGAACCTAAAGATAATCCCTGAAAAGGTCCCTGCAGGGAATGTGTTGATATAATATCTTGTTATTATCCTATTTTAACATAGTATTGGACAAAATGTTGTACCTTTTCATGTAAAAGCAATCCCAAACGCCAAATGAACTGCGCCAAGAACTATGCGAGCCCTCATCCTGTTTCAGAAGCCCATCATAAAAACTTGTTGCATCACAAGCAGTTAAAATGAAACGAATTCTGCTAAAGTGCTCAACCACTTAAACTCGGTACGTATTAAACTTCCACCTCTGAAACAGTCCCGTAAAAAGGCTTTTGCGGAAAAACGTCGAATCTACGACACGGCTAAGCGCAGGCAGTTAGCGTTAACGATTATTGCAACCGCCCCCACTATTTTGCCTAAATGACTCGTTTTTCATGATAACACCGTGAGATCTCTTTTCAGCTCTCTCGAACAATGAATGTTCTATTCAGGTATGAAAGTTTTATGGAACTTTTACTTTTATCCTTTCTTTCGGAATGGCAAAAATACATGTGTATTACCGGGTTTTGGTACCACGGTTTGTATTGTATTTACCTCGATAGCGGCACCAGTCTACTCGTGACCATGACGCATGCAACTGCGTCGAAATATCGAGGAAAAAACAATTCGAACCGTGGTAACAAACCCGATAATATGTGCAGTGAAAGTGTAGTGAATAACCACGAAAGTCTTGAAACCTAAAATACTTGTAACTTAAATGTTATGAGACATTGTCGGTGTTACCATGTTTTTGAGCAAATGAGGCCACTACTACGTTCGAATGAAACGCTATCACGAAGTTTAATTTTTGGTAATTTTATAGAGGCTATAAAATAACCTATAGGCTTAAACCAAAAACATCTAGAGGTGGAAATAAACATCTGACGGAAAGTACCTACTGCTGACACTCCGCTTTTCGGTCCCAGTTGCTTATTCGCTTCATTAATGGCTTTCATGCCCAATATCACAAAATATCATACTAAATTAAGCCAACCCCACGGCCTTTAACATTATTTTTAAGTAAAGCGGTAAGTCCCGGCTCAGAGGCTGCCGGTAAATCTACCAGCTAAATATACCGCTTTCATAGAAATTAAAAGAGTGATATTGTTTTTAAAATTAAAAATCTGGCCCGCATTTTTGGAAAAGCCTCCTTGCCGGTCTGCCAGCAGGAGGGCCGTAAGCAGGTAAGGTTGGCTTAGCCCTAGTAGAATGTAATATTTTTTTTCAAGATTTTCACTACAATAAAAAGTATAATTAAAAATAATAATTATATTCTATTTAGATAATCTACCGTCTTTTAGCTTCAAGACCGACAAATAATATTTGTAAATTTATTTACTATCCCTTAAAATGTTCTCCCTTCCCATAAACTTAAGAGCTTTCCGAAGGGGAGTGAAAACGCGTTGTCAGCATGCAATACTTACGAAACATTTCTTTCAAATTGGGAAGGGGTTAGTACCTTTTGCAACTAAGGTGAAGGTTCGAGACTGTTCATGTATGCGATAGTTTTCGCCGCAGCGTTACCACACGCTCTTCATTAAAGCTGACAGGTTTGATCGGCAAAAAAATACATAAATTTCAATCAAAAACACAAAAGTACCATCAAGGCTTCACAATTTACTTGGAAAGCAATTTCGTACTACCACTACCACAAGTTCCCTCAATCCAGCGCACAATCGCCATGCAAAATTCTGGCGCCAACCCGGAGCCGTCGCACCAATTTAATTCAACCCCCTCCGCTAGCGTTAACGCGACTATAACGCGGAAGAAAGTAGTGCAAGGAGCGCGCATAAAGGTTTTTAATTTGTTCGTGCGAAGTTGCAGGGCGGACGGCGAATGTTTGGGCTATTACTGGGCCGGCGGCGCCATTACATGGGCCGTTAGGGCCCCGGAGGTACGTGTCGGATCCGCGCCCTACTAACTGGGAGACGTGACCGGCCTGCTGACGATGATCGCGAGCCGGCCGCCCAAAAATGCGCCAGCCCCCGATTGTATGTGTTTAGGCTGAGGCACCTGAATGCGGAAAAATTCGAGGGTATTACTGCTATATTATGCAACTAAGTTTAACCCTCCGACCGCTTAACCCATAAAATATCACTTCAGTCCTTCAGAACGCTTAGAACAAAGAAAAGTAAGGACTATTAAATCATATTTTGTTAGAAACAAGAAATATCGTAAATAAAATCTCTTGCGCTTTTCCTGTCGACCTGTATTTACGTATTTACCGATACTTACTAACAAAAAGTTTACCTTTAAAAAGTTGGCAAAGTCTCCTTTAATACTGTTATAAATTTTCCATCGCTTTTTCACGAGCGCTCTATAAAATTTCAGTGGCTGAACAACAACGTACTTCTGATTATTTGATGGCTTTCATAAAATATGATGTTGGATTTTTTATTTATTATTTTATGATGACGGCTTTACTTTAGGCGGTTGTTCTGCAAATATGTATTTACCTATTCTTACTAATAAATCTAATATCGCCTGTCTAACGCTGATCGTTTTGACAGCCCCCTCCTGCAATCCTCTCTAAATCTCCACTCGAGTGGGCCAACCGCCTTCAGGTCTTCGAGCAATATATAATTCTGGCTAACAGTTTTGGTTCTCCCACAAATCTCCACATTTTGGAAGATATTTGGGCAATTCCCATTTTCACATTTATATTTTTTGGAATAGGTTTTCTATACTTTGGGAGCCACGTTTTTCTTTATTAATATTTTGGCCTAGAGAGGCACACGGGCGGACAGTCCACCTGATGGAAAGCGGCCACCGTCGCCCAGGACATCTGCAACCTAAGGGGAATGGATGCGATGCCGGCCTTTGAGGTACAATAAATAAATTAATCAATTAATAATTTTGAGGTAAAATATAAATTGATTCCAACAGGCACAGCACTCACGCGCGCATGGTGGTCAGCGGCGGGAACGCGATCTACGTCGTGGGGACCTTCAAGCATCTCGGCGCTGACGCTGACTTCAAGGTAACTACTACGCGGGAGGCTACCCCTGGCATTATGACGTCCCACGAAATAGACCTACTGAGAAGATTTTAAGATAACCCAGAAAACAAATAGTTGTAAACGGTCAAAGGCTGCCGTAATGCTGCATCGTAATACCCAAATAACCGCTGTTATAATGACTTATCTCTCTAAGAGTCTTAAGGGCATTAAAATTTAATAAACATTGAAAGACAATCTGTGGCGCATATTCATAATTCTGTGTATGAATTGCAGTTAGACAACAAACAAAGGGTCGATTTCTCGTTTTCTAGCACCTCATTTCAGAACCTTAAAAATTCAAAACTAAATTCGCGAAGGTACTCTTAATTTTATATCACCGATGTTGTGTAATGTATGTTCTAAATGCTTAGGAATAATTTAAGGTATTACAGTAGAGCAACTGCCGTCCGACCCCTGCAGAAAAATCTCACCAGATTGGATGTCGGTTACACAAAACGTGGAGGTTATCTCTCAATATTTTCCCTCATCGTAAAAGCATCGGTCAATCTTATTAGGACTATCCTCTCATTCATCAGTTTACATCTCCCGCAGCTCTACCTGACCACGAACGTGACGCAGGCAGACTTCAACATGGGGTACACGATGACGGGGACGCTGGAGCGCGGCTGCCGCTCCACCAACACCTTCCAGATGACCCACTTTGCCGTGCTGAGGCGCTGCGACCACGATGGGCATCACCTGAAGAACGCGTAGGCAGCTGCTGTCTCCATATGTGGATACCTCAATAGCTGCCATGTTTCGCATGGGGCACCTCCATCGCTGCAACCTTACAATTGGGGGACGGTAAGGGGTGTCTACCGCCATCAATATAATTATTAAAGCTCATTCAATAGTGCGTTCATAGTTCCTCGCAATTTCGAATACTGGTAATGGGTCTTTCTGATCGGTGGATTAGGAAATATTAGTTTTGTAAATCAGTAAAGTGTAAGGAGGAGTTAAGTCCATCGACTCGATAAAAAAAATCAGTAACTAGTCAGTTTTACCAATGAAAAAGGTATAAAGGCATTCCAATTTATAAAAGTTTCAAAAATCTGGACTTTCGCACCGTTTTCGTGCACATTTTGGTCAGTGATGCTCCAAGACTCTGAATACAAAATGGAAATTACTATTACGTGATAGTAAATTTGACATAAACTCTATTCGTGACATTTCGAATTTGTTGATAATATCGTAGGACATAAATGCTGAACGAAAAGATTGGGGACGGGAAGCCTTTTGAGCTCCCGTACTCAAGTGTAACTTTCAGAAACCAGAAAACTTAATGTCGCATTTGCGAATTCATTCGACGACAGTAATTGTTGCAGATTGTTTACAAAAATAAAAGGTTTTTGCCCATTTCTGCGAATTAGACTTCGATGTAATTTATACGTAACGCATGGGCAACGAACCCACTTTTTAGGTATATTTAAACGTCCGTAATGATAAAGAGCTGATGTTGTGCTTAAATTTAGGTTAGCTTATAAGTAGTATAGGACTATTGTGACCGATCTCAGACTCGCTAGTCACTTAGGTAACATTTTTAAGGAATAAAATATTGCTAAGCGATATTGTGATCTCAATTTTAAATAGTCGTAAATCTCGAAATTCTTCTAGTCGAGACATTTTATAAATGTATTTTCTGTGGATATCAAGAATGCTGTGTTGGATGTAGATGTATATAGATACGGTTGACGTACAGTATGTACGGAAATCGTGCTTCTAGTCGCTTAGTTGTATATGTCGTTATTTTTGTATAGAATACAAGCACGTTTAATTGTAGCACCGGATGTTATTGTTACTTTTTTTTTGTATATCTGTGGTAAAGTTAAGCCTCACAGGATTAAGCTAAATTCCTTGTTCATTCCGTTGTCTAGAGCCAGATTTACCGGGCGACATCGCCGTCGCGTCTGAAATAAAAATTATGCGCTGAAATTTTTCCGTGAATGAAAAATAAACTTATTCCCGTGTTCATCGCGAAATTTAAATTGGTTTTAAAAATGGCTGCGAGCGTAATCCGGGCTCCTTCTCGTCACGGTTCATCGAGCAAAATAATAATATGTTGGCCGCCCGGCCGCTGCCCGCGGTGCTCCATACTGCAGCGATACAAAATCATAAATCTAATTTTCGGTCTATCTGCTAAAACCTTATCTCGGTGAACCGCTCTGCCGCGTGCCGGTCTTTCATGTTGTAATATTATTAATAATAAATCGTTGCATTAGTGTGTTCCCCGAACTGTAAACCTGAACTCTCTCAAGGCTGTCCGTGAGTGAATAGGCTGTTTCTAATACTTCACTTCACCTCAAACTCAAACTAAAAAAAAATTCTCGGCCGCATCATTGCTTCCCATCAGGTGAGATGGCGGTCAAATACCTGCCTAATATATTATAAAAATAATGTACGTAAGAATGGCTCCGTTTTCACAATCTTACGGCAACATCATTGATATAGGTTGATAAGGGGTGACATATATGAAGTATCATCAGTGCAATATATAATAATATATTCTTCGAGAAATTCACGCAGCCCAAAAAGCTAAGCAAAAAATATGTAAAACGGGTGCTGGTTTCACATCATTGGAATCGATAAGAGTGTACATTTTTTTAACGTCTTAACCAAAAACAACAACTCTATTTTAAACTAGAACCTTTATTACTAAAGTAAAGGGTAGTTTTACTTGAACTGTTTAATGTATTCACACCCTGTTCTATGTATAAATGTGGACAGTAGTGGTAAGGGGTTAACCGTAAAAGGTTAAACACAAACGTCCAGTATCGCACTCCCTCCAGTGTTTTCACACGACATTTTTGTACAAAGTTACTCGTAACTTATGAGGACTGTTTAAATGAGCACCATCGTAGGTAGCTTTGAGGGTCCGATGACACCAAACAAAGTTTTCAGAGAGCAGATCACAATGGAATTTATGCTCACAGAATAAGGTCTATTTTTGTATTACTTATATATTTTACGCGCCCGCTCCGCTTTCCAAAAGGCGCGATACAAAAATGCATACGTTTTATTTTGATCTGCTCTCTGATGACTTAAGTTGCTGGATTAAGCAAAGGTGTAATAGTTCCCTTATTTTTTCTGTAAATGATATATTTCAGGTACTTCTTAGATGAGCTATCATTAGAGATTATGATAAATATTAAGGCTCCCTTTTACATTCACATCTGTGCTCATTTAAATAGTTCCGATTTAATGGGCTCCTATTCGGCTATAAGTGCTAAGTGTTTAGATGTAGTAGTAAATGTCGATTATCATACACAATACCTGGATTTAATTGTAACTCTGTAATAAATGGATTTTTGTCGTTTATTTGAAATTTCTATATAGTCAGCTACGTATGGTAGAGAAGGTAATGTTATTAACATTAATGGTCACTTAAGGTTTTCAATAATTATTTCTAGAACATTTCATTCCATTTAATTTACGTAACCCTTTGAACTATGTATTTTTATATAATATATGCAATAAGTAAAAATTCCATTCTACACACTGTGTACTACCTAGACCTAATTAAGCGTAGTAATCCTCTAAATAAAAAAGTAGATTTCTTATTCTTATAATAGAGGTATGAGCTAGCCTGAGAATTTTCTTTTGGTCTACCACCTTATCTGTGGCTTAGCAAAATGCATGCGGGCTATTGTATATTTTTATAGTGGTGGTAGTCATAGAAATTGTAGTGGCAGGCTACTGTTCTTTAAAATGTGAATTGTACGTTTACATACTATAATTGGCAGCATATACCTACTGCTTTCCTTCAGATGAGCTGAATACTAGTTTGATACCGTAAGTAGCCGTATTTTAAAAATTATCGATGTATTTCTACTCGTGTATTTCAAAACCAGATGAATAAACTTATATTTGTAAAACAAGTGCCAAAGACAATTTTAGGGAGCTTTTTTGTCGTAAGTTATAATTATAAAATGTTATGTGTAAGGTACTCTGTAAATACATTTTGCTTCATAAATGTTGTCTTTCGTATGGAATGACGCCAACAATAAATTGCATAAAAAAGGGAATCTTTTATTTATTTAACATAGCCACCCTTATATCAAAACCTGATACTAAAAATATAGGTTCTTAAACTCATACAACATTTATCTGCATCTAAATGTCTAAGTGCGGTGAGTAACTGCCTGTGTATAACATGCAATACGCCGCGCGGCGTGCTGCACGATGGGGCAAAACTTGTTACACGTCGCACAATTTGTATGCAAATACATTGACAGTTGGCGAAATGGCACACTGTGCAGCGCGCCGCTCGATGTACTGCATGATGGAGCAAACCCCACAATCCAAGACCGAAATGTTAAAAACCTAGAAAAAAAAAAATACGAGTATCTCGAAAAATTTCAAGATGAACCTCCCGCAAGCCTTCGGCACTGTGCGGTTTTCTTCAGCCTGCCACTGACTGTGGACAAAGCACAGCCGAAACCTCTGACTCTTCTCTAGAAGAATGAAATTTTGCATGGAGGTTTCTTAAATGGCGTAAGTGAGCACTAACAATGAAATGGAAATTCACTTTTAATGGAGTTAAAGTCTGTATGAAACTTTTGTTTCTTCAATGAATTTGTCTCCTAAGAACGTTAGTATCAATATCCTGTGCCTAGGGGCGTGAATATGCAAAGGGAGGCTGACTGTAACTGATAGGTCTAAAATGTAGAAAGTTTTCGAATGTTTCAGTATGACGTAAGTGAGCACAGAAGTTATTTATGGAAATTCGTCCAAGGGGGTGAAATACGGAGTGACGACTGACTGCTATTTACATATAACGCACAGCCGAACTCACTGGTTCAGAAGCTTAGAATTTTAAATGAAGGTTTATAAAATACATAAATAAATATATGTGGATAAACCGTGCCGGAATGGTTTCGTATATGAAGTATAGGTATTACGTAGTAGGGGATGAAAGTGAGCACGAAAGTTTTATTCCTTCAAGGGATTTTCTAGTGACTTCGTACAATATCCTGAATACAAATAATTAAAAAGGTTATTTAACATTTTGTGAAGGAGATGAGGGTGATACTAGTAAATCTATATAAATAAAGATAATACTTCATCTAAGCCCTAAAAGCCCGGGCTAAGGGCAAACTAGTTCAAAAAATCGTAACAGATAAAGATGCAGTGTCACAAACTTATCTGGCCCAAAACGGAATTAAATGTAGCCATTTTGAAATGTTATTTTGCTGTCAACAACAGCGACGCCGTCACTTGTGTGACACTGTACACCTAGACGTTATGCGCAATTGGTGGGCAACCCACAGACATAACAGACTAAACACAAATCACAAATATTCCCTGCTCGCTCGCTCTACAATGATTATGAATCTTGCTATCCCGTTTTTTCATCCATTGGAATAAGAACACGGAAAATGACCCGCGCAATGTTTTGAACGTTCGACATATTGCTCGAGGGGATAACGACCTGACGTTATTTTCTGAAACATCGATGTAAATTGTATAATTTCCTAATAAAATTTAAATCAAACCATTTCAAAGATTGTAATTTTGTGTGTAATTTAGTGCACATTTATGTGAAAGCGCAAAGTATGGAAATACACCTGGATTATCCTTTCATCGGTAAGTAAACATTCGTGGTCGCGGCGATCCGAAATAAATTTTAGAAATTGTGACAAAAATATGCATCGAAATAGTGTAAATTTGCAATCATTGAAATGCTTTACCTTAAAACAACATGCCATTAAAGATAGATTTAAAATGATTGGCAAATTGAGTAATATTTCGGTGTCTAAATAGGTACGAAAATAGTTTGATGGTAACAGGGTCGGACTTAGTATTTATTGTATAGTATTTTATTACTCAAATCTTGTGAATAGCGGTCCACAATTTTATATGTATCAGGGTTCCATACCAAAAATGTACCTAAATGACATTTTAAATGTTCAGACATTATATGAAACAACGGATTAATCGCGTATTTACGTTTATTTACATAAATATTTGTTTTTCTAGGTTTCCTAAAGACCAGACATGGTTATCTCTGGGTTACAAATTGGAAGTGCTGCGTTGTAAACATTTTGAAGAACAAGATAATAATTAGATGCAAGTCCCTTCTGTCCTGCTCCACCAGCATTATATGAATTTTTACTGAAAACAAAGAATATGCTGCTTGTTTAATATATTAACATATCTATCCTTTTCATTTATTTTTTTTCATGACTATGTCCTCTAGAGGGCATCATATTAAATTTGTGAAGTCACATAGGCCAACCTGTGAACAATGAAGACGCTTCTAACTATAAGTAAGTAGGTAGGTACCTACTTAGTTTAGCAGTTATGAGGCAAAAAATAAACATTAATATCGGTCAAAATCATAACCCGCCTTTTTGCAAAAGTAAGCACTGCCGATTCACGGTATGTAGGATCGAGAGATCGAAAAGACGGGGGTAGGTATCAGGGCATGGCTTTGATTCACTAGACACCTTACCTTTTATTATAATGTCAATATTAAAATATAAGGACAAGCTTAAAAAAATTGCACATTCATCTGGAGCGAACAACAAGTCAGATTTGATTGTGTTCGTTACGAGTAGAAAGTCGTAGCAAAATATAACTCATGGTGAGTTATATTTTACTGAAGATGGGCTGCCTTGTTCCGTCCCTGCATTTGCATTAGTGTGTGTGTTATAGAGATGTGTGACATTTTGTCTCGTATTTAAACTCTAAATGTACTCTCTGCTTCTGTATATAAAATTTTTTCTCTATGGGGCAACCATACCATGCACCGATTTTAGGTGGGGTTGAAAATTTACATTAATAGCTGCCCCAATATACCTTTTCCTTAGAATTTCCTCTAGCAAGTCTTTCAGCTTCAACAAGGAGATCCCTGGATAGGTATTAACTGTCCTTGACATTTTAACTGTTCCCGCTTCGACGTCACCGCTGAGAGTAAACGCCGCAATTTACTCTCACGCTTCTCCTACGTAATTGAAGAGGCCGTCAGTTCCAAACTGAGACTGAGAATGACTGAATATAACTGTGCTGGCAACACTGATAACTTTGTCAGCGCAGCGACTAATTAGCGAGTGACACGGCTCCGAACAAAGGCGACGAAGATTAAAATATGTTAAGCACCGCACGCCTCGGGTAAACAAAAGCCACGGCGTAATCCTGATAAGGCGTAACTCGGCGTAAGACGCTCCTCGGGCGCGCGAGCCAGTTTAGATCGCGCCCAAGATTCCGTCCAGTGTTTTCCACAGTATCCAGGGTAACGGCTTCTTTTCACCAGTAATTGTGGCAATATATTCACTTATCTGGAGGGCTTAATCCTTCCCCAGGTGGCGCGCTAATTCTGCGTTATCTTGCGTTAATTTCCCGCCATAATCACGCCGCAAATTGATTGCGGTGCCCGCCCCCACGGCGCTGCCTCAGCAGAAATTGAATTTTAAAAATACAAGGTTTTAATGCGTCCGGTAAACATTGTTTGCATTTTAAATTGTATGCCGCATATGATTATGCATTTTTGGAGTACGAGAGAATAATATTATAGTAAGAAGTTAAGCCAGTTACAATCAAGACTGACAATACTTTAAACATGAGACTTATTAATATCTAGACTATGCGCCTGGGACTCCTGGGACTATATCCATAAAAAGATAATAACCCACATTTTTTTATGCTTCGCAGTGACAAACAACCAGACAGCCCACTAAATGGTAAGCATTACCTATCGCCCATAACATCTACGATTCATGCATTTACGTCACAGGCAATAAAAATGCAGAACCGCAGGTGCGTTGTCACTATGATGACTAAGAAATGCCTCATGCCTGTAATTGCGCTGGCCACCTTATCCTTCAAACCGGAACACAACAATGCAAGCACAGTCGCTTGGCGGCAGAAATAGTTAAGTCACCCAGGTGTACCCCTTAGGCTTGACAGAGTCCTACCACCATATGTATACATAATGATAAACATATGATGTCATAAACATTTAATATCAAAACAAACTGGCCTATCTCACAATAGAATTTCGATCTTGTGCCGACAGCACAATACCGCCATCGCACCACCCGCCGTGGGCTGAGTGCTCATCGCCACTACGTAGACCAGCACTATGTTGGTCTCCACGAGAAGGTTCGAAAGAACGTTTCTCACTCGTACGATTCGGATGTGGAATGAGCTTCTGGCTACAGTGTATCCTTTGGACTAAGGGATGGGATCCTTCAAGAAGTATATTAGAGGTCTCTTAAGACACGGGAAACGCATTAGTAACTTCTCTGGTGTTGCTGATGTCCATAGGCAGTGGTGACCACTTTCCATTAGGTAGCCCGCTTGCCTATTTGTCTGCCATATAACATAAAAAATACATAATAATATTTCCATCTGGCTGCTTACCGTTGAACGGATCGTAAGTTAGATGGCGCTAATGAGGCTTAAGGACAGAAACAGCTACCGTAAAATGATGAATCTATTCCAGTCAATCATCATCATCACAACTCATAACTCTCCACTGCAGGGCTTAGCGCCTCTCCCACGAAAGGCGATGTTATTGCCATAATCTCCACGCTTGGCAGGCGAGTTGTACATCGCATTGTTATAAATATAACTATGGAAAACGCTGCTTCCCATTTGCCAGCCTACGTAGTCTAGATCTATTGCCTCGAAAACATGAGTTGCCTTATACGACACCCACGAGTGTAAGGGGTTGGTGCTATTCTACTCTGCCGGACACCACACGGCCAATGACAGGGCTTTATTGTGCCAGCAGACCTTACGCAGTAACGCCATCTCGTCGATTTCGGAATCACTAAAACCGTCATTGAGCTCCAACGACCAACGACCCATAATTTTTATCGTACCGTCTCATTCGACTGATTAATAGGAACGAGGTGAACTACCGGCGGTATCGGAGACCGGAGCCGAGATCCGGCAAACGGCAATTGCCAAGCACAAACGCTCGTTACATAGACGCGATTAATATAATTCCCTAATTTATACGCGACAAGGGACGCGGCTCTGCGCGGTTATTGGGCCTAAGCGCGGCTTTCAATTACATACCCACGGCAACACTTGAGGAGATAATGGTAGGGATGCGCCGCGACGAGATTAGTGGGGCCGAGACCACGATTAGTCTCCAGAGGCTGTATACAAGCAAGATAGGTAAGTTATGTAATATTTTGTATAGATATAGACAATTTTTGTCCGACGTCTCGGCTGCTGAAGTAATTATGTATAGGTAATAACGAATACAGCTGTTATTATAATATTCCAAATAGTCTATCTTTTATCGATTCATGTGCCAGCACGTATGGGATTAGCTATTGTAATCAAACAAAGTGCTCTATGTGACTAGTTAGCTATTGAATATATTATAAATTTTTATATAGGTTGTTAAAAATGCGTACCGTAACCTAGACGTAATCTAGAATGTAGTCTAATTTGTTATGATATATTAATCTCATATTGTTATTTATACCATTTAAGTGGTCAACGGTTACAGTACAGGACGTTTGCAGTACCAGGGACCCAAAGGCTAAAAATCGTTTGAAAAGAGGATTTTTAGTCTGTGCTCTCAGTACTAATAATGTTAACGAGTGAAGTTATATAAAAATAGATGCACTCCCACTCTGCTTACAAACAAAAATCCATAAATCTCGGTGTAACATTTTAGTCGTGAAAACGTAACAAACAAGCATCTCATTCAAATCCAAACACATCCTACAAAAATAAAACGTACGGTAGCTGCAAAGGATATTCTTCGAACATCAAAAATGTTTATGTACTTTCCACGTCAAGACTCCGGATGTTTTACGAGGACCTGCCGAGAATTTGTCTCTCTATAAACTGTTTATTTCCTCGATTTATTTAACCTACATACGTTACTTGAAATCTACCGTACCTTCCCCAGTTTTGCTGGATGTAAGTAAACGGTTTTGCGATAACTTTTGCAAGTTAATTTCAGTTACAAGCGTAAAATGTATCATGAAACAAAATCACTGATTTTGTAGATATATAAATAACAAGTGGACCCAGCGCGACTTCACTCGCATACACCTACGTTACCGATATCTAAAATTTTTTCATGCTTATAAACCTTCCTCTTGAAACACTTTTCACTCTTGATTGTTGAAAACCGCATTAAAACCTGTTGTGTAGTTTAAAATATCTAAGCGTACACAGATTTAGACAGCGGGAAGCGACTTTGTTTTATACTACATAAAGATTTATGCAACCACACTTCGGTATCAAAGAGCCTAAACACGATGCAATCACATCACTAGTTTTTAGGAGTACTTTTACGTTGTTCCTAATGCTCGGTTCCTTCGCCAATGAGTGTTGTAATTAACTTTCCTCGGGAGAACTTGATTAAGAAGCGAACACCTATTTATTTTTGTTACACCAACTCGGCGGCCATTTGTGGGCCATTTAAGTAATTGCTCCTTTGGGGTGGTTTATTTGACGGTGTACCAACAAAATTGTAGCAAAATAAACAGAATTTAACCATAAGAATCGAACGTCGCAACATTAATTTAGTCGAAAACGCTTCTTAAATGCTATTTTAGGACCCACCCATTACACCTACCTTAAAGCAATAAATAATGACTTCGCGGAACGGTTTATTTCTGAGACACTTTTACATCCAAACACGAGTGAACACGTCGTAAACTAGACTCTACATAAAGTATTTGCGGTTCCAATGTATCCAGATACAATATTTCACGGGTAAAGTCGACATTCACTTGAGCCCAGGTACCGCACGTAGCTTGCATTATTTGTCTAAAACACATATCCGTGTTTAACTTTACGATAATGGTATATTAGAGAATGCACGTGCAGTGCGCACCTTTAGCTTTAATTTAGTGCTCTACGTGCAATAGAGTTAGCACTCTATGAGGCTCTCCCGCTACCTTATGAGTTTGCGTGTAGAGTTAGCGGGCTTGCCGGACGGCTTTGGTGGGTGACAGTGATATTTTATAGTATAAGCTACAGTTACATAGAACACAATGTGAAGAATAGGGACCGATGCAGCTGCGGTAGGTGAAAAAAAGAAACAATGATATTATTGTCTTTCAGGTAGGTAGGATACTTACTTAGAAATAGCGAGGTGGCTATCAAATATACATAACACATCACTAACACATGCATTAGCCTCGGTTATTTAAATAAATAACCTCAAGTTATTACAAGTATTCTTTGTCATCTTAATGGATTCCACCAAATTATACAGACAAAAAGAGTATACTACCTCGAATCTTCAATATACGCTGAGTAAGGCGGCAATCGATTTCGTACTAATACTCGCTGGCAGCGTAACGCGGAATTACCAACTGAATGAACGATAACAAGTAAAAATTTAAATAACATCTCAAATGAAAAATATATTTACATAACTAGCTTTTATCGCGCGATATTGTATCTACTCATCAAGACCATTATAAAGGTATCTATATTATAGGTATCTATATTGCGTTCATTGGGTTTCATGACCACCATCCGACTCCATCATCAGAGCAGCTCCATGGTACCATATTAATACATTGTCATCCAAGTTACATAGGTATACCAAATTTCAGTTTAACCGAATACCAAAAAATTGTCGTAAAATTGTTTGCAAATTTTAACGGACGACTTACAAACACATAAGAACAGTGCAAATTAAATGAAAGATTGTATAAAATTTAATAATAACGTAATCTTGGCGTCAATATCTCTGTTGTGCTCTTGTTGGGCTCGGGGTCCGCATTGACCACGATCAAGGATTTTACAGGTCAGATAATTTCAGTAGAACAACTGCCATCTGACCACCGTGACCCTGTTTTCATGGGAACCTGACCAGATTCCAGACCATGACCAGAAGTCATAAAAAGTCAATGGTACATGGCGGCACTGGTAATGGCACTCGGTACCTCTCACTTACTAGGCCGACCCGCTAGTCAAAAGACCACCGACGCTCCTACTTTTAAAAAGTGTATTAAGTATTAGAGGTAATGGTGTTTTTGCGTTCAGTTGAATGAACAAACCAAATACATTCTGTAGATTCTTTCTACGACATCGAACCCGCAATCTCCGGCAGTAACCTTTTATGCTTCAATCACCCGACAAAGATTACGGATCGAACCTTTAAATAAAATGTAGCAAAGGTAGCCACCAACATCTACGCACCCAATGAAGGTACGGTTAACAAAATAGCCGGCTAGTGCTCTACATTGGCGAGCATCTCCTTTTCAGGGCACGTAGAGCGCCGTATTTGCTGACAGTAATCTTGAAGACTTGCCAGCTCGCCGCCCGCTCGAATATATTGGACCTTAGACCCTAGGGACCGAAAACATCGCGCGCCGCTTACTCTATCTGCGACTCTAACATGGAGATGTAGAGTCGAAAATGTAGAGGGTAGAGCGTTGATGGGAAAGGGCTGGGCAATCGAAAGGCGCCTATTTTAAGGGCAACACATCGCTTTACTTGTAATTTGTATCGCACGTGAGGTGAATGGACGCTGCCAGAGACTTCAAGATCCGCCCCATTGGGCGCATACTTACTTGTTCATTGTATGGGCGCGTATTTGTAATTAGATAAATACTAACGTGTCTAACAAATTATGCTGAAAAGTACGTGTTTCAGTGTCATTTGTTAGGCACGTTAGTTCAGAAATTAAGTAAGTTACCTGACGAAATATTTGTGCTATTTTTCGTCTCTATGGAAATATTAATAAATGGAGAAAGTTGCAAGCGACGATGCTTTTGACACCGCGCCGCTTTTTTGTTTGATGGTTTATGTTCATGGAAAAGGCAATAATTTCGACACAAAAATTACATTAAGTTTTATTTTGTCAATTTTTCATTTGGTTGTAATAATACTTATAAATACCGCTTTCATATCGGACAGGATTTTCTCTTACAGCCTGTATTCTCAGTTATTTTCCCAATTCGCTATTACAAGTTACAAAAACCGCCCTCTGATACCCCTATTACGTATTTACATCATAAACAGAAATCGCAAGATGCGTGCGAGTGAGTGGTAAGAAAAAAATGATTTACAAAGTTTCCGTAGGCACCCCGAGGGCGAGGCAATAAAAAAAATCGGGCAATCATATTTTATCGGGAAACCTATTGGCGGTGCGGGCTGGATGTTTACGTGCAAAACCTCGATCTCCCTACAGATACATAAAATGGCTTGTTCGGCTTGTTAGCAATAACAAGCCTACCTTTCGATTTATAGCCAGTGACGTAGCTAGGAAGTACGGGTTGGCAATACAAAAGTGTGAAGTATTGTAGTTTTTTAGAAATAAATGTAATTATTTTATTTTGTACAATAAACTCTTCCCATTGGTATATGTCCCTGGCAACTGTGTCTACAACTACTTAGTATGTACTTGTACAGCTTCGATGGATTAATTTTCTTATTCGTTGCGCATATTATTTTGTTTTTAGTTTATTGTTGGCTTTTAATCTTTGCCGGTGTGCAGAATTTTATGTGTTTCATGATCATTATAATCTAGGCGCCTTCAAGGCTAAAGTGAATACGCTGTTCCTAGACAAGCATGCTCCATCATCGGCCGAAACGTCACTTACCACCAGATGGAATGCCTGGCTAGGCTAATTACAAAAAAAACAAAATTAATATGATAAAGTATTTATATATAGTGAAATCAACAAAGACAAATGCTCACTTATTAATATAATTACAGTAACTGCATAATTTCCGCTATGAAAGGACCGTAATTTTGTAAAAAGAAGCTAATAGGTATTGAAAAAAAATTTCGATAAAGGGCACATCTCCATAACCCCAGAAGCTCCAGTCTACACAAACTAATAGCCCGCAATCTAGGGAAAGCCCGAATATTTTTGACTGTTGATATAGACTCACTATACACAATTGAGAGAGCCAATATAAATAAAATAAAATTAGAAGTTCTGAGCGGAAAAATAGACAAGAAACTCTCATATATAATACTATGGCAGAGGTCTCAACTCAATTCATTAAAACAATAGGGTTAAAACTGGCGTTGACTTAAAACTTTCGAATCACAAAAGGCAAAAAAAATCCTTACTACATCTCTGTCAATATTTTGCCGTTACCTAGGCTTTTTTATTCTTGGCTTGATTAAAATGACTGTAATCAGCCACTACGTTGGACGAGTCGGCCGTTCGGTTTGCTTCATTTCAAAAATCAACTGACGAAATGAGAATTCTATTTAATATTACTTTTTTATTATTTTAGAATTTTGTTATAAACAAAACTGATTTTACTGACTGAACTTGATGTGATTAGCGAGTACAGAATCACCATTAAAATGCAATTAAACAGGAATATACCAATAAATACTTGGTTGCAGTCATGGAGGTCAGATGGCAGGTGCTCCACTGTAATTACCTGATCTACCACATCCTTTATAATGGTCAAAGCGGACCCCGGGCCCTCGCATGCGAGAATACAGCCGGGACATTACCGCCAAGATGATTTTTATTTGATACAATTAAATACTTGGTTACATGGTCAAATATGTCCGAACCAATTAAGGGAAATAAAGTAAAGGCAGCCAAATACCCAGAGCTTGGGTTCGAACGCGGTCACATTTGCACCTTATACAGTGTTACTCCCGCATTTCGCCCATGGGATTTATCGAGGTGATTCCCTACACGTGACGCGTGTAGCTACAAGCTTCGACTACATCAAGGTGCAATATGAGAGGATTATTACTTATTCCATCTTATATCGCTTTATCGCACGCACCGCGCCACTGAATTATATTACTTGGCCACAGATAAAATAATATTATTGGTTAGGCTAATGCTTCTTGTATTGTGGGTTTTATACATAATTTTAATAATAACATATATTAGTACAGGTGAATATTGTAGTCGATGTGGATTTATTTCAAAACTCAAACCGGAATTATGTGAATACGATTAATTATGCATCGTGAAGCTGAAATTAACGGATTTCATGATAATTGTATAATCTAAAAATGTATGAGTGTATTGTATGTTACGTATGGACTCCGAAATAGCTGGGTACCGATTTTAGACATCTTCTTTATTTTGGAAATTACACCAATATTTATGAAATTTTCAGGCAATCTTCAGATTTGCCCAGCAGGTGATCTTATGAAGTTAGATCAAAGGCAGTAGGCAGGCTGTGACCTCTCTTTGGTGTATTTCATTGAAATTTCTGCGGATCGCCAGTCTACGCTCCGGATCCGATAGTGACCGGAGATGTGGCGTCAGTCCTTATTAATCTTTAAAAAGCTATTTTAAGGTTCTAGCACGGAATTACAATACCATTATTACATAATAAAATACCAAATAATATTATTATTAACAAAAACGGAAACATATATTCCTTGACGGCAGACGAAATATGGACCTAAATCTTTATTTATTTTTAAACCGCCAGAAATAGGTCTAAAGTTTTAATCGTAATTTCGTGGCTAACACCAGAAGAGCCGCTGCTAGTATGTATCATAATATCCGGTAATAACGAACGTGACCCGACGACACCTTCCGAACTGAGCTGGCAATAATTCAATCAGCGGAGGCTTACGCGGCTCCAGCGTGTTTACCAACATGGCGCCGGGCTGGAGACACCGCCGCTTTTCCTGCGTTCACCTAACTATTAATTTTCAAACACTACACGAGTGCATCGGTTGTCGCAGCTGTTGGAGTACAATCGATTCTTAATATAGCCCAGCCTTACACTATTTAAGTGTATAAAAGAACAAGTTACAAGTAATTTAATTAAACAGGATAAATAAATTCTAGTGGCAGAAACAGATGAGGAGGTCGTCCTCATCCACGCGCACTTGTTTTACACCAGAGTAATATTAATTTATTAATATAATTAATTGGCTTCTGTTGCGTAAACAAGGACCATAAACAAGGGTTCTCGCGCGCGCTGAGGCAAAACCGGGATCGATCCCAAGATGAGGGGATAATGTTGAGGGTAATAAAAATTGAGAAAGAAATAAAAAAAATTGCGAAATTTGCATTCATTCGCATTGCATGCTTTTGAAATCGAAATTTCTCTTACACCTTTCTGGCATTTGAAAATCAGTACCACCATTCTATATTTGAACGAATAAATACGACTACAAACTCCGTGCTCCACATCATATTCGTTCTAAAACTACAATTGAAACAAAACGGCTCTCAGCTGCGGTATCGCGTTTGCATGGCCGATTTGTGTGAAGTGGCTCGGCAGTGTCGCGCGCCGACACCATGAAACTATTGCCCGTGGTGATTATCGCGTGCCTCCGTACAGCAATATGCAGGGACGAAGAGAAAATACTAAAAGGTTGGTTCAATTTTCATGTATTTTGCACTACGTCGATATTTTGTACTGAAATCGCTTTTGTACTCCAATATGGAGATAGTAAATGTAAGCTAAATTCGACCCTTTTATTCAAAGCACCATTTCAAGATAGCATTGCTGTCTAGCAAGTTTACTATTTCTTGTTTACGTAAAATAAATAGCGTGTCTCTCATGTTATTTTCACATTTGTCACAAGTCTCGATCTAATCCAACGACGCTGTCTCGATCTGTAAACAAAAGTAAGTTCGCTTGCAGTGAGTTTAGCTCTTTTGGTACCTCAGGGAGCACTAAAGGTCTCCTAGAGGCTACCAGACAAGGAGCGCTAGACGACCACCTCAGGGCACCACCGCCGGTAGATTTACAACTCCCAGAGCCAATAATGTCCGGTTGCGGAGGCCGCGAGATTTAATGCCCGCCGAATGAACTACTGCTACAGTGTTTTTTACTTCGAACCTTGTGATATTTATCTACACCTTCAGGTTAACATGAAATGAGATTAAGGTGTCTTATTTCCAACTGGAATGAGGATCAATCATATAGTAGAATTTTAGAGGTTTGTTTATAAAATCTGAACGCATTTTCATAACAATGGAACCCAGTGAATGAATTTCTGAAGTCCATTTTGAAATGCTTAATTGATATGAGTTTGAAGGAAATTTCAAGCGCAATGAATATGTGCTTTATTATGTGTTACGTAAGGTTCACCCGGGTGTCGAATGACGTCATCAGATATGCCAAAATCACAGTGTTCTAGCACATACATATATCTTCTCTGCTTTGAAATTTATTTACAGTCATTCACGTGGTATCATAAGCTAATGGAAGTCACTAATCAAAAATGGTGGCTGATCCTTATTTAAAAAATGTTGGTTTTAATTTCAGCTTCTTTGAGATAAATAAATGTGTGTTAACTTCTTTGTAATTATCCGTGGCCGTATATTATGTCTACCTGTCAAAGTAGAGCAGTACCTTCCAAAGTAATAACTACACTGCGAGACCATTTAATGAACAGCGTTTTTTGTTGTCCATTTTCAACACTACTACGCTACGCTCATCCGTCACTACGCTGACATCCCGTCAAGAGTACACAAGCCTCTTTTTTAAGAGAGCTTCATTTCAAGTTGACGTGTCAGCATGTTGATGATTATTATTATCATTGAGAAAAGAGGTATAAAACCGAAAATCAAATTATTATTTAGGAGCGTAGGTATAAGAGCGTTGGTTGCCAAGTGGTTAAGGTATCCGACTCGTAAGTGAGAGATACCAGGTTCGAATTCCACGGCGGCAATTACTCTTTTCGGGTTATGTACATTAGTTGAATACTAACCGATGGTCTTACGGCGAGAGAAACTATCGTGGCAAACCTGCACATTCAGGCGGCTGAAACCATGATCCAATCTGGTCAGGTGCCCCTGGTAGCAGGGTCACGGAGGTCAGATAACAGTCGCTCCACTGCAATTACCTGATCTGCCAAATCCTGGATCATGGTCAAGACGGACCCCGGGCCCTCGTTCGAGAGAGCACAACCGGGACATAAACGCCAAGTTGAGATGATTAGATAATAGAGTAGGTACTTCACTGTTAATAGCAAACACAAATCTTTCTCTAACGGAGAAACTTTCCTCCGGCTCAGCATGCCAGGTATAAAATAAAGAAACAGTAGAACGTCTTAATACAACGAACATAAGTGCGAACACCAATTCGAAGTTGCACGTAACTTCACGCAAGCTTCACTTATTCCTATTCTGGTACATCTGTACCAGTGTAACAAGCTTGCGAGACGCGCCTCTTAATACGTTTTCCCTTGTCAAGTGATCTCAACCCTCATGCCATTCCTGACAGCCTGCTACTGGGCCAACGAAGTATATGACCCTTGCTTCGGCGGCTGCGCTGAGGTCTCCTGCGACAACCCTCGGAACCACCTACGGCCTTGCTACCCCTACTGCGAACCTGGCTGCGTATGCGAGGACCCGTACGTGCGTGATGACCGCACCCATCAATGCGTTTTGCCGCAAGACTGCTCGCCGTAAGTGGTATTTTTCTGGTATTATCCGGTTTGTCTGGCAAGGAGGTAGTACGCCGGATACGCTGTACTTTCTGTGTTTTTGTGATTTTTGTGGAGGAGGCTCATGTCTAATCTTTTAGGGTCATCTGTCATAATAATAGCGATCATGCTTCTGTGAGAATGGCTGCGTCTATGAGACTCTGTACGTACGCGACGACGCAGGCACCAGAGAGAGAGCCAAAGAAGAGTGTGTATGCCTGCTTCGACAGCTGCGCTGACCAACCCACAGACCACCTGCTTCCGTGTTACCCCTAACAAGGGCCCACACATTACACGCCTGGTCGTACCGGCGGCCTGCTGTCCTAGGCCAATAATGTCTACACACTAAAGCGATTATTGCCGGCAATGACCTGCTGCGACGTCTGCGACTACACACTAGCAGTTGGAAGTCGGCAGTTTTTGTAAAACTGAAGGCGCTCGACTGACGGTAGACAGGCCGCCGGCCGACTACCTCCTAATGTGTGTTTATTTGGCCTCAAGGCCAAGGATTGTCCGGCCGATATCTGTGAAGCGGCCACACAATCTGAAACCTTAAACGGAACTGTTAGTGTGTGGCCTTTTGCGAATAACTGACAGACTGATATCGTCCGGCGAACTGTTAGTCTGTGGTGCCCTTAAGGCGCCGACAGCTGTTTCAGTCAATTGAATATGGATGGTCTGAACAATAACTAAATGTTCACGCGTAAGAACGGAGCACGCATGCCACAGTCATCTAGGGAGGTAGCACCTTGGTCCCTGCACGACTAGCACAAGTGTGCTCGCGACATAGTTTGCGCCAGCCTTTATTTTCTTCTCTCGATAGCAAGATGAAAGATATAGCAGTATCTTTATCGTGCCTTTTCTCGCTTGTCGCTCTTGCATGCACATTTGTACTTACCGTGATGTTCTTACACAGCCCTTGTGAGTAGTTCATCAACTACAATCATCATCATTCAGACATCAATCCATCGACCATCCATCCAGCAGTAAATAAACATAATCCATCATTACGAATAGCCATTGCCAACAATTTCGCTTTCGTTGCAGGACGCAGATGGGCATACCAGTTGTCGGCAGACGCAACAGCAAAGCCGTGGCGCAGAAGTACGATACCTTCAGGCGGACCAACCACATAAAACGCAATGGGGAATTCCTAGACCTTGAGCAGGGGCAGCAGATTGGACAGGGCATACCCTCCAACCATGTCGACGATATAGCCTTCCACCCTGGTTCTCTTGGAGCCAGGGTGGAAGGTTCCAAGAGAGCCAACGAAGTTTCTAGAATGGGGAACTACTTCAACATCGTGATAGCGCCGCCGCCAATAAAGGCCTTGCAACCCAGGAAAATGGTATCCGGTGACACTATGTACAGGACGCAAACCGGGAAGCGACTATAACTTTATTACTTACGTGTATTAGTATTTAATATGACTGCTAATTATTATAAACAAAGCTTTATAAAGTAATTGCTTCTTCACGTGATCATGATGAAATCAAAGGGAGATGTCGCGCTGGACGAAGAAAGAATTCGTGGCTTCGAAACATTATATAATGGTCAGCCCTGAACTGTTTCGCTTGGCACAAGACAAAATTATGTTCGTTGAGCTGACGACCCACCTCCAGTAGTAGAGGCGTCGATGAAAATAAACTAAAAAGATTTAATTAAAAATAGCAAAATAGAACTTTTAAGATATTGAAGCGTTTTCTTGGTGGCCCTCAAAATTCTGAAGAAGATGCCTGAAACACATCAACCTATTGTTAGTTAACTAACAAAATATTCTTAGATTTAGTATTATAATAATATAAATGTAATAAATATGTTTGTTATATTATTAATTAATGTGTTTTCTTTTTCTTAATTGAAACCTATGCTATTGTCAAAGGCATTACAAAACAAATATAAAAAGAAGTCGGAGTTGAAACAATTTAGCATTGTGCCTCCCTGCAATACACAAAAAGATAAAAAAGAGTCGGGATCTTTGCCATTCAATAGACTGCATAGTCTGTTGAATAGCAAAGAATATTACATTCCTAGAATATGATATTTAGTAGCTCTTAGTATTACAATGATCATTAAACAAAAACAAATAAATCGCGCCAGCCACTGTTATCGACAAGTCGACGGCACACATCCGTTAGATTGGTTTTTTATTTCCAAACAAGAAAAATCTCGGCTCCCGTTTAGTCAGTGTTTGTGCGTCAAGTGAAAACGTAATGTATGCGGCTTTTTACAAGCCTCGAAATATATGTTTATTACGTGATTCGTAGACTCGGCCAAAATGCGTAAATGGTTGCTGCTGGCGCTCTTGCTATGTAAGTTTGGTTTCAAATGTTTGGATTTGTAATACGTTGATATATGCCCGTGTCTCGTTACTACCGATGTTAGCTCTCACCCCGTTCATCATTTGGTTTTTAAGGTTCCAAACCTCTAAACCTTTGTTGTCCGTCTGTTTGTCCGATACTGCTTTTTCACAGGAACGGGTAAAGACAATCAAATTGAAACTAATATAGGTCCGTATAAACAACAAGATCGGTGATCCTATTAGGCTTTAAAAAATTAATAAGTCAATGCAATAAAAAATGTGTCACCTTTGAAGGGTACTGCCAATAGACCTACAATCCCAAAATTTGACAAGAAATGAGGTCTTATAGCAAAAGTAAAGGAAACAATATTTTAATTTTATGTTTATGTTTGGCAAAATCACACTCGGCTTCATCTCAAGATACCGCTGATGGGATCTGCGTGCAACGGAACCCCTAATACATTTTTGAAAACGTTTTATCTTTAAACTCTTGTCGTTATCAGCGGATCTACAAAAAAATTGCTAAGTATATAGCTAAGCTATACACAACAGCGCCACTTTTCATCACTACTAAATGTAGAAACAGATTAGATGTACCTACGGTGGCATAGTTTAACACAATACTAGAAGATTGACACCTTAATGTACCCGTGACCAATGACCATGATAATGAAATAGTGATCGAAAATAGGTACAATGATAAAACCGCGGTTAGTCCTTTAAAAGTTATTTTATTTAAAATATCTAACCCTCGCGTAAACAGAAGGCATTAGTTTTAATATTTTATTCGCTTCGAATATGTTAAATACAGGCTCAGACAATAACTCACAAATGTTGCATTGCAGACAACATTATAACGTTAGCATCGAGGTACGACTACGAGGAGCGGAGACCCTGGAGGAAGATGGAGATGGACCGTAAGCCGGCGGTGGAGTGGGAGGAGCGCCGTCGAAGAGAATACGACTCCCCACGATACCCAGAGGAGGAACCGAAGGGCTTCGTGGACCACTCACGGGACCCGGACAAATTAACTATGACAGCCCAGAGAGAGAAGAGCGTCGAGATTGACCACATGAATTACCAGTAACTACGCTTTGTCCGTCATAAAAAATTTTAACAAACCTTTTGGCAATCCTTAGCAACTTATCAGCAACTTTGGTTTTCCTATCGACCTCCTCGTTTTCTTTAGATTACATCAATCTCCTAAAAGAAACGAGCTTTACTCCCACCCTTTCCTCCCTTCTTCTTTCTCCATTCCTCTCTCTCTCGCTCTATTGCATTTTAATCCTTTGAATGAATTTAAGCCTTTCTAGTTCAGTTAGGATTCACTTATTGCGTTGCGGTGCCGCGAAGCCATCGCAGTCCATATATTTCTCCAGTAGTAGCGAACAAGCTTGCGGTGCGGCGATGCGACGGGATCGTAACCTTGCTACGGCAACTACGCTTACGTAAAGTTAGAGACAGGATGCAGCTTAGAGGATTCAACCTCTAAGGGATACGGTACGGAAATTTGACAATTATTGTAGCACGCTTTTTATACTGTGATTGTAATAAGTGCTACACGAACCAAGGCGCCGGGGCACGCCGTGTGGCAATACCGCTCCGCTGCAGTACCGCATCCTTTAGGCAGGCTCATACATATAACTATGAGGAATATATATTTTCGTCACTTGGTTCAAAGTCAAACAACACTACATATTATGAATAGTATTGTGTTCCTGGCGGTGAGTAAGGTTTCCAGTGCCCCATGGGGTAGGGATTTGGGGAACAGTGCCTGTGGAAGTGAAAGGGCATTTACTTTTTTGCTGCCAGAGCAACGTGTTATGAAGGTGGACAAGGTATTGACGATACCCCTGATGTTGCTGATGTCCAAAGGCAGTGGTGACCACTTTCCATCAGATGTCCCGCTTGCCTGTTTGCGTACCGTATTACATAAAAAAGTAACTTCAGTTCCGGTAACTATTGTTGCAATTTAACTTAAATGGGGGAAAACATCATGATGAAACCTGCGCATTTAGGCAACTGAACCATGATTCAATCTGGTCAGGTTCCCCTGGTAGCAGGGTCAAGGAGGACAGATGACAGTCGCTCGACTGTAATTACATGATCTGCCAAATCCTGGATCATGGTCAAGGCGGACCCCGGGTCCTCATGCGCAAGAACACAACCGGTACATTAACGCCAAGATGATGATGATGATGATGATGATCACAGTTAATAAAAAATTGCAACAATAGTTAATCCGGTGTAGCAAAAATGTTTTGTGTACGTAGACTAATAATAAATATATTTTTTCAGGGAAAAAGAGCCTGAAAAGAAAGTCATTCCACTTAGCTGTGACAGGCCGCATGAAAGGTAATTTCAGTAAAAAGGTATAAATTCTTTTATACTTATTTTTGTTAGTAAAGTCCTTCTTACTTAGAAGCTTCAAGCTGTGGTTTTCATTTAACACAGCTTGAGGCTTCTAAGTAAGGACTATTTATAGTTGTGGAATCACAAATTTTTACATATCCATACTCCTTGTGTCGAGTACAGTACATCTACATATACTTAGGACCTGTAAATGCACACTTTCTTTGATATTAATTGATTTTCGTGGCTTTCGTGGATTTTGCAATAAATTAGGCACAACTAGATTTAGCAACTATAGGCCTATCTAAATATATTTTGGAATGTACAAAAATGGTTAGAGACTGTATTTGTTTCTAAATAAGGAAAAAATATTGTGCATTTCTCATATTATACATTTCCCGCCAATATAACAATTTTGCAGTTGTGTAAAGAAATATTTCGCCAATTTTTGTGTGTTTGACACAACAACTATTTCGTGCACTTCGGTTGGTCGATCGCTAACCAATGGACGATACCCAAAATCTCTTAATTGGTTAATCACTTGTCAAAATGGCAAGTATGTCAGGTTTTGACGTGACTAGAGTCAAATTGGTTAGAACCAATCAAATTTTGGATACCGACGCTTATAGCGCCTTAGCTTTTAGCTCCCCCACTGTACACAAATCAAGAAATTTTATTCGTGTGATTTCAGCCAAATGAAAGTTTTCATGATTCCAAATTCCACGAGAAGGCACTCGTGGGACATTAAGGCTTGTATTAACATGAAGGCCTTATCACACGAGGCCAATAACCTCTAAAATTGCTGGACTGGCTTACTGGACTGTCCCGGCTATTGGCCTTATGTGATGGGGCTTTAAAGCCATGTCATTTGATCAAATCAGTGGATCCGTCATATTATGTAACTAGCTAACCTGACCCGGTGGCTAAAACCCGGTGGCGGTGGAAAATATGTCGCCATTTCAAAATGGCAAGCAGCGACGTTGTCACTGGGTCAGATAGGCTTATGGTACTTACAATGATACAGTGACACAAACTTATCTGACCCGATGGCCAAAGTTGGAAATAAAAAAAAATTGTTTTAATCATCTTGATGATAATGTCTCGGTTTGCTCTCGCGCACGAGAACCCGGTGTTCGCCTTGACCATGATCCAGGATTTACAGATCTGGAAATTAAAGTAGAGCGACTACCATCGGACCGTCGTGACCCTGCTACCACGGAAACGTAACCAGATTGGATCATGGTTACACATTCGATCGCCTAAATGTGCAGTTCTCGTCACGATGCTCACCTGACCTGACCTAAGATCTCCCATTCGACCTAGATACGAGTCGTGCTTCGCGGGTTGCGCGTCAGTGACCTGCGACAACCCGCACGACCGGCTGCGGCCCTGCTACCCGTTCTGCGAGCAGGGCTGCGTGTGCGTCGCACCGTACGTGCGCGACGACCGCACGCACAAATGCGTGCTGCCTGAGGAATGTACCAGGTGAGAATAATTTTTTTATTTACCGTCATACCAATAAAAATTACGATAAATGAGACTTTGTTTTATACTATGTATATATATGGTATAGATATAAGGATTACATCAAAATACTTTTGTCATGTGCTACAAACTTATCTGCCCCAGTGACAACGTCGCTGTTGTTGGACCAATGACATTTAAAAATGATACTTAGTTTCAGCTTTGGCCACTGATCAGATAGTTTGTGGATAGTTTATACAGGGCTTCTGTCAAGTTACATATGCGTCACCACAAGCTATTTGACCAAAACTGGAACTAAGTGTCGCCAATTGAAAATTAATTTAGCGGCAATACTAAATTCAACAACAGCGACGCCGTCATTGGGGCAGATACCATTGTAGCAGAATACAAACCGTGTGACTAGACACACTTGTCTGACCAGGCGACCAAAACTACGACTAAGTGTCGCCAATTGAAATAAAATTTGGCGGCAATACTAAATTTAACTACAGCGACGCCGTAAGGGCCAGATAAGCTTGTACACAGGCTGTGTAACTATATAGGCGTTCAACGCTTGTTGATGAATACTTTTTATTAGTAAAATGGAAACGCTAAGGGAGGTAAAACTTTAGCTCAATTTTTCTCAAGCATCTTCCGAATGTCAACTATTTTTGCTTCAGGTGCAGATTAGAAAAATGTTTAATAGCATTAATCTCATGTCTGGTCTGGAAATTGGTAACCATTATTATTCCTTTGCTGCATGCAAATTTTACTGCATTGTCTTTATTTTTTTTACATAGTATACTATATACCAAAGTCGCTTTCCGCCGTCTGTCCCTCTGCATGTATGGATGTATATTTTAAAGTACGCTACGGATTTTAATGTGGTTTTCAACAATAGGTTGAATGATTCAAGAGGAAGGTCTATAGTCAGCTAGATAAACACATATTTTTGGTCATTTTTATTATTCCGTTGGTACGGTCGGACAAATATAAGGCTACACTAGGGCTATATATGCAAAAGGACGCGTTTTGATAGAGCCTTGTGTAGCTTTATGTTTGTTCGACTGTAAGTAATATAGTAGGTTTATAAAAAATTGTTTAATCTTATATTATACATAAAAGGTATTATTTTACTTAAACGGAGACTTCATCCACGGGTAAAAATGTAAAAATGAGGAACGAAAATAAATATTTAGTGAGTTAACAATTGTCATGCAAGGATCGTGCTAGGGCATTCTAGTGGACTGAACGATAAAGATAATAATACCTACGTGTATTGTTATATTGTTGTATGAAATGTTAAGAGCTCTACACAATGATCCGAAACCGGGATTATAAATACGTCTTGGTGTATGTGCGAAAACGAAAAGGGTCCTTTTAGACCAAGACGCGACGCGGCGCGACACCACTAGCTGCATTGTGCGGGGTTACTCCACCACTATAGGAATACTTTATCGCTACATTGTTAGTGTAGTAAAGAAATTCTATTTTAAGCAATTTTTTAAATGTACTAGGCACGTTGCTTTGGATCATGTCTCGTCATGTCACATCGTAAGCACAAACTTACATTTGAGATTATTGTTTTTTATTATCTTGTATTAAATATCTACTCACCTCAGGGGCCCTATTTTTGAATCGTTCGCCTCGATTCGAACGGTTTTCAATAGTGATTTTCGGCATGAAAAATTCGAACCGTTCGAATCGAAGCGAGCGATTCATAAATAGAGCCCCTGACCTATGAGAATGTATTGTTTGATTTTATAGGTAAGTACTTATGCAGTGCTTCGGGCAAAAAACAAAAATAGAATCAGTAAAACACAATACAACAGGCTCGGTATACAGTGACTGGATTCAAGTGTCGAATACTTGCTTTGGGTACATTTTAATTTAGTTTAGCAATGTTATATCAGACCAAGTACCCAATAACAATAAGTACCTAGGTTTATGAACACTGTTTCCCTTTGTATTAGACTATTCCACTACACGTAATACATTCTAACAGCTTTGATGTTTTGTTCCAGGGGGCTTAAAGGAATTCCTGACTTGGGAGACGAAACGTAAATAAATTGATGGTAGTAATATGATGCTTATAAGGTTAAGCTATGAATAAAACAGCGACAAAGAAGAAATACCTTTTTTATTTTTTAAATATTAACAAGTGCATGTTTTTAAGTAGGAAATGGGTCGCTAAAATAATTAAAAAACAATATGTTTCAATCGTTTTTATTAATACAAACATATATAAATTATAATCAATGTATTTATTTGGTTTCAAACGAGATTTAATTTACCTCCTCTCTAATTTCAAGCACTTTCAAGTTTATGCTGTGGAGACATCCATTAATTTTGAAATTAGTAGGTAAGTTATAAGATTTTTACAAGTAGACCGTGACAAAATATTTCAGGTATGGCTTTCTAGAATGGTAATCCAATCTGTGTACTATGTAGCTGAAAATAATATACTTAGGCAACTCAATTGGATTAGGAGACTGCTAGGAGCGAACACGCATGCAGCCGCTTTATCATTTCAATGCATGCATTGTGTCGCGCCGCCAAAACGACATCATCGACATGTGCCATTGTTATTCAATGTTTTTGCGACCCACTTTACTTTCGCTTATCAGTATTCTATGGATTTTCGGAAAGACAGTAAACTAAGCTGAGATATTGATAAAAAAATTTAATACTAAACACGTACTCGTAAATAAACAAAATGTTCTAGCGCAGGCTTTGCGGGGCGAGCGTACAATCGGCTGACGTCATAAATGAGTTACATAATGCTGCAAATGTGCTTAAAGTGAACAAAGTTCTAAGCGATATAATGTGTTAAAAGTCGTTTTTCTTAATGTCGCGGTGTACTCTATTTGTGATTTTACTGCGGACTACAGTGTATGCGTTAGGACAACCCAAATACGGTGAGTTTCGGATTGTTGAAGTGCGGTTATCGTGCCGGGAAACATAAATATTATGACCTTATTTTATTTCAGAGTGCGGCGAACATGGCAGATTCGAATACTGCATCGACGGCGTGCCGGGCTGCGTCGTGGGATGCCATTGCCATCCAGGATTTTATTTCGACACGGAATCTAAAATATGTGAACCAAAGTGAGTAGGCTCTTGCTATACTTCACGCCTTTCTACCTGCATTTGTTGCTTTTTAACTAAAACTTTAAGATCACATAAATAAATCAACCTGTCTATACACCGAAATCAGAATTGAAAAAGATGGCACCTCTTCCAGCGCGAAGCTGGTGGAAGAGTACCGGAAGCTGTACAACGCCGCCCCCGAGCCCACGCGGGTGTCGATCCCGATGACGCCGGCGGAGGTCGGCGAGACGTTGCCGCGGCCCACCACCAGCATCCCGCTCGAGAAGCGGCTCGGTGACGCCATCGGCAACACCGACGACCTCGGCGACTGGCTCTACAACCAGTTCTTCAAGACCATCGAGAGCCAGGCCGCGAACGGCACCGAGGAGCAGGAGCCCCCCGTGCGCGCTGCGCCCCCCGTCGCTGGCGACCCGGCGCCCCTCACCAGGAGGGTCGGCGGCGGAGGGAAAGAGAGAAAGAGTCCTAAAGGAAAAAGGAACAAGAACAAAAAGATCAAGATAAAGAACAAAGATCTCAGAAGAAAATTACTTCGTATCACCGAGGACGACAGCCTCTTCGACTCCAACTCTGATTCGAAATCCCGAGAAGAAAGCAGCGGCGAGAGCAGCGGCTCCTCAAAGTCTTCGAGCGAGAGCGACACCACCTCCGGCGAGGAGAAGCCGGAAGACGGCAAAGAAGATGGCGGCGGTGGCGGCAAAGAACACGAGGACGAAAAAGAGCACGGGCATAGAAAGATATTGGTGATAAATAAAAAGCCAAAGCCCCCTCTGCCGTCTTTCATCTTCCTGCCTAACTTGGAAACTCCGTTCTACCCTCCTATGGGGCTGCCGGCGCCGCCGCCCATGCCCATGTACCCGATGGTGCCGGTGCCTCCGATGCCGATACCGATCGGTCCCTTCGATTGTGAGTATTCAAGATGTACACAGAACTTTATTGTTGTCGTCACGACATAAGAAGCATTCTAACGATATATTATCTTAAACAGGGAATAATAAAAATCAATCCAGCCAATCGACACAGCACCCGGAACCGCCGCCTTCCACGCCACCAACGGAGGCTCCAACGGAGCCATCCCCGCCTCCGCCACCGCCCCCGCCCCCTCCGGTCGACCCGGAGGAGCCCCTAATTCCCCCGTCCGACCCGGACCCGAATCCAGGGTAATTACCTTCCATAGCAGAATATCAGACTCGTAGGGTGCCAGAGTCGCAAATTACACATTAGGTACATTTATGTTAACGTACATTATTATTTACCGGTAGTGGTAGGACTACGTCTATCCTGAGGAGACCGCGCGGACGAGCGCCTTAAATTTTCTGCCGCCAGAGAACAATACTTGCGTGTTTCGATTTGAATGTTAAAGTCGCCAATATAATTACGGGCTTGAGGCCTTACCACTTAGTACTCCGTCAACAATGCACCTGCGGTTCTGTATTTTTGTTACATAAAACCTAAATGCATGAATCGTAAGTAGTTTTTGGGCCACGTTACCGCACTTCATCAGGTGGGCTGTCTGATCGTTTGGCGATAATGAAAACCGAAGACGAAGGCATCATCATATTAGGACGATTAATTCTACTGGACATGCTTCTTACACAATCTCGATGATGATAATGTGTCCTGGCCGACTTCGGTTACGGCGACTGCATCCGTTGTTGTCGTTTGTGTATCGCAAGTGACTTACATAAGTCAATCGTTTTTGATAAATATTCTTGCACATTGGGGACATGTGAGCACACCATTCTCGTAGTTGAATCAATATCAAAATTTTTGTAGAAATTACAAAAAGGAAACAAAAAGGAAATGCGTTACAAAGAGGAACTCTGATACAAAATGGTTACAAAGTGAAACGGTAAAGACCATTCTATATGACCTAAACAAGCCATAGGAATTAAAAAATTATTTAAAATTCTAAAATTCATTCAATAGACAAAATAATACCCTTAATTGTAATTCTTACCTCACCTGATTTATTTTTAATTTTAATAATAAATTTATGAAATAATTAGTTGGACCTACCTGGTAAAATAATATTCAAAAATATATTATTAAATAAAGTAAATGTTATGACTTCTTCATTATAACAGCAGCCTTATTTCCTTTTTGTAACGCCCTTTTTGTAACTTTACAACAGAAAGGTAACAAATCGTTTCAAAAAAGAAAAAGAAAATGCATGTGTCAAATGTTAATTAAAATTTAAAAAGAAGGTACTTATTCATGCAAATTGGTTTTACATTCAAATCAACATAAAGTGATTCTTCGTTAGTTTGAATGGATATATACCGGGTAAAATACAGATATAACAAATAGGAACTACAATTTTTGTAAACCACGTTTTCACTTTTCACAACAAAGGACGCCGACAAAATGGCCGACCTACGGTGCTCGTAATGTGTCATTTATTGATAAGGCGGTGTTGCCACTTAAAGCTGAAAAATTTAGCCAATTAGTGTTCGTTACAAAAAGGAATAATAAAAAGAAAAAAAAATATGGACATACAATCATGCCTGCACTATATAAGTTATTATTTACATGAAATCTAAAATTTTACGTTATTATGATACCCTTTAGTAGTATAATTCAGCGAAAGTTCACTATTTGTAACGCACTCGTCTTGGCGGACAAAATTTCTTCTACGGGAACAGTGAGGGGTCAGCTATCAATGTTTCGATTATTTAAATATTTAGACAATCTAAGGTCGAAGAGATGAATTTTTCTAACAATGCAAGTAATTGAATGTTAAAAAGCGAAATGTACAAAAAAATTGATTTAAAAAACATATTAACATGAACTTCCACTTTCATGTTCTTTTTGACGTTTGGATTCGTACCGCCGCTGGAGACAACACGAAATAAAAAAAACTACACTAATGTTGGATTTTTTGAAAATTCTACTTAAATATCAATGGCATCATGACACAAAGGATCGTTGACCCGACAGATGTAAACATTCTAAATAGTTTAAAGAAAAAAACTTTTGTACTATGGAAATCCAAATTCATAAAGGATAGAGGAAAACAAAGATTAAATTTCTTTAGAGGGACTGTTTAGGAACAATTTTCTGTTTATGTATGAAAATAAATTTTTGGTCAAGAGTCCATATAGAGAGAGAGGTATAATAAGACCACGCTAAGTCCGAATCAATTATTAAAAAAAAATCTCTGTGGCAACTTAAGATAAGTTTTTTAAAACTAATAGAACGTCATTCATAAAAGTCATAACAAACAATTTGATTTCTGTAGGATTGTTTATTTTCGTAAGATATGAAAAATATTATTAAATAATGGGCAAAACAATTAAAAAGAAAGTGAGAGTCATAATTTTTAGCATGATTAATAATTTAGTCAAACTAAAAGTACAAGTTCAAGCCAAACATCTCAATGTTTACAAGAAGGACTGACAAGAACTGGCAAGGACAGATTATCCCCAGATTATTGCCATAGCCACATTTTATAATGTTTACTACTGTCAGTCAATTCGGACTTAGCGTGGTCCTATTATAGTAAGTAGTCCTTTAAATTATTAAAGATCAAATAAAAAAAGTTATAGGTAATTCGTTGACAATTCAGTTTACCAGATTTCGAGGACTAAATTTAAAGAAGAAGTGTTTGCATATTTGTATAAATATGTACGAGGAGCTAGTTAGACCGGTGGTAGAACTCTCTATTGTAAAAGATCCCATGTGTATAGCGGAATGATGAAAAACGACAGTTGTTGCATCGTAGGGATTTAGAAATCTGTCTATTCTGCTGCTGATATGAAACTCGTCTGCCGAAGGTTACAATTACAACCAAAATAATCGGGCGACGGACTATGTAACACTTAAATATTATCAGATATTTACAAAAAATAAACTAAAATACAAAGAATAAAAGGAACATGACATTAGAAAAAGATAATACGGTAAAGTGTAAGATAAGGCAACGCATGCCGATTCAGACCACGAGACTGCTCGTAAACGAGCCGAACGTACACCGGAAGCTTTCACCAAAATTTATGAAGAAGTTTCCTTTGACAAATACTTTCCCAAATTCTCTAAAAACTCAGAACCTCCGGCCGACTGTGATCTAGGCACAACTCAGACATCTTCTGCAAATAATACAGCCAAACGATTCCAATGGTTTGACGCTATTGTAGCAATTAGTTCGGCTGCGTCATGTACAGAAGCTAAACAGGCAGGGAGATTAACATCGCTAATCCTACGTGTACCCAGATCGGCGAAGCTGATGAGCGCAGCAGCTTGAAACCATTGGATGGAATTTATACTCACGTTTAGGATATCCTCCAGAGTAGACTTCAGGGACTAGACAATCGTTTGGCTGAATGGCCTCCGGATACAGCCAAATGGAAGTAGTCCTAACGAATAATAAATAGAGAGCGACATGCGCTGACAGTGATTTTAAGCGCTCTCAAAACTGACAACAACTGCTTCTAGCAAACATGTCAGGGATTGTCCCAGGGTAAACTAGTGCCCAAGCAAAATTAACTTTTCTCGTGCAACCATTTTAATACCGGGGATTAAAGTTTCAAACTGCGAGTACAGCGCATCGCATTTATCAGTTCGCCGGACTCCTTCCCGGTAAAGATTCACGTCCGAGCATCGCGGATCGTAGTGGGCATCGCCTATAAGTCGAATTTTGAAGCCAAAATAAACAGCTCGCAGCCATTTGACTCGCGGTTTGGAATATAATATGGAGTTCTTCAAGAAAGGGATGAAAAGGTTTTTACGGGGTCGGCAGCGCGTGGGTGATGATGCGGTGACTGCTTACCATCAGGCGGGCCGTAGGCTTGTTTGTCACCTTAGTGGTATAATATTTATATAATGCGCTAATATCTAATCGTTTTCGGATGTCCATAATTTCTATAATATATATTCAACTGCAACCCGTCTATTTTCTACATCGGGGTTTGTTTATAAAAAACACAGTAAAAATCACTGTTTAACTACTCAAAGGCATTAAAAACAATTTAGATTGAATACAATCGGAGGTTCGGTGGAGTCGTTATGTTTAAAATCCAGTATGGCTACAGGTTTTTAAATTGCGTAATTACCCACCATCGTTTTTTTTTTTTTTCAATCCATGTTATCCAAAAAGATTGGAATGTTAGGAACCTTCACTGTCATTTTTTTATGTTTTGTGGGGTTGTCTATCGGATCGGAACACTTAACATTTTCACCAATATACATCTTGTTATTTGAGAAGCCCTGGGGTTGGAAAATGTTTGTCTAATTTCTCTGAACTAGGTGTTCTTAATACGTTACTTACTCTTAATTTGAAAAATATTTATAATTCAACATCATGCATAATTCAAGAGTTTCTTACCTACCAAGACCACCTGTTTTTCACTCTTAAATTTATTATTATTATTTCCTACTTTTCAGACCTCAATTACGGAGCCGAAATAGACACCAGAATAGTCGGAATATTCCAAGGAATAAATTGGTAAATGTAGATAATAATAATAAAAAAAAATTAAAGTTAAGAAAAAACGTTAAAAAAGATAAAAAAACAAATAAAAAAAAATTAAATTTAAAAAAAACAGTTTATAAAGTTAACAACAATAATAAAAAAAAATTAAATTTAAGAAATAAAGTTAAAAAAGATGATAATAATAATAAACCGTCACGGGGTGCCAATCAGCTCAACCAGACTCAGGCTCCCCAACGGAATACCTTGGTAACTGCGGTTAGCTTTGTCGTTTACCGAGAAAATGTGATAAAATAAATTATTGTGTATCCTGGAGTGGGCGCGCTTTGAGATTTTTGCCGCCTTCCGCTAAAAAAACTTCGATATTGTGTGAACTATCCGCGTAACAAGGTTAGGTTTTTAGTAGCTCTTTCGTCCGGGACCCGTGCTGGAAAATTTACCTAGATCAGTGCGCGGCCGGCCACTTGGTGAGAAGTTTGTGACTACAGGGTGTATCATGGCGGCAATTTTCTCTTGCGTAAGTATTTACATACATAACTGGGACAGTTTGAGGAATTTTTAAACTATAGAAGATACCTACAGTAAAATGATTTTTATCTATAAATTCGGGATGATCCAATTTTTAGACTCAATCTCACGCCAAGATCATTTCGTTGTATGAAAAAAATTCTAGCAACAAAGGTTAGTCTAATTTGATTTTTTCAGTTTGTTGTTCCCCTACCTTAAAATTACTAAATGTATTTTGATTGAACTTTACATTTTACCCTTTGTAAATAATTAAAGTAAAATAATTTAATTTATTTATCGTATATGTCACAGTAAATATCCGTTTTTAGTTACAACACGTTTTCCCTAGTAAAACTAGTTTTTGTTATGAATTGAGCAACATTACAGTGGCGACAATAGCAATTTAAAGTAGAGAAGAGGGGGACTCCATACCCCTTAAATCAGGCACCTTCTCTAATATTGCGACGGCGAGTAAGCATCCAGGGGGGTGTAAGGTTTCTCGGCTAGATCTGGATCATTTCGACATAGTGCTTTTTGTCTAGGTAACTATAACTATTGACTAATTTTAACTGATATTTATTTTTGAGCAGCAGTAAATTATAGTTGCTTACAACTTTACTAAATGTTCCTCTTAAGGAGCATTTAGTAAAACTGAGATTAACTAGAAAAACCGCGTTGTAACAAAACTAAAACGTGTTGTTTTAACTGTAACATGTACTTTTGTGAATATTATGCTAGTGAAGCCTGAGAATTCAGTTTTTTTTTAGTTTTGTTAAATATTTCAGAAGTATAAGTTTAGGGTGATCTTCAAACGTTATTAATGTTTTATAATGTTAACATCCAAACTGTCCTTTAAATAATTTGAATAAAGTATGATGCTACTAATCTTTTTATCTTTTGAATTTATCTTTTACCAAAACCTTAACAAAAAATAATTTTCATTGCATTATTCCAATTTATAATTAACAAATAATATGGGCGGCAAAAATCTCACCACACGCCCACTGATGTTACATGGAATAACGCGCCCACTCTAGGGTTAACCACTTCGAAACAAGGTACCTACTTTTTTTGTTACGTTGCAGTTACAACGATTGCGAAACAGGATGAAAATGCCAGGATTTAATAAAATGAGTCCTCTAATGCTTCCGAGAAACTCTCAAAGGAAGAACTTACCACAAGACGAGTTTGAGTCAAGAGACGTCGACAACAATGTTCCAGACTATTTAGGGCCACATGAACCAAAAATCAAACCAAATGTAGGTTTGCCTCGTGAGAATGTCGGTTTCAAATATTTGTCTCAACTTATACATAGAGTAAACCCGAATATTAGTAAACATGACTTGTTCAAGAACATGAATGCTGCGAGTCCTATGCGGCGAACATTAAATTCGAATGAATTTTCGCCACGTCAAGATGACACTTACCCAATAGAGCCCATACGGAACATTCAAATGGAGCCTATGCCGAACAATCTTGATTACCCGCCAGCCTATTATGGCAGGCCACAGCCCCGGCCCTCGGGCTTCGGACCGCCGCCCTACGGCGCGCCAGCGCCTGCGCCGCCTTACCCTGCCCAAAACACCAACCCCAACCCCGAAAACGAAGACGAGTACTACGTCAACTTGGGACACCAGATAGCATCGTTGATTCGCAGAATAACCGGCGGCGAAGGTCAGACCAAAGCTGAAGAACCGCCACGACAGGAACCAGTAAGGCAAGAATACAATGATAACAACAAGTATGGTTCGAGATCATATTGGGAGAGAACGGTGCGGTCACCTGTAAACTATTTACGTCCTTCGCGTGACCAAAAGAAGTTTGATGACCTGTTCAACATAGAAATGAAAGTAGAAACGGTTGCGTCCAAAGAACACTCTATGAGTTTACAGGAAATAGAAAATATTGTATCTCTAATGGATAAAGCAAAACTGGACCTGCAACAAAAAATTAATATTATGAAAAATAGCAATAATATGTACAGCATCCATTATCCACAACAGCCACAGCAACAAAATCCACAGCATAACTACCAAAATAAACAAAATAACTACTTATATACGACTACGCGTTATGAAAATTACATCAATTTATTACCACGACACAATGAACGTATGCCTGATAACGAATTTTCAAATTTAGAGAAAAGAAAGAACGTAGTTGTCAGTAGAGTTACAAAAGCAGTTCCTGTAAAATCTTCAACATTATCACCTAAATTTAATTCTAGAACTAAAACGAGCAAACATATAAGCAAGAATAATTTACATCATAATTCGCGTGCAGTTATAAATAACAATTTTAGAAATACTATGTCTGGTATTGGTAAACGTTTAAAGTACCAGAAACAAAACACAACTAACACACGTGTCAGCCAACGCAGAATACCTCCTGAACCAGGCAGAATACCTCTTGAACAACGCAGAATACCTCCTGACCCACGCAGAATAGTTGTTCCTAGTGACAAGCAAAGGCATATTGACATAAAGCCATCAGCAAGAAGAACTGCTCCAGCTCCAAGTCATGTTCTACCTTACGCATCAAATGCGAAGTCAATGCCACGAGAGATAATGGCGATGGGGAATCCTGTACTGCAACACCCGCTGGCGCGACAGTCCATGCTGAGGAGCAAACCGGTAAATAAACCAAATCATATACGTCAACCACCTTCCGGACAATTAATGCTAATGAGGAACCCTGCACTGTCACATGTAATACCAATAACGAATTCAATCAACAGGTTCAATTCAGATAAGTCTCTAATGAGTAGGCAAAATATAGTGAAATATTCAGCTACCAATCTAAGGCAACCGTCATACTTCCACCATGACGCGCACCACTTCGATTATTTTGAATAAACATTTTATATTTTTTTATGATGTCTCATTAAAAACCTTTTTAATGCGCTTCTTTTATTATTACCTCCACCTATAATTAACAATGTAAACAAATCTTGCAACGTAAATCAATCCACTTCTGGTGGTCGGATCGTAATAAAACTTTAATAAATATGTGGGAACCGGATGACAATGCAATAATCTGGCACTACTGAACTGATCTGATGATGGAGCCAGGAGGTGGGTACTCGAACTCTTCAATGGCTACACGTAAACCCTTCGAGTTTGAGCTCATTACATTCGATCTGACGAGGCCTTTTCATTACACTTGGTGACGAGGGCCTGATGGTGGATCAGGGAGGAAGATAGTGCAACTCCTTCATTACTGATAGGAAACAAGTCCTGTTTGGGCTCCTTTGATTTGAATATGTAAAATAAATATTAAATATTGTCAATTTTGTAGGTGATAAATTCAATAAACTATTAATATGACATTTTATTTTATACTTTTTAATGTGTTTTTAATAAATAAATGTGGTACTTTTTTTAGTTTTTAAACTGTTTTTTTTTTTGCAACGTTTGCGTGCTTGTTTTTTTTTCAGACGGTTAGTTTACTCTCTTTGTCTATACGCGATGTGGACGAAAATTTGTTCTCAGTAAAATCATTTTATACAGAAAACGTCCTGATTTCAAATTATATTAATATTTATAGCAAAAATGTTACATTATTATGAATACGTTAAAAACTTGACAAAGTAAGGTATTTGTGGGTGGGTCTAGAAGAAGCACAAATAACTGCACATTAATATAATTGTAATGCTTTTGCATTGTACCTAAATGTAAAAAGGTTAATTATTTACTCTTAATATAGACTTTACTTTAGTAGGTACTAACTTTAACATTATCTTTATCTATCATGAACCGAGCCTATGTTAAAATAGAGACTTGTTTAAAGTACTATCACGGAAACAGCATCATGACAAAACAAGTTTCAATTACCGTACATACCGACATCAGAGAATCATTGTGAACTATCGACAGTGAATGGACGACTGTTTATATTCTCTCGTAATATCCGCCATCCTAGAATGACAGGTTACCGCCGGCCGGCTAGAGGCTACTGGCTGCATCGCTAAAGCGGACATTCGTGGCTTACAGGCCGCGTCATACGATAGGGAACAATCCCTCGTCTATTTCTCCTGGACATAATAATAGAAATGTATATCTCCTCGAAATAATTCTATGTCTATAGCTTATATTACCGTTAGTTAATATTTCAGTGTATTCTGTTAGTTACTGTCCGCAATATGGAATATGAAAATAGTACGGTAATAATAACATAAATGCCAAAGTTTGGCATGAGGATGGATGCTTCTTCATATGTTTACAGTTTTACGATACTTCGCGTTCAGTAAACTAGTTAGAGCAGCCTCAAGCAGAAGCCTCAGCAGAAAATATCTTGCTCCGAGTTTGGACATGTCCAACTTGGAGACTTGTCCAACGTGTCAACGACTACTATAAGTCCTGCCTACTAAAGTAGCACAAGCTGAAGCTGCGCGTCACGAACATGAAGATGCTGCGATTAATGTGTAGACGCAAAGACATTCGCTGTAGTCCCCGCGATATCGCAGATTATAAGCGGCACGCCTGTATGTCCCGATGTTATGTCGACGGTGGGTCCACGTCTTCAGCAAATCAAGTGAGGAACAAAGATTTTGACATATGCTATGTCAATGATGGGGAGCGCAACGATGAAATGTGACACAACATCACGAGGTTGCTATAGCAATGCGCGAACTTCTATTGAATCAATTTTGTGTTATCATCCGACAGCACATGTAGGATACATTTCATCGTTGTAATCGGATGTTTCTTTAAAAATCCCAATTCTGGCCATGCCACCTCTGCCAGGTATTGTACTGGAAGAAGACGAAAGCCCAAGAACGACGACAAGGATGACAAAGACCGACCGAAGCGGACACACTAGACCACAACCAGAATTAACGCCAGCATGAAGATCAGGATAAGTGAAACTAGATCACTTAGTAAAATAACGCAGGTAAACGATGTTTTTTTAGAAGCAGAGAAGTTTAAATAGAAATAAAACAGAAAAAAGAAACTAGCTTTATTTCAAAGATAATTTTATGTCATTTATGTTTAAAATTATTTCGGCCATGTGGCGGTCGTGTGTTTATTAACTTTATCATTCAACCAAAAGTAGGCCTCATCGCCGAACAAAATTTTGTATAGGGAAAGAAATGAACATCAACGACTAATTTCACATTTACTACCGAGATTGCGTGATCTAACTCCATTACATTATTTTCTTTGGAGAATGTCAAGTCACTTTTCTACTCCGATAAACCAGAGACGATCGAACGCAACATTCAGTGAGTTATTAGCGAAATACGGTCGCAATTGTTGCGAAAAGTGTATGAAATAGAACATCCAGATAGGACCATCTGCGAAATTATATTCAAACATAAATGCCATAAAATTATAATTTTTTTAACTATGCTTTAAACTATCGCGGTTATTGTCACATATTTTTAGGGTATGCTCCAGGTTTCCTAACGGGTACCTTTGTAGCCCGATATTTCGACGAAGTTGCGTGCATCATGGTCACGGGTCGTCAACGCGGTAGGAAACCCGGAACATACCCGGAATGTAAAGTTCTCAGCCTTTAAAAAAGCACCCTTTACACACAACAGCCTTTAAATCGATACAAAATTATATACTAGGCACTTACGTCATCGTCGAATTTGCAACAACATCGCATAGTCAGCGGCGTAATCCCGCTATATTCTTCACAGACAATTTAATTCCCATTTCATAAAGCGGCTGTCCGCCCGCGCGCGAGCGATTGCAGCGCTGCAGCCAACTCGCGTAATCCCAGCCAGATTCGAAGTAGGTATATCGATATTTGATAGAGCTTAGGCCAACTTGTAATCGAAATATACAACGAGAGTTAGTCTATACATATAATAAAACAGTTAAAGAAAGAGTGTTAGTACATTAAATATATTTCCAAAAAACTGTTAAGGGTGATGAATAACTAGTAACAGAATAAACTTTTTATAAATTTTTGTATGTCTTTTTGAACACGCTAATCTCCGAAGCAACTGGACGGATTTGAATGGAACTTCTTTTATAGTGTAGCTATTAAGCCTGGGCAACATTTAGGGTATAATTAATTTTGGTAATGGAACACCTGATGTACAACCATAATAAAACAGTTAAACTATAAGAAATATGGAAATGGCGCCGAATGGATATTGATGGTGTTTTCACAGTTTGGTAGTTTGGAGTTCAACTGAAAACTAAACTATGTTTCATCTAATTCGGTTGGGTAGAACAAGAAATACAGCTTGGCCTCTTAGTACTTAGGCTTTCATACAGTAGGAAGGTCATTTTAAATGGTCGCTCGGGAAAAAGACAAACTGCCCTAAAATCTATTTCCACGCTGATGAAATCGTGGGCAAAAGCTAGTAGCATAATATAGTACTGTGTGGAAGGCGTGGACTGAGGCCTGCAGTGCCGAGCCTACTGCTAAGATAATGATGCTGAAGAATAGCATCAAACCATCCCGCCTATGTTCAGCAGTGCCGGACCTACGGCTGAGATGATGATGATGATGAATAGCATCAAACCGCTTTCCATCAGGTGGACTGTCTCCTAGTTTGTCACTGAGTACTCAGCATAAAAAAATAGACTGGCTATCCCGTTTCAATCTTTAATTTTTGCTTAGTAAAGACTGGGACCAAAGAGTTCGACATACCATGGGACCGAGATCGTTTAGACCAAAGAGTTTTATATACCAGGTTATAGATACCTGTGTCGGTCATCTGCCTATTCTAGATTTAATTTGAAAATATGTCAAAAAAATCTATAAATAAAAATACAAACAAATAAAAATACCTAATAATAAACAAGTAACAATACCTATAGATTCATAAATGGGCATGTATATCCTTTATTTCACGGAGAACGGGAGACCCTTTATTCCTTTCAATCATCGTTCGGCGAAGTTGCATCGTTCGGTTCCCATAAAAGTTGTAACGTTTCACTAGATTTGATTTAGTTTATCTGGCGTAGCGCATTCTTATTCAGGAGGTAGCGGCATGCTGACAATTTGCGTCTGTTTTATTCGGCTGCGAGTGGGGGCGTTTGCTGAGCGCCGCTTTTCCATTTCGTACGAGTACAGGCGAGAAAGTAGCTAAACAAATCGCTGCGCTGCGTTTGCGCTGAAAATAATAATGTATGTAGGATGGATACAGCTTAAAAATGTAAAAAATATATTGAATTAACTTACATGAAAAAGTAATTGACACTTTGTGTTGTGCATTTTGATGGAACTAGATATGATATTTAGTGGAGCTGTATTTTAATCTAAAATAAAATGAAAAAGTGAGGTAATATCTAACTCTGGGAATTTGTGCCTGTTCCCACTTTGCCGAAAACTGTTGCTGTAGGAATGTGATATAAAAATATTAATTTAAACTTTATGTTAGCCACCTGCAGGATGGGCTGCCACCTGCCGCCATCGCCGCCGGTGGCGTCGCGCGTCGCCGCAACGCTATTGTTCTGTTTTCGTTTGCGGTGCCCCCGCAATGCCAATCTTGCCAATCACTCTCACTATACAAAGATCAATCCTTCCTGGATGAGGTAAGGTCTATTATCTATATATATATATGTATATTTATGGGGGTAATCCACCACTAAGATTTAAGATGATAGGGTGCAAAATGATCTGCAGAGGATGATAAAATGATAAGACCGAATTACAAGAATGCGGTTCAAACACTGATTGATTTGTCATACAAAAGTGGTTAGCACATAATAAATTGTGGCAATGCAGTTCGTGGCGTGCGGCCGGGCGGAGTACAGTCGTACGCATAAATAGTGATACATGTACAGTGAACCTGTATACCTATAGAAAATTAAATGCTGTGCGTTAGTCTCGCTAAAACTCGAAAATGGCTAGACCGATTTGAATACATTTTCTTTGTTTTGTTGGCTGTAATACAGGGGTTCTATAAACGCAAAGATAAAAAAAGTAGTAGTAAAGTTGCTCTTTACTGTTTTGATTAATATTCAAACTAAACAACATTTCTTTATTGATTAGAATAGAAATTAGGATACAAGAAAATACACAATTGCATTGCAAAAATGCCTTATTGGTCACCTCAGACCACATCCATCCCACCTCAACAAATGCGATGGCTGCCACTGGCAGTATGTCCGACAACTCCCGACAGAGTTGAACCACGTCCGACAATACCAGAAAGTAATAGACCGCGGCCGACAATCCCAAACAATCAAAAACCCAGACGTAGAGCAGGCGCACCCAGCCCCTGAACGACCAAAAGACAGTGTGTGGCAAAGGAAAGGTACTATCACTTCGTGAAACAACCTATCTATGGAAAAATAAGCTGTAAGAAACCCACAGAGCCACCGTAAATTTTTCGTTAAAATTGTTGGTTGCCTTGTACTCGCAACAGGTTTCGTACAAGGATTAAAAAGTCAGCGATCGAAACCAATTACCGAAGAGGGTATAAACCGAATCTTGATTAATACATCGTGTGAGGCATAATGTACCGACTTTAAAGTCTCGAGATTCAAGATTATGTAAGCATATCCAGATTTTGAGTCTCCCTGCGACGCGACAGGGCGCACGGGCGCGGAATACCAAGCGCTAGGCCGCAGTTCGCCATTTTTCCTTTCCGCCACGCGCGTGCGAATATTCCACGGCCTTGACGGTGACAACCTCCACGCTTCGCTCCCGGCACACGAAAATGCGTGATATTTGGTCAATTCAATACCTACGACTGGTGTGTCAATTGGGAATTGTAGGAGGTTTTCCTCGAATTCCTCGGGATAGGTAAACATGTCAACGTAAACGCTACACAAAATATGAAAATCTTGGGTCGAGACTCATACACAGGTCGGCAATATGATGTTCGGCAGAGAATATCATATCAATTAACTCACTCACGGACATTAGATCCGTCTAGATCCAAAAATGGGCTCTCGAACCAGCCTGCCAGGGAGAATTTGGGAAAACAAACCTCTCAACACAACGAAACTCTTTCTTACGAATGTTATGGGCTGTTGTTGATATGGTCCACCTGCTCTACGTCCAATATATTTAGGATAAAGCATGGAGTTTCCAATGATGCTGAGTGATATCCTTATGTGGTTTACTGTCCACAGACCACATGACCATTGTGGCGGCATTGTCATGCGGTCTGTGGACAGTGAACTTGTAAATCCCATAGATAACCATTTTGACTATTATTTTAAGCTTGCTTCAAGTAGAAACCCTCAAAAGACCACATTTTCCGCTGTTATCTTGAAGGTAATAAACGTCCCAGCTGATTCTATTAAATATTCGGAGATCGGAGCAAACAATGAGAAATACGAGTACCTGCTCAATTTGCATTTCAACAGAAAGAGAATGGATTTAAGATCGTAATTAGTTGAACTGGAGGTCGGGAGGGCTCCCATTAAAGGCGCGAAACCTCTGCCCTTCACCGCTAGGGTAAACTCATTTTCGCCGATGCGGATGTCCTTGTTTCGTAATCAGTAACCAATTTTTTTTATACAAAATGAGTGATACCTCAGGTATTACAAACGAGCGTAGGCTGCAGTAACTGCCATCAGGCAGGCCGTTAGCCTGTCTGCATTACTCAAGAAAAAAAATTTAAGTACGATTTTGGAGGATCGTAAATACTACGCTGTGCCAAGTACCTACGCACGGTGTAAATTTTTATATTATTCAATTATCCTTCGGTACTTGACTAGTCTTTAGATATTTAAAGTCTTTTATTATTCTTTGAGTAGCTCGTGTTTGCCAAGGGATTTTATTTTAGTAACTATACGAGTGTAAAACAAGTTCCATAATTCACACAAGGCATCCGATGCGGAATCGAGGGCCCTCTAGCCTGCGACCTGCGGCGGGTCGTCCGCAGGCAGCTCTTAAGCGAGGTGTCCGGACGTAATGGCATTTTATTTTAATCCCGACTCCTAATCAAAATAACGAGCTCTGCCCTCGGATCACCACTGTCTCTTTTATACGAGTGCTCCTGTTAAAAATTAAGACATTGTGCAGGAGAAGTTGGTTACGAATTTAAATGTGTGCGAACAAAAATTATGTGGAAAAATAATTTTGTTAATTCCTTTGTGTTGGGTAGCATTAAGTGAGAAGACAGGTACTACCCTATTTTTTAACTGCTCGTCTCGATTCAAACGGTTTTCAATTTAGAATTTCGGCATGAAAAATTCTATATTTTGTTGATCGACTTCTTTACTTTATTGATCGACTAGTGGATCTGACGCGACTTCGAGAGCGTGTCATCGTACCCGTACACTACCCTACCCCTACTCTACATTACCCTACCCCTACCTCTACCCGACCCTACACCAACTTTACCCCTACCTACCCTTTTTTTGATTGCTTATCAACCTTTACTCTATCTGTTGCTGAACACCGCATTAAAATCCGTTGCGCAGTTTAAAATATCTAAACGTGCAAAGGGACAGACAGCGGGAAGCCACTTTGTTTTATACTATGTGCATAGACTTTAACAAATACACCTAGCTACATAAACTACGATTTAAACTATGTCAACAAAGATACGGTACCTCCCATATTGAACACCGGTCTATTTCCTTTAAGCCTTCCGGATGCCAAAAAATCTCGGATCTCAGTAAAGCTTCTGCCACTTTTCTTTGAGAGAAAAAGCGAATTGTTTTCCGAGTCCTTTTGTAGTTCCAATCGAGCGGGAAAGTTGGCGGCCGTCGGGTCGGCAGTATTGGCGCTAGGGCGGCCCGGGCCGTGGCTGAAACCGGATTACGTCTAGAACCGGATTACCGCTGAAAAATTATTTATTATACTATTTATTGCACAAAACACATTAGAAACATAGTAACAATACAAAGTACAAAGGCGAGCTTATCCATAAAAGAGATATCTTCATTATTTAGAGATACATTATTTAGATATAAGTTTCCTAGTACTTATTATTGTACGTAAGAAATTCAGGTCATGTAAATCTGAAGTCAGAAGCGAGATTATAACTCCAAAAATTATATAATGCATAGATTACGCACGCCATTGTTTTACTTGACTAAAATTTAAGTATTAAAGAAAGACGAAATTGTAGAACTGAGTCCAATATTAGGACCATGTATCTATTCCAAAAAAGAACATGTGATAATTTTATCCCTTCGGCATGTTATTTAGACCTCAGACATGGGTTAAAATCGACCGAACCCGGGGACGGGCTGGGCATCTATTCCGAAGGCCCGCCTACAAATAGCTGCGAAATTTATAAGGCACAGAGTTGGGATTTCCAATTTTCATATTTCCCGCGACGCACCCGCGCCGTCCGCGAACCCACTAAATCGTCTTCTGATGTTTTTATGTATCGCAATTGATTTACAATACTTGATATCGTCGAAAAAGTGCAGATCGACTTCGCGGCGGGATGTAGCGGCAAGGTCAAAGTGATTTGCGAATACGCTATGGTGTTACATAATGCCGAATCCTTTAACGTTTGAACAAATATGGGTGGTTACTAATAGAAGGTAAATATTGTTAATCATTGTAGATAGCTGGTAAATTAAATACATAAAATATACAAAGGGGATGAAGCAGTATCCTTACGACGTGGGTGACATATTGGATCAGCATATAACGGCGGACTCTAGAGTTAACTCGCGAATGTAGCGAGGAAGTTAAGTAGAGTCCTAAGTGAAGATGCCCAAGACTTACGACCGAAGTCATACTCAAGTATAAATGGCATAACATTATGTTTCCAATAAAGCTGCCTTCAGTAATATTACATATATTTTTCTGTGTTTTATTTCAATATATAGATAAAAACTCTAAAAGAGGCCTTTTATTTCCTCGAGCACTAATTCATTTACTTACTAATACATTTAAATATCAATGTATCTTCATATAGGTACCTAAACACATGCATTCGATTTACAAAACTCAAGGGAAACCTCAAGAACTTCGAACTAAGAGGAAAGAAAGAAATGCTGAAACATCGTAAGTAGTACAATCGTAAGTAAGTACAATGAAGAGAACAAACACAATGCTCGCAGCGAGCGTAACAAAATAACATTGCAATGATGCGCCGGAACTTTGGCCCCCTTCCTAAATAAGGTAATTTAAAATACAAAGAGTTCTGAAGTAAAGTGGCGGCCGGGTGTCTCAGCGATGAGTTTTGGTGGAGTCGCTTGATCAGCACGGGCGGGTCTGCGGGAGGGAATTTCCCCAAGGCGTGTTTACGAGCTCGCGTCCGAGACTGCGAGCCAATCTGCGCCTCGCCTGCAGCCTCACCTCGGCATCATCGCCCCGAGACTTGTTCCCAACAATAACAATCGCAAAGAAATCTGCGTCGCACTGAAAGTTGCGCCAACTCAGCCACTCCGCGCTCTCGTCGTGACGAATCGCGTAATTAAGATTGAGGTGGCTTTGTGTCGTAATTTGCAGCTTTCACAGAGGTGTGAACGAACACCGTGTCGGTAGTAAAAGGCTTAAAGCTTTAAAAGTACAGTTTTCAGTCCCAAGTAACCTCCATCTAACTGTTTGAAATACCGTTTTTTGACTATTCATGCTTACATAAATTAACTACTTTGTGATTAGGCATACGCAGCTTTAAAACTTGTCAGAGATGCCGCGTCGGCTCCGGGCCGGGATTTACATAAAGTAAATAGTTTCGCGTCTATCATAGTTATAATTCGGTCGGGTAGTAGGTTAATTGCTATCTAATCTGCATGTCTGTGCGTGAGGGAACTTTCAAGAGGCACTCAACCTCCGCCGCACCCGCTTTCGAGGAGGGAGCCAGGATTTTGTGTTCAAATTTGAAATTATGCTGAGATATCTTTACAGTTATAACTTTAGCTTCAATTTGCATTGCATTATAGTAATCATTTCTGAGATTGTCTCGGTATTTCTCTGCGCGGGATTATACATAATATTAGTCTATAGTCTAGAACTCTAGATAGAGTTTGTGACAAAAGTCTGGGTCAAATCATTAACTCGGGGTTTACTAATTCAGAGTTAAGGTATTGATTTTTTAAGTCACAGTTAAATTGTACCAGTAGAAATCAACCTAAAGCCAACGATCTAGCAGCAAGTTACGAACGATTTAAGTGTACTACTTTCTCTTGCTCTGGAGTTATTTGTATAAGTCTATCCATTCCTTGACGTCAGATTTGATATTACATATCGTTTTTGACATTACTAACCCAAAATGGGTTAACCAGTGGGATAAAAAATTTAAAATGTAGCTCTGGCTAACCGCTTACTCTTGGTGGAGGAAGACATAATTCGAATTTAACTCCGAGATAGCATTTACCTTCGAGTTTACCATACAAACCCAGCTTGGAACGAGTGGGCTTATGAGTTAAAGTTAAGTACCAGTAGGTATACATATACTATGTACTTATTTATTTTATTTTCAGTTTATTGTACACATGAAAGTTTGAGGAAAAATACATAGTTATAGATGACACAACAGGCGCTACTTATTTCTTAAAGAAATCTCTTCCAGCAGGCCTATCAAAGTGATATGTTATAAGTAGTCGCAGATCAGACATGCACAACATCTAACTAAATATAATTGCACATATAATAAACAAAATAAAATACATAAATAACTACAAATTATCAATAGGCATTATACCCTGCGTTTTCAGGAACTAAGAGAGAGATAGTGGTCTTTCACACGTTTCTTAAAAATCCGATAGATTTACTATCGCGTATTTCATACGGCAGAGAGTTCCACAACCTTGCAGCATGAACAGTGAAGGAGTAGGTACTTACGAGTATGTGTTTGTTTGTAAGGTAATATCTGTCTGCAGTCAACGGATTGGTCGCGTGGTATGCCTAAATTCATGTTCAGTCACAGCTACTTAGCTGTGCTAATTAGTTTCTTCATCATCAACCCAACTACCCGGATAACTGCCACTGCTGGACTTGAGCCAGGCTTTCGCGTAATATAATCTTCAATCCTGGCGGCCCTTTCGGAGAAATCAGTTTGGAAAATTCACAACAGATGGAGATTAATTATGGGTTTATTACCTATATAAGTAAGTAATATATAAAAACCCAATAAATAGAGAAGTAATATAAAATTAAATGATAAATTACGCAAAATATTTTAACTTACTACTTTTTTTAACTTGTCGGGATCTATACCTATACCTAATATTATGGGAGTAGTGAATAAAAACTTGATATTAATGAATCCATTACTATTCACTATTATCAAGCTTTTATTCACTATTTTCATGTTTGAAAACGAACCTGCGCCTGAACCGTGCCTTTTCCATAAAACAGCCTTGATAGACTGCATAGTTATCAACCAATTCAAACAAAATGAATTTATATGAGTGATTTATCAAATCCACTGTTTGCATAATCCAGATTTTCCAGGGAGAACTATATGCTTTCGTTTCAATACTCTCCAACCTCCCTTCTTTGTCCAATCATTCCCTTTGTATTTGGGAGTAAGTGGATTAAATTACTGCACACTTTTTACTTTTCGCATAAGTCTCATTTTACTCATCCTACAGAGACTTCTGCTGTGTAATAAAGGGCCGCAGTTACCGCTTTCAATCAGGTGGTCTGTATTTTTATATTAAGAATAGTCAGCCATTTGACCGCCATGGATTTGGGCCGTGTGGTGTCCGGCAGAGTAGAATAGCACCAACCCCTTACACTCATGGGTGTCGTACAAGGAGACTAATGTTTTTGTGGCAATAGATCTAGTCTCCGTAGGCTGGAAAATGGGCAGCAGCATTTACCATTGTTATATTTATAACACTTTGATCTCATACCCGCCTGCTAAGCGTGGAGATTATGGTAATAACCTCCCCTTTCGTGGGAGAGGCCCTTAGTCCTGCAGTGGAAGCGACAATATGGCCGAAGGTAGGGCTTTCCTGTCTAGAAACAGCGTATTTACCTAGACCGCCTTGAAGGAGTCCAGGTTGTACCGTTCGGGGAATACACTAGCAGCAAAGCATTCCGTTCCTCTATACGCATTAGGAAGGTCGAGCTGGTATATCTACTACGTAAAGGTGGAATGCCTGCACGCCTGCCGAAGTCGAAAAGGGGCTGACGGGATTAGATCGAACAATTCCTTCGTACACTGCAGCTTGTAGAATACTGACAAGCGTGCAAGCCTTCGCCGATGTTCGAACCTCTGCAGCTATGCATCATTAAGCTCTGGATTACGAATAATCCTCTTAGCACGCTTGTCCACCGAATCCAAACCAGCCAGTTGATATTTGATCTATTCCAAAGGTGGCAGCAATACTCCATACAAGATCGAACTTAAGCTTGATGTAGCTGAAGCAACGGTTTAGAAGTGAAGTACCGCATAACCTTTGTGAGAATGCCGATTGCTTTTGCTACAGTTTTTGCAGGGAGGACAGGCACTGTGCTTGGTTGTTACTATAGGTTGATTTTAGTAAACGAAAAGCTGGGATCCGAAGTGGCAAGAATAAAAGGAGATGTACGAAAGGAGTGGTGGATATATGCTAGGCTAGGGAGTTATGTCAGAACAGAACAAAAGTGGCGGTCCATAGTCTCTGTCTACCCCACCTGTGGGACATAGGCGTGAGGTCTACGTAGGTATGTAAAAATGACATTAGCTCAAAGTGTTTAACCACGGGTCAAAGTACGAATTCACTTTTGCTACTGGATAACGGCCCCTATAACTTTGACTAGTGTTACTTTCATCTATACTATTCTTAGAGTAATACGGTACACTAACGAACCGGAGTTGCCGTCCCGTTGCTCTGAGATCGAATTAGACGACGAGTTTTAGCGCTAAATAAAAATACCCCGAAGCGTAAATTCCCGAAGCATTAGGTAGACCCACTACTGCCAAGTAGGTACCGAAAGGCGATTTTCGGCGAGCACTCAACGCATGGATCGTAATTCAAGGGTCGATAAGATTCGCCGCCGGCCCTGGCGCCGACACACTATTTCTCGGTGTTCGCAACCGTGAAATCTTTTCAAATGCATTTTATATTTATAAGAAGAAGGTAGGAAAACCGTCCGTTCCTTGGTGGGTTGTACCTATTTGGTTGCAGTATAGCTACAGCCAATAGTCAAAATAATTTATTTAGTTTAGGCACACACATACATAGCCCCTATGAATGTTAAACAATAAAGGTTTTAGAATAATAACTTATTTTAGGTATGACAGTGTCATCGTGTGTCAAAGTGTCTTCCTTGAAATAATTTGCCGCGGATTCGAAACAAAACAACTGACAGATGAGCACTTTCGATCGCAGATATTAAAAATCAACACGCCTTCGTAAGTTTAAAATCGACACTGAAATCTAATTTCGACAAAAAATCGTTACAAGAAAAGGTAGGTATAACTTTAATCAAGTATGGGGCCACATAGATATCTTCAAATGCCGGCCGCCCATTAAAAATTCAAGCAGCTAATTAAATGTCGTTAAAAGATACGGCCATTACGTACTCATGACCTACATTTCTTGAAATTTGATAAGAAATTAGGTTTTAACAAAACAAGTCAAGAAAACATCTTTAAAAAGGTTAAATTTTTTATATTATGTTACAAAAAATTAGGTTGTATATATTCCTGGAACGGAACGGGCAATAATAAGTACCTATATAAAGTAATGCCGTTATCCCGTTTCTTTTTTTTGTTTGCACTAATTTACTTCTGATCTTCACAGAAACATCTTTCATCTTTCTTTCTGAACAAGACCGTCACTAACAGCATTATTGCACGCACCTATTCAAAAGAACACATTGTCCCAAAAGTCTGGTGTTGCTGATGTCCCTAGGCGGTGACCACTTCCCATCAGGTGGCCCACTTGCCTGTCTGCCAACATAAAAGAAAAGTCTCGAAGACCATAGACGACGCCTCGATTTTCATAATATCGCCTCGACGAGCTAACCGAGGGAAGTTTCCGAACGTAATTTGTGAACTAATAACGTACGCCGAGGAGCGGCCGCATTAGCGCCGTAAGCAGAGCTAATTCCCCGCACAGCCCACAGGAGACGCGCACTCGATTCCCTCGAACCGGCAACTGCCGACAAGATAAAACCTCGAATCGGAAAAACTGCTTATTTTATTGGCGGGCGGGATTGCCAGACCTCAATTAGGAGCGCCCAGATACGTCTAGGAACTCATTCGCACAATAGGACATTTTGTACTTTTCCCACGGTACGCTCCTTTTTCACGGCCTCTGACCTACAACTGTTTCCGGGAATAGCCGCTCCCTATCTACTCGGCCGATAAACTCGGAAGGTTCGACTCGAGTACGAACCGCTGAATCGATTCCCATTGTGTGGAGCCTTCGATTGCGATTTCCTTGAATATTCACTGAAGTCGTTTGCCTAATTTCAAGTCGTGCCTAATTTAGAAGAAGAATGTAACCGCTGCGGATTCCGCGTACCTATTCTGAGATGAATAAATTTGTTTTGTACACAATTTAATGTAAATGAAGTGGTGTCCCGCGCCGCAAAAGACTGTCACAGAGTGTCGTGTCGAGGCGGCGTCTCTGCGCAATGATTAATTAAACGTACCGGCGTCCGCGCCCGTAATTTATGTGAGGTGCTGAGGTGTAGCCAGCTGCCGCTGCATATTCAACCCTGTACCGCCAACTTTCTACAACCCCTGTGCTCTAAAGTACCGCGTCACTGGATGTGCTAAGATAAATGCATGACAAAATGTTAATGGTACAATAAAAATATTTTTATCATTTGGTTATTTTATATGATGAAGAACAAATAAAAAAAGATATTTTTCTAACTGTACATAAGCAGCGGAAAACGGATGAAGATCTCGTAAGCCAATTCAGTGGCGCCATTTGGGGAAACGTATGGAAAATGCCATGTCATGCTTACGATAGGTATGTTTTGGGTACTGATCATATTTTAGGCTTAGTTGTCCTGTCCAACTATTCATAATCATCATTGTCATGGCGTTAATGTCCCGGTTGAGCTCTCGCGCACGAGGGCTCCGGGTCCGGCTTGACCATCTAGGATTTTACAGTAGGCAGATCAGGTAATTACAGTGGAGCGACTCCGTGACCCTGCTGCCAGTACCAGGGGAACCTCTCCAGATTGGATCATGGTTACACATTCAGTCGCCTGAAAGTGCAAATTTCATAACGATGTTTTCCCACACCGTAAGGGTATCGGTTAGTGGGTATTCAACTAATGTACATAACACAAAAAAGAGTCATTAGTGCATGGCAGCAGTGTGTGTACAATGTACAGTGGCTCACGCTTACGAGTTGGATACCATAACCACTAGGCTACCGACGCTCTCTTCAACTATTATTATCCTTTAATAATATACATACACATTGCAGTGACGACTTCACCACTCACATTAACTGTGCTATAGGTGAAAAGAAGGATGCTAGCAGTTTCACGTGATAAGTTCAGAAACGACGGTATACGTAGTAGGACCAGGAACAGCAACCGACTCGGTTCTTGGAACCCAAGCCAAGTGGCAATAGACAAGCCAAATAGCTAGGTCCGATGGACGATGCGGCGAAATCTCTCGCGGCTAGATAGAATGCTTACCCCGTAAAAGTCACAGGGATTTCCATCTGATGGATGCAAGAGGCTCAAAGTCGAACAATACTGCAGGTTCGGGGAAGGCCTAAGTTCAACAGAGAAGCGACTCATATGATGATGATGTTACTTAATACATATTACTTTTTCTGACTGGGGACCCCTTACAGAGTATCGCAGCCAAACAATACTATTTTACTCATAATTGTGTTCCCGCCGGTGATGATGTTCTCCAGTGTTCCGTGGGGTGAGGAACCGTGGCTGGGGCCCCCGTGGTTGAGGCAGTGAAGGGTCTCACATTTGCTGTCAGAGCACCGTGTTTTAATTTTAATCCCTTTATTATATATCTGATGTTCCATAGGCAGCGGTGACCACTGTACATCAAGGGCCTGCTTGCCAGTTTGTCTACTATATGCTATAGGTACATAGGACATAGGTAAATATTTCCAATAATGTATCGTATCCTCATGTTCTTGCTACTAGTTTAGCAACCATTAGGCAGGAAATAAGTATTCAACAACCAGTGTAAAACGGGAGCAAAGTTCGTCTCTAAATCTGTGCCCGTCAACGTGCAGCGACATACTTGTTCCATATCGCGTTACCACAACAGGTGTTCCATGTCACTGCTATTAGTTCCACTTACCCTGTATATTAACCCGGGCTCGAGCTAAAATAAACAACCACTTTATGTCTATGTAAAATAGTATCGAGTTTGTTGACGCAATTCGCGTTGGGAAAATACGAAGTTATTATTCAGAACGTCGTCCTCTTATCGGCGATGGTTACTAAACTATATTTTTAGTACAACCTTAGCGATAAATGAACAGACCGCCTATTGTCGATAAATAGATATAGCCACTTACATAAATAATACAACAGTCTGATCGATTGTGTTATTAACCTTCGGAAAGGTCAGTAGAGGCATCGATCGAAGTAGCGAAAGGTAAGTTTCTGACTAATCTGTAGTCTTTGTTAAGTTACAATAGTTACATTACATACATTCTTGCCGGCATTCTCCTCGAACTTAAACTCAAACTCAAAATTTATTTATTGATTAGAATTCGTCTTTCAATCACCAAAAAGGAGGAGGGTAGGAAAGTAGGAAGGTAGGAAGGAACACACAATGACACGTGGGCCGCCCCAGGGCCGGAGCGCAGCACCCCACCAAGAACTGAACCGCGCCAGTCATATTATTTATGTATGTCTAGTATAACAGAGATATACATATAACCACATTTTTGGATCTTCACAATCGCTTTTCTACCTTTCCGCGATTCTGCACAATATGAATTTTGCACTACTATTCAACACATTCTGTATTCCACGCAGTCTTCAATTTTCTACAAACGCGTTTTAGGCGATTCGCCTTTTTACAATAACCGAGGTAAACCTATACATAGTATAAAACAAAGTCGCTTTCCGCCGTCTGTCCCTATGTATCTATGTATAGAAATATAAACTACGCAACGGATTTTAATGCGGTGTTTATCAATAGATAGAGCGATTCAAGAGGAAGGTTTCTAAGCAAGAAAAAAGAGTAGGTAGGGGTAATGTAGGTGTCGCGAAGTCGCGTCGGGTCCACTAGTCCACCATAAAAAAGGAGCAAGTCGACGTACCCGCTGTACACAAGTCGCGGTAGGTACCCGCTGTACACAAGTCGGGCATCCCATCCAAGGTGGCAGCTCTCTAACAACATAAAATGAAACACGGTCAGTCGGCGCGTCCTCGGGGACCGCGCCCCGATCGGACATGACTCGCCCTTTACCTCCAGTAATGCCACTTACGTGCACGTTCCTTTCTTTATGTATGTGGGTATTAAATACATAGACACTCACAATCAATATGTTGTTATGTATTGGGCATTACCTGCGTCCATTTCAATTTGTTTGGGTAGGAGTTATAGATATATTATTTATTGGGAACGCGAAATAGTGCGGGTGTTGATTGTGTGAATACGTATTCAGCGGAGAGTTCATATTCAAAATGCCTACCAGCTACTTTTTGTGATTAGTATTAATTTTTTGTCCTTATTTTATTACTTATTAGTTCCATAACTGTAAGCTAATTTGTAGACACATTTAAGTAAGTACTGTGATAGAGATCTACTTATGTTGTTGTATTTACTTCACTTTACCTATTTACTTATTTACATCTACTTGTTTCTAAAAGCTGCGATAACTGCTTACCATCAGGCAGGCCGTAAGCTTGTTTGCCACCCTAGTAGTATAAAAAGATCTAGTAATAGGTACCTGTAAAAGTATTACCGGCGAAGTACATTTATAAATCCAAATGGCAAAATAAAATAAAGTTGGAGTGCTCTGCCTCTGGAGACCGCACATGTAAGCACCAGCGAGCTTGACCAAGGCTACATTTATGTGGCAAGGCTACATAGATGTGGAACTAGCTATATTGTATACGAAGATGTGGACGTCCACGTATTACTACAACACCGCATTCTGCTACAACTAAAGTTTCACTTAAGAGTTTGAAGAAATAAATAGTAATTAATTACAAAATAAAACGAAGGAACATTTTATACGAAGTATGATACCTACCTACACTACTTTCATAGATTACGTCGTACTTTTTCTTTACGAGACATTACTTCACTTGATGAAAACTAACCCGCCCAAACATCTATGGCTATGATGTTATGAAATTTATAGCTTAAAGAAGCTGGTACACCATGTCCTGATAGTTTTCCTACTAAGTAGGAACAGCCATAATGCAGGGCCGACAGCCAACACGGGTTTAGGGTAAAAGCAGCAGTTCCGCCCACCCGGGAACCGAAATGAAGTAATTACGGGAGTTTTTGCCGCTGCAGCGCGGCCGGTGCAGCGGACTACCCGCGTTCGGAATTTGAATTTTTCAACCGTTACCTGCGCCATGGCTGCGCCTATAAATCAACCGCAAAGTCGCCCTAAGCTCTGCGAGATCGTTTTCCCGAACACTTTAAAATTTAAATTACAAACCCACAAAATGTTCATATATTTGGCAGGATCGTAATTCACGTGTATTACAGCTTTGAACGGTAGCGGGGAATTTTCATAACTGAAATTGCTTTTAAATGTGAAAGTCTGTTAAAAATGTATTGATTCAGGAAAATTTACGCACTTTTGCTTTTATCCTGTAGTCCTGAAATAACTTGGTTCGTGTATTAAACAAAAAATATATTAAACATGTGGAATATTCTAGAATAGCCCAGGAAAATCGTACATTCTAATTTGCAAAGGTCAAGTATAGGCGATTTTTAGGTAGGATAGTCTTCATGAAAAATCCATGTTTTCGACATCGGGGTTCGTAAAATGCTGAAAAATTTCCTTTTTGGGTGACTCAGTGCGTTGTAGAGAAAAGTGTTCTTCCACCGAATGAAAGCTTATACAATTCTCTACAACTTTAGACCTTTTAGTATTCCCAACCGTTTACGAGCAACACACTCTCAATCGTTGCGGCAGATTGGATTTCTTAGGGCACTGTATAAAACTTTTTATTTACCAATAACCTACAATCATGAACTTTGGCGACAAGCAAGGTTATGTAGCTCAAGTATAGGGGAAAAACCAAAACTATTAATTTGTACATACAAACCATAAAAAGGACATTGCTCGTCGTCCAAACACAGTTGGCCTAAGATCCAACAGGGAGGTGTATTTACTTTTTGGGTTTTAGATAATGTATATTTTCGATTGAACCTAAATTAAAACAACGGACACTTTTGAGAATTCGGAAAAAATCAAAACACTTTCGGATTTTGAGGTTATAATTACGTCAATAAAAACATTCGGTATGTAGCAATAACTTAGCATTTATTACTGAATGTAAGTACGTACTTACATTGGATTATAAATTGTAGGTAAACGTTTTATTGCCACACTGCTAGGTCAGTCATAATACTCTGAACTACTGTTTCGAAAACAGCTCTGCTGCTATAATTCTCGTCATATCCCGCTGATGCTGAGTTTTAAAGGCTTGCATCCTTGTTTTCCACCCTACTCGTTATCCAAGTGAGAGCAATATAGGATACTTAACTACCTTAGTTTTCTTTGAATGCGCGCGTGTTAGATATAAAGTACTTAAGTCTAATTTCATTTTCATCTAAAGTCACTTGTATATTAATTTTATGTTTCACAATACTTTTTAAATCTCTTATTTACTATTATGAAATCTAATACGATATTAGAAAGTTAACTTTTAAATAAATAGTACTTAAACCATACAACAAGCAAAATTCGTTCAGGAATCCAACATGTCGTTCAAAAACTGGTGAATAGTTTTTGAAATTATTTAACAATATTATTTATTATTAATTACGACAGTTTTAAAATATATCTAACTTTAAATAAAAATTAAAATAGACTTAAGTACTTTATATCTAACACGCGCCAAGTGACATTACTACCAAATGTCAAATGTATCATCTGTTAATTCTCAAATTGAACCAAAAAATAATAACACCGATTATGACGGAAGTGAATACTTTTTAAAATGTTTTCGAAATTAAGAAGTGCCCGTTCTATTGAAATATTTGTAATGTACATTATAAAAAGAACTAGTAATTATAGTAAGTGTTTCATGCGTGTTGATTCATAGGTCATTTTTTACAATGTCCTTTGTTACAATGTGTTCATAATTTTTTACAATTACAATTCCCTAAGAATCGTGCCGCCACAATTGAGAGTATAGCGCCACAAACGGTAAGGAGTTTCAAAAAGGTGTGTAAGGCAAATGTTATAGATAATTTTAGACGCTTTCATTCGATAGAAGAATACTTTTCTCTACGACACACCATTTTGGAGATATTAGTAGTAACCCAAAACACGTCGTAATTTTCTGCATTTCATGGACATTGCTGAGCCTGCCGCAGCACCCCGAGGTCGCAATCTGATTTTTCATGAAGTCCTCTACCTGTATAGCGTATCCAAAAATCACCCATACGTGACCTTTTGTAAGGCAGATAGATACATTTTTTTCAAACCAATTAATTGGGCTATAATAGTAGTTTTTGTTTGTCGATTGTAAGAAACTGTTGTCTCCATTCCAACCAGTTTTTTGGTCTTTAGGAAAGTTGCTACAGGTTAGCCGAAGTCACATATACTGACATTTAAGAAAAGCTCGACTTTAACTATGAAATTTCTATGTTACTCATTCCTATTACGTAGACCCTCTAGTGGTGTTCAAGCTAAGATTTGAAAGAACGTTTCTCGCTCATACAATTTGGATGTGGAATGAGCTCCCATCCACAGTGTTCAAGAGGTAGTTAAGATGTCTCCTTAGAGGCGGACAACGCACTGGTAGCGCCACTAGTGTTGCTGATATGTTACATAAAACAATGTGACGTGGTAGGCTAGTGCCCCACAGTATCAGTTTCGATAAACAGCCGAGCCTTCGACAGAATCGACGCTGGCCGTCCTCCGGCTCGAATCCCGAAAATAGATTAATGAACCACTCAAGGTTAATTGCTTAAAATGTCAGTCAAACCCTCTTCACACAGATCTTCGTCACGTCGCGCTCCCGATTCGACCTCCAGTGTCGCTAAGCACGGATTCGCACTTCCCTGATTAATTTAATAAATAAATAAACACGTGAATAGTTTAGCAGGCTTTGCTATCCTGTTTAAGTACAAGAGCTACTGTATTAACAAAAGATAAGAAGGTAAACACTGTATACTGTTCATTTCACTGTAGGTAGGTTCACTGAGGTACCTATACTAACTTTTGCAAGGAATGATCGCTGCCCATTAATTTTATTTAGGGGCCTTGTGTATCCAAATTAATTGTTGCCACATTCAATGAATAGAGAGGGTAAATCGAGCTGCTATCGTATGGACGACCATTCTATGGAATGATCTTCCTGCATTATTATTTCCGAGCCGGTACGACATTGGAGCTTAAAGAAACAAGCATTCACCTTCCTAAAGGCCGGCAAGATCACATCCATCTGGTAATGTGGTGTCTCCGATGAATATGATTATTCAATGTTCTTTCTTTAAAAACTTGATCAAATAAATTTTCTCGCTCATAGGTTCTATTCGGACGTGGAATGAGCTCCTAGCAGCCAGTATTTTTGATTTGGACTATGACATGGATCCTTCAAGCGTTATATTATATTAGAGGCTTTGACATATATTAGAAGTCTCACAAGAGGCGGGTAACCACCAAGGCAATGCATTAGTGGCGCTCCTGGTATTGCTGAAGCCCCTAAGCGGCGACATCTGTACATTTTCAAGTGAACTACTCTCAGCACTATGTACAGTCGCTACCAAAGCGTTTCTCCCTCGTGTATCGTCAACAGACCACCGGCATTTACAGTGTTAACCAATGTAATGCCCGAGTTTATACTAGATGGCGCTGTAAAGGGTTTGATGTGTAGTATACATATAAATTAAATATATGTGGTTTGATGTATTTTTTTACTTACCAACTGTAAAGATATGTAATAAAAAATATTATTTATGAAAGTCTGGTAGTGTAATGGTAAAATCTTTCCTAATAACATTATATGTCTCTACCTACCTATTTATATGTATCATACTTATACGAGACTGGTGTAGGTACACACTCCATTACGAAGTATTTATTTTGTTGAGGAAGTAAAACTTTATTTTTCATAGTTGCACCGCAACCATCGTACCAAAGTCCATATAAATAAGTAACGTAAAACAGATTAAATCACACTCAAAGCCGTTACTATAATTCGTCTATTAACCTCTATCGCTCTACATTGTAGAGTCTACGAGATAACAAAACATCAAAAGTGGTTACATCAGGTGTATCTTACAAGGAAGTGGTGGACTATATTTAGTACGGCTCGGCTGCTCTACTGCGACGTTGTAGAGTCGAGATAGAGTACGGATGACGACGTCGTTTAATTACACTGTGAGGGACAGGACGTCAGCGAGCACCGTCTCTACCGGGTTATTTACAGTCAGGGATGCGTGTAACGTAACGACACCGCGCTCTACACAGAATGGTAGAGTTGATATTTTTCCACAACAACCCGCCCTGGCTTCGCATGGGTGTTCTCGGGTTTTCTCTATTCGAATATGCATTTAATAAAGATATAAACGTTGCGGAAGAAATTCTCTAACTGATAGTGAAAACTGCATCGAAATCTGTTGCGTGATTTTATTGTATGTAAGGATAAGGAAATTCGTACCGAGAGCGTAGGAAAACAGTTACGTTTTTCAAATGTCATAAATACTTTAAAGGTGGAATTGGTAATGATAACAATCTATCATTTTAAAAATAATTTGTATAATTAATTAACAGGGTGAATTACTTAACCATTTTTGTTGTAAACATATAGTGCTGCGTATCTGTTTTCATGCGTGTCATTTTATGTAGGTCATGTCATGTAGGCAATTAATGTGCCTACGACCACACAATAAAAAGACAACGTCATTATTCACTGTAGGTAATTTCGAATGCCCATCAACATAGATCAACATTATAAACACTTATGTTATCTATCTGATTCAAGCTCATTTCGTAACATATGTCCAATGGCCGGCATAAACAAGAGTTAGAGCCTATTTAGTCCAATCAATGATGAGGTTCATCGGTTAATTCAATCTCAAATGCATTACAGTCCATTTGCTTCCTTTCGAGTACTATCTGGTTACAATTTAGGACAACTACACTGTTTATGCATTGTATAACAATAACATAGCGATGTATTTGCTCGTGTGGCATCGAGTTGGACTAGTAAATGCGGCTGTCGATGAATTTTTAAATCAAGTTTATGTTATACTGACTTTATGTTAACTTTATGATTATGTGTGACTTAAAAAATAACCAATCAAATATTTCGTAATGAGAGATGTACACAGCGTGGCCCATTTAGATCGGTCAGTATGGGCAAACTATAAGACATACAAATATCTATTTTAGGATTTAGTGCTGATGACCTACGCAATTCATATCGAAATGTAATTTTTTTCTTCAATACGTAAGGATACCATTTCCGAACTAAGTCAACTTTTTTTATTAATTTATAAAAGCAGTTTTTCTTGTCACTAAAATCGATGACTGGTTCCTAAGAACAAATCTTTGTATGTGTTATAGTTTCAGACTTGCCTATACAGAACGATCTAAGTAGGTCACCCTGTGTATTACATCCACATTTTTGCATGGAGCGGAAAGACAACCAGAATACGGTTTTAATGCTCGTTGTCTTCAACGCTCTGATGATATAACCACGTAATACGTATATATACGTAATGGAATATGTGCGCACTACGCGCAAGCGCGAGGCGCACCCCCAACCCCCTTCCCCCTAAGGCGGGGAAAACTGAATCTGAATTTGGAACGCTTACATAAGGGAAAACTTATATCGATTCAACATTATGCAACAAACGAATATATTTATTGCAACTTTTTCATCGGACAATCGTATGAAGTCATAACACTGTTACAGAGCCACCACCCGTCTGAAAACAATAGCGACAAGTGTCAACAATAAGGAATTGTTAACTGAAATACAACTACACAAACTGTATTCACAACTAACAACATTGTTCTTGTCATTGAACAAAACATGAAAGGGACAAAACAAAACCATGTAAAATTATAAGCCATACCCGCCAATTCAAACAACCCTTTCACACGCAAGCTGATTTAGTTGTCAGCCTGAAGTATTATTCATGTAAAATATACCTAAGCTGGTATGTTTCTTTGTGTCGTGGAAGTATACGTATAGAGTAGCAGTCATTCAGGAAAGGCCGACCTGCGCAGTACGGCGGGCTAGGTTCAGTAGTGCGTCAAACTCAAGCACACCCTGCCGCAACCCGTGCTTCCATCATCAGTAATTAATTTAGAAGAAAGAAGTCAATTTAAGGTAAGATAAGGTACTTCTTAAATACTAATACTACTGTCTATATGTTTATATGGGTAGATCCCTGCCGTAAACTGTAAATATAGGTCAGAGACGTTAGATAATATTGATTATTGTGTTATCAAAAATTTGTATTTTTTGTACGATTAGATAAGACGTTATCAACAGTTGTGTCATGGTATGTAAGGTGAATGTATGCCATCGTAATCTGGCTTTTTATGAAAGAGTTACTGATTTTTATTAGGTTGATAACTTAACTTTTTTTAATGAAGCTGAAAATAAACTTCCTAGATAATTACTGTAATTCTAAAGTAGAAATGCCTGTTGTGCCTAGCAACTTTTGATAGAGATGAAAGGCTTTGGATATTATTTTAAGTTGTTATTACTTATTAGTATTGTCGAATTAATACTACGAAGCGTTATATTCTTATATTTTATTTCACTTAAATAATAACTAAACTTCGTCTAGGTACGTGACATAATGCCAAAACTATTTTCATAGTACACCCGAAATACGCTGACCCGCTATCGAATGAAGGGCGAAAGAGGCTTCTAGGGATGAAAGCTCGGGTCAATGAACCCGACTTTGGTCGATTGGTGTTCCAAAATATTCTGCGGACCAAACCAGCCTATGCGGTGCTGTTCTACTGTAACCCTGTTAATTTATTTTTGCTACTTTTTGTTTAGATTATAGGTCGATTTTTCACGTACTCACAATATTATAATTTGAAATAATAAAGGCCACCAGACATCAAATAGTACGCTTAGCAATTTAAGCTGCACTGACACCAAAACACGATTTTCCGCCGGCGTCTTCGCTTGGTTAGAACTAGTTAGAAGCAAGGTGCAAAATTTCGTACAAATTACTTGGCGGGCAAACAACCAAATTAACAAATTAACTTTCATCGGTTATGCATTCGCGAGATTTTAGACTATGTTCTGTGTGTCTCATTCATTATTATTATTAAAAAAAAACTCAATGTGTATAATTATATGACTCCTCACCGTCCGGCCTTGGTATAAATTATGTAGTTTCAGTGACTGAGACGAAAAGAAAAACTAACCATTAGTGATTTACATAAGTATATTGAATATACGAGAACTGCTAACAATAATAATAAGGATTCTCAAAGGGCCAAAATATATTTAAAAATCTTTTATAATACCTACAATCATATAAATTCCACAACCTTAATCTAGGCAAATCTGATAACGGAAACTTTATCCCACATGGACTGTTCACACGACAAAATATTTTTTATTCTTTCCTGCGTGGTTCCCACAGCAAAGGCGCGTACAGGCCACAGGCCCCGCGGAATATATTTTGTATTCATACAGCACAGAACAGCATTCGCTAATCTAACTGTACAACGACTATAACCATAACACAACAGGAAAACTACCTAGGTATTTAAATAGTTTGGGTGAAGATTAAACATTCCCGTAGAATTATTATTACCAGTTTCGTGTAGGTACAGTTACATTTGTTGTGTGGACAAATGAATTGAAACTTCAGATTTAGGTAGTTAACTACAATACCTATATCCTCAAAGAGATATAAGCCCAGGAAAAGGTAGTAGTTCTACCCAATCGAGTTATTACTCTATTACGTTAACGTTCCGATCTAATGATCCGATGACTCCGGAGTCCGACCCCATGATCAAGTAGGTCGACAATAATTATAGTCGAATTACAACGTTTTGAAAAAGTAGGCTTCACTCGTATATTAACTAGATTTATTAACTATAGAAGCATATTCAACTAATTGTTTGCTTTTATTGCGCAGACAATATTAATAACTATTCTGAATAGTCAATCAATAGATAAAAAACAAACATTTCAAATTTATAAATATTATATGTAGGTAGTTCCTAGACTCTCTAGCTACAGAGCTGTAACAAAAATATTTAAAGTAAAGTAAAGCTTTACATAAGTATTATTTATTAGTTTAGAACATTTCAATATCTACGTTTTTCCCATCTCAGGCTTAGTACTATCTTCGAGGTGAATACGTGAAAGAACATTTCAATCCCTATTATCAGCCATTCTGTTTTTAAATTTCGTTGCGTAAATTATAATTATAAATAATTTCAATCCCACACGATATCGTGTAAATTTTTTTCGAAACGCATGTCTTCATTTGGTCAAAATCGCCATGACTGAGCTTGGTACTCGGTGATATCAGTGTTTATGATTAGCTATGTAAAAGCGTGTCATTGCCGACCGCTGCACCACAGCAGACTCTACAGTTTACAAATAAAAAAGAATGTAGAGTCAGAATCTCTACGTGCGTGGAGCGGTACACACGCTCCCGGCTGTGTCCTGTGTTCCAGCTGCGTTAGCATTACGTGAACTGATGTACGCTGTGCAATTGTGATTGTAGTGCACTTTGGACCAAGAATTAAGTAAGTGGGGTTATTAAGTTGTTGTTTTACGAACGCGTAGGTACAGTGCTTCTTGATTAACTTTATTGTAAATATTGACGTACTCCTCGTGAATCTTCGTTATCTAGTAATGACTAAAACCGTATAAAAATCTGTTTTCTATTATCATTTTATCCAGACGTTTTGATAACTTTTTCACGTTTACGTCGGCTTTAGGTTAAAATTGTAAGTAAAACTAATAGACACATAGGCACAGACGGTGGAAAGCGACTTTGTTTTATACTATGTATAGATATAGATTTTATAATGAAAACCGTGACAGGTACCTACTCTGTGAACCGTGATTATCCGTGCTTTGTTTCATTTGGAATCTGTTTTCGTGTTCGAAATTGTCAGGATTTTATTTACGCTTCTTCATGTTTATACAATACCTACCTTACAAGGTATACATGTAAACCCTTGTCTAATCCGAAAGGGGGGAATGAACATAGGGCATATAGGTATCAAAAACACATCATAAATAAATAAAAAATAAAAAAAATTGCACTACCATTGTTGCCACTACATTTCAATCAATTTTAAAACTATGATGACACCATCTACCTACCTACCTAAATATATTATGATAAGACTTACCGATATATATCTAAGAATACCTTCACGGATCTGACAGTGCTATTTTTACGTACCTAATGCGATCACATTTGACAATTAAATTAACTACCTATTTTACTCCTGTAACTAAAGATGACAATCACTATCACTACTATAATCACTATAATATATAAAACAATCACTATAATATATAAAACAAAATCCTACGCCGCGTCTGTCCGCAATAAACTCGGAAACTACTGAACGGATTTTCATGTAGTTTTCACCAATAGATAGATTGATTAATGAGGAAGGTTTAGGTATAATTTGTTAAGGTTACTACCCGTGCGAAGTCGGGCCGGGTCGCTATGATATGCATAATTTTATTCATATACTCGTACAATCGATCCCCTCCGCGGTTTCACTTGCGTCTAGTATGGAACTGTGCTAACATTTAACTATCTCGCAGGATTCCAGGAAATAAAGTACCCTGGTAGTCCTGGTACCCTAAGGTACCCTGAGCTCGCAAGGAATGTAGCTTCCTATTATGAGTGAAAGAATTTTCGAAATCACTACAACAAACAATAATATTGACACAAAACTAAACTCATTTACAGCATGTTTATTAAAAACAATTAGCAAGTAGTTACAAGATACCTATGTGCTGTGTACCTGTGTATCTGTGTACACGCTGTGATACCTATGTGTATTTACAATAAACTCTGAGGAAAAGTTTGGTGGCCCGCTCTAACCACGACAGGTCATTGACCCACTTGCCAAAAGCTATTTTTGATGAACATACAAGGTGAGACACTCATGCGCAACGTTTGACGCCTTAATACAAACACACAAGTTTTCATCTATTAACCAATAGGTTGCATAGTTATAGGTACGACAGAATATTCATTTTTGACAATGTTTCATTATATTTTAAATTAATTCAAGGAGGTAGGTATCTCTTCTTCTGCCGGCGTTGTATGTTTTTGCGCCTGAATGCAGTTTATTTTGTGGTTATCATTACAACAATTTCTTTAAATTATAATCCTCAAAGTATACTATATGTTGCGTGGCGGAACTATTAGGGTTACATACACACATAAAGTCCAGTCTTTTCGCGTAGGGCTGGGCAGGTATTAGGCGCTGTCGTGAGGGAAAACATCGTGATGAAACCTGCACATTCAGGCGACTGGATACGTAACCATGATCCAATCTGGTCAGGTTCCCCTGGTAGCAGGGTCATGGAGGTCAGACGACAGTCGCTCCACTGTAATTAGCTGACCTGCCAAATCTTGGATCATGGTCAAGGCGGACCCCGGGCCCTCGTACGCAAGAGCACAACCGGGACATTAACGCCAAGATGATGATGAGATATTTTGTGATAGAATGGAAAATGAAATGTAAGTGCTCATTGTACGTTTTCTAAGGAAGGTTAAAATAATTCAAAACCACACTCACGCATAAGCTACTTAAGTCAACCTTTAAAGCGCTGACATTATCAAATCAACACACACATCTAAATTGAGTGTGTGTATAATGTACCTTGTGTTCTTATTTGCATTTCAAGTTAGCTCGGCGCGAGTCTAAGCGACTTCTCAGTCGAGGACAGAGACTTGCTCGTGACGCACATGTATCAAAACGTTTTAATGTCAATCATATGTACTAAGCATTATTTGACCCATATAAAATGAGCTACTGGATATGGCTTGTCGCCGTCATAATTTTAATTTTTGGGACAAGGCTTTACTTAAAACTAAGCTGCCGGCCATGCCTATCACAAGCGTCGATGAAGGGAAAGGTGATAATAGTGACCGGAGCGAACACCGGGATCGGTTTCGAGATCGCGAAAGACCTCGCGCGACGCGGCGGGCGCGTCGTGCTGGCCTGCCGCGACCAGCGCAAAGGGCTCGCGGCACAGGAAGCCATCATAGAACAAACCAGGAACAATGACGTCGTGTACAAACATTTGAACCTGTCGTCACTGGATTCGGTGAGGAAGTTCGCGGAGGAGTTCTCCCGAAGCGAGGCGAGGCTGGACGTGCTGATCAACAATGCCGGCGTGCACGGGCTCGGCTTCCGCTATACGCGCGACGGGATCCTCGAGGGACCGCAGATCAACCACTTCGCACCGTTCCTGCTGACGCTGCTGCTCCTGCCGCTGCTGAAGGAGACCAAGGGCCGAGTGGTGACCGTCAGCTCGATAATGCACTTCCTCGGAGAAGTGAAGCTGGATAAGATAAATAAAGCGGGGTGCTACAACGACACGTTCACGTACTGCAATGGGAAACTTTGCAATGTTCTGTTTACGGTGGAGTTGGCGCGGCGAGTGGCTCCCTGGGGGGTGACGGTGACGGCGCTGCACCCGGGTGTGATGCTGACGGGCATCACGGCGCAGGCACGGTGGGATACCCGGATACTGTTCGCGCTGTGGTGCTGGCTGTGTTGTCGGACGGCAGTGCAGGGCGCACAGACTGCGCTCCACCTGGCCGTGGCGGAGGAGTGCGCCGGCGCCGGCGCCACCGGCCGCTACTACGTCGACTGCCGACAGACGTTTGTGACGTGGAAAGCCCGCAACAGTGCGTTCCTGAAAAAATTCTGGGAGTTCTCAGAGGAACTGGTGGGGTATTCGGCGGATAAAATGTTTCTCGAATGAATTATTAATTATTCTATGTGTATTATAAGTTAAAAACTTAAATATGTGTTTGTTTGTGAGATCTACCGTTGCCACTTAACAATTATTTTCATGTATACCAATCGTTATCGATTACCTACTTGCGATTGTTGTAATGCTCACGACTGTTATTAATTGAAAGAAATAAAAAAAAGACATGTAAAGTAGTTAGGGTTTATATTTAGATAAGGCAAAGATTTACCAAACAATTTTTTTATTGTTGACGTTCAAACGTGTTTGTGCATAGCCTCCTTCATCTTACAAGCCATGCGTAGAAGTTTGACAACGTCGCATTTTTTAATTTTAGTGAATCTGAAAATTACTGTAAAACTATCATGGCGGTCGTCGTCGTTCAATGTTATTAGTTATTTATGTGATAAATTATATTAATAAGTATATACTTTAGATATATAATATGAAATTGGATAGATTCCTGTACTATTTACCTATCTACCTACTTGTAATTGTATTATCCTAATATTATAAATACGAAATATAATGTATGTTTGGTTTTGTACGTAATGGTTGTTTGTTACTCTTTCACGCAAAAACTACTAAACGGATTTTAATGAAATTTGGTAGTTATATAGCATATAGACTCCCATAACACATATGCTATAATTTATTCCGATAATTAATGTGGTTCCCGCGGGAACGGCTCCAGGACGTTATAGCCGAATTTTATGCGGATGCAGTCGCGGCCAAAAGCTATTATGAAATAAAATAATCTATGCCAGCCAAAATATTTGGTATAATATATTAAACAGTTTTATTTGAGTACCTAAGTATATAAAAACTAACTACTTACTTACTTATTCTATCTACCTCGTTTTTCAAAGCTTCCATCATCGTGGATAATCAAAGATCGTGATTTAAAATAGTTGTGATAACTTTCACAATGCGAAAATGTTTGCTGCATACTAAAGATCCTTCAGTGGGACTCCAACATGCTCGGGGAATAGCAGAAGTCCATTTGTTTAATAGAATTACATCTTTTGGTAAGCAAAACAAAGGCACAGCTTCTTTCCCATTTTTAAGGTTCTCGTCATAATTTTAAATGCATTTTTCAAATGCAACAACGCCTTTGCATCTGTTAGAGAAAGATTACGATTATAAAATAGAATTTGATTTATGAAATAAGTAAAAAACTAATAACAAAAATGGTCAAGGGTTGTTTCCCAAAAATCGTATTTATCCAATTTTAGCACAATTATAAATATATTTACTTTTATTTACCTTCGTAGATGGTCCATACAAACGCGTTAATTTACAGTTTTATCATTCCATTTTTAATTTATCATCATAAAATTCATACTTTTCCCGCACATTGACATGTGAATAATGAGTAAATCGATTCACAGCGACGTTGCCGTTCCGTGCTACAGCATGGCTTGTAAGATGAAGGAGGCTATGGTTTGTGTAAACCCAACTTGAATAAAAACTACTTGAATAACTAATACATTGTCAGCAAAGAGTACAATCCGAGTTGAAATACGAGACAAAATGTCACACATCTCTATAACACACACACTAATACAAATGCAGGGACGGAACAAGGCAGCCCATCTGCAGATGTTATATTTTGCTACGACTTTCTACTAGTAACGTACACACAAAATCTGACTTGTTGGCGTATTTCGCTCCTGACGACTTCGTACTTTTTTTAAACTTGTACTTATAATATAATTTTGTCATTATAATAAAAGCTAAGGTGTCTAGTGAATCAAACCCACGCCCTGATACCTACCACCGTCTTTTCGATCTCTCGATTTGACATACCGTGAATCGGCAGTGCTTGCTTTTGCAATAAGGAGGGTTATGATTTTGACCAGTATGAATGTTTATTTGTTGCCTCATAACTTCTAAACTAAGTAGGTACCTACTTACTTATAGTTAGAAGCGTCTTCATTGTCCACAGGTAGGCCTATGTGACTTCACAATAAATTGAATATGATGTCCTCTAGAGGACATAGTCATGAAAAAAAGAATAATAATGAAAAGGATAGGTACATTAATATATTAAACAGGCAGCATATTCTTTATTTTCAGTAAAAATTCATATAATGATGGTGCACCAGGACAGAAGGGACTTGCATATGATTATTATCTTGTTCTTCAAAATGTTTACAACGCAGCACTTCCAATTTGCAACCCAGACATCGTCATGTCTGGTCTTTAGGAAACCTAGAAAAACAATTAATGTAAATAAACGTAAATACGCGATTAATCCGTTGTTTCATAAAATGTCTGAACATTTAAAATGTCATTTAGGTATATTTTGTGTATGAAACCCTAATACATATAAAATTGTAGACCGCTATTTACAAGATTTAAGTATTAAAATTCTATACAATAAATACTAAGTCCGACCCTGTTAGCATCAAAATATTTTCGTACCTATTTAGACATCGAAATATTGCTCAATTTGGCAATAATTTTAAATCTATCTTTAATGGCATATTGTTTTAAGGTAAAGCACTTCAATTATTGCAAATTCACACTATTACGATGCTTATTTCCAAAATTGATTCCCGATTGCCGCGACCACGAATGAAATTACTTACCGATGAAAATGTAATCCATTTGTATTTCCATACTTTGCGCTTTGTCATAAATGTGCACTAAATTACACTGTCTTTTAAATGGTTTGATTTAAATTTTATTAGGAAATTATAAATTTTACACCGATGTTTCAAAAGAAACGTCAGGTCGTTAGGCCCTCGAGCAATATGTCTAACGTTCAAAACATTGCGCGCGTCTTTTTCCGTGAACTTATTCGAATGGATGAAAAAACGGGATAGCAAGATTCATAATCATTGTAGAGCGAGCGAACAGGGATTGTTTGTGATTTGTGTTTAGTCTGTTATGTCTGTGATTGTTACCTTGAACTTTTACTAAAAGTTCCTCTACGAATAAAATAAAATGCAATCGATTTCGTTTTTTATTTATTTTTTGAATCGGTGGCAATATTTTATTTTGATAATAATGGGTCTTGTGTTGTTTTTAATTACCATACCATGGAGTTCCATGAAGAATGCATTACACAAAGTTTTTATACTATAAAGGTGAAAGATGTAATTGTTTATCGGTTCGTTTGTTTATAATGGATAAACTTACTAGGGTAGGGTAGAGGTAGTACAGTGTAGGGATGGAGTAGAGATTAGGACACCACGCGAACGAAGTCGTGCCGGACCAGCAAGTTCAAAAATAATATATGTATAGGTATATTTTTTGGATATAATGGAATTGGGATTGGATTATATACTATATATACTTAACCACATTCAATTTTTGTTGCTTGCCTCAACCGGGAATCGAACGTGGTATTCCTTTACTTAAATTAGTTATGTATATTAGTCAATCACTTCGATGCTCTTACGGTAAGCGCACATTTAGGCGACTGAATACGTAACCATGATCCAATCTGGTCAGGTTCCCCTGGCAGCAGGGTCATGGAGGTCAGACGACAGTCGTTCCACTGTAATTACCTGACCTGCCAAATCCTGGATCATGGTTAAGGCGGACCCCGGGCCCTCGTACGCGAGAGCACAATCGGGACATTAACGCCAAGATGATGATGAGATATTTTGTGATAGAATGGAAAATTAAATGTAAGTGCTCATTGTACGTTTTCTAAGGAAGGTTAAAATAATTCAAAACCACACTCACTCATAAGCTACTTAAGTCAACCTTTAAAGCGCTGACATCATCAAATCAACACAGTGTTTGAATAATGTACCTTGTGTTCCTATTTGCATTTGAAGTTAGCTCGGCGCGAGTCTAAGTGACTTCTCAGTCGAGGACAGAGACTTGCTCGTAACACACATGTACAAAACTGTTTTAATGGCAATCATATGAACTAAGCATTATTTGACCCATATAAAATGAGCTACTGGATATGGCTTGTCGCCGTCATAATTTTACTTTTTGGGACAAGGCTTTACTTAAAACTAAGCTGCCGGCCATGCCTATCACAAGCGTCCATGAAGGGAAAGGTGATAATAGTGACCGGAGCGAACACCGGGATCGGTTTCGAGATGGCGAAAGACCTCGCGCGACGCGGCGGGCGCGTCGTGTTGGCCTGCCGCGACCAGCGCAAAGGGCTCGCAGCACAGGAAGCCATCATAGAACAAACCAGGAACAATGACGTCGTGTACAAACATTTGAACCTGTCGTCACTGGATTCGGTGAGGAAGTTCGCGGAGGAGTTCTCCCGAAGCGAGGCGGGGCTGGACGTGCTGATCAACAATGCCGGCGTGCACGGGCTCGGCGTCCGCTATACGCGCGACGGGATCCTCGAGGGGCCGCAGATCAACCACTTCGCACCGTTCCTGCTGACGCTGCTGCTCCTGCCGCTGCTGAAGGAGACCAAGGGCCGAGTGGTGACCGTCAGCTCGATAATGCACTTCCTCGGAGAAGTGAAGCTGGATAAGATAAATAAAGCGGGGTGCTACAACGACACGTTCACGTACTGCAATGGGAAACTGTGCAATGTTCTGTTTACGGTGGAGTTGGCGCGGCGAGTGGCTCCCTGGGGGGTGACGGTGACGGCGCTGCACCCGGGTCAGGTGCTGACGGGCATCACGGGGCAGGCGCGGTGGGATACCCGGATACTGTTCGCGCTGTGGTGCTGGCTGTGTTGTCGGACGGCAGTGCAGGGCGCACAGACTGCGCTCCACCTGGCCGTGGCGGAGGAGTGCGCCGGCGCCGGCGCCACCGGCCGCTACTACGTCGACTGCCGACAGACGTTCATGACGTGGAAAGCCCGCAACAGAGCGTTCCTGAAAAAATTCTGGGAGTTCTCAGAGGAACTGGTGGGGTATTCGGCGGATAAAATGTTTCTCGAATGAAGTATTAATTATTCTATGTGTATTATAAGTTTTATAAACATAAATATGTGTTTGTTTGTTATGATCTACCGTTGCCACTTAACAATTATTTTCATGTATACCAATCGTTATCGATTACCTACTTGCGATTGTTGTAATGCTCACGACTGTTATTAATTGAAAGAAATAAAAAAAAGGCATGTAAAGTAGTTAGGGTTTATATTTAGATAAGGACAAGATTTACTTAACAATTTTTTTTGGGTTGTCGTTCAAAAGTGTTTGTGTAAACCTAACTTGAATAAAAAGTACTTGAATAACTAATGCATTGTTACCTTGAACTATTTAAAAAAGTTCCTCTATGAATAAAATAAAATGCAATCGATTTCGTTTTTTATTTATTTTTTGAATCGGTGGCAATATTTTATTTTGATAATAATGGGTCTTGTGTTGTTTTTAATTATCATACCATGGAGTTCCATGAAGAACGCATTACACAAAGTTTTTATACTATAGAGGTGAAAGATGTAATTGTTTGTCGGTTCGTTTGATTGTAATGGATAAACTCAGTAGGGTAGGGTAGAGGTAGTACAGTGTAGGGATAGAGTAGAGATAAGGACACCACGCGAACGAAGTCGTGCCGGACCAGCTAGTTTAAAAATAAAATATATATTTTTTGGATATAATGGAATTGGATTATATATTATATGCTTAACCACATTTAATTTTTGTTGCTTGCCTCAACCAAGAATCGAACGTGGTATTCCTTTACTTTAATTACTTATGTACATTAGTAAATCACTTCGATGCTCTTACGGTAAGGGAAAACATCGTAAGGAAACCTGTACCACCATTGAGGCGACTGAATGCGTAACCAGGTCTCTCTGGAATACTGACTCAAAGATGTTTATTATTTTAGGTACTTTCATTAATACAACGTATTTATTACAGAAAGCTTATACTTAGATTTGACCGACCCACCTTCTTTCATCAAATTGGTGTCACAAAAACTTTTTGTCATTACTTTTTGCTTTCTTCTTAGCGTGTCAATGGTTGCAGATTACATTTTCCCAGTCCAAAATCAAGCAACGCGGACTCGCGGTCCCGGTCCTCGAGCGAGCAGGAGTCAGGGCAGGATAGTGCTTGCGACCAAATGTGCCATCGTCTGTGGTGAAGCTCCACAACTGCAGGCGATTTGTGTTATACCATCTGAACAAGTTTCCCTAGATCTGCCAACCTGGGCAGCCTGTACAGTGTCTTTCGTTAGGGCAGTTTGTATACCGTTTGCAGGTTTCACCTCAGCTGAAATGCCTCGGGTGGGATTTCGCATTTACTGTTGAGTAAAAATCACCAGCACTAATACTGAAAGTACAAGTTACCTCGATTAATCATTATGATAATGATTAAAAAAAACTTGTCGATTTTATTTACCGGAAGTGGTCACCTCACTAAAGAATTACGAGAACTCATGAAAGGCCTACGCCAAAGTCTTATATAGGTAACCTTAGCCTATGGTCACACAATGAAACCCTGTATAGGAGTGCTACTTAGCAATATCGTAAATTACCTAGCTCTTTCTTTAATTAGACAAATAAACAAAAATCTGCTTTTTCTAACAAATTTAATTGTAACTTAATTGGCAACAAATACAACATACTGTATCACGACAACCAGGATTAATTCTGCAATTAAATAGTGACATTCATGACGTGACATATAAGATGCAAATGACGTTTGTCACACATCAATTTACAGTAAGTATTTTGTTTATTTAATAAATTCTCTCATTTGCAATGGAGTTCTAATGCAAAGAGCTAGCAATGTTTTGGGTATTTCCTAGACTATGTACGACATACAGGCTGCTCCAAAGTGATAAATTTAAAATCGTTGATTTTTTGGTAAATCCTGGACCGATTGTTATATTAATTTGCAGTCTTGTTTTAAATACCCTACTAAACTAGCACTATTCGTCTTTGTCCAGAGGCTAAGGACACTCTGTATATCAGACCGACAGTGATGCAAAAGTGGACGTCTTGTAATATTTTTTATGCGCAGTTGAAACATCGCGAAGGAATAAAAGGCATTTGAATTTACCCAAAATATATCATTATATAATTAATTATTGTTTTATGCTAGAATTATTAATGATGCTAGAAAAGCTATTAAAATTTGTATTACAGAGGTTTATTAACAAATGCATGACTTTTAAAAATATATCGATATGTATTATGTTCACAACACTACCTAAACTACATCGTTTTGAGTGGCGTGTGGCGAGAATTTTTCGTAAAAATCCGTAGCGTGGATAGGGTTAAAATTGTAACCTGTACCTACCTACACCAGCGAGAATTACCTATAAAGTAGCGCCACTCCGCCATGGGCGATGAGCAGTAAGGCAATTATTTGCAAGCTCATAACCACATAACTACATACCACGTCCACAGACGTACAAATCATATGCGTACTAATACCGCTAGTTATGTAGTTGGTCGGCGATATTATACCCTGTCCATCAAATTAGAAGTAAATACTATAATAGTCGTGGTAAAGCTAACATATACCTACCTATGTATATTGCATTTTATACGGAAGCCTCCCCCTGCGGGATACAGGCGTGAGTGTGTATTTATCTTTGTACCTATGCATTGTAAAAGAGTCTCCCGCGACAATATATGTCAGAGTCCCTACAAATACATGTATTAGGAATATAAATTCATATATACCATTATTATATAGGTAAGGAAGCTGCCATAAGCCGAATAACGACGAGATTAAAAATGCAAACATTATGTAACTGGGAGGTTCTCGACACCTGCGCCCTACATTTACTGAACTAGCTTCACCCAACTAGGTCACGAAATATGCTAAAACACATAATTATCTCTATCTAGTACCTACCTAATAACCTATACCTATAATGTACCTAAACTACAGACTATAGAGTGTAAGTAGAATGATATGGTACCTAAATGTGGTATAGTGCTAAAAGGACTGTAGGTCGGTGGTCGAGCGGTTAGGGTATCCGACTAGTAAGCGAGAGGTACCAAGTTCGAATCCCGGTCAGGCCATGTACCAATGACTCTTTTCTGAGTTATGTACATTAGTTGAATACTAACCGATGCTCTTACGGTGAGGGAAAATATCGTGATGAAACCTGCACATACAGGCGACTGGATGGTTCCCCTGGTAGCAGGGTTATGGAAGTTAGATAGCAGTCGCTCCACTGTAACTACCTAAATACCTAAGGACCCCGGGACCTCGTACGCGAGAGTACAACCGGGACATTAACGCAAAGATGATGATGATGAATATATAAGTCATGAACATGCTAACATCCTTAAAATACGTAGGTACGGTATGAATGCAATTAGCACTGAATTCGCCGGTCGATAAATATGAGCGAGCACAATATGAGTATTATCACAGCTATGTGAGAGAACATGTTAAAATTCAGTGACTGTACAAAGACTGCTACGAATGATGTCGACATAACGCCGTTGCTGTTCCCGTTTAATTTAGGTCGACGCGTATTTTTTTAATTTAGTTACTTTACTGCGATTACAGGAAGTTATTCTAATTCTATGTCAGACATGTTTAGAACCGACCTTTTTTGTATTTCGGTGTACGTAGTTTCATCAATCAATATTGAAGTTGACATTTAATTGTTTATCCACGAACGACACATAAATACGTCCTAATTTTATAAAAAACGGCCACAGTCTACAGTTTGCTGTAGAATACAAATATTTAATATAAACATAACAGCAGCAGTCAATTTAAAAATTCATGGACTTATGCTTTTGTGTTTACAGTTCATAGTATTTCTTGTGAGTTTTGTAGTTTTCCTTAGAGCAAGCAGCGCCCGACCTGGCGGTATCTCCAGGCTAACTCTTCGAGAAATCGTCCACACAAGTTTGTCTATATCATTTCTAATATCCTACTTAACAGGTCCTATAAATTCGATGTTAGATAATTAGAAAGAGTGACAAATTAGGAGATCGAAATGCTCCTTATTTGTTTCTCAGCCAAGAGAATGGGAGGTTTCGTTACATCAGAAACCAATCAGAAACCTACCTTATTGTAATGGAAATTTCTCAAATAATTAACCAATTTAGGCATTTATAATATCATAAAACAAATGTGCTATCCGGATAAGATCAGAGAGACAGAGAGGATGTACTTACTGATATTAGACTCATTCTCCATATGGATTCCGTAGGACCTTCGCCACTTACTCAGCTGGAACGTTAAGAATATTACATAGAAAACTTTAAACGAGGGATAGGAACGTTTAATTAAACTCTTTTAAATTTTATTTTCTGCTGTGTTTATGCCGACAGTTTAAATTATTTTATCGAAGGTTACCACCTTGTATTTTAAGCAAATGGCCACTCTTGTCAATGCACTGCAGTTGTAGCTAGAATAAGTACTTCAAATAAATATTACCTTGTCTTCACATATTGCTCAGGTACCTATTTAGTTCAAACCAATATAGGGTTTGAGTTTTATTTCTTGTAGGTATTTGTGTTTATGCAGGTCATCATAATCATAACAAAATTAACAAATCAATAATACTGTGTATACATTGACATCATCATTTGCTGTTCTGTCCATTGGGTACCTGTACATGTACAAACACAGACAATAACGTCATGTGCAAATAGGAGTCACATTCGTAAACTTAACAAGGGCGACGAGACGATGTCCTCGGAATTATTATTGGCTTTTTAATACACATAACTATTAAGTGTGTTTCCTTATTTACTACTAGTTTCCCGGAAACTTAATAAATAAGTAAATTTTTCTAGACAGAAATATATAGGTGGAAGTATAGGAAAAGAGCTAACGAGAATTTTAGGTGAAAATTTAAATTATAGTTACTAACGAAACAGAAAAAAACTTGGAGCTAGTGTCGAGGTTTTTCGTGGAGTTTACGTCTATATAGCACTTTCTTTCACTCTTACTCTCCGCCATACATAGAGTCGTTAACCCTGGATGGATACCTAACATTTACTCAAATGAGTTCCACGATTACACGACCAAATGAAAATTTCCTCTGTCGCACTGACTCAGCTTGCCGGTGGTGCGACGCGGGGCCAGTCCCTTGCTACGCGGAGGCCCACATTGGCTTTATCAAAGGCTTATTGTTTGTGAACTTCCTACATTAGACGACGGGTCACGAGCTGGGCTGGATTGTAATGTGACCGCACTCCAACCACCTCTGCAAACCATTGTTCCAGTCACGCCCGTGGCGTAGTAGGAACCACTTGTAACTCGACACCTTTCCATCCAGAAATGTGTATAAATATGTGTACGTAAATGCATTGTTCAGTAAATGTTAATAATTTTTTTAAATAATGTCGTCTTTTAAAATTCGTCTTAAGTACTTACCCAAGCAATTAAAACTATATAGTTCTACTGGATGGTCACTGACTGTGAAGATAATTCTCTTAAAACAGTTATTTTATTTCTTGTTTTATAGAATGATGTCTCGTGATCAATGCCCATTGGACCAGGAATAGGTATCGACTGCGAATTGCTTTCACGTGCACGAAACGGTTAGACGGAAATTGGTACGAAAAATTGCTTCGCAACCAAGCCGTAACGCAACCCACAAACCGACATTGCAGTTCTGTTGGTTGACCCTGCTTTGGGTCACTGACGCGGTCACTGGCCATAAAGGAAGCCCTAGGTATTAGGTTTGACCTACCTATATTTTAATTTAATTCAACACTCCTATGTATTAATGAATATTATGCTTATTACTATTCACTATTAGACGTTAGACAGTGTACGGAGTAAACGCCGCACAGACAATTTTAGTTATACCTAAGCCTAAGTAGGTTGGGTTAATGTACTCTGTCCATTCGTATGGCGCACTTTGCAATCTAGTGTTATACCTTTTACTATAAATTTGGTGTTTAAACAGCAATCCTGACGGTAAATCCTGAGATCTATGATCTATACCCTGTCGGACACCACACGGCCATCTTACTAGCTAAAAAATCAATTAAACGGACATCCATCCTTGTTCGCAGAATGACGTCGCCAGCCATTACCAAGTCGCCGGACAACCAAAAGGGTGAGAAGAAGTCCCCGACGCACTCTGGTGGAGCCCCGGGGGCGGAGCGCGCGCCCTCCCGCGCGGAGTCCGCCTCGGGAGCCGCCGCGCCCGCCCCGCAGCCCGAGCCCTTCAGCTGGCTACGGATCTTCAAGCTGGCAGACCTCATGATGAAACAAGGATGTTAAACAATAGCCAATTCATTCTACTATTCAGTTTTAAATATCGTGTTACACATAGCAATAAACCGCTACAATAACACTTAGCAATATCTAGAAAATTCGATTCTTTTATTAAAATATGTGTAGGGTTTTGTGGAGTTAAATCGTTTACCTTGTTCTCGTATAGGTACATAAAATTTGTCAATTCTTTAGATGAATTTTATATGTTGTTAGTATAGGTGCTTAGTGGTACGTAATGCATTTGTGTTTTTGTTAAATATTAATTATGTGATTGAGATTTTTAACGAACTACCTGTTAAGGTAGGTAAATTTTTGTTTTGTTTACCTAACCTGTTGAATAATAAATAATTTTAAATTTTAATTTTTACCTACGTCTCCAGGTAATTCATTAGATACTTAGGTACATAGTTAAAATAAAGAGAATATAAAAATAAACTTTAATTTTTTTCATTCCGTGTATGTTGTGATAATACCGTCGTATTCGAAGACGAAGAATTCATTTTTGTAACAAAATTTTCACTCACCCATACAAAATAACGAGAAATTCAAAAATCTAATCTCGCGCACCTGCTGGGGGGAACCACGTGGCAACCGGGCTAAATCAGCTCAGATCACCCCCAGGAACACCTGTTCCAAGCGGTTTGCTTTGTCTCAAAAATGCAAGGTTCCCTTACAAATCGGGACCTTAGATCCCACACTATATCTAAATGCACGTCAAAGGAAAATTACAGGATCCAATACTCCCGTAGTTTAATAATACCAATTATTAAGCTAGAGCAAGAACAATTTATTTTGTTTGGTAAGTAAATACACTAGCCAAGATTGACCCGGGCCAACCAAGATGTGATGCATCACGGATGTTTAAATATTTTTTTGCCATTGCTAGAAGATGATGTCCGAAACCGGTCGCAATTAAAAGTTTATGAATAGGTATAATATATTTAGTGGAATTCGTGTATCAAGGTGTTTATCTATACTCATAGCTTAATGTTCCAATTACGTTTTCGAAAACAGTCGTTCGTTTAAGGGTACACTTTTTTCACGCCAGTCAATAAAATTTTAAAATAGTACTTTATGCAAAAGTCATACAAAAGGTTTCCCGCTAAACAAAATATTTTTTCTAATTGTTGTAATTTGTGTTTGTGAATGTTTTTTCTTGTTTGAAGCAATTAAATTTATAAATGTGAAAGTCGTGAAGAGAATTTCCCGCCGCTTGATATCCTCCACGCGTAGATACAACGAAACTGATCCGCAGCTTACTTCCAGCAAAGTTGAGAAAATTATAGGTGTCTACGATATTTTAACATAAAAATATGAGTGTAGATAAAGTAGTGTATGCAACTGCATATAATTAGGCATTTAAACACTCGTGTCAAACTATTATCATACTCGGCTAACACTCATGTTTTAATACCCCCTTTTATATGACAGTTGCATAAACTACTATTGAATCTATAATATAATGGAGTTCCATCATTAATGGCTGGATGTGTTAAACTAAGAGCCGGTCTACGTGGGAGAAGCCTATGTCCAGCAGCGATGCGATGGGCTGAAACATTTTATCTTATCTTCAGAAATGAACTAAAAGTTAGGAGGCCCATATTTAAAGGATAATACAGATTAGGATAGATACCTACTTCGACGCCTACATTTTTTCGTGATAAAATTGTAAAAGTAATTGAAAGCTCCAACTAGCCTACAAAACAAGCAAAATATTTAAGTATATTCTCGTAGGTACACCCAAAAATTACCCTTGGTTGATGCCACGCCCCATGTCGTGCCGCCACACCTCGATACCCACATGCTGAACTCAAAATAGGGTTAACGCCGGCCCACTTCACTGTCACAGGAACAGTTAAATTTTTTTTATAGTTGTGTCCTTGTAATTCAAAGCTTCTTTAAATTGAATTTCAGACATTGTAAGTCAATTTTTTTTAATTAAGCGCTCAAGAAAGCTGTGTTATAATTACATACAGCGATGGGGACAGCTTGTAGACGTGACTCAGGATGGACCCCTAAGTTGCTGTAATAATCGCTGCTGCCTGTTTTCTGAAATTTCTGATCTACGGAGGTCCTATCTGGTTAACCTTTTAAGACATACGGTAGAAAAAATGCACGACAGGAGACCTAATATGCAATTTTGCCTTCATGGTTTCAGCAGGCACTTAGAGCAATTGATTCAATTTAGATTAGTCTTTCTTTCCTTAGTAGCTACAGAATTTACGGTTAAAAAGTGTAAATTAAGTAAGCAATTACATATTAGCTCTATTATCAAGGTACTTATAACTAAAAATTTCTCTTCCAACCATATTGGCCATGGCGACCTCTTCAACCCCTGCAGGCTAACCGTGACCGCAACTCGTAAATACTACTTCCTACTTTAGCAAAGCTTTACTTTAGTAGGGGCGAACTCCTACTCGAGCGGCACAAGCAGGAACTACGTGTCAAGGAAATGACGATGCTGTGGTGGATATGTGGGGTTTCACATAAAGACCGCGTTTCCATATTTGCAATTTAAGCTATTCTCTGGATACCATGGTGTACCACTTATATTTGGATTGCTCAGATCTCACCGCACCGCATCACACGGACGTGGCGGTACTGGCTGATGTCCTGCCGGTTTGGCTGGCAGCGAATAACGGAGCTCAAGAAAGCGGCCTTCGATGAGGCGGTAAAAGCCTGGCAGGAGCGCTGCGAAGCTGAGGGAAAGGGCTTGGAGCTCAAGCGCTTCTTCCAGTGCGTATACACGGTAGATTCTGTGCGCGGGTGGAAGTCGATTAGAATATGTTGTTAGCGATTATGGGCGCTTGGCCTGAGCGACTCGGCCGAGTGCTCATGCGCGCGCGCGGGGGCGCTTTAGAGAGTAACGACCACATTTAGTGGAATTGAGAAAGGTACAAACAGGATCGCAGCATCATGCTTGCTTTTCCTCCTTCGCGGACCACTACGCCCACGTCACACTTCGCGAGGCTACTAGAGTTTAAGTGCGCTTGCTACCGCGTGATGAGAATAGATGGAGGAGTAGGAAAAGGAGGCAAAGGCAAAGAAGGAGCAAGAAAGATGGGAGACGAACGACGGGGAAAAATATCGTGTTGTGGTGTCAGCCCGATACGATTTGTAGGTGTCAAGTGCGCGCGCCGAAACGAGCCACCGGCAAGTAAGCGCGCGCATCACCCCTGATTTAGGGTCTGAGGCGGTCCGTTTGACCAATCCTGGGTGGAGATCGTCTGATCGATTGCCCGAGGTAAGGTTATATTGCTGACACACGTTCAAACAGAGATAAGTGATGATGTTTAGGTGCCCATCTTTTCTCCAGGCGGCTGAGCACCAAATATTGAGAGCTTCTGGCTACCGGCTGGAGGCTACTGTCTGCCCGGAAAAGAGGATCAAATTACGCTAACCTTGAATTTTACATCAATTTCACAATTCTTTTGATAACGGAGGAAACCCCAGTTAGTCATGAGCATAAAGACTGTCCCTCCTGTACGTAGAGGGAGAAACTTAATCCTAGCTCCTGTAGGCTAATTACGTAACTCTGTTGCATGCAATTCTGATTTCAATGATTGAAATTGTTACGTTTGCTTATAATGGATTTAATACTTTATTGCAATGGAACTTTGTCAGCAACTGAACCCATGAAAACGATTATATGTAATCGCAAGTGACCATTTCAATGATTGAAATTAGATCATTGTTAGCAACAGAGTTACGTAGGCTACAACTTTTCAGTATGGAAAGGTTTTATTAAATGAAAATTCAATAATTTATATCGTAATATTTTTTTAATAGTATTGGTAGGTAGGAGGTACATAACACGCAGGAGTTCGGGTTGTTTGGATAAAGGGAAGTAAAGATACAATACTATTTTCAATATGTACAAAATATACAATTAACTCTATGCCCTAGCACTTTAACTATAATATAATTATGATCACAATATTTTTATATCCTTACTTTTCTACAATCGAACGAAACCAACATCTTGGGCCAGCAACGAGTCGCGCCTAGACGCGGCTGCTGCGTTACAACAGTTAGCCCTCTTAGACCTTTTACTTGCTGCACACTTGAGATCAAATGTTTAATTTTACAAATATTAACTCGTTACACAATCACCCACGCCAGCAACAGCCGTCAGCCGCCGCGCGCCTACCGCGAGCCCGCGGGCCCGCGCGCCCGCGAGGCCCGCGTGACCCGCATGACCCGCGTGACCCGCGAGACCCGCGAGGCCACCGCGGCCCGCGGGGCCCGCCAGGCCCGCCAGGCCCGCGAGGGCTGGCCTCGGCCGTACGCCGTCAACCATATTATACTTCTCAGAGTGTTTACTTTGCAATTATAAAGCCCTATATCGGGAAGCGACTTAACACGGTGGAAGAAACAAACTTTTAAAAATCATCCTGCAAAATGTATAAAAAACATTAAATATTAGTAATTGACATTTCAATGTATCGTAGGTAATATTCCCAAGATGTGATCATTTACGCGATACTCGGAGAGCTCCGGAGAATATCGTAAAAGGCGACATCTTAGTTACAATACAAATCAGAAAAATAAGTAAATACAGATTTAGCACAATAAATATTTTTATCATAATTCTCATTTGTTACCTATCTCATAAAATTTTCACAATTATGTTTACATACTGTACCACTATTTTGAAGATATTTACAAGTTCCTTCATAAGGAATCAAATTAGAATAGTCATAGTTTACACGATAGATAGATCGTCGGCATCTGTTGCTAATAAAGTAACTTTTTAAAATTAATGGACGTAATGTCGAGTTCGTTAGTGTTCCTCCTAGCTAAGTCGAAAACTGTTTGCGACGGAAACATGTCAAACAATATACTATACCTTCTACTATTTAAATCTTAAAAAGAATATACATAATATTACCTGTGCTATTAAATTCTATATCGTACATATAAAATTACAATACATAAATTATTTTGTACTTTGATTTACGTACGACAAGCACAGTCGCACCGTTTACTATCATTACTGTGTTATGCAAGTTACTGGTGGAAATATTAGTTTCCATGCGAAGACTGAAGCATAAATTGCGTAGTACAGATAAGATTTATGTATGTATGAGAAGTACAATATTGTTAGACTCGCATTTTCTTAAATAAAACGCTGTATTGGCGCGGTGATAGTAAGAGCATGTCGGAATGCGATTGCTGGGCCGGGGCGGCCGGCGCGCCCCGGCGGCCCGGCGCGCGGCGCGGGCACTCGGCGCTCGCCGAGCCCTATTCCACACCTTTTAACGGTAGCACAGTACTTTCTCGCAAAAAGTACCAGCATCACACTCGCGCAATGGCACCGTTACAAGGTGTGAAACTCACACATCGAGATGAAAATGCTAGTCGCTGGGATATTTACAAATAAAAATAATAGGCATATCAAATAAAAACTATACGAAAAACAACGACGGTCAGCGATACGCATGTACAGTGATTGATCTTTTGCTTCGATAAATAATAACAAGAAGTATTTTATTTACACAGTTACCAGATTATTAGGTGAATAAAAAGCCAGCTTTGATGTAATTATTTGTTTGTGTGTACCGAGACTGGCGCTCGGCCCTTACACTGTTCAATGACCCATAAGACTACCTAAAGTCTATACTATAAAGTCAGAATCACAGTTTATTTTCCATGTGTTTATACGTTACTTTCAACTATCAATTTCTTTACAAATTAACAGTAATCGTCCTATCATGAGTTTTCCGTTTCCTATCGTAAAACGTAGCAAATTAATTGAATTTGTAAGTATAGATTCGGTATTTACAGGTTAAATTACACCTAATCGCTTAAAACAAAATAACAATTTACACTAACAATAAAAATGCTCGATAGATCGCCACACATCTAATCGGAACCCAAAATTAAATATATTTTCATCAACTGACTTTGCCATTTATTTTACCTTATTCATATTTTTTTTATAAATTTAAACTCCGAATAACGTCGAACCCTGTCGACAATAACAAAAGTATTTTACAATCTAACACTTAAATAACTGACGGCGGCTTAGCTAAATACGAGACTAAGGGCGCGCCGCGGCCGGCTGCGCGCGCGCGTCAATAAATAGTGTCCTACGTCACTATAACGAGTCCAACTGTGCAGAGGTGTCCGTCTCAATTCCTATGGACGTCGTTACGAACGCCGAAGTTCCATGATTCCTTCTGTGATCTGTACCAGGTGGATCGAGCGGTAGCTAAGTTTAAAGTAAAAAATTAAGTTTCACAACCTGGCCTTATTTACAATGCATATTACAATACAATCTAAGTGTCTCGTCCGGGGTGAATATAGTCGTATCCGTGTGTGTAAGTCGTGTCCGTGCCGGGGGAGCGGCGGTGGCAACGCGGTGGCTACGCGGTGGCCGTGGCGATGACGATTAGCAGGTGCGCGATGTCGGCCACGCGGTGCATCAGGTCGGGGGCGATGCGGTTTAGGTTTTCGTTGGCGAAGTCGCACGACGGGAAGATGTGCACCGTGTACATTGCCTGCAAAGCATTTATGGTGTCAGTATACTTCACACCATACTTATATCAATAAAAGATGCCGATTTATCAGCACAATGGCGGAACAGTGAATTTAAATGTTTTAGAAAGTAAGTTATTATCAGGTGGTATTACTCTATCAAGCCTGAGGAATCCGCCTGTGTGAGTATCTCATCATTCTATATTTCTGCCACCAAGCAATGTTTGCATTGTGTTCAGGTTTCAAAAAGACGTTATTATAAAATAGTGTCGCGCAAGTTCGTTCGATCGAGCGAGAGGTACCGAGTTCGATCCCAAGTGCCGCTATGTACCGATATGTAATGACTTCTTTCTGTGTTCAGTATAGTTGGTTAACACTAATCGATGAAACATCGAAATGAAACCAGCTTCAGATGACAGTATTTGTAACCATAATCAAATCCAGGTTCGTCACGGAGGACAGATGGCAGTCGCTCCATTCCAAGACCAGGTCCTGCAGATCAGGTCTGCCAAATCTTGGATCATGATTAAGGCGGAACCCAGGCTCTCGCGCGCGAAAGCACAACCGCCACTACGACATTAACGCCAAGATGATGATATGATAGTATAAAAAAGGACAATATAATTGCATAGTCTTGATTATGTTTAAAATTATTACTTTATTTTTTTTTGTTATTTAAAGTTGTACACTTATCTAAGAGGGGGCATAACACAGTCTAACCTAGTTTGGACTTCTGTCTCCCAATCAATTATTTGATATTTTAAATGTCTTTGTAAACATTTTTGGGAGAAAAAAAAAAAGTGGTACGCGTTGGTTTGTCTCCTTGCGTCCCATAGCCGTACCTGGTGGTGTCCGGGCGGCGCAACGTTGACGATGCCGGCGGCCTGCTTGCGCTGCAGGTAGGTGATGAACCCCTGGCTGAGGTTGGTGGACTGCTGCAGCACGTCCATGTGGTCGCGCCCGCACGGCAGCGCCAGCAGGATGCAGTGCTCGTTCTCCAGCTGATAGACATATCGTGTATTAACCATCGTGTAGGTATACCGATCAATACTTCTTTGACGAATTGAAGTGAGGTAGGGCTTAGTCCCCGTTCGAGTTGGAGCCGCCCGACTGAGGATGTACCTTCACCTTACGGAATACCGCAGCCTAGTATTGTGTTCTTGACGGTGAGTATGGTCTCCAGTGCTTCACGAGCCGTGGCTTTGGCAGTAGTGGGGCATTTTTAAAACCTCAAAGGAAATGTATTCCAGAAGTACCAGGCATGCGCAAATGTTGTAATTACATGTGTACAAATGTATAATAAAATACCAATAGACATAAGAGAATTACCGGTACATAAATTCAAACGCGCTCTGAACAAGTGGTTGATGCAGCACGTCTTTTATACTGTTAAAGCATTTTTTTAATATTAGTTAGTATCTATTTTCTAAGTTAATTATAAATACAAAATGTTTGCATGTCACTTCCTCTGACTAAATATGTGGATCAATGTTGTCCTTTATGACCTGTAATATATGTACCATATTTAAGGCAAATAAATGAAATTGAAATTTGTTTTTCTGCTGTCAGAGCAACGTGTTAAAGAGGTGGGCAAAGCATGGGCGATATCCTTGGTGATGCTAATGTCTATAGGCAGTGGCGACCACTTTCCATCACGTGTGCCACTTGCCTGTTTGTCTACGATTAACATTATCCGAAACTAAAATTATCATAGCGAGAGTTTATGAACAGTAAATATAATTTTTAAATGTGATGGTGTTGCTATGGTCTCTTTTGTGATAAATAATAAATAGTTAATACATCAGATGCAAAGGGATCCGAACAAGAAATAGTTTTCATGACGCTGCAGGGACGTGTATGGACAGTAGTGTGATACTGTTTTACCTAAGAACTGCTTCACAACATACATAGGAATAAATCTGGACTGGACCACGTCCTAACGAAATTTCACGCGACCATAGCCGCTGACTGCAAAGGCCGATCGATCCCTACCCCACACCGACGATCCCCCAATGCGCTCTCCACCCACCTTCATCTTGCGATGCACCTGATCCAGCTGCGTGGGCTCGAGGCGCATCCGCTGCGCGATCCGCAGCGGCGGCGTGGAGCCGTCCGTGTGCCGCGGCAGCGTGTCGCCCGCCACGGCCGGGTTGCCGCCCACGAAGTGCATCTGCACCGCGGCCGAGTCGTTCTTCAGCGCCAGCAGACCCTGCCACATTACTGGGTAGCGCTGTGGATGGGGGGGTGGGGTTAGCGGCGTGATAGTGTCGCTCGAGCGAGTCGAGGGTAGTTTTTGAAATGAGTGTGCTGTAGACATTCCATAATGGTATAGGACGCGATAACGGTATGATGATTATTATTATTATGAGCTGGAGATTATGTTATTTATTCACAATTTTAAATTTTTACAAAATTTCCCCAAAATATCGCTAAGATCAATACTGTTAACTGTCGGAACATTATTGCAAGGAAAATCGAAATTGTTGGTTTAAGCCTGTGAGACGTGTAATTGAATCTCATCCTTACGGTGATAAAGGAAGTTTATGACATGATGAATGGCATGCTTGAGTCTAAGCATGTCTCTAGAGAACTGTTTAGCTCAATTAGGCCATAAATTTGCAGGTTAGGTTTTTTTGAAAATAAATTAATAGTCAACCTAAATTAAAATTAAAAACATAGAGTACCGATCAGCAATGCATTCTATTTTTGCGATCAACAGAAGAAAATGTATTGGATTTAGACATAAAAATAAAAAGGAATCAATCGCTATATGACATTTAGGAGCGCCCCAGATAGCGCGCGCGATAGAACTACAAACGCTGGTGGCGATTCTCGCTTTGTCACATTTAAAATTCGACATTTTCTCTAGCGTCACTGAAATTTATCTTTCACAATATACGATAATCGAAAATAGTTGAGCATATATTTTAGTTAAGACATTTCAATGTCATTATGAATGGAGATATATGTGGGTAGAAATAATGTCGAATTCGAGATATCACAGCGCGAGAATCGGCGTGCCGGTCAGCTGGGCGGTAGTAGCCGCCAAGCCGTCCAACCCATAGGTCCGTACTCACCCGGAGCAGCATCTGCAGGCTGTCGGCCTCGCGCGGCACCTGCGAGGCGTGCGCGGGCCCGGGCAGCGCGGGCGGCAGCGCGCCCGCCAGCCGCGACGTGCCGTGCGCCGGCGGCGGCGAGCGCCCGCACCCCGCCGCGTACACTGCACCAGGGGGGACGGGGACGGTTAGCGGGTTGCGGGTTGCGGGAGTGAGGGCAACATAACCAGTAGCCGGGTCCACAATTAACGATCTAGCGATCCGTGATTCGCAATGATCCTCGATGCCCGACAGCTGGATCGTCCAGGGTGGACGCGGCCATTAAGAATAGGCGGTGTAGTATAATGGCGATAGCGTAGACATAAAGCAACGGCACCAACATGGCCGCCAGCGACAAGTGATTGTCACTATGTAAAAAATACATTCAATAAGCAAGTCGATACTGCCCCGAATTGATAGAGCCCCTGCGCGGGACTTCTCTTTCCTTTGTCACGACTTAGCATCGTGTCGTCTAACCTAACCTAACCTAATCAAATTTAAACCTATTTTAATCTGCAGACATTATTTATGGCTAGCATGGCAACTATGGCTATTATGATTCAATTACTACCGGACTTCTACCGACTAAAACATCTACATGACATTTTACAAAAAAATCGTTGCTTAACACAATACTAAACGAGTTTGAAATGAGGGACAATAGCAATACAACTTTCCGATTACATGAAAATACTTAAACCAGAGTCACCATTTGCTCTGTGAAGTGGTCCTTCTATTCTGTATAGTGTATAGTGTATAGTGTGTGCAGTGTACAGTGTGTGTACTCACTGATGAGTCGGTCTGAGGGCGAGTGCGCGGGCCGCGGCACGCGCGCGGAGGGCGCCCGGCGCAGCTCCGGCGGCGGCAGCTGCGGCGTGGCCGCCTCCGAGCCGTCCGCTTCCAGCGCCCTATAGCAACACAACTTACAGATTAGCTTACACGTACGACCGAGGTGTACACTTTTGCCAGCGAAATTACAAGCATGAGGCATTTCATCAGTATCATCTTAGTCCTCACAGTGACAACGCACCTTCGGTAAGAATCGTCGATGTTATGGGCGACAGTTACCACTTACCATCAGGTGGTCTGTCTACTCGCTTGTCATTAAGTAACAAAACAAAAAATCTTACAAAAACAAATTTCAAAAAAAATTGAAATTTTCCTAACCTCGTGTAAGGTGATGGAGTAGCTCTGGCTTCGTGCTGCGTAGCACGGAAGTGCTGTTGATACATCTGGTAGTGTTGATGTGAAAAGTGAGGGTATATTCCGTCGCCCTGCAAAAATGTTAAACATGGATTAGTTCGACTGATGGACCTAGAAAATGTCAAACATAACTTCGATTATAAAGTTGCAACAAAATCTTTTCGACAAAACTTCATAACAGATGTTTAATAATAAACTCACCATTGCCATTTGACCCTGAGGACTGACGGGCGGCACGCTCGTGATCGTGACTCGTGAGGCTGCGCCTGGAAAAGAGGCATATCATGAAATAAAACACAGCCGTTTACAAAAGCAAATAGCAGTCACAATTTGATAATGGCACGTACCAGGATGGTGGTGGTGCGGCCCCACGATGGCGACCTGCTTGGCCTGCGGGTGCTGCAGCGCGGGCAGCGCGGGCAGCAGGTGGTGCGGCAGCGGTGCGTGCGGCGCCGGCGCGGGCGCCAGCGGATGGTGCGCGCCGCGCGGCAGGCTGGGCGTGCCCGCGTACGGGCGCGGCGGGCCGGCCGGGCCCAGTGGCAGCCGCGGCGCGGCGGCGGGCCGGTGCGGCAGCGCGGGCGACGCCACGCGCGCCTCGCCCGCCTCGCCGCCGCCCACCGCCAGCGCGCCGCCCGCGCCGCCCGCCCCGCCCGCGCCGCCGCCGCCTACCTTCGAGATGACGCCGCCGCTGCGCTCGGGCAGCGAGGCGCGCGCGACGGCCGGCGGCGGCTCGGCGGCGGCGTCGCCGGTGGCGGCGGGCGCCGGCTCCCCGGCGGGCTTCTCCGCCTCCATGAGCAGCCGATCGACCGCCAGGGGCGCCCGCACGGGCCCGGCGGCCGCCGCGGCCTCGAATACGCTGGCCAGTTTGGCGCTTATCTCCGATATCATTTTCTTGGGGGGCTTCATGATCGGCGTGGGAGTGATGGTCGGCACCGCGGCGGATAGGTGGGCGGGCGCGGCGGCTGGCGCGGGGGCCGGCGCGGGGGCGGGGGCGGGGGCGGGCGCGGGCGCGGGCGCGGGCGGTGCGGCGGTGTGCGCGGGCACGACGACCTGCTCCGGCGGGGGTGCGAGCGCGGGCGCGGCCGGGAGACCGGTCCCGAGTGAGGCCGCAGGCGGCGGCTTGGATCCGGCGTCCGGCTCCATCTTCGGGAGCTCCGCTAGTTTCTGCACTTTAGGTTCTCTAGGTGCGTCGTCTCGTTTGATGATCTTCTCGTCGCTGCTGTCGACGGACGCGTCCGACAGACTCCTATCTCGTGTTCTTTTCGCTCCCCGCGGGGATTTCCGGGTGTCCGATCCTAAACTTTTGTCGGCTTGATTCACCTTGGCGCCCGTTTGTCTCGTCTGACGTTTTTTGTTCCCATCTTTGCTATTTTTCGCCCCAGCGTTTGAACCTCCTCTGTGACATGATATGATCACCTCGTCTATGATATCGTCGACTGTATTACGCTGGACATCTTTCTCTTGCAACCTTCTGGATTTGCGTGTATTCGGTGACGGTGACACGAAATTCTCTGGCTTATCTTCAGGCTTTTTCTCGACTTTTTCTACATTTTTATTCTGATCTTTTGGTGTTATACTGAGAGTAGATGTTACTATAGAATTGTTTTGGCCCGAAAGAGGACTTTTTATCGTTAATATTAATCGAGGCCTGGTTTCGTTTTTATTGGAAGACGCAGTAGTTTCATCGCCAGAATCTTCATGAAAGTCGTAGACGTCACCGGGCATATTGCTAGCACTGTTATTAACCATGTTCTTAATTTTTTTATCAACTTTAGCTCTACCTCTGCCACGTTTAGCAGTGCCACCTCTAGTCGGTTTCGAAATTTGACGAGTTTGCACTCTGTCCTGGTTTTTCTCTGATTTTTTTGCTCTGGCGTTGCGGCCTCCTCTTTTATTGACTCCTACAGATTTATCAAGAGAAAATTCTTCCATCATGCTGAATTCGTTAGGATTTTCATTGTATGTTTTAAGATCTGCGACTTTATTGGGTTCTAATTCAATACTAGTATTGCTCTGCTGTGTAATTGTCGATTCTGATTTAGATTTAGGAGGTTCGGGTAATAGTCCTCTCCCCGCCTCTTCCTCATTTATATCTGTTTCCATTACTTCATTACATAGAGAATCCACTTTTTTAATAACTGATTCTATGTTGACGTCCTTAGCGCTCCACGGATCATTTTCATCTATACTTTTAATTTGAATGTCTTGACCGCCAATATGATTTAATGATAAAGCAGGCTCTCCTGTATCATTCACTTTTTCCGTTACTTCGTCCTTTATTGATTTAGCTGACAAACTTATGGAAGTGGGTTCATTATTCGGAATATTATTTTTGTCGCCAACATCTTCCTTTTTGATGAGAATAGTATCTTGCTCAACTTTCTTTACGTCTATTAAATCATTCTCCAATTTGTGATTGTCAATGTTCTTTGTTGTAATGTTATTGGCATCTTCTATATCTTTGGGATTGGTGCTTCTCTCTTCTTTAATTTTGCTAATTTCTTCTTTTATTTCTTTCTTTAAAGTTTCTGTAGATTGAATTATCTCGGGACAAATTTCAAAAGATGGTTTAAAAGGCTTGCCGACATTAACTTCCAGTTTCTTTTCAGGATCATTAGTAGTTTTTATTTCATTAGTATTCTCTTTTAGTAGCTCTTCAAAGTCTGTTTCACACTTTGTACTCTGTTCTAGTACATTTTCCTGTTTAATAGATTGCGAATGAATATCTTTTTGCTTACTGTCCGCGTTATCAAACATGAGAGACGAGGTCTTAGATTCTGGTTTAATATCAACTTTCTCATCCACATTATTTTGCTTGATAGGAATATTACTTTCAGTGGATTCAGAAACAGGTACTGTATGTAATCTTATAGTAGTGCCGTGAGTATTGCTGGTTTTTAGTAGCAATGGAGTCATAACAACGTTGCTTAGGCTGTTGGTCGTAATTGCTACCGATTTAGAAGAATCAAACTTAGTCAACACTGTTGGCGATCTTATAGTCGCCATTGATAGAACCGAATGTGTGCCTTTGTTAGAATCTAATTGAATAACATTCGATATTGGAGTCGTAGTTAGTAATCTCTGTGAATTCAAAGTATGAATAACATTTGACACTTGACTTCGATTAATGGAGTTCGGATCTTGCACTGTGCACATGATAGGTTTTGTAGAAGTATGTATTATAGATGTTGCAGAACTGTTAACTCCTGTCACATGAAGTACTGGTGTGACACCAAAAGGACTATGCTGGTCAGCCTTTTGCATAGGGTTTTCTCTTTTCTCATTTATGTGGGTAATATTATTCAGTAAAACTTTATTTGTCATATGCAGCGCGGAATTTCCGGCGTGCATAGCATTTTGCATAGATATTAAACGGTTTTGGGCCATCACAGTCGGATTGGTACTGTGTTGTAGAGATGTAGGTGACAGAATAATCTTTGAATTTTCGTTTATATTTTCAGTCCTGTTTTCAATTTTTCTCGGCTCCGATGATATTTTTTGTGGTAATGATGCATTGTTTACATTTATTGCTTTATTCTGTTGTATTATATTACTCACATTGATTTGTTTTGATATTGGAGTCAAAATTGGCGTAACCGGCAATCTATTAAAATGTATTGGCGCCCCCTGTGTTTGCACCAACACTGAATTAGGTCTGTTTGGAGATACCATTGTTCTTGCCCCGTGAGGTAAATGCATAGCTTGTAAGGGACTTAGAGGAGGTTGTTGCATTCTTACCACGGTTACTTGGCCAGGAGATCGTTGTTGTATGTTGGACGATGCTATTCCAACAGAATTTAAATTTTGTGGTGAAGTACTCAAAATTGCCATATTAGCTATGCGTGGAGAAGTTATTCCCTCAGTATGTGAATTCGCCTTTGGACTTTGAAGTCTTGGATCATTGGACATTCTTGGCGATATTACGATCCCAGCTGGTTTTTGGTATAAAATATGTGGTTCGGGTATTTTTATAGTTGGTGGTTGCATATTAGGAACTTGGGGACGCATCATGTGATTTAGCACTTGATATGGCGCAGTCACTCTATTGGGCGTTATAATAGGTCTCAACGTTGAAGTACTAATGCATGGATTTTGTGGAGCCTTTATTTGTACGATATTTGGTGTAATATGGGTATGTTTATTGTCACAAGCTTCTTTATTCGATCCTTGACTAGCTTGAACATTCAAAACATGTGGTTCAATCAATTTATTATTTGTCAAAGTCCAGGATGTAATGACAGGAGTTGCTGTAGATGTTATATGTTGCACTATTTCTCTTTTAATTAAAGGCACCTTAACATCCTGCTCGTTTAACTTTATATTCGAATCCTTCGTCAAAGAACTTACTGTTTGCAGAACAGACGTAGGTTTTGCAATCACTACTCTTTGTGCATCAGATTTGGATCGATCAGTGCTTACATTTAGAGAAGGATTTGTCGCAATAATATTAATCGGTAGTCGGTCAATTGCATCTTGAGGTGTTTCGTCATTTTCTTCAGTGTCAGTATCAATCAACAACAGATCATTATCTGAAACAGGTGTGTCTGGTTTCATTTCCATTTCACAAGCGTTTAAGTTTTGCACAGCTCGTCTCATTTCTTCTGCGTCTTCTTCAGGAATATTTTCATTGCCTATAACTGAGCTCTCCGTTTCTGTTTGATGAGTAGTATTTTTTTCTGTTTCTTCATAGCAATTTGTAAAGGCATTATCTTTTCCACCGAAACTTTCACCTAGAAGAGCAGCTACTGCATCATCTGTTTCTTCTTGGGAAATAATTGCCCTTGGTTTTTCATCTGCCTTTTTATCGACTTTACAAGGTTGAGCTTCAACTCTGTCTTTTGATTTTTCTACGTCTTTATCCAAGTTCGAAATGCTTCTTACGGCATCCTCACTAACATCATTTCTTCCAAAACTGGGTAAGTAATTTTCCGACTGAGATTGATCTGGTTTACTTGGAACAGGATCCGTAGGTAATGGCACTTCGCTAATATCTTGCACAATATTTTCTATTGAAGGTGGCATGGGTATATCAATAACTTCTATCTCTCTTTTTTCATCGTATTCGGTCTCCATGTTAATATCTACTGTGTTTCCAGAATCAATATTGTGAACATTTGTGCTTCCAGAACCATGTAATTCAGATGGCGGGCTATCTGTTAGACGAGGCAAGCTGGGTGACTCAGACGAAGAAATTCGATCATCACACAGTTCCATTATATCTATTTTCTGGTTGTCATTGGGGAGTGGTATATCTAATATCTTTGGAGAAACAACGATATCTTTTTCAGATAAATTAGATAAATTATCCAATTTCTCAAGGTTAAAATTGTAATGCTCTTTACGATTATGGCGGTCCTCTCTGTTCTTTTTCTTTTTCTTCTTCTTTTCTTTCGAATCTCTTCTTAGCTTCTCGATATGTTTCGCAACGACTTTATCTGATTCTATGGAATTGGAATTGTCATACATAGTCACTTTTTCAAAAGATTTGCCTCCACTCTCGGAAAGTGCTTCGTCTTTCATGCGATCATCATTTGTTATTGTGTCTGCAAATAGTCTTGCCTCAATGGCTTTACTCACAGCATCCACATCCAAGCTGTTGTCATCTTCTTTTATAAAAAGTCGCTTATCTTTCTTTCTCCTATCTTTACGACGTTTAATATCTTCCTTATCTTTGTGTTTCAATTCTTCACAATTATTTGTTATACTCATCTGATCATTGGAAAACGTGGAATCATAGTCAAAGATAATAGAGACTTGTTTATTATTAAGAAGTGCCACATCTCTATCCGAATCATCTGAAATAGGACCGAAAATATCCTCCATTTTGCCTTCTTTTTTGTTGTTATTAGAACTTGTTTCCACACCAGAGTCAAAGCAATTGGTTGTCGTCTTTTTGTCCTTTTTTGTTTTAAATCTGTCATCACGGCTATCGTCAAAATCTATACTTTCCCTGATTTTATCCTTTCGTTTATCTTTTTTATTACTGTGACGATGAACCTTTTCTGCATTCTTATACTTAATGTCCATCTCTGTGGAATCATTCTCAGTTTTGTCTTCATCTGAAAATGAAAACTTGTGTTTCTTTTGCTTTTTCTTGTGTTTTTTGCGAAGTTCAGATATATTTCTATTTGACACTATGCATTCACTTTCAGATGAAAAATCATTTAATGAATGGCTTTTTATGAAACTGCCTTTATCACTACCTTCAAAACTGGATTTCACTTTGCTATCATCGCTGTCGCTTTTTCCAAATAAACTCAGCAAGGAATTTTTCTTAATTTTATCAATGGACTCTCGCACATCATCGTCTTTTCTTTGAAGCAATTCAAATTCGTAATCTTTTCTAATTTCATTGAGAAAACCAGGACTTTTACTTATACTCCTTTTAGAGACATCGTCGTCGGATGTGTCTGATATTATGCGAGTTCTTGAATTCTTGCGCGACATTTTGTGTCTTGCATCTTCTTCAGTACTAGGAATACTAAAGAAGTCGTTAACTTTGCGGTCGTATTCATGGATAGGAACATGTGATTTTTCACGTTTTTTGTTATGTGATATATGTTCATCATCGGATGAGCTATCAACTGACGCCTTTTGAGATTTTCGTCTGTCTCCATCGGAGTCACTATCTTCATCCCAACTTGATCTTTTCTTTTCTTCGCGTTTAGCTCTACTTTGTTTCAATTGACTAAATTTGGCTTTAATTTTTTCTTGACGCTTTTCTTCCTCTTGTTTTTGCATATTTTTACAAGATCGTGCTTTGACTTTATCGTACATTGAAATATAGGTTGGGCCGTCATCCACAATATCAAAAATTGAATGTTTTTTAGGTTCATCCGAATCTGAACTGTCAGTACTATTAAATTGTTTTCTATTCGATGTTTTTCGTTTGCCATTATCGCTTTTATCCTCTCTACTCTTCCGATCTGTAGACATACGTTTCTCTCTGGCTGCCTCTTTTTTCTTTTCATCAGATCTTTGTTTCTTTTCATCCTTTAACTTTGAAGAAAGTTCAGCTTGTTGCAGTGCATCTTGTTGCATTTGTAATTCTTGAATTTGTTGCAATTGTTGAATACGTTTCTTTTCCTTCATTTCTTTTCGAAGAGCTTTCTGCTTTTCATCCTCTTCACTGGACCGAAGCTCTAATGTAGCAAGAAAATCTAAATCATTGTGTAAGCCTTCAGGATGATGGGTTTCAGGCTGAGTGATGACTTTCTCTTCTGATTCTAAAATTCTTTCGTTTTTAAGATACTTTTTGGTAGATCTTCTTGCTTCTTTTTCAGTTTCCCTGACAACGGGTACTCCGTCATCAGGTGGCTTAACTTGATTCTTTTTATCGTCTTTTGTTTTACTTTCTATAATTTTTGCAAAATGACCTTTATTAAATTTAGTAGTTTTATGTTTGTCAGAGTTACGTGAATCTTTTGAATCTCTACGTTCAGGACATTTTGGTTCATTTTTACACTTTTTAATTTCTTCGCTCAATGATTCAAGACTATCTTGGTATGAGACTCTTCTTTTATGGCCAATGCTTGACGGCAAGCTTGACGAAGAGTTCAATCGCTCTTTTCGTTTACAGTCAATACTAGGTGAATCAAGCGAATAATGTCTTTGCTTTTCAGTAATATCAGATTTAATTTTGCCACTGTGTTCTACGGGTGGCTCGATTTTAGGTTTTGTACAAATATCTACTACAGCATCTTTTTCTTCTTTCATTTCAGTTTTAATTTTGAGGGACCCTTCTAACTTTATGGTATCCATAGACTTCAAGAAAATATCCTTGTCAAAATCTTGTTTCATATATTTGTCAGTGTAACTTTTCATTTTAGATTTACCTTCTTCTTTTATTTCCAAATCTTTTAGTTTGCTGGAATCATAAGAAGCTCTAGAAGTTGAAGAGTCCGTAGAATCTTTACGACACAAGTCTCTTGTAGTTTCATCTCTGGACGATTTGCGACTTTTGATAGTATCAGAATCTTTTCTAACTTCCCGTTTTGAATCAGTGTTTTCTTTTCGTCTGTCGTGTTTATGTTTATCTTCTTTTTTAATTTTAGTTGATTCGAATTCTCCATTATCTTTTCTTTTATCTTTTTCTTGTTTATCTTTTCTATGATGATCATGTCTTGATTTTTCTTCACTTTTATCTTTGTGAATTTTGTCTGTTTCCAGTTTAACCTTGTCAACTTTTTCTACACTTTTTTCCGAAGTTGATTCATCTCTTACCTTCTTTTCTTTTTCTAGTTTATCTGTCTTTTCACTCCTATTGTTCTTTTTGTCCTTGTCATTATCATATCTGTCCCGTTCTTTGATATGTTTCGCCTTTTCACGATCAGTTTTTCCTCGATCATCAGAACTTTTTTCATCTAAAGCTTTCTTCTCTACTTCACACTTTTCAGTGCTATCAAACTCAATATTCTCTTTTTCTAATTTTGTGTTATGAAAAACTTCCAGAATCATATTTTGGTTAAATCTTTCTCTTCCATTCTTATCGCGATTTTTAATTAGATCTTCAGTAAGGTCAGATATATCTTTACTTTGTTTAACATTTGACAAACCCATATCTAGGAGTTCTTTGTTTATATGATTTTGGATTAGAATTTCTTTGCATTTATCATCAATCGTGGTTGGGAAGATTAAACTATCCACCTGATCATCACTAAAAGACTGAGAATTGTCTAATTGGTCGGATAATTCAATTTCTTCACATTTGATGGTGTCATCTTTTATCTGTAAGTGGTTATGAGTTTTGACACTAACAACATCACTGTCAAAATGATCTAAAGAATCTGACACATTTCGTAAACTAGTATCTTTGGATTCATCGGTAGAACTCGCACTTGAACCTGAACTGGTTTGATTATCAGATGAATTATTATTGTTTGTAACTGGTAGTATAATTTTGTCACTTGTACCATCGAAATTACTATCATTACATTTATCCAAACTAATGCTTCTTTTTTGAAAGTCAGGATCAATTTTTTCAATGGCTTCCTTTATTTCTTTTTCATCAATTTCAAATGATTTATTTCCACTTTCTCTTTCGCCGTATAAAGAGTCACGTCTTTTCCTTTCACTGTCCTTTCTAGAGTCCCGCTCGAGTTCTGGTTTCTCTCTATCATTCTTCGGTGATAGACGTCGCTCGGTAACTTCCAAAGGTTTATCAGTCGAGGGGGTACGTAATCGAATTCTCGAGTCCAGTTTATAGTCGCTCTCATTAAATTTACCCAATCTTTCCATATGATAAGGTCTTTCCGGTCGATTCAGGCGCGGATCCGAAGGACGTTCGGGCGCATCCGTTTCTACGTCACTCGACGGTTCCGACGGCGCGGCGGGAGCGAGAGACAGGATAGATGGAGGCGTGTGCGGCGTCTGCGGAGTCGGCGGCGTCTGCGGCGGGGGCGGAGTCTGCGGCACGTACGGGTAGGGGCGCGCGCGCGGCGCCACGGCCGGCAGCGACGGCAGCGAGGCCAGCGAGGCCAGCAAGGGCAGCGAGGGCAGCGGCGGCGGCGCGGGCGGCATCGAGGGCGGCGCGGGCGGCGCGGGCGGCGCGGGCGGCGCAGGCGGCGCGGGCGGGCGCGCGCGCGGGCTGCCGCCGGGGCTGGGCGGGCGCACCACGCTCTCGAGCCGCTCCGAGTCCTCGTCGAAGACGGACCGCTTGGCGAGCAGCGAGCGCACTACCTCGGACGGCTTCACCTCGTTGATGTCGACGTCGAGCAGCCGGTGACGCAGCCGCGTGCGGTCGGGCGGGTCGGGCAGCGCGCGCGAGCCGCTCCACTTCTCGTACTTCTCGTCGAGGCTGCGGATGCGCTCCTCGAGCGAGGGCGAGTGCGGCGCCGAGCCGCCGCTGGAGGACGAGGCGGAGCGCGGGCGCGGCGGGGACGCGGGCGCGGCGGGCGCGGCGGCGGCGGCGGGCGCGGGCGCGGCGGGCGCGGGCGGCGCGGGCGCGGGGGCGGGCGCGGGCGCGGCGGCGGCGGCGGCGGCGGCGGGCGGCGCGCGGATGGCCCGCAGCCAGGCCAGCGCGAACTTGGGCAGCGGCAGGCTCATGGGCAGCGGGGGGCGCTCGCGCGGCCGCCGCGGCTCCGTGGGCACGGCGTCGGGCTCGTCGCGCAGCGGGGTGCCGGCGCGCGAGCCCGAGCCCTCGCGGCGCCGCCGGTGCCGCCGCCGCCCCGCGTGCCGCTCGCCGACGCCGGGGACGCCGACGACGGGGCCGCCGACGCCGACGGCGACGACGACGCCGCCGCCGATCGAGCCCGAGCGGGACCGTCGCGCGGTCGCTAGCGCGGAGCTTCTATGCCGGTCCTGTTTCACAAAAAATAGCAACTATTAATACACTAGATTTGAAGTCAATTACAAACAAGAGACTAGTGTAAACTTGTGATTGTGAAAACACAACCATATTTTGTAATCATGAAAAATCCAGACATGGGGTGATCCATACTTGTCTACATTACTGATAATTAGAAATCATACTTTCGAACACTGTTCCTATGTTCAGTGATCTTAATACCTGTAATTCATGTAATAATGTTGAAATACGCTACTAAACCAGTTCGACGGAGTTTATACCTTAGAATGTTTTCTATCTTCGGAGCTCGAATCACGTCGATGTTTACGCGATCGATGCGGAGATACTACAACAGATTGCAGTCTATCTTCGTAAGGTGCGTCCTCCGGCTGCGGACTAGCAGCTATCTCTTCATATACCCTGAAAAACAAATACCACTTGTCTTAAGAAACCAAATTGGGAAGACAATTCCATTCACCCGAAATGCCCAAATTCGTGAACCAAAATACATATTGTAATCACCTGTAACGTCGATCCGCCACATAGTCGATCGGATCGTAGTGTTCCAGTGTGGAGTAGCGCGGCGTCCTTGCCGAGGTGCGGCCGTAGCTGGAGGCGCGCGGCCGCGCAGCCGCGTCGAACCTGAGCGCACGATATCGCAGTTAGAGGGAGAGCCTCCGGTCGGGTAACAAGCGGGATATGACTCATATTATGAAACGCTAATGTAGCCTTTTTAGACAACCAGATTCAATTCCTTAATAAAAGAGGAAGTACGAGATGGATTAAGATAAGGGTGGGCCATTTGTTATTGACTTTCATTATTGGAAATCGTTTACATTAAGAAACATAGTTTTGTTTTGACCCTGCGACCTTCAAAAATCGACTCGAAACTGAAGTTAAATTTGCGACAGACGGCACAAAAACCTGTATTTTAACAAGGCTGGATACCATATCGGTTTTACTAAAAGGGGTACGGTCCGCTCCGCTCCTTCCTCGGAATATTACTCTCTACTCCAAGCTGATCTTAACACATCTTGCGTACCGATCACCGGGCCCGAGCGCCGGCGAGCCGCCATGCTTCTCCAGCTGGTCGTAGAACGCCTCCTGGCACTCGCGCGACGCGTAGTCCACAGCCAGCCGCGGGCGGTCGGGGTCGGCGGCGGACGCCAGCGCGGCCACCCGCCGCAGCTCGCGCACCGCCGCGCCGGCCGCCGCGGCCTGCTCGCAGTGCACCAGCGCCGCGCCCGCCGCGCGGTCCACGCATACTGACACCGCCGCGCCGCAGCGGGAGACCGCCGACAGCACCTGTGGCAAACCGGAGTGTTAGCGACATGGTTCGGGGAATTTTAAAGATTGAGTGGCAGTGCGCCGCGCCATATCGCGCCGCGACCAACTGTTAGCGACATGGCTCAGGGAATTTCAAAGCTAAAGTGGCAGTGAACGTTGGGATGAAACGTGACTTGGGGGCCGAGTTTGTTTGTAGCGTGAGACGTCCTGAATCTAGATGGAGCGACGATCTGCGCAAAACAGCTGGCAGTGAATGACCGCTTTTATAAATAAATAAATAAATAATTTATTATCACCTGGACGCCACAACACAACATTTAAACAAAGAATTTCATACATATTTCAACACACACAATCATACAACATAAAATCAAACAATAAAAAAATATAATTTGTAACGTGACCATTCACGATAAAGAGAAGAGGTGGCACGAAAGGGACACGTTTTTAAAGGGATAAATCAAATACTCGGTAAAGTAAGAAACATCTCGAGACGACAATATTGTTGTTCTGTAGCAACCCCGAAGCACAACCATTCGCACTTAAGTCACTCTCCAGACATATTAAATAATGTCCCCTTCATGCCACCTCTCCTCTAAATCGTGGACGCCAACGACAATATCGTCACGTTACTAATTATAAAAGCTCCCATTGGGTTTGCAAAACATGACCGGTCTAATTAGCGCGCCTTGGGAGAGGCCTACGTCGGACGGTGGGCTGCCGATGATGATCACCTTATTGCATCGTATCGCATGCATTCGCACCTGCTTCTCGGTGTGCTCGGTGAGTCCGTCGACCCGCACGCAGGTGGTGGCGACGGGCTTCCCGAAGCCCAGCTTGACGCGCGAGGTGCCCACGTACTCGCCGTCCATGTTCCGGATCGCCTCCACCACGCTCGATATCGAGGCGTATTGGCAGAACGCGTAGCCGGCTCCTCCGCCGCTGCCTTTTTTGATATCGATCTCAATTATACGACCAAAGTGCTTGAATTTGTCCCTCAACTGCGGTTGCGTGACATCCTTCTCCAGATTACCGATGAACAACGTCCTTGTGGCCTGCAAGATTAAAGGAAACTTTAAAACACTATACTTCCGAGAACGAATCCTAATTTGGAAAAATTGTTGAGCAAAATACCTTCGGATGGTATTCATCTATATCAGTCTCGTAAGGTTTGGCCGTATCAGCATCTTCGTCGCAACTTTGGTGAGGTGCTACTGAGATCTTGCATCCAAAAAAAAGCTTATCTTGAGACACTTCAAGTGCCTTTTCTACATCGGACGGCTTCTTAAAGCGAACCACGGCATATCGGTCGGCGTTTTGGCCCACGACTTTTACCCATACCACCTTGCCGTGCTTCTTATATTCGTGGTAGAGACCATCTTTCAAAGAGCTATCGGTCGAACGGGTGGGTAGGTTTCGCACACAAATGGCCAATGGTCTTCCACTTGCCGTAGACGCCCACTGAAACACCCCGAAAACAATTAATTTGTTGTTTTTAACAAAATAATAGCACCCTGAACCCAACCAAAGCACAATATAAGTCTGTTAAATCAGGTATTGTAAAGATTTTGTACTCTTGATGTACTTTTATGTGGTTTGGTGCAGGCTCGAAACGGGCAGGCCGAAGGTTTGCAAGTGGAACAAATCTCTATCCACTTGCAAATCTCTATCGTGGTGATGTTTCAGTACATACCTGGTGATGTGAGGAAGGCGTGTGCGGCGCGTGCGGCGTGTGCGGCGTGGCGGGCGTGTGCGGCGCGGGCGGCGTGGAAGCGCGCGACGCGTCGCTGGGCTCGCCCGACGACGAGTCGGAGCGCGACGAGCCCGAGCCGGAGCGCCGCCGCCGCCGGCCGCCCTCCGTGCCGCCGCCGGGCGTGCTGGGCGTGCTCGAGCCGCCGGTCGCGCCGCGATCGCTCCCGTACCATCGCTGGTGGGGAGTCGACCTGCTGAATGATGACACACAGCGGTTAGGTTACGTCTCGCATGTAAGAAGCGATGGCTTGAGGTGTCATTAAGGATGACGTGCGCGGCAATAAACTCAGCACTAAGGATGCCCAAGACAATAAAGTGGACAAGGGCAAGGCGTGGTCGCGCGCCGTATAACCGGTATTGACGCCAGGATGATGATGTTGTTCTTATGAGGAATAAAATTCTTTAAACCGAAATAGGCCCACATTTGATCTCATCTCACAAAAAAGCGGCATGTTTTAAACTATCGCGTTTATTATCAAACATTTTAAAATTTAGTTTACGGATTAATACGGCGGCATGTTCAAATGTTTATATTAACACCGCCCGGTGTTAGCTGTTCTGCGTTTAAATATCGGGCTACTCGTTAACTAAGGTACGCGATATAAACCCGTTCAACTTCATTTAAAAAATAGGGAGAAAAGGTTTTTAGGGGGTCGGCAGCACGCGGGTGATACTTATGTGGTGATATTATGCTCGGGCGGCGATATGCAAGCTTGCTTGCTATCTCGGAAGCATAATAAAAAACTGTTAAAATTACTAATCCCAATTAAAATTAGGAAGCTTTGGGCATTGATTTCCCAATGGTTGGTTAGTGATAATGGGCTAGACAGTGATTTCTGTGCAATAAAATTTAATAGAAATCACTTGCAACGTAATGGCATTATGATGCTCAATACACTTAAAAGCCGCCGACACATTTTCACATTACATCAATAACTATAAATTGAATGATGTCGACGGGTCGGCGGCTTTTGTGTTTCGAGTCCATAATATAATTTTCCACAACATTACGCAACAATCCTCAGCTGGTCTAGAAAAACCATCCATTTCTGTTATAAGCAAGTGTTGCGAAATAATCTAAAGTTCGTATAATAAAAAATATATATTGATATGAAAAAGGGAAAGTGAAAATTAAATAAGTTCAATTCAGGGCTCCTATTTCCGCATTTAGACTCTCAATCGGTTTTGTATCTACGTGAGAGGTGTAGTTTCTCGTATTCCAGCCAGTCCAGAACTAGTTTTTTTTTTATACCCCCAATATGGCAAACAAGCTTACGGCCTGCCTGATGGTAAGCAGTCACCGCAGCCTATGGACGTTTGCAATACCAGGGGCATCGCCCACGCGTTGCCGACCCCGTAAAAACCTTTTAACCCCTTTCTTGAAGAACTCCATGTTGTACTCTCCAGGGAAAACCTCTCCAGGTAGTTAATTCCACAACCTTAATGTGCGTGGGTGAATGTTCCTTTGGAACCGCACAGTTCGCGACCAATTTGGCTCCAAGTGTGAGGATGATCTCCCTGTCGGTGGCGAGCGGTGCGATGATAGAATGTAGGCATCATGTCAAACAGTTCTTCAGAACAAACACCGTTGTACAAGCTATAGAATACACAAAGGGAGGCGAAATCCCTCCGCTGGCTTAGCGGCTCAATACCAATTGTGAGCATGGTATCATCGACAATTCTCACAGCGCGCTTTTGGATCGAGTCAATGACAAGGATATGCCGGTGCTCCCGCCTATAGATGGCAGCAATACTCCAAATGGGGTCTGACTTGAGCCCCGGCGTGAAGAATTGCTTTGATCTGTTAAGCACATCCAGCTTTTTAGATGCGAGCTTGACCTTTTCTTCCAAATGACTGCGAAACTGGACGTCACTGGAGATGTCGACACCTAGGATATGTATGCTCTTAGAGATGGTAAGCGGTGTATCCTGGAACTGAGAAGCTACAACGGATGGAGATTTCTTGGCGGTGAACGCGCACACTTGTGTCTTAGTGGGGTTAAATTGGACTAGATTTAGTCGTCCCCAATCGGAGATTCTAGATAAAGTACTCTCGATTTTAGACACAAGTACTTCGCGACATTCCTCCACGACGCACGACCCGTATAAAAGGCGTCTCCAGTACTGTCATCCGCATAGCAATGAATGCCGTCAATGGACAGCATATCATTGATATGAAGGAGGAACCTAGTTGGAGACACCACTGGGACACCAGCGTTAAGCTTTAAGCAGCGTTAGGGACATAAGCGTTGTCCACGCTATTGGAGCAACAGCCGTCAACTACAGCTTTGATGCATCTGCTGGACAAATAGCTAGTTACCCAATTGCACAATCCCTCGGGAAGCCCGTATGATAGTAACTTCGAAAGAAGACCCCTATGCCAGACCCGATCGAACGCCTTCGCCATATCGAGACCAACAGCCAGTGCCTCACCTTGACTCTCAACAACTAAAGCCCAACGGTGTGTTAGATACACTAGAAGATCACCCGTTGAGCGACAATGTGGCAAACCATATATTGACGGTCGCTCAAGAGATCGTGTAATTCTAGGTAACTAAGGAGCTTTGCCTTTATTACTCGCTCCATTACCTTAGAGAGAAGGGAGGTCATAGCGATAGGCCTGTAATTGGATAGGTCTAATCTGTCGCCCTTTTTGGGCACAGGGTCCACATGGGCAGTCTTTCATGAAGACGGGACTATCCCAGTGGAGTATGAGAATGCAATGAGGCGCGTTAGTACCGGACACAATTCGGGAGCACACACTTTAAGCACCACCGCCGGAATTCCATCAGGCCCATTTAAGTATCGAACATCTAGAGAGAGCAGAGCCCGCCGTACCTTTCGCTGCGAAATGGATATTTCCGCTATTGATTTGTCGCACCACGGGATGGTAGGCGGGTCGGCGCCTCCGTCATTCAGGGTCGAGTTTGAAGCAAACAGACCCAGTAAATTGGCTTTCTCTATTGCACTATGGGCCAGGGTACCGTCAGGTTTACGCAGTGGTAGAAAGGACGACTGACTAAAGTTTCCTTCGGTAGCTTTGGCGAGCGACCTTTCTGGTTTTTCTGGCCCGGCTACCAGAGGGGTAGCTCGTGAGTCGCTCGTCAATTCTGCTAACGAAGGCGAACTTTGCTCTAGCAATCGCGCTTGCTCGCCTCGAGGCAGCATTTAACTTCCGCTTTGCATCAGCAATATTCGAGACGAGCGGTGGTCCAAGCTTCGTACGCAGATTGCTTCTCTCGTAGAGCCTCTCTGCATGACCGATTAAACCACGGTCGTCTCCGAACCGCAGCAGCCACTAGCGGGTGAGGAATGAACCAGTCCATACCCGCCAAGATGGTCTCGGCGACTGCAGTGGCACAGGTATCAGGATCATCCGATGCAAAGCAGAGCTGCTTCGGGTACGATGCGTAAAATTTACACAATCCATACCAGTCTGCTGACTTATAATGCCAAATACGACGCCATCCAGCGGCTCCGGGAAAGTCGGATAGTGTACAAGGCACTTGTGTGCGCACAAGGCAGTGATCCGACAAGCTAAGAGGCGCATCCACGGAGTTGGAGTAACCACTAGGGCGCGTAGTCAGCAGAAGGTCCAGCAAGCAGCTTGTATGGTCCTCAACATCTGGTATTCTAGTTGGGGAGCGAATCAATTGAGCAAATTGGTGAGCAGACCTTCCCGCATAGTTAATAGACCGAGAACGGAGCCACTCCGTATGGTGGACATTAAAATCTCCTAAAACGACTAACTCAGCGGAAAGATACTGCTCAAAGACTTTTTCAGGTGCTCAAAAAGTCGCATTGTGTCCAAGTAACCGCCATGAGACCTGTATATATAGAGCTGCGTAGATACGGGTGTGGCAACCAGAATCCACACGAACCATAATCGACAGATCCCTGTCTTCAAGGCGGTGTAAACGGCGGCAACAGATATCTTCCCGAATGAACATACACACCCCGGCACGACGCACAAAATTATGCTCGAGCTTGTACCCGGATTAAATTAGATATGATGTATCCGCCGGGCAGGATATCTGTGTGTCCGTCAGAAAAGAAGGGCCGGCTGCGCAGACTCCATGTCTCCTCCTCCGGCACGAACATTACGCCAGGGACTTTTCGCGAGACTGGCAGCTCCGCCTCCCAGGACGGAGATTATGTATTCCCCGGGTTCGGGAGCCCGTTCAGCCGGCGGGTGTTTTGGCATGGCAGTCTCCCTGACTGCCGTGCCAACACACCGCCCCCTATCAGCCACGTAACAGCGAATATGAAAGCTAGGCCCCTCCACTGCCAGAGTCACGGTTCCCCATGGAACACTGGAAACCTTACTCACCGGCAGAAACACAACACTATTAAAATAGTGTTGTTTGACTGCTGTATTCTGTAAGGTGGAGGTACTTCCCCAGTCGGGCAGCTCCGATTCGAGTGGGATATCCCACCATGCCCTACCTCTCTTAGCCTAGTCCAGTTAGTCTCTTAGTACGTTCATAACCATCTAAAAGCAGCGTGGATTCTACAATTGGGTCGTATCGTCCGATAGTCTTTCACAAGTAACGAGCACAGACCCAGTAGAGGTGCAATCTATACGTATCGTAAGGCGTTGAATATCAAATAAGAATGGGCACGCAGGACCCTTGATACCTCATCAGCGCAATAAATTGTCCATTTGACCTTTGATACATTTTAGTGCAGGAAACGTTCTCTATACACGATGTCATTCCATATTGCATATATAATAAATACCTAACTAGTGGACCCGGCGCGACTTCATTCGCGTACACCTACTTTACCCCAACCTACCCTTTTTTTCTTGCTTATAAACCTTTCTCTTGAATTACTCTATCTATTGTTGAAAACCGCATTAAAATCCGTAGCCTAGTTTAAAAGTTCTAAGCATACATGAATACATAGGGCGGGAAGCGACTTTCTTTTATGCTATGTATAGATACATATAAGCATCACTCTTGCTTAAAAGGGGACCAAATTATATTAAGTGTGTAACATAATGTCGCTCGTCATAGCCCCAAACAAGCAAGCTGTTCATTATCGAAGCAACCACAACTTGAAATTACGATACAACTCACTTGTTCGCCAGGATAGTCAAATATACGTCCATGACTCAGTAGTGCCACGTACAGTCACGCAACTAATTAGGGGGACCCCCAACCTTATGACAATCCATATGACAATATGGTGTAAGGGGTCAGCGAATTAGTTGTATAACTGTGCTAAACAGTAGTGATAGTTACCTCTCGACGTTGGAAGGCGGCGTGGAGTAGGGCGTGTTGGCGTTGTTCCGGTAGCGACCGTAGGCGGCGGGCGTGTTGCCGCGGCGGCAGTACTCGGTGGCGGAGTCGTTGGTGCCGCGCCAGTTGGCCGGCGCGGCCGCCGTCGCCGCGATTGCACACGTGCTGCCCGCACCCTCCTCTCCTCCCCTGGAAATAAAAGATAAGAACTTTCATTGATTTATCCCTTCGTCGCATCTGTGAAAGAAGTGTCTCGAGCGTTTAAAATAAACGCAAGTCGAAAAGGTACAAGGTACATACGTAATACCTCGCCTTTTTTCAAAGACGTTTAAAAAATGTATGCCTACGTACGAGGCCGGCCCAAATTCATCAGTGTGTCGAACTCAACTCATACAATAGTATACTTATAGATCGATTCTGGCAACCAGTCACCGTCGATATGGCGATCTGTCGATGCAGTATACCATCGACATGGTGAACTGTCGCTATAGTGACCCGTTAATGCAACGTTTTCAATACAACACCCGTCGACGGTAATTATCGATTTCGTTATCTAGAACCACATATCATCCCCTACGATGGAGGTAACGCGGGAAGCATTTCGTGGATAGAAGACGTATTACAATTATATTATAAACACGTAAACCCCATCAACGCTATTATCGTTGTCGATTTTATGACTTAAAATGTGGTCAGAGCGACCTCAAACATACACCCAGACAATGGCAACCGCTAACGGTAGTCAGAAAACGTCATCAGAATGGAGCAGCAGCGAGACAGAGGTACGTTGACAAATTGACGTGGCTAAAACAGCAATGAGCCAACTGACCGAGGTATGGAAAGACAGAAACAAACAATTGGTCTAAGTCACACCACGATCGCACACTTGTCTTTTCCATCGCTTTCTATGGCGCACAGACTTGAGACGTTCAAAGACACCGACAGAGAATTGACGCCTTTGAAATGTGGTGTTTGCGCCGCGTGCTGAGAATACCTTGGACAGCCTACCGCACAAATATCTTGGTTCTTAATCAACTTAAAATAGAAAAGGCTCAGCGACTGTCTACAACTTGCTTACTACGACGGTTAAACTAGCCGTATAGTTAAACGGCTAGATCTTTAATCAATTATTTAATTAAACGGAACTCAAAATTCATTCATTTTTAAAGTAATGTCTAACGAAAGACAATGCCCCGAATTTGTGGATGCAAATCCATGCTTTGACACAACACTTCGTAACCTAAGCAATTTCAAACGATAATTATCGTTTGCATAACGTTTTAATTCGGTTAGCTTAGGTCAGCGTTGATATGAAGGAGCTCCGTAAACTTGGGGCATTGTCATTCGTTGGACTTTACTTTCAAAATTAATTAATTTAGAGTTCCGTTCAATTAAATAATTTTTCTGCGACATACATATTGCGATATTTTGACAACATTATGAAAATACTTCGGCGTCTCAGGAGTTCTGTTGCTCTGGTAATACACCCTAAAGAACCTTGGAACAAATCGACAATCAGGAAATGAATGATGAAAGAAAAGAATGGGTCACGAAGGGAGTCGTTCCGATCCAAGGTCCGAAAAATGTTATATGTTTTAAGGAAAACAAGTTAAATCAAACGTACCTAACACTGTGGCTGTAAATTAAAATTTGTCTTAAAAGTCGGATGTCAGAGTCCTAGACCGAGACCTCCGAAACTACTAAACCGTTTTGAATTCTTTCACTAATACGACGTTACGTTTTCCCCGTGTGTCATAGCGTACTTTATAGCCCGTAAACATAACAGGATCTGTCGGTGAAAACCGCGGTGGGCCGCTAGTATTAAATACATCGGCGTGGGTTAATTAAGCTACAATAAGGAAAATCGAGAGACACAATACACAGTTCAGACACAATATAGCATAACAGGTGTTAAAAATTTCTTAAAACATTAATTGAAACGTAGGACAGTTCCGGTGACATGCTTGGAAATATCGTGGAAATATCCGAGCGAGGCAACTGTCGTCAGTCACGTAGCAGCGATAGAGCGATAGCACGTTCCATAATGTATAGTAAAATAATTCTAAGAAAATGTTTATTTATTTATTTATTTAACTGTTTATTGCACATAATAATGACAATGTTGTGACATTAACTGTAATTTTCATACAAGTGATTTCTTGGAAATGACAAATCCGATTACATTGAAATTTGTTGGTATAATATATTTTCGATAAAGTATTAATTTCCCGTTCGTCCCTATGTACGCTTAGATATTTTAAACTACGCAACGGATTTTAATGCGGTTTTCAATAATAGATAGTGTGATTCAAGATGAAGGTTTACAAGCAAGAAAAAAAGAGTAGGTAGCGGTAAGGTAAGTGTAGGTGAACGAAGTCGCACCGGGTCCACTAGTATACAATAAATAAACTTGCGAAAAAATGACAATTCAATATGTTATAATTAACAGATTACAGACTATTGTCGACGAGTAGTTCATGAGTAGTGCAGTTTTCGCTATGCCTTCTTCATGGTTTGGGAAACTGTTGTATGAATTGCAATCTATATACCGATTTTGGGATTTTGTGTGCACCTATTTTTAATAACCCGCGACACAGTACCCCCAATGTAAGGTATTCTTACGCTGCATATAAAACCAAGTTATCCGACACTTGGGGACAGTTCGTGATTGAAAGGGGGTCAGCCCGCCGCCCACGTTTTACCACGATTAAGCCGAGGTAGAATTGAAATTTTGAACCGACATCAAAGTGGAATGCGTTGCTCATAGAATAGCGTACGAGTACTTGTTTACATAGATTTTCGTATGAGTTTGAAAACAAGACTATTTAAAAAAAACGACAAGTTACGAATTGATTTATTTTCTTGTTACTTGTTTACAAATACTATATTGTTTGCAAAAAAGTCTGCATATAAAAATTCAGCTTTCTAGCATTTCGGGAAATACGTTTAATTTAATATAAAATCCCCTTTTAAGGGGATTGGAGATTAAAAGTTACGATTTCAAAATTTGTATGTGTTAATCGTAGTTTCCATACCAAAAGAGACTCGGCCAACTAGACCAAGACAAAGTATTAAAAATCTCTTTAAATGCAATTGTTTTTTTGTATGGGACCATAGTAGGTAATCCATCCTACAGATTTCGTGATATCAATGTCAAGGTACCGGTTGTTCATAAAAGTCTAAAACAGTGGGGAAACCATGGGCATACAAGTGCACAGGGCAGAGACCTTTGCACGCCGATGATGCATGTTCATGAAGCTTTATATCCTATCGCGCAAAACATTCCGTCCCGGGGTTCTTGAGATATTCAACATCAAAGTTTCGGAGGTTCATATACGTAAAAACTATGTTCGACGATATGCGACCTTTACAGATCAACGCTAGATACCCATGCGGCTTAGGATACCAACGCGCGAAAACATCCGCTCCACAGTTTTCGAGATGTTCGATGTCATGTCTCTAAAACCCCGGAACGGATTTTTCTTAAGAACATGCAGCATCGGATTGCATAGGTCTCTGACCTGCGCACTTACTTACTCATAATTTGCCCACTTTTATGAACAACCGATATGTTTTAAACTTTTATGAACAACCGATACTTTGACATTGGATTTCTTAAAAACGGTAGGGTGGATTTTTTTGGGCGTGGGTATGCGATAACTCATGGAAGTCTAGCGTCGGTTTGTGCTGTGCATATCTCCGAACATGTTTTTTCCGAAATTTCGACGTTGATTTATTCAAAAACCTAGGGACAGATTTTTGCTCGTTGATATATGTATAAATATAATAATGTGCATAGGTATCTGCCCTGTGCACATGTTGATTCAAGCTACTTTGAACTTCGTCCAGTCTGGTTTCAGCTTCCTAGGACTACGGGAAGTGCCTTAAGTAGAGGTTTTGATAAGCCAGCCAGTCAGTAGTCAGTGTCGAAATGGATGTATATTAAATGCTAATAAAATCCAAAGTTTAAAGGCCACAATAAAACTTTGTGTGTGGTTATAAGTCTGCTACATAGATCTTAAAGGCTAATTATTCTTGGCTAAATTCAGACATCTAAATTCAGAAGCAAAAAGTTCAAAGTGGAATGTATGTAATAAGGTCCATTTTTGTATCACTTATTTATGTTACGCTTCGCTCCGCTTTCCAAATGGCGTGACACCAATGTTTGATATTTACTTAGTTGCGCCAATATAAATATTAATACAATATCTATACATACTTTTAAATAAAGTCGCTTCCCGATGTCTATCCCTATGTACGCTTAGATCTTTTAAACTACGCGACGGATTTTAATGCTCATTTCAACAATAGGTAGACTGATTCAAGAGGAAGGTTTATAGGGTAGGACAAAACGCGAACGAAGTCACGGCGGGTCAGCTGGTTAATATATAGAAAACTAAACCTAAGTCGCGGAAAAAAAACAACTTCATACCTTGACCTGTTACTACCTGTCTCTGTTGCTCCCGCGTAAATATATTTGCATCACGCTCGCGTAATTCTAGGACGCTTCTCTGTACGAAATATATTTACGTGGTAGCAACAGAGACAAGTTGTTACAGGTCAATGTACGAATTTCTTTTTGGTCCGCGACTAAGGTTTAGTACACCACTTTTTGCTTTACACATTACGCCTAGCATTATAGAACATTGAGAGATTGCCAATTGCGAGGAATATATTGGACCCAATTCGTAAAATATGGTACTCATTATATACCTACAGAATTAGATTATCTACGTACAACATTCTCTAGGAGTGCCTATTTCTAAATTGCAGACGCTTAAAACAACTATGCAGTTGGAAAAAACTTAGTTTTATTTGCAATGGCTTTCTACTACATTGCTTGATCGAATTATTAAGTTATGGTAGTCACTAGATGCAAAATTTTTTGCTCTTTAATTTGTTAGTATAAATAATATTTAATTAGGACGCACCGTATAGGAGTTGTTATAGCGCAATTATCCATTGCGCTTGACATTTCCTTCAAACCAGATACGCTATGAAAATGCATATAAATTTTATTGACAAACCTTAGGATTCTACCACAGAAGACGCCCACATTCTCGTTTAAATAGTAGTAAAACATTGGATCGATGTATTTATAGGTCATTTAACCCAATGCATGTCTGTTGTCCACTCGTCACTACAAAACATTTTCCTCATCCTATTTGAAAAATAATTATGCAATTGTGCCTGTTTTCTAAAAGTAACAATTATGCTAAGGCTAAAGGTTTTGGAAACCTAATTCTTTACGCCGACAAATGTGTATGGAGATATTTATGTTTGAAAGTGTGACCCACCCATCACAATTACAGCTAGAAGAAAATTAAGCTTAATAGATTCAAGCTTCTACAGCGGAGATCACCAATTTGCTTTGCTTAATCAATTTCCTTTTATTATAATACTAGTGGACACGGCGCGACTTCGTTCGCATACACCTACTTTACCCCTACCTACTCTTTTTTCCTTGTTTATAAACCTTCCTCTTGAATCACTTATTGAGTTGAATCTTTTGTTGAAAACCGCATTCACATCCGTTGCGTAGTTTAAAAGATCTAAGCGTACATAGGGATAAATGGCCGAAAGCGTCTTTGTTTTATACTATGTATAGATGATGTTTTTATCAAAAATATATAGAAATTATAGAAAAATATGTATAAAAAATAAGTAATGTGCAGCTTATTCATCATCAATCCCACCCGCCACAAAATGCTGTCCCACCCGAAAAATTTTGTTAAATCTATAGAATATTAAATAGTAAATAATGTGCAGATTATTCATCATCAATTGTTACTCATCCCACCTGCCACAAAATGCTGTCCCACCCGAACGAATGTAATTTCTTTAGAATTTTGTTAAATCGATAGAATATTAAAATGACAAAGGAAACCTTTACATTTCAGAAACAACATATTAAATAACTGCTTAACAAAATATTTCTAATTTGTTGTAATTTTGAAAGATAAGTCAATACAATAGGGTGTCTAGGGCGTCCCGTCCCTCCCGTCACACTTAAAAATATTTCGTTTTAGGCTCCGTATTATAAATTCCGTGTGGTGTCCGGCAGAGTAGAATAGCACCAACCCCTTACACTTTCGGTGTCGTATAAGGCGACTAACGTTTTCGAGGCAAAAGATTTAGAGTATCCATAAGCAGGGCCGGATTTAGAGGTCCAGAGGCCTCGGGGCAACGAAGGAGCGGAGGCCCCCTCGCCCCAAATTATTTTCCAAATAAAGTGAAAAAAATTTTTAAGTCGAGTTTTTCAATAAATATTGTGTAAACTATGTTTATTTTTATTTAGTTTAAGTACCTAGGTACCTATCTCTACACCGCGGCTCCGTCTGTCTCCCAGACTGATTAACATTTTGTTTTGTTTTTTATTTACGTAGGTTTCTACCTACCTAACCAATTCTACCTAACCTACTTAGATACTATTTTTAGGCCTTTAGTTAATAAGTAAGTATTATGAATTTAATTATTATTTTACTTTGTAGGTAAAGGTAAAAGAGCAAAAAAAAAAATCAAAGGAAAAGATGTTTACTAGTGTTTACTAATTGGAATTTGAAAGATTTTTTTTCCGAAGTCTCTATTGTGGGGGCCCCCCGTTTGTGGAGGCCCCGGGGCTTTCGCCCCGGTTGCCCTCCCCTAAATCCGGCCCTGTCCATAAGCTGGAAAATGAACGGCAGCGTTTTCCATTGTTATAACACTGCGATCTCCAGCCCGCCTGCCAAGCGTGGAGATTATGGCAATGACCTCCGCTCTCGTGGGAGAGGCCCTAAGTCTTGCAGTATTCTGTTATGGGCTGAGATGATGATATGATATAGGTATTCACAAGTCTGGCTTAAATGGCATAGGAGAAATTATTAAAAATGTGACCAAAAAGTTGTTACAATGTCCCAACCGTCACTTTATATGACCCAAAAGTAGGTAACTTACGAGTATATGTAGATATATATGTACATAAACTAGCTTTTGCCTGCGACTTTATTCACGTTGACCACTATTTACGTAATCCGTTCAAAAATTTATACATTCTTTTGCTTTACTTCCTTAAGACAGTCTTTTACTCCTATTTCACTCCCATTGTTGAAAACCTCAATAAAATCCCGGAAGCAACTTTGTTTTAATTATCGATACCGGAGTTTTTCGGACCCTATGGTATTACGATTTAAAATTAAAACAGCTTAGTTAAGCTAATTAATTTAACATTTTAGCTCGTCTTCTCCCTGATGTTAGCTCAGCGGAACAGCTCATTTTTATTTCTTTTCATAACAAGCTTTTGTAGCGCGGTATACTACTTATTAAGACCATTCCAAAGAGCCAAAACACGATGGGGTTATCTTTTGGTCATTAGTTCCTATAACCATCTTCCGACTACATTATCACAGCTCCATAATACCATATTAATTAATTGTCATCCAAGTGAAATGGGTATACCAAATTTCAGCTCAAATGAACGCTGGGAAATGGTATCTACAAATTAGGCTTGCAAGATTCCAGGACATACAAGGGAAGTTAAATAAATGTTTGTAACATAAAATATGTGGTGGGCGGACGTTGGTGGAATACGTCCTAATTAAAGTATGAACTTGAATTACATGTAGGTAATCAGATTAAGTTCTTTTTGTTTCCGCCTACTTAATCACTCGCAATCATGTCATTCTCTCTCTTTCAGGTGTCTGAAGATCATGGTCGTGGTGGGATTCTATTCGGGAACGGATAAATTATCTCCAGCGACCTGTCTGTGGCAATTTTGCCAGTTTGATAGAAAGTTGATTTTTGTGCATTCTTTAGTTGGTCAGTCTATCTAGTTGGTAAGGGGTCCCTGTAGACAAGGCAAATCGTACATTCTACCTCGCAAAAGGTCAGTTATAGGCGATTTTTGGATAGGTATAACACAAGCTTTGCTTACTTTGGGGCTAGATGGTGCTGAGTGAATAGTCCAAGCATATTATAAAATATAAAAAAATCGGAGACACGATGCACCCCTGTCTGAATCATTTCTTTGCAACAAACACAGAACAGTCCGTGTCGATTCTTACAAAGGAGCTGTTTATGTAGAGGTTACGAATAAGCCCAATCAGATGTTCGGGTCTATGTCTACTCCATTTCACCTAGAACCATCCACAGCTTGTTCCATCTCACAGTCTAATGCTTTTACGGTAATCAATACGGGGCTATTAAACTCCCGACTCTTATCTATGATCCTTCTCTACAGGTACCTAATTAACCTTACGGAAACATTCAATATGAACTTGGCACTTATTTAAACTCTCAAGGTTAATTAACAATACAAAAATTATATTTTGCAGCTTCATTCTAGCGATTTATAAACATAATGTAGCCTTGCTCTCATCATTAGCCTTTAAAATCGCATCGAATGAAGATACTCATATGATAGTGATCGAACTTTACGTACAGTAGTACAAAAACTAAAAATCCGGACTGAAAACCAAAAAATAATTAAGTGTTTTTTAAAATCGCCTTTTGAAGACCCTTATTTTAATACCACAGTCGATTAGTTTTAGGAAAAGATTTTCGGAAATCACAATATAGAACTTAAAATCCGCCATTTATAATTTTTTTATGAGCCCAGTGACACTCGCGCGACCAAGACGAATCTAACTATACCTCATATGTTAAAATCCATTGAGCCGTTAGGGCTATAGCCCGTGCCAGAGAAATAGACATACCTACCTACGCTCGAAAAACATAACCCTCCTTCTGACGCAGTCGGGTAAAAAGAATAAAGCTAAATCGAAAGGGGGTTCGGAAAACTCCGCCTATATGACTAATTACGTCGAGCGATATGTCAATGGAAAGGATTTTTTAATTTGCTACAACTCTTACTATCGCGTGTCTGTTAGACAAATCGCTGTAAGAAAAAGTTATGGCCAATTAAAATGAAACTTCATTTGGTCATAGACATAGATTTTATTTTTCAATTACTACAATTTCATCAAATAAGTTGTAACAATATATCAACAATTATAGGTATAACATGTTAAAACTAGGGTGTATACAATAAAAATAATTTGACACCGGCTTTGATGTCAAGTTCAGTATCTCTGTAGCTTGCGCCAAATAGCTGTAATTCACGGCAGTCATCTCTGACCCTAAAATCCGGATCAAGCTCAAAGGTCTTCATATGATGAGCGACGTTCATGGCTACGAGACATGGCCAGCGCTGACCATGTCTCGCATTAAAGGGATTAAAGGCATTAAAGGGATTTTAGGGTCACAGGTGACTGCCGTGAGTTCCCGCCATTTGGCCCAAGCGCAGAGATTCGGGACTTGACAACAGGGCCGATATCGCCGGACTCGTGCAATACATTTTAATTGTCTATAGGTACCTAATAAATGTAGGTATTTTACTTTACTTTGTTTTACTTTTTAATAGTAGTTTATGCAACTCGCATATAAAAGGGGGTATTATATGTAGTTGCATACACTACTTTATCTATACTTATATTTTCATGTTACAATTTCGTACCTATAATTTTCTCAACTTTGCTGGAAAAAAGCTGCGAGTCAGTTCTGTTGTACATACGCGTCGAGGATCTCAAGCGGCGGGAAATTCACTTCACTACTTTCACATTTATCTATTTATTTGCTTCAAACAAGAATAAACATTCACAAACACAAATTACAACAATTAGAAAAATATATTCTATTTAGCGGGAAAAGAAATCACAAACATAATCAGGAACACGAGACTATGAACTAATCAGGAAAGTTTGAATTTTGTATTTCGATTTTGTATTTGATAACGACATAATTAGGTATTCAGCCTACTTCGCCGCAGCCGGGCGCTCGACAAAAAATTAAAAAGTAAAAGTGTTGCATAATGATTAAAAAGTTATTTTATGTTACAGCTGTAATGAAAATAGTATGGGAAATGGTGTATTCTTAAACGACTGTTTTCGAATATGTAATTGGAACATTACGCTACGAGTGTAGATCAAATTTTATTTAAAAAAGCTAAGCAGTATTTCATACCGGGGCATCGAAATTTATCATATTAAACACGAGTTCGTCCCCATAATATGGAATTCTGCTGGGCTGTGGGCGTATAGGCTGTGAGCCTTCTTCCACTTGATTCTTGAATAGACTGTGTGAGTTATCTACCAGGCGGATAGATGTATATGTTTAAAATATTATGGCCTACCATCTTTCCCGCAGCGATTCAAAAATTGTTGAATATGAAAGAACATCGCTCAACGTTATTAGTCATATAGGCTGGGGTCCATACATTTCTGCTGGTCCTCCTTTCAACGAGAACATCGTGATGGAAATAAATATCAACCTTAAGAAAGCACCCAGCCGGAGTAACATGTTTTTTTTAGGGTACCGTACCCGCTATCTTTAAAACCGTAACAGCCTAGCCTAGATTTTGGTTAATTTACTTGAAATGTTCACAGAATATATTTCTATGGCCGCTACAACAGCAAATAATCAAAAACAACGGGGAATGTTTCGAAGCATTGTTAAACTTAGTGCCACCGTCACTTTTCCGCCACCGTACCCTCCGACATCCACATCATGTAGACGCCTGGCATCCAAGTAACGTGTGGAATAACTTCCCTCCCGAGGTCTATCCTTTTCACTACAACATGGGGTTCTTAAAAGGATGATGTCTACAGGTACCTCAAAGGCCGGCACCGCATCCGCTCCCCTTAGGTTGCAGATGTCCTGGTCGACGGTGGCCACTATACATCAGGTGGACCGTCTGACCGTGTGCCTCCTTTAGGAATAAAAAAAAATAAAAATTATGGGGGTCCCTATACAAGAAACATGCTTTTTCGGCGTTTTTCAGAAGCCTTTTGTTATTTTTCTATCGTAATAACGGAAATACATTCAAGCACGAAATTTTGTATGATTGATTATAGTCACAAAATAAAGATTTAATAGGAGGTTCACTCCCGTCGTCCTCTAAAATTATTATGTAAAATTATCGGCTCACTAGGGTTGCTACTGTATTTATTCTGAATTTCGAAAAGAGTATTTAAACTCGGAACCATCACGGGTATGCCAATCGACTAGCCTTAAAGTCTGAAATGTCACCCACCCCGTTCTTGGACTCTGCGTGCGTTGCTTGTATTTTACTAAGGGCTGATTTTTCAATCCTCAGTTAAAACATATCAGTCTGGTAAGTTATTGTGCGACTAAAATAAAATTGTATCATTACTTCATAATATAAGTGAAGGATTATAGTTTTAATTTGGCTGTGTATTACTTTATCGGCCAGATAAATTTTATCTGTCGATTGAAAAATCGGCCCTAAGTAATGTTAGTTACTATAAGTAATTTTATTTATTCAATAATAATATCGTATAATTAAATAACATTTAATTTATATCGACAATACAACGAATGCTCACGTTAACTCTCGCGACCGAGCACTGCTTGAAACTGCTTGAGAATGCCAGTAAACGTAATGTTAATATGTGCATGACAGAAATGGCGCTTTGTGGAAAAGTGGGCTCTCTGCTTAGGGCGGGCCGTTTTTTTACTTTGTATTATAGTGCTAATATAAAGTATAACAACAAATACTAAAGCGTAGGTCGGACTAATTATTTCATGTTTCTGAATTTCTTAAAACTGTCTTTTAACTGATAAAAGTCGGTGGACTTGCCCTATCACCCCTTTCCGGCATAACGTCGATTTCTGGGACAGCCAGTATATTTCGTAAAATTATATTAGTTCCATGAACTTAAATACCAATCAAAAAGTTGTAGAGTGCGCGAGTGGGCAACTAAGCGATTTCTTAGGAAACTTGTTTTGGATACTTACGGAGTGAACATACTCTCCTTTAGTAAGTGCGTCGGAGTGGGAAGGTTTATAGGATTAGGCGCACAATGCCACATTCGCAAAAATACACTTTGAACATTTTAAGGGTATATTCCGGGTTTACTAAGTTTCAGTTAAGTTTCAGAGTCGAGTTTCAGCTGAGTAAAATTCAAAATACATTCTGTAATAAGTTGGCTACTTGAATCCTGACTTAAAACTTGTTTTGCGTGATTAGAGTTCAAACTCCACTTGATATACGCCCTGTAATACGGGTTTTAGTATGTTCACTCGTAAGTATCTTAAACAAGTTTCTGAAAGACGCTTAGTTACCCGCTCGCGCATTCTACACAAGAGATGAGCCATTCGTTGCTTGGACTCGTTGTTTCTTTATTTCGTTGTTACATTGACCGAACCTATTTTTTAAGTTCAAAATGATTTATCAAACAATACCTATTATGACAACTATACCACTAAACTCTATCTGAACTGAGTAAAAACGGAAAAGTAAAGATAACCATATAAACAGTTTATAAGTTTTAAACTTCTAAACACTCAGTTCGATTAAGTTTAGAGGTATTGTTAAATAGTGGTAATAATAAGTGTCGTTTGGTTTATCATTTTAAACAACAACAAAAATGTTTTTGGTTCGTCTAACAGCAAAATAAAAAATACGCCACCGGTCCATATAAATCCGGGGCATTACCTTTTCGAAAGCTTGTTGCGCAAGTAAGACTAAGTGTTGGTCGAATTTTATTATTTGTACCGATGTTACGATAAAGAAAAACCAGAATATCTGTTACGAAAACAACCTCATGAAACGTTTCTTTTATGAGGACCCTCTTTAATTTTACTATTATGGACATAACAAATGATGCGTTAATCTTTGGCTAATTAAATATCTAGGTGCGCGCGCACGTGCGCTTCAAACTTGACCGGTTTTAATTATGTTTTTGTTATTTGACAGCATTTTTGGCACAAGGTATATTCATACAGTTTTATGCTTATAATAATTACCGTTATGTATTACAATAAGAGAAATAAACAGGATTGACCGTTCGGATGGTGATGACAATAAGAATAAGATTATTATTATACAATAACTATAAAAAAGCCCAAAAATTAGCAGGTTTTTATTTTATATTCTGTTAAAAATGCAAGTTACGTAAATGGTTCCAAAGATATACAGGCCTGTTACAGACAAAGACAGACAGACAGTGGAGGCTTCTTTTTTACACTTTGGGTACGGCAGCCTACAAGGCTTTTTTGCATTTCTCTCTCGCTCTGTATGTGTCCTCGGATAGCTTTTGTACTTTTGCACAGGTACCTGTGGCTTTTTGTCACGATTACCCTAACGTTCAACAGCCAAATGAAGCTCTGTCGTTCATGGAATCGTTGAGTTTGATTTAAATTTTATCACAATCACGCAAGGTTTAAAGCGAGGACATGTCAAACCGAAAATCCGTTCTGCACCGACAGACCAAAGTAGACCGCATTGCTCATAGAATACCTAAAGGTAATTTATGTATTACGCATTTTGGAACGCGGAGCGATGCGTAAATGCGAAAACCTGCTTATTTGATAGATTGTTGATTATTATTTTAAAAAAACCCCGTCCAAGAGGGAGGCGAAGTCGCATACAAACGGTTTCGTATCACTACCAACAATAAGATCTTGATAACAGAGCAACGTGTAAATCGTAAAATTTTATTGAATTCGAGTCGGATTCCCCCTTTAGGGTACCGGTTTTTAGAATTTGTTTTTATACTTTAATATTAGCAGACATACGAAGTTTCGTGCTTGTATGTACTGCCGTTAAATTACGATAGAGAATCACAAAAAAGCCTCTGAAAAACGCCGGAAAATCCGTGTCTCTTGTATGGGGACACCCCTTAATTTTTATTTTTTATATTATTGTTTGTTGTTATAGTGATAATAGAAATACGTACTTGGCTGTCACGGTTCCAAAAATACAGGCCTGTGACAGACAGACCGCGGAGGCTTAGTAATAAGGTTCCTTTTTTACGGAACCCTAAAAAATATAATACATACATACATACGTACGTAACTCTTTTTTCTCGCACGGGTAGGCAGAGACAACATCCACTTACTACGATCCTAACAGATAACTCTCACGATTAAACTGGCTTTTAAATAGAGAAAACCGCATCCATATCGGTCAACCCGTTCGGGAACTACGATGCCACAGATACACAAACCCACATATACTGAGAGCCACAGTCACACTTAATAGTCGGGGTTTAAAAATATTGTTTTCTAATGCCCGATGGCACTAAACTAGGCGACGCTTAAGTTGATTTTAAATATTCCTAACAATCAAAAGTATTGCACCAGAAAACTTACTCTTAACTTTATGACACCGATATTGAGACGCCTAAATACTTAGGAATATCTTAAGGCGTCAACTTAAGCGATGCGTCGCCTAAGTTTAGTGCAATCGGGCATAAGTGTAATGCACACCATAGGAATCAGCAGTCGGTGGCACTACAGGTGATATACTTAACTATTTTAATAGGTTTCCGACATGCAATTACCTAATAATAGTAATCGCAAGCCGGAAACATTTTGACATCTGAGTGCGACTAAAACGTCAATAGATTCTATCTAAATTAAGCTGGCCTATGTCGGCTGGTAGTCGGCTTACAGATATATTCTCTGTGTGGCAAAATATAAAAGATTTGGCTACCATATATTTTTCCAACAGTATACAGTATTTTGGCCCTGAATATAGTAGGATACTATATTATATTGTAGTAGATTTGGCAACCATAGTCGTGGCTGTAAATCCTGAGATCTAAGGGATTAAATTTTATTTCACAGGGTAGTTCATAATTTATTTTTAATAAAAAAAAAATGTTATTTCTGTAACGTATTCGGCGATAAGCTTTACTTTAGTTCTTTTGATATTCTTCGATTTTTTTTGGATTGGAATTAAGGCCTGCAACGAAAATCTAGACGTGTATATTCTTACTTCGTTTCGACGAAATGGACGCCGACCGTCCCGAGATTTCCGAGATTTAACGATACTGCCACTTTAGGAAAAAAAAAGTTTGTTGTTACAATAATTTACTGATTTAATTACTGTTTTAAATCCTTCGCTACCCGATTACACCATCAGAAATATAGACCCCGGGAGTCCCTTCGTAGAAAAGCGAGCCCAAACACGAGAGTTGCATTATAATATTCATGGGTTACTGTGGCCAACTTCCATCTTCATCATTAGATCAGCTTACTGGCGACTTACATGAGTAGGAAAAATATAAATTTAGACGAATACCAGGTGGGTGAAATACTTATATGATGCTTCAATATAGATATCCAAGGTTCCAATTGCCTTGCTTAAATATGATAGACAGTATTTAACTCACTTCCGGGTAATCAATTGAATTGAAGTTTAGCACACACATGTAAGTTAGATGACAATACAATATTATGGGATCAGTGAGCTGATCTGATCGACGGAGACAGAAGGTGGTCACGGAAACCATTAGAGTGGGCTGTTTTAAACCCTCACAGGGTAGCAAATCGACCTATAGTTTCCTAAATTGATACATAAATACAAACCAAACGATTACTTATACATAAAATAACATAAAAATAAAGTACAACAATTAGATGAGTAAAATAATACATAATTCTATAACGTTCCCTTTGAACCTCGGTAAAGGATCTAAAAACATATCCACGTCAAGAAGATGCTCATTGTAATATTTACACGCACGACGAACAAAACCGTTTTCCACGTAACGCTTTCTGGTAGGGTTAACGTGAAAAAGTGGCTTTTTGCGACAGTCCCTTTCGCGTCTGAGTGGCACTCTTAGGGAAATATGCTTAAGTAAATTAGGCAAGTCTACTAGGTTGTTGTCAATTTTATAAAGAAACACTGCATCTATGTAATGACGAAATGATAATTATACATAATAGCATAATTATGTCCTCGGGTGCCCTCTGCCGACCCTTCTATTCACATTCGCACGATACCTTTCGTAAGCAGTCTTCCATCCATCCTCACTACGTGTCAAACCATCTCAGCATACCTATTTCAATCGCAGTCATCACATCATATTTTAGTTACAAGAAACTTTTATCACACTTTTCCTCATTCTATCCTCTATCTATGGTGACCCGACACATACTAGTAATATCTGTTATATGAACGTGGTTTAGAATTACCAGCTAGATTTCTTCAAAAACTTAAGAATACAATAATGTCATTCGTTTTCAATTTTATGAAAAAGTCTGCCCAATAAAATACTAATTAATTCTTAAGTTCAGTTCAAATCTGTTCTACAATTATATTAAAAATCAAAAAAGATGTAATTGTTTGACGTTTATAGTTTTGTTTGTTTGTATTGGATAAACTCAAAAACTACTTAAACTATTTTAAAAATTCTTTCGCCTATAGATAGCTACATTATCAGTGAGTAACATAGGCTATATTTTATCTTCAATAAATTAGAGATCCCTAGGAAAATTGCATAAATTCACCCAAGATATCAAAATGTTGCATGTCAAGGTTGCACCTATTTAACGATTTTTTTTTTGTTTTTGTAACAGTCGGGAGAAGGTTTGTATGAAAGAAAAAATAGTAGCTAGGGGTAGGGTATGGGTAGGATAGGGGTAGGGTCGGGCTAGGAGTAGGGTAGGTTAGGGATAGAGTAGGGTAGGGTTAGAGTTATTAAATTGAAACCATGCGAACGAAGTTACGCCTAGGAGCTAGTGTCTGCAACACGTGGTAAGGAATTTACCTGAACTCTATGGTTTCCCAGATTTCATTGGTTTTATATTTTTGACAGAAAAAATGACAGAACAAAAATGGACCCAAAGGATACGAACCAAACCTAAAATGTGAAGTGTTGGATAAAACGTAAAGGCTTATCATCTATGTTGGGGGAAAAAGCCTACCTAAAATCTTAAATCCACTGATTAGGTAGGTACTTAGGTTTGGCCCATTGGGTATCGTACAGTACTAATATATCGTTATTTTAATAGATAAAATTCACATAATGTATGAAACGTAAAGGATTTTTTTTTGTTATACATTGTAGGTGGGGAGATAACTGATAAGCTTCCGGCCTAACGTAGATACAAAACATTCTTCGTATCTTTTCAGGGTTCCGTACCTGAAGGCCAAACGTAGGCCTAATGCTGTCGCTCTTGTGTCCGTCTGTCACAGGACCTAGCTAGGTACTTGAATTAACACAGAATATATTGTTTCCATGGCCGCTATAACAACAAATAATAAAAAGGATCCCTAGGATACAAGAATCATTCTTTTTCGGCGTTATTTAGAGATTTTTTGTTATTACATACACCAACAACACGTCTAACAAATATCTCATTCTGATACGTACGTCTCTGTCTTTCCCTTTTAACGCTTTCAGTGACTCATGCCACATGTAAGTGTAATACTGAATCTCGAAGTGGAACTACGAATTACTTAATTGATAAATTCGAAATTTCATACATAATTTTTGTATTCTGAGATCAATGTCATCTTCACGCTGATTGGTGTCGGTTATGGTGCCACCGACATGTTTAGAAGTATCGCCGCCTTTATGGACACTACTGCCTACGGCTAGGGGTTCTCGCCTCACATTCTTATCCCTGTACCTCTTAATATGTAGGTACTCTATTTTGTCTCGGTTGACTCTGAGGCCAACTCTTCGTCATTGCTCTTCCCAGATCCTTTACGGTCTGTAAGCAATGTGCAAGCAATCCTAGATCGTCAGCAACCCAATGATTTGGTGACTACCGTTCAATTCTACTCCACACTCAATTAAATTGACGTTTCTAATTACGTGTTCGAGGACTAAATTGCACATCATTGGTGATAGCGCATCACCTTGCTTAAGACCCGTAGCAACCCCAAGGTATCCGACAGTTCTCTTCCAACCCTAACTTTAATCTCGCTTATACTCATGGCCACTTCCATCTTCACAAGTTTGTCGGGTATTCTGAACACTCGAAGTACCCTGAAAAGCATCTGCCGATCAATACTGTCGTAAGACTTAGTGAAGTCAACAAATAGCACATGTAGGCTTTGCGCATATTCCCATTTCTTCTCCATCAGTTGTCTAAGGAGAAAATATCTGGTCTATGGTTCTACGATTACGTCAAAAGCCGCTTAGGCGAATTTAGGTGATAACCAGAAAAACCAAGATTCGGATATTTAAAACTTTTATTCTATTCTGGGGCCAACAAAGTGAAAGAAGAGGAAGAACGAGAAGCGAACCCAATATTCTGGAAGAGATCAAGGCCGCAAGGCCATGTTGGCTTGGCCACGTGGAGAGGATGGGGGAGGATCGCGCCGTAAGGAGAGTATATGTGGGTCGGCCCAGCAAACGTCGATCCGGATATCGCTGGATTGATGAAATCCTAAAAGACCTGCACGCACTGGGTATCCTCAATTGGCAGGAGATAGCGCAGGATAGGAAGAGGTGGTTGTCTATGGTGTCGGAGGCCAAGATCCACTTTGGGTCGCTAAGCCAGCGCAGTAAGTGAGTATTTTATTTTTATGTAATACAGCAGACAAACGGGCATGCGGGCTACCAGATGGAAAGTGGTCTCTACCGCCTATGGACATCAGCAACACAAGGGGTGCTACTAATGCGTTGCCCCCCTCTAAGGAGACCTCTAATATACCTCTTGAACGATCCCATGTCATAAAGCAAAGAAAACACCGTGGCTGTGAGCTCATTCCACATCCGAACCATAGGAGCGAAAAATGCTCTTTTAAGTGGACACCACTAGACGGTCCACGTATTGGGGATGAGTACCCAGCCCGTGGCGGGTGGTGCGATAGCAGAATTGTGCTGTGAGTAAACATAATTTTTCGAACTTTCGTACATCGGGGCGATGAACATTCGTACTTATATACTTTCTCCACACAGTACCTAGCTATTTCGAACTTCGAAATTCGGTATTACACTCCCCACATATATATTTTTCGTTAATCCTCTCTCATTCATCTCGACATTACAACATTTTACAGTCTAAAGACACATGTTAGCTTGTTAGTCATATTCAATGTAATGCTATATTATATATTTATGTATCAGTGTTAAATTGTTAGTCATCCTCAATAATCAGAAAAAAAAGAAAAAAATTATACCTATCCATTAATCATGAGTATTTGTTAACGCATTGTGGTTAAGAGTAGTTAAGTCCGTGGTTCCACGAGTATGTAAATAGCAAATGACTCGGACCCATCAGTACGTCATCGAGGTGGGAACATGAGTCCGGAGTGGTTCTGATGATGGAGCTAAGAGGTGAACAGTGAAACTCCTGGCCGGTGGATGGTGAATCTCTTCAGTGGCTACTAGCAAACCTATTAGTGGGAGCTGTTAACGCTAAACATTGTTATAATTAGGCACTTATTATTTGGCGCACATTTCACAAAATGTCATCCAGCCCTTTGCTACCTGAAGCTTAAACATGGTATGTTTTAAAAATACTGTTAGGATTTTTAGAAGGCAGGTGGCAGTAATATAATAGTGTCATATATTTTTTGGAACCGGCTCACGAAGACCTTTCATTTGATAGAATAGGATACCGAAAAAAATCCATACAAAAATTACGTCATAACTTTTCACTGCAATGACGAAAATTCATCATGCGACTCGTGCGACTCAAATAGGTCTACGGAACAAATGTAGCAAAATTGTTCCGTAACTGCTAAATCGATATAAATTGGGCTGGGCTTATTTGACATGTTTTGGAGAGTATATTAACATTTTAGGTTCCGATGACGGAACCAGCAGATGGATAGTGGAAGTATTCAATGTCAGTGGAAATTAGGGTTTGTTTAATTCGTTGCACTGAATTCAACTCAATTAAATAGTACAAAGATATGACGGAGTAGTGATGTGTGGTGAAAGTCTTCCTATTACAGTTATCGACTTTGGGCTCATTTAATTTCAATTGATTTTTTTAGCGCCTCACGGTTATAATATACCTACTTTATTACAATTATCTCAATATAAAAAATGGGGATTAATAAGCAGTGATCGGAATCAGGGGGCTAACGTTATCAAAACTATGGATATGCCATGCCATGCTATGGATAATCATTTTTTTTTTGTGTTTGTATTTCTCTTTACGTTGGAAGAAGAAAACATAAAAGAAAATTCAAATTCTTATTAATCCCATTTATTTTAACAGTATACATAAATTACAAAAATAATCTTTATCTAGTATACACTATACATAGTACTTGAATAAGACACATATTAAAGCGAAGAGAAACAGAGACAGTTACTTATCTTAAAAAATGTGGAATGTTATAGTATACAAAAGTGTTTGCCACGAACGCGAATACTCACTTTACATAATTTGTTGTTAATACAGTACAGTCGAAAATATAGCATATTTTGAATCTTCTTTATGTTTCCTTTTTCCAATGGCCTCCGTCATTTCGATCACTGTTAATAATTCACTTGTGAAACTAGATCTGGTTAGATAACGAGGGAGCATTTCGCCTCTCAAATAAAAACGCATTTTTTTCAAATTTCAAATAGTTTTAAAAAGGCACAGTAATACCAGGTCTTTACCAGGGTCGGTGACCTCAATAAGCTTTGAAAAAATCTGCAATGCAACGCCTGTCTGCGCCTAGTACGCCGTACTAATACTTCTTTGTCAACGCATTTAGAAGATATGCCTATTTTATCACATGATCTGCGTGTAAACTCGCGTCACCAAACCACCGGTCCCGAGAATACTTCCGGTAGACCTAGCTAGACCTTGGCAAGAAGCGATATCTAAACGTCTTACAATAGCCTTATCTAAACGGAAGTATCCGAAAACCATGGGTCGTTGTCAAATATTGAGTAGGTTTTTGTCTTTTGAACCATTTGTTGAGGATAAGGCCAACTTCTCTAAATGATAAATTCTTCTATATAATAGTTCAAATACAAAGATATACTCTCGACTCAGCGCCATAAAAAGTTGCCTAAGTGCTTAAAATCGCAAAGTAAACAAAATAGTTACAACCAGTAAAACTTTACCTTTTATTTTAAACTCTCTATTTAAAATAAAAGGTAAAGTAATGTAGGTAGGTAAGGTAATGTAGGTAAGGTATTATCCATACAAGGCTTCCGGCACAAATTATCTAAATGACAGTAGAAACAGCATTAAAATCCGTTGCATTTAGGAGTTATAGGATATAAAGACAGACGCAAAAAGCGTATTTTATAATAAACCTAAGGATAGAAACGCCACACCTTTTTGTCTACACCTAGCACCTACGGAAAAAAGGCGTGACATTAGGTATATATGAATTTATTTATTTATTGAATGTATATATTTTATGCCATTATTATTATCTAGCGACCCGCCCCGGCTTCGCACGGGCTTTTTCGGCTTTTCTTTCCTATAACCTAAGAAGAAATTTTCTAACCTATGGTAAAAACCGCATCAAAATCCGTTACGTGGTTTAGGAGTTAGTGGAAATACAGTCGTTAGGATAAACTTTCATCACGCCATTCCATAAAGTTTAAACAATTGTGTATGCAACTGCATATAATCAGGTATTAAAAGAATCATGTTTTGTTTTATTTGTGCTACATTACTAAATTATAAACTCGAAGAACCAAGTTACTATTATCTCTACTAATATAAAACTGTACAAAATACGTTTCTGTACATTAAAGATATTTCAGAAAAATAGTCGGGGTAGGATACTGAGACGTACGTAAATATTTTTTGAAATTTTGTCTGTGTGCGCATTACGCAAAAACCGCTGAATGGATTTTGATGGGGTTTTCAGTTTGGAAGCTTAAGGTACAACTTAAAATCTAAGCCATGTTATATCTAATTCGGGTAGGAAGAACCAGAAATACAGCTTGACCTCTCCGAGATACAAGCATCCATACATTAAAATTCAAGGTCATTTAATTGGTCGCGCGGGTAAAAGCTAAACTACAATAAAAACGCTTTCCACGCCGACGAAGTCGCGGGCAAATGCTAGTTTTAATTATAGCGAGTAAGACATGAAATTTTAAGACATTGAGAAGTGCCTGCACGGATTAAGAGAGTTAGATATCCAGGTACAGTAGTTTTTCGATATCTGAGCATGTTCAAGAATCAACAAACTGGTCATCACCTCAACAAATCGGCCCAATCGGCACAAATATTACTGCAATTTTAACGTAAACACTGTTCACTGTCATTTTGACTGTTTCGTCGAGATTCAGTTAGTCTGCTGTCCCTTTGCGAAACAAAGTTTCAAATCGTGCTAGCCCAGGATTTCCCAAACAGTGCGTCGCGACGCCTTGGGGCCTCGTGGTGGTGGTGGTGGTGGGCTAAGGGCGTCGCTAGACGTTCAAATCTCCCAAATCGATTACAAAAAGAAAAGATATGAGAGCAGCGATATCAAAACTTTATTTGAGAAGGTTGGCTTGAAAAATAAAACGAATGTTCTCTCGTCATTGGCATTAATGTCTAGTAAAGCTACACACAGGGATCATCTTCTACAAGGGCAAGGGCGTCACAAAAAAAAAACACGTAAAATGAGTCGTGGTTTGAAAAATATTGGGAGCCCCTGTGCTAATCAAAGGTAAACGTTATTTTGATATTCATCAAACTGTCCCAGATAAACTTTGGTTTTTCCATTTTGGTTGGTACCTTTTGTCGTATGCGTCTTGGCCTGCCTATTTATTTTAGTTGTACAAACCTTTCCTACCCGATTACATCTCGTCCTTGCGATCTAAAGTATTTGTTTTAAGGTATGTTCCGGGTTTCCTACCGCGTACTTTTCTGTTTTTTATTTAAAGGTTTATTATACACATAAACTTAAAAGAAAAGTTTAAAATTAGAATCAACACAGCAGGCGCTACTTATTTCTAACGATAATAATTAATTAATAAATCTTTGCTCATGAGTAGCCCGACATTTCGACACGGTTGCATCATGGTCACGGGACGACTGGAGAGCTGCGAGCACTGGGCGGTGTTGGCTTGCGATAAAACGGCCTAAGCCGATCTATCCGATCTCTCCAGTCGTCCCGTGACCATGCTGCATGCAACTGCATCGAAATATCGGGCTACTCGTAAACAAAGTTATGCGGTAGGAAACCCGGAACATACCTTTACCAAACAATAACAAGGATAGTTTGCACCATTATATTTGTTGTCTTGGTCCATACCCCAATTATTGGTGTCTATAGTTGGAGATGTAATTAAAGATCAAAAATAAACACACAACTGTCTATGTCAAAGAGACTATCCAGGAGTATAAAACCTTTTGTTTGCATAACCAAATGGTTATGAATCATGCACATTTTTCAGTGTGCTTTATAATGGCTGGTAAACTTCCGAAAACGAATCAAATCGATTTACCCACATTTATTCAATTTATTAAAAACGTAATAAGCGCAACTCGAAAACTATTAGTTCAAGAACACTAGTTAGAAAACTCCAATATTAGAAAGAAGTAGCCGCCATATTGCATACTATATTATTTTATGTTTTATTATTTGAGAAATTAATTCAATATGTCTTGGCGTCGGTCAATCCGTTACTTTCCAAGCCTTTGCAAGTAAATACTATAACAGAACCAAATGTTTAGAATTTCTCACCATTATCAGTGGCATAAATGAAAACTACTTATATTTTATTGAAACAGCACAAACATGTAACAAATAAAACATTGATCCATATTTAATTCAGTAAAATATTTTAAAATATTCATATGATTTAATTTCATTTTGAATATAAAAATTTTAATAAATATTTCAATGATTTTAAATAATCCACAATTTTTTATATATTTTTTTTATAGTGGCAACCCATTTGTTTACATTTTTGATCTTTAATTCGATTACATACCTTAGTCTGCTTTTATTAAATTGAACAAAATTTGGCTGTAATTAATTATGTTTAGTAATTATTACCTGCCAGTGCGTGTTGTGTTGATTTAATTTAGTTTCTAAATTCGTCGTTTAAGGAAACTGAATGACCATCTCTTTAGATCGGTTATAGTTTTTATGATATAGTTTATAGGTTATAGTTGCTGTCAATGTATTGGATAGCCTTTGACAAAATCGATATAGTTTAGCGAAAGCCACATTTTAAAAAGAAGAAGAAAAGTGAACAGTTTTATTTTGGTAAAAATGACGGGATCGGCTGCGAAAGTTGTTCAGTTAGTAGAAAAGTATCAGTGTTTGTACAACCATATTGTTTGTTTGTTTGTACGTCCATATATAGAAAAAATAAATCAACTGTAGATTGTTCGTAACAGAAAGAGAATTAATTTTCAGTTATATATGTTCTAGCGTATTCCGCTAGATTATTGACAACAATATTAGTGTAAAAAGAAAGTGACTTTAATGTGTCTGAAAAGCCAAACTGCCAAGAGGATGACCCACACAAGTAGATAAGTATGTACTATCGCTAAGAAAAATCAAAGTTTGGGTCACGAAAAATAAACCGTAATGTTCGTATAGACATATTACCAAAAATACACGTAAAAGAATTATATATAAACCATTTTACCTACATATAGACAAGCTATCCATATAAAGTCTGGTCATTCTGATATCAGCCACAAACAGTATTCTGTATCTTCCTAATATAGTACTTAACCCACCTATCTTATCTCTTATCGCAGTTATGATTCAGAACGAAAAAAAATCGCTATTTCAGGAAAAAAACTGTGCCAGCCAGATTATCAGCCCAACAATTACGGTTTGTTTACTAAGATTTCATTTACAAAGTAATCGTTATACTTTGTTGCGCTTTTATAAATTGTAATGTGACGACTTTAACGTATACGTCCACGATATAGGGGAGAGGTGGCATGAAAAGGACAATATTATTATTATTATTATAGTATTTAAAGGGATAAGCCAAATAATCGGTACAATAAGAAACGTCTCGAGACCAGAATATTTTTGTTTTGTGGCAACCCCAAAGCAAAACCATTCTCACCTAAAACATCACACTCCTGTCAGATTAAATAATGTCCCCTTCATGCTACCTCTCCCCTACATCGTGGACGTCCACGATAAAATACACGTTACAAATTTATTTTTAAATTGTATAAATGACAGGACAGAAAGAACAGTAGGCTAATTACGTAACTCTGTTGCTAACAATTTTCTGATTTCAGTTATTAAAATTGTTACTTTTGCGATGTGATTACGTGTGATTGATTTAATAGTTTCAGTTTATTGCAATGGAACTTTGTTAGCAACTAAACCCATGAACCCATGTTACGGATTCGCAAAAGTAACCATTACAATCAGAGAATTGTTAGTAACACAGTTTCGTAGTAAACCTGCCGGAGATAATAAAATCAGGTAAACAAGGAACATAAAATCTATACTCACTCATGCAAGACCTAGTTAGGTTTCAATATTCAATACTTGCTTATTGAAAATGTGATTGTCCTCTTCCTCAAGGTAATTATCTATGTACAATCTGTTGTCTAACTTATGTCACATATTAGTGGTTTTGACTGCACCGTACAATGAATTTGTTAAGATAGATAAACTGACGTTAAAAATGTCTAACTTATTTATGGATACCAAATCATTTTTAAACCCATTTAATCAAGCGAAGGATGGAATTACAAGGTATTAATATATAAAGTCAATCAAAGCGCCGTTGAGCCACAGAATCGATTATTAATACATATTATTTGGTGTTGTCGATGACGTGCATACAAAACGACCAATACGCCTGGTGACATAAGTTATGGAACAGACTGCACCTACGCAAAAAAATAATTCGAAATGATCTTGCCTGGGTGATTTCGGCTACGGTGGCGACAGTATCAATTCCGTTGTTGTTATGTTATTGTAGTCTTATGTAACTAATATTCTTCATAAAGATCGGGGATCCTCGCACATAGCAAGCATTTGAGCACAACAATCTTATAGACAGGTGAACCTACCTAATAACTATAATTGGTTGACCACAGTCCGCAGGTGGCTGTGGGCTTTCTATTGGTAATGTTTATTGTCAAGGTCGGTACACCGTTTAACTGCAAACTCAATGACATTACCCCGGGTTTATTTTATTTGGACACTATGTAGTGCAATTACATAAATCTCTCGTCAACGGGTCGGGATCATTTTGCTGATGGCTCCTAATACGACAGACTATTCGGTCACATTTGTAGTCAAAGACGTGTTTATTTACACCAACGTGTTTGTTTTGCTCCCAACTTTCTAAGATGCTGTCCTATTGATCGTTACTCTCCCTATAGCTTCTTAGTGTCCACGTCTAATCTTAAGCACATTAAAGCCAAAGCCAAAATAGTAGCAAAAAAACAGGGATCGACCTCTCGAAGGTTAGGTAGCTTGTGCTTATCAGGCACAAGTTTAATGGAGTAGGTACTGCTACCACCTTTGAGATGGATCAGACAAATATTATGGATTAGGCGGAGAAAAGAGCTAAGAGGATTATTAGTAATCCAGAGTATACTGACGCAAGCTGCAAAGCCATTAATGAAAACTTAAACGTACATTCCACGATCTAATCGAGGACATTTAATCAAACAGTAGGTGTAAGTATGAAAAGTTGATTAAATTGGAATTGAAATTGAATGTGGGAAAAGCGACAATTTCAGGACTGTAGCAGGTGGAACAATGTGCTTATACCTACGAGATTACCGATGCCATAATAATAACCGAATTTTATGCGGACGAAGTCGCGGGCTCAAGCTAAATAAATAATTAACGCCCCGCGCACCTCAGATGACTAGCTTGCTAGAAACACATTTCTGTGTTATGTTGTGACGCGCCGGAGCCGGACGGTCCGCGTCACGACAGATACCCTGCGACACAATTTAGTATACATTTCGTCAAGCCTGCTGACAGTTCTAATTAGTCAAGCGTGTTTTTACCGACCTTATGTACACAACGTAGTACATACTGAGTAAATATACGTGTAGTAGGTATATGAAAACTCTTCCGACAAAAACAACGCCATGCGACCTATAAGTATTTTAGGTGTCTTTGCTTATTCGCCACCGCCACGCGCTCACGCCTCTTCTGTATAACGCCTAACAAAGTCAGTATTTCTATATAAAGGCAAATTTACACAGGGCCAGGAACACGCGTCAGTTGTGGCGTCGACACCTGACTCACGCTATTTACATGAAGTCAATAGTCGCGGTGGTTTATTCACGGTGATTGGTTCACACAGCGCCAGCGCAGCGACTGATCAAGTACCGACTTAATAGTTTAGACGTCTTTACCGCTGGCGCGGGTGGCGGGGAGAATGCACTGACTGACTGAGTTCAAAATATTCAAGCGGCAATAATCAAGTCAGCACTGACATGCCTCGAATTTGAAGTCAGGGATTGATATAATGTAAACCTGTCTTCTAATCTTCTGTCTTCTGTCTTGTAGGTCAATACTGTACGGATGCCCTGCCGGTGTCAGCGAGAGTACTACCCAAGGACCCAGAGATACAAAGACGGGCTGCTAGCTTTTACATTGCGGAATATCACAACCAATTACTGCATAGTCCGCGAGATAGGACTTGAAGCCGGTTTTGTTCTTCGCGTTACTACGCAATAGACTTGGCAGGAAATGGCTGGTAGCGAGTTCAATGTGTGGTCAATGAGTCACGATACCTACTACGTTGTAAATTGTAAAGAATAAACACTTATGACTGGAGTATCAAAGGAAAAGCGTTAAATACGGCATTGAAGTGGCAAAAACCCTCCCTAGCTCACGGCGAGGTTGACGTTACAATCAAAGATTCATCATCATCATCATCTTGGCGCTATGTCCGGTTGCGTTCCCGCGCGGTACGCGAGGGCCTGGGGTCCGCCTATAATCAAAGATTACCTACGTTAAATTATTGTTAGTTTCATAGCTATTATCAAAGACCGTTTTAACTACGAAATTTACGAGAGATGATGAAACGAAGCAATGGATTTATCCATGAGTTTTAATAGTTTTGAGAGCCATCAAAAGGAAATGTAATTTGTTCAATGTTTGAATTCATTTATGTATTTCAATTTTACAAAATAACTGCTGAAACAAGATGTTTTCGAAACTAAATTAGGTACTTGCATAGTATTTGTTTTTGTTAACACATTCAGCGCAAAACATGACTCATGACAAACATGACAATGGTACTCGGCACTCCAAGACTTTCGCGAGTGTCATACGATGGTTGTCTGACCGAAACCGAAGCCTAAAAAACTTGAAAGAAAGTTTGCTCAAGATTGGCTACAAGCTACAATGAATAATATAAATGATTTTAAAACTTTAATTGAAGACTTATATTGACTTAGTTGTGATCTCTATTGTGATTTAGTAGAAGAGATGATAAAAAAAATTACCTTGCAATTTATTTGTCCAGATAGACCACCTTCGACGAAATCTTCGGGCTCGGTTGGATTTCGGGCCAAAGCCGAAGGAGGTTTTTTTGGTCGAAGGAGCCGAAGCTTCGGTCGGACACTATTGTCAACACACTTATGAGGAAAAAACATTACATACTTAAATACTCTTCAGTCCGTAGAAATATGCCTCTCACTTATACATACACGTTCGCGCATTTAGCGACGTCATAGTGATTGTTTTCAAAAACAAGTTTCAGTGCATTTGGCTGATTGGTCGTTTATTAAGTTACGACATTAGGTGTTTTACATTAAGAGTCCATTAAGGTATCTAGGGCAAGAAATTTGTTCCTGTCATCATTTTTTAAATTATTCTCGAAACCATAGTAATGCATGTGAAACCGTTGACAACTATTGGATAAAATTAAATATTCTTGTTTGTTGAAGTCTAGCCTTAATTCTAAACATATTGATTTTAGCTCACGTTCATATAATAGTTAGATTAGATTTTACCTGAAGAATAGATATGGTTTCGAAGATTTCATTGGAATAATAAGCGCTACTACCGCAAGGAGGCGTAGCTTCATAGACCCTTCAAAATACGACGTGCAGCTTGTGCAGCCCAACTAAATGAAAATGTTGCGGTGGATATGCGGCGTTACACGACTTGACCGAGTGCGTAATGAACGAGTAAGTCCGCCTTGGCGTGACAGACAATGCGCATAAGATCGAAGAGACTCGCCTGCGCTGGTTTGGTCACGTGCTAGCGCATGTAAGCCGCAGGGATACGGGGAAATAGATCCTTCACTTGCTGCTGGTATCAGGAAAAAGCTTCCACGGGAAACCCAAGAAGCGATAGATTGACATCGTCGAGTCGGATGCGAGAGCCAACGACGTGAGGATATCGAAGATCAAGCGAAGTGAAGAAGAACGAGCAGAAGCCGGGATTGATCGCTCGGATGATGACGATGACGCTAAAACTTGACCTTTGCTTGCTGACAATACTTTAACTACGTACCTAGTAATCGTATAAAATGGAAACTTGTGGAGAGTTTACTTTCAATGTATCGGATATACAAAAGTTTAACGAATTTACTTTTCCTCGAAGAATAGAGCAGGTACTTGGAAATCTACGCGACGAGACAACACTTAATAAAAATACCTGGTATTGAAGCGTCTATGAAGCCACGGCTCCGTGGACACTGGCTCGTAGTCATCTAATTATTGACGGCCTCTCGCAAACCCGTCCACACAGAATGGTTTCCGATTCGAATTCCGAAGTCCACTGCGGGCGCATAATAATAAGCACCGATGCCGATGACATCATCAATCGTCCACTTCAGCTACCAACTGCGGTGAACGCGGCTCGCTGTGGCTCGAATGGGTGTAATTAGGTTGCATAAAACTTCATACAAATAATTGCGGCGCGTGCGGCGGGCGACTGTAAAATAAATTCGATGCTATGCGGCGCGGACGAATATGCGAGGTCGTTAACAATGCGATGAATGCGGCGCGTGTAGCACGTGCGTGCGACGCGTCGCACTCGCGTTTAACTTTTCTGGGGTAATAAGGGGTAACGCGCTTATTACATTTGGCTATATTCAGTCGTCTGAATTTAGATTCAGATGCAAAAACAGTGAGAGCAAATAAAAGTAGATCGTATGGCTCGTAAAATAAGATCCATTTTTGAAACGCGGAGCGACGCAAAACATCGTATTATGCGTGATACAAAAATGGGCCTTATTTTATGAGCAAAACATTCCACTTTGATTTGCTCTCATGCTTTTTGCTTCTGAATTTAGTCGACTGAATTTCGCCAGATGTAATAAGCGCTTAAAGCGTATCTAAGTCTACCTAATCACGTGTGTATGCCTGCCGTTCCCAGTAGTCTTACTAAATGGTCTTACCAGTTAAACTACAGGGAATTTCATTCTCTTTCAGAATTTCGTCCTACGCTAAACAAAGCCGGGTACAAGCAGATCGTTATCGTAATGTGCAGTAGAGGTAATTCGCACCACTCTTTGCAATCCACAGAACAAAGGTACCAATAACACTAGCAGCGTTGCCAATAATAGCTACTAATTCAACTAATAACTTTTTGTTTTGCTACGTCGATTGCTATTGTTTCGCACAATTCGACGATCGGCCAACGACAAAATAATTATGCTTCAAGCACGTGAAATTTCACAAATATCATCTTGTATCTACACGTGTGCCAAACGGCTAGCCAGCGATTTCGGTTTTTTGTCGAAATTGAGTTCGTACCTCATCTCATCACTCAAACTCAACTCTGTCTGCATTTCTGAAAGCACATTTGCATTCGCATTTGGAAATTAAAAATATAATTGGAATGTTATATTTAAAGTTTAAAGTTATATAAAATATAATTGTAATATAGTTGGTTAGAGATCACGAGTATTACACAAATTACACTTTAGGAGTAAGCACTAGTTAGCTAGGTACTGTATGTATATCGGACCAGCTTACGAACCGGATAATAATAACTTGCGATCCACAAGGTTTTCCCCGCGTGCATTTCGAAACACTACTAACATTCAAAGATCCCACGGGATTCTATTGCTGCTTTATACGCCTTCGGTCGAACATATTCGTACAATGTACAGGCGAAATGAGAAACTATTCTTGGCTTTATACAAAAATCTGGCTTGGCGTTCGTGGTAATATTAATTGACCTTACAGCGACCCTTATAAATAGACTTTCGAAACAAGCGCCACTAACACGGCATCAGTGACCCAGTGTCACTGACATTGTGGTGACTTTGAATGTCAGATTCCCCGAAACGGCATAGCCAATTTAGAATAACATATAATAAAACCGACGTTTTAGGAAGATAATGATACATTATGTCACACGGATATATAATTTGTGTACATTACACACGTTGTTGTACCTACTCGTTTATAGGTTAGTGAATTCAGTTCCATTAATTGCTTATTTGTAACGGAAAATAAACGGGCTCGGCCAGCTGACCAGGCACCTGCCTCTCACGCCCTTTGCATTGTTAAAAACATAATGAATAAAGACGGTTAGTTCAGCTCGCCACAAGGATATGTAAAAACCGAAGGAAGGTGTGTATAGTGTGGTTAGTGTATGCGGTAGTTTAGTAAACGCGAGCTGCGGTGGCGCGGTGGTTTATTGTCAAGCCATTAGTGTCCTAGACGGTAACTTAGTACGATTGCCTACAATGCCCGAACTTAGGCTTTACGATTTCTTAATAAATAGCAACAAATTTTTAAAACAGTTACTTGTTTAAACAATTGGGAGGTTATACAACTAGTTAAAAAAATTATAAATTTTTCGGCGATTGGAAAATTAGTAAGAAAATTTAGAAAGTTGGTTTTATAAAAGAGTAATGCAAAGAATCGGTTGTTTCTTCCTACAATGTCAGTATCAGTGCAAAAATACTTCCAAACCGAAGTTATACAGACACGGAAACTCGGCGGGGCAGTTGTTTTTATAAACGATTTTATACGGCGTTGGAAAAATAATGCGGATACGTAAGTTCGACGTACTACAAAAACCGGCCAAGGGCGAATCAGACTACTATACTAAAGCTTCCTAAATATTCCAGATAATAATAACACACACAAATAATTCTTAATAATCAACAATGCCTATATTGAAGCCAGAGCAAGCTGTGACTCGGAACTTTTTTATTAAATTAGATGTGACCGAAATGTAATTTTAAATACTACAATTTTATCGATCTTTGTATTGTCCACTTCACTTGCACTTCTGTCCTATAGTCCCATCAACAAAGGGCTCATAAGGAGGCTTAGTTACCCCAGCGATTCCTTCAGAAACTTGTTTAGGGTGCTAAGGAAGTGAACATACTAAAGTGAAGGGAATTTAAACTTCTCACTTTTGGGGTATCCGCTTATATCTCCAAGACGGTGCGTCGTTGAGAAAAGTGTTCTTCTGTCGAATGGAACCTTATAAAATTCTCTACAACTTTTGCTTTATAAATTTTTCCAATTCCCAACCCGTAACGAGCAACACACTGGATTGTAGCGGTAGGTAAAACACCCTTTTCTAAAAATTGTTTTAAAATTTTTGCATTAAATGTTTTTTTATGATTTACAAATTATCAGTTTTCCTTAACTTATTGCCAAATTTCATGATTGTAGGTTACAGGTAAGTACTCTATATGCACAATTGCACATACAAGTACCCTAGATATGATAGAACCACGACGCAAGGGCTTTTTAATCATTAGTCAGTCATCATTGATAGTCACATTACGATGAGTTTGATTTGAAAAATTGTAAAACCATTTGCATATTTTATCACCAAAGTCATCGCAGTTATTTTTCTATTACCCCGCCCATTTTAGAATGTGGGTACATCAAATCCAGAGCGCACATCGTCGATGACGTCATGGCACATTGGTATAAAAGTTTAGGTTCAGATAATAATAACAGGTTTACCTGAAGGTGGTAAGTGACTAAACCTACGTTGCATTGCACCCAACCCAATAAAATACTGATATGAAATAGTGATATCATAAATGTTTTGTGAATAATGATTATTTGCATGTATAACTATCTATGTAAAATACAGTCGACATGTGATATATTATCAGAAATAGTGGTCCTTGTTAAAAAGTATGCACTAACGAAGAAAATCATAAAGGTTTCCTTGATTAAATGTAGGAAAATCGATTAAAGCCTAATTTTAATGTTTATAGGTCAATCATTAGTAAACCTGTTATAAATAGCATCGTATTAGTTTAATTCATAAAGCAATTTATGGTAATACGTGCGTTCATAATGAGAAAACCATACATAAATACCTAGGTCATTCAGAGATCATCATTATTTGTGTATCGTCATTAGTCCATCATTATCAGTCACCAGTTTATGAATCATAAAAATTTTATATCGCGAATAGATGGTCTTTAATAGTAAAATAACGGCTACATTGTGTTCAACAAAATAATCCAACACATTATTAATCTACATGACAATGACATATCTCATTATGTTATAATTCAAGTTTATTAATATGATTAAATATTAATTGAATTAAATATTAATTTTGAACTGCACGCCAGCTGCGCAGAAACAGTTGGCGTTGACGATTAGGAATCCTTTCCAATTTCGAGAAAAAATTTAGTGCTAGCCAGGGATTGAAATCTCGCCTGTGGATATGAATATCGTTTTCTTTGTTATAGTGTTTTAATTGTCTTTACTACCGTGGACGAACATACATGAAAATTTTAATCAGCTATTATAATAGTACAGTCACACACCAGAAAATACACTTACGAGCTTAACTATCGAACCACCCCATATTTTTCCATACACGCTCTTACATTTCTGGCGTTACAAATCAGTCTTCAACTTCATAAATACTTAATCAACTTAAATTATGTTTTCGCGGTTTGGTAGCCAATAAGACAATGATTACCTGTGTATTAAGTTGAAGTTAATGTTACTGAAGTTAAAAACTCATTTGTAACGCCAGAAATGTATGAGCGTATATGGAAAAATATGGGGTGGCTCGATAGTTACGCTCGTAATCAGAGAAAATCCTATACACAAACCCCTAATAGTGTAGGGGTTTCTCTGAAGGCTGTTGAGCCCAACACGAGAAAGAGAGATCCGGTTACACAGTGAGCAGATATAATTCAACTTGATGGTAAGTGGTTGTCAGCGCTTGCGGGGCGTTTCGCGCGTCTGTCGGCTAGATCTTTAAACCAGGCATTGTCGTGTATGGTCTTAGACCAATCGTTACCAGTAAATGACTTAAAATTTAAATGAAAACCTTACTGTGAATAATGAGACACGCACATTACACTGTACACAGAAAAACACAATAGCTCGTTAGTCTTTGCGAGATAATTTTTTATCTAATATTGGTACCTAAGTATGACAAACAACATTTGCTTTTGTTTGATTAAAGTTTCTGGAAGTATTGTTATCTCCCGCTTGTACTATAGAAAATAAACTCATCAGTGATAAAGGTCGTTTTATTTTTTGAAATTGTTTGTCTTAATGAATGAAAGGCATTTGAGGCTAAAGTGCTACCAATCTCCACTATGTGGCTCACGTTTGATTTTTATATTTTCACGTTAAATAGACGACAATGTGAGACGTATTTTTAGTTCAGAAATCGCGATATTGCAACTTATAAAATGCATCGTCAAATAATAAAGATCCCAATGACTGAATTCAAAATTCATTCCAATGAATGAATTCAAAGAATATTGTTATATTTTGGCGCAATACCTACAACCAGAAAATCCTCTTGGCAAAGAAACTACGAGACAAGTCATTAACAAACTAGTGTATTAGCCTAGGAAGCTGTAGTATCCTAAAATCTGGCTGAAATAGCGACTGCCAGTCATCGTGTAAGACGTTTACTCTTTGTATTCTAAATTATGCCATTTGCTACGATTAAGCAATACAAATTGTAGAACGATAAAGACGAACAACGTATTTAACTTAAAGTCGCACAGAATTCTACTACTAGTATCAACTATCTTTCGTGTTTTCCCTGTTTACAGCAAAATGGGTAATTATAATGGGAAATATACTTCGTATATAAAAGTTTTAAAGAACGAATGAATAATGAATGTACCTCATGTAGGTAATTTAAATAAAATATGGTAACAAAGACATATATAGCGTTAATAACAAGGTGCATAACAAAACGAACGTGGGCCGCCGCCAGCCATCCGCAGTGATATTATCACTCGTCGTAGGAGCAACTCGCAGAGCTTCGTCAATCCAGTTCACTGCACTCCCAGCATAATAATATTATGCACACACTGCCACTATTTATCACTGCACTAAGTCACTTTTCAAGCGCGCATTCCGCACTGCAATCCAAGTATTTCACTGCAATCCGTCAAGATTGTCGTTTAGCTCACTGGCACGGGGCGGCGGCGGCACCGGTACTTGTGCGGGGACTAGGGAGACATGCTTTCCAGTTCCTCCAATTACCACAAACATTGCATTACAAGCACTCGGGATGTGGTCGAAACATTGTTTTATGTTTTTAGATGACGATGACACAGCGTTTGTCAATTACGCTGTCACGACCACACACAAGGTATTATCAGTCGCGACTGTTGCCGTCATGTGGGCAGGTCACAGCGAAAATTGGCGCTAGAACTTAAGCATAAATCACGTCATAACATGAGTATTACGACCATACCATAAAACATACAAAAAATAGATTATAACTCCATCATACTCTTGTAAAATGTTGCTAGCTTTAAGTTAATTGTCAAGCGCCAAATATATGAATGATCAAAGTGAAACATGGTCGGCTCACGTTAATCGGTGACGGCGGTAATGCTCGGATACTCACGACAGGTGGTAGCGGGAAGCGGAGGCGGGGGCGGGCGCGGAGTTCACGGAGGAGGAGGAGCCCGAGTAGCCGGAGCCGGCGGGCGAGGAGCCGGCCGAGGGCGCGCCCGCCGGCGGGATCGCGGCCGGCTCGTAGTACTCCGTGGTGAGCGTGCGCTCGTCCAGCACGTGCTCTGCGTTGTGAGCCTTCGATGCCGACTTGATGTCCATGAACGCGACCGTGGCGCACACGCCGCTGACCGCGCCCGCACTCGCGCCCGTGCTCGCGCCCTCCGTTCGACCCAACAATTTAACATTTTGGACTCGGCCATAGCTGCAACAAATTAGATTCACTCAGTTTACTTCGTTTGGTTCAGCTCACCATTCATTTCAATGCTGCATCAAGACGGCTAATAAACATTAAATACACATCTAACATCAAACATTTAAACAGATATAACGGTAAGTAAAAACGATAAGTTCATAAACTGTCAAATATTCAACATTTGATATCTATCATACCTCTATTAGTACAGGAGGCCTTTGCCCAGCAGTGGGATGATTCAGGCTGATATAAATAAATAAATTAGTACATGAAAGATACATTTTACCCGGAAAAATAATTTACTCGCGTTTACCGTTTGCCGCCACAATCGAGAGTATGTTGCTCATAAACGGTTTGGAATTTCCAAAGTGTGTATTTTGGTAAAAGTTGTAGAGTTTTATAAGATTTCATTCGACACAAGAACACCTTTCCCTACGACGCACCATTTTGGAGATATTAGTGAGTGACCCAAAAAACTTCGTAATTTTCAGCGTTTTATGGAGGTGACTGAGCCTGCGGCAGCACCCCTAGGTTGAGAACTTGGATTTTTGCCTGACCGAATGTAATTTTTCGGTAAATACTGGACCGATTGTTATAATACTATAAAGAATAAAAGACAATTAATGCTGAGTAGTACACCACCATTTGTTTGCCCAGTATATTTTAAAAGTTAGGGAAAAACTACTAAGAAATCGCATCCTATAGCACCATGAGAATGCTTCGCCGCACAACGCGAACACGACAGTCATTTTTGGCTTCTGAAAAGGTAAAGCTAGTGATCCATCCCGCACATAGTCCAAACCTGGCACCATGCGATTTCTTTGATTACCCAAAAGTCATAGAATTTATCAGAGGTTCGACATTTACGGGACCGTCACGTGAAAACCAGTAGTTTGGACGAATGAAAGTATTTAAAATGTAATGGATAATATTGCGAAAAGCTGTAAATATATTATTTTATATGTAAATAGTTTTATTTATGAGTTACGTATAACTTTCAGTGTACCCCCATGTACATCTCCGGAGTCCCTGCAGCCCTCATCCGAGAGCTTCGTTCCCTATATTGAAGGTTTCAAGATACGTGCTGCAGCCTCTGTTTTGGCGACGTTCAGCCAAACTTCCACCTTTTAGCACTTCCTTCCACGTGTTTACCGTGATCTCAAGACCCTGAATACGCTTGCTAATCAGTGCGATGTCAAATATAATCAGTCAGCGTATTTCATGATCATGAGCCATGGAAGCGTATCCGGATTTTTAATTGAAGAACGATCCAGCACAATGCAGAACAGGAAAGGGCTGAGGACAGAACCCTGGCGAACACCTACGGTATTTATATTTAAGAGGGCTTTAACCGTTCTGACCAATTTTTTTTTATAATTTGAGATTTTCGGTACCGTTTATTCTTAGGAATGAGCAAAACTTCACGTGAGAGTGCGGTAATGTCTAAAATAGAGCGTTTACGATTCGTGAAAGAGGGCTTTTAAGAGGGTTTTTCGAGTACAAACAGTCTGTTTTACAAGAACGTGACCTTTAATATCGATTTATTTTTATTTAAAAACTTTTCTGCACAAATTACAGCAATAGCTGGGCTTAAAGCCATTGAGGCTTTGTCTAACCAGTAGACCATACAGAGAGTGATTAAACAGGTCTTCTTTTCTAATTTATCATACTGGACTAAGATTTGACTTAACACTTTTCCCGTCATGGGTGCAGCATATGGTAAGTACTACGAAGCAGACTGTCGTTGCATCAAGAAAACAAAGCATGACTGGGGCCGCATATTATTATTCGGCAAAGTTTAGTTTTGGACATCGAATATAAAATCTTGTGCTTGGTCAAGAGCCGATTTAAAATTGTTGATATGGACAGTGGAACACCCAGTCAAGGTGCTTTACATAAAGAAGTTGTTGAAAGTTCCTGTTGTTATACGGAGCCTTGGATGCTATGAAGAAGACAAAAATCTATGAAAAGGGTTTGTCACCTTCTATTAATTGGTTGAAACCGAGTCAAAATGAAAAACAAATTTTGCTAGAAGCCAATGACCTCAAACACCGAACTCGACATCGTGGTTTTGGATTAGCCTTACGTTCACTGGAGGCGACCCAATCGCAATGTTTAGGCGTTAATAAAATTTACTAACAATGTATAAAACATGGTTGTCATTACCCCAGTAATACATATGCATACATACTATGCTAAACGGAAAATATTATGCATTAAATATGTCAGCCGATACTAGACCATAATGTAGTCTGAGCACCATATCAAAATAAAGCATTAAAATACACAATAAAACCTTGTGTGACTTTCATTAATTAATATCTATTTTTTAATTTAATTTAGTCGGTTTCGGTATTTGGAACATGTGTACCCTACCCATACGTTACAGAAAATGTATGTAATCCGTCATTACATTTATAATTCCTAGGAAATGTATACTTAATGCCTAAAACCGGCCGGAAATGTGTGAAATAAATTTTATTATACACATTTCCTATGAATTTCATACATTTCCTAATCAAGAATTCACTGCATTATTTTAAAAATTGTCAAAAAACCTAATCTATTACAAACGTCGTTCTGTCACGGTTGCAAGGAACGAAGCGACAAGCATGTTAGTTGTTATGAACCACCGCAAAGCAAATTTTTTGGAACGGCATTTTAAATCTGGCGCGTGTTTGGTAAATGACTCTTGCAGCTACGACTCGAGTGTTTTTCGAGCGCCGGAGCAGTGGAATTTTCCCGTGTTATTCAGTGGACGACCTAAGTGGTTCAGGTGGTTAACATGTGGTGCCGGTCTGGTACGCAGAGGTCCCGGGTTCGATTCCCGGCCGGGCAGAACTTGAAATGATGAGTTTTAATTTCTGTCACGGATCTGAACGGGTGTTATATGTTTAATAAGTATATATTTAAAAAATATATAAGTCATATCAGTTTTCTGGCACCCATAATACAAGCTGTACTTACTTTGGAGCGAGATGGCGCTGTGTGAAATGTCCAAGCACATTTATTTATTATCACCATATTCTCAAAACATACATTTCAGGCTACCATTTAGGAATTGTGTATAATGCCTAGGAAATAATGTAATAGTAATGATGGAAGTATCCTCTGATACCAGTTTTATTTCATAAAATTACATTTGTTTGTAACATAATTGACGTTGAAAATAGGGTTTCTTTACAATTTTTTCTACGGCATTTTCAGGCTTTTAAATAAATTCTAACATGAATTAATAAACATGAAATAATTAAACATTTAGAAAATCCTTGTACGTATATTTTTAGAATTAATTAAAATGGAATGAAGCAATGTTAACTTTAGCGTCAAAGTGGCAGCGCCGAGAGCTTTTCTAGTAAATCGAGTTCGTAAAATATTTAATTGTTAATTACGGTACAAGAAGAAAGATTAAAAAGTGCTGAATCAACATACTAGAAGAAAAATAGGATTATCGTGAGCCAAAACAAAAGCCTTCTAAGCCCTGTTGTAAGATACAATACCTCGGCAAAAGCTTTTACATACGTAAAAACAAGCGTGAGACATTGCATTTATAATATGTAGTAATGTAGTGATGCGAATGTTATTAAGGATTGATGTAGATATGTTTGGATGTTTTTTATTTCTTCATGCTAAAACTACTGAAGGGATTTCGATGAAATTTGGCAGCAATATAGCTCATAGCCCAGAATAGCACATAGGCGATAAATTATCCCGAAATGCAATGTGGTTCCCGCGGGAAATGGAACGTTATAACCGAATTTCATGCGGACGAAGTCGCGGGCAAAAGCTAGTTATTTTTAGTTTTTAGTTAGATAGTAAGAATAGTGTAACAGATTTGTAATTTTAAAACGAACTTTAGCAAGAAGAGAACTATCAAATTTTTAATAAATCGAATACACCAATCGAAATTCGAAAATGATTGTTTTGTTTGTTTAGCAACAATTTTTTTTTCTACATTCCTTAGGCTTAGCAATGCAAGCATTCTCTAAGTCGATATCATTTAATAACAAGAGTCTTGTCTTACATCTTCATATCAATATTAATTATAAGTCGAGTTATTGCATTGTACCATTTTAAATTCGAATATAAAAATGTTAAAAGACGCTATCATGTACGTTTGTGTTATAATGTGAAGGAACAACAATACAATACATTCAATTGAACATTGAATATCGAACTAAGGCATCTACATAAACTACGCATACAATACAATGTACAAATACAAATAGCGCGACTCGTCCAACCGGACGCACGAATTGCTATGGCATGACGAGAGCAGAGCTGGCCGAGCCAACCCAACCAACTCAACTGAGAGCTCGCCGCGACTACAAAAAAATGCGTGGTTGCCGCTTTGTTTCGTGCAAGCGCGCTGTTGCCGCTCCGACTTGACTCACTATACTACACAACTGTAAAGGCAGCCTCAGAATTTCCACTGATCGTGTTCGTACCGCACCTCCGCTGCCCAATAACATTCTGAGCATAATGAAACTTTTAAGCGTAGTTTGCGAGAAACTACAAGTTTAGACACAATGAATTAAATGTCAAAGCCAAGTTTTAAAGTTTATTTACGGTTAGTTATGTGTTACTTCACAAGTATGGTAGGTAGACAGCAGATAATCTAAAATTATGCGTAATAGATACTTACATACACTATTTTGTTACCGTGATAAACATAAATTCTTAACTAGTATGTACATTCTTAAATTATTATTGTGTCTACCAGTTTTAAAGGACTGTTAGCGGTTTATCTCATTCTGAACATTAGTACTATTATAATGCCTGCCAAACATAACATTTTATACAATACAGACAGATAAAGGTAAAGTGCTGCCAGTTTTTTGGGATAGTACGATACGAACGTGTGTAGGTATGAGATATTTAATCAGGAGTACCAAAGTGATTAAATCGGTCGATGTCTGGTGCGACGTTGCCACGTTTACTCTTACAACATGGCCGCGCTAGCCGTACCCGTTTCCGTGTGAAACTCGACTCAACTGCGTCTGTGTGTTTGAAGTGGCTGGCAGCCGAGTCGCAAGCAGTAGAGCGGCGCGGCGCGGCGCGGCGCGAGCGGTGGGTGAGGCGCGGAGCGGGTGGCAGGATGTAGAAACGGGGTGGGAGGGCGAAGTAGATAGGTACTGGCGTGCTCGGTCGCCGGTCGGTTCTCAAGTCTCTGTGACGTCAGTCTACTTTCTGAAGCCATATTTTATACGCTTCAATTTCCGCAGATATTCTGCCCGTATTTGTACTATAGCTATCTTGATAAATTCTAAATAATGCATTGAGTATTTCGTTTTAGAATATGTTGACAACAATGTGGTACGTGGTGGTACAAAATATATAGTAGAACTCCTAAAAAAAATCGATACATTTTTCAAAATCGTGTGGTAACTGGTAGGTAATATTTATTTGTTTATAGGTACTTACGGTAGAAAGAATTAGGTAGGTCCTTTGTGGTAGCAGCAAAATAAGAGCCATTGTTGAAAAAAAAAATGTGTTGGTAAGGTATTTTCAAACAGACCGGACAATAACATTATACACAGACACTCACGCCCGTATCCCATAGGGGTAGGCAAAGACTAACTAACTGGACAATACAGATTTAGAATATGTTACATGAAAGAGCTATAGATATTATTAGTAAAATTTTTGAATCAAGCGTTAGTGGGATATCGTCAAAACACCATACGTCAATCCTACGGTAGATGTAGATATACGCTGATTACGGTGTTTTTACCGTTATTACGGCGTAGTTGGCAATACTCATATTTCAAATAACGTGTAATCGAGCATGGGTGCATGTCTAATCAACCAGGATAAGTCCTACCTACCGTCTCTCAGGTCTCACCGACTAGATAGCTAGCTTTGATCTTGGTGCGACCCGAGCTAGAAAATATATCTCCTGGACTATGTTAATATTAAAATAAAAAATCTAAATGTTCCAAAATACGCATTAATAAATATATATATATTTTTTCTTTATAAGGTATACATTGAAACGACAGTCTAGATGTACATAATATTATCCGCTACATAAAAAATCAATGTTCTTTTTCTCAAGACAACGGAGCTCTGTTAGCAAGTATAATTCCAAGGTTACACGGCTAAATAAAATGGACGACATTCAATGCTTTATACGCACGCACAGGTTAAATGTATACGATAGGTAATCAAATCACCAGGCGGGCTGATAATAGACCTACATGAATGTCGCATAACAGAAAGCGTGTTTGTAAAATTAACTTCAGTCTTTGAGAATTATTTTAATAACTAGGTAGGTACTCTAGGTCGTTGCTACAGTTTGCAAGTACCTAGTCAACTATAAGAGCGTTTAAATGCGAATAATGAAATGAATAAATCATTTATGTTCTTAAAGTTCCAAAGAAGTAGAAGGTTATTGGCATTAAATCTGTACTATGCTTCTAACTAAAGGGTTGGTTCTGTCTCAAGACACGTCTCATGATTTTATTCTTACCTGTCTATTTTAAAGAATAAATACTTAATTTCAAAAGCGAATACCTATCTATTATAAATTAGTTTTTACACTAAAGCCAACCAATAAACTATATTAGTATTAAATAAAATATGTTGTCCGTACCACTTTACGATAAAGCGTTGTTTAAACTTATCTGTATCGATATACCGAGATGAAATTTCAAAATGCATCAAGCATTCTGCCTTTGTGGTGTACCGTTTAACCGGAGTCTGCAGTTAATGGGTCGACCGTTATGTAGCGAACATTGAATTCAATCAACTACTCTCGAGTCTCGACGCACAGAGCACTGTTCATTCCACCATTCGTGCTAACATTCTGTTTACACTCTGTTGCAACCTTTTCAGTTTTCGAAGTTCCTATGCCTGTACCATACTTGTAAACTAGACAAAATCTTCTTCAAAAAATTCGTAATACCCACTTGGTAAGCACGAAATCACGTTTAAACTACATAAATCAAGTTCAACGACCTCAGTGGTCGTCAACAAAGCGAATAAATGGTGAGTTGGTGAGTACACTGACTGTTCCAAAAACGTATCAAGTATTTCAACTTTCACCAGCACTCAATAGTCACATAGCATAATTGTTTCGCAAACACAGCAATGACTCGTATCATATCGTGTCTACACCAATAATCAACCAGGTAAAAACCTAAACAGTGTATATTTAAGTATTTAAAAAAGTATATATTTTTTAAATTTTAGGTAGGTAGGTAGACTAGGTAGGTTTCTGAACTGAATCGTTCTTCTTAGGAAAATGATGTGCTAGTATAGAAAAGAAAAAATGTAATGCATGGTATGATTGTTTACGTCTTTAAAACAGTATTTATGATATTGACTGACAATACTTAGATATCTAGCCATGAGGTGTCTAGAGGGGTCTAGCCATTAATGAAATTGACAAGATGAAATCTAACATAATCGTTACACAAAATAACGTTTTGTTTGTGCCTTTGATTAACGTTTCGTGTTAGTAAAACATTCGATAGTCGCGAAGTTTCCTGAATTCCTGACGAGTTTGAATAAACGACTCAAGAAACAGTGACGCAAGACGCTGCCGCGAAACAAAATATCTTTCAACTCGGGCTGCGCACGCCTACTACGTGAGTAGGTAGCTACATACGCGCCGCTGGCTTGGAGGACAAGTTGCACCATTCACTATTCTATTTAAACAGACGCACTATAAAACTCAGCGCAGATATACCTAGAGCTAAGAATACAGAATTTCAAGCGATTCTGATGCTTTGAAGTTATATGTATGTAGGTAGGCTGTACGCATGGGATTTAGGATCACATGATTGGACTTTTAGACAAAAATGTATAAAATGCATTTAAACATAATATACAATTTCGAATTAGAATGTGCATTATAGAGATAATGTAAGGCAAAGCAAGGTTTGTCTTTGAAACAAATTTCTAAAGAGACAGGACGTATACCTAGTGAATTATCTTGAGCGATACCTCGTTGTCGTTGTTAAGGTACACATAATAGCGGTATTGTTGTTAGTTGCGACGAGGAGGGAGTATTTAACAATAGAAGAGCGACAATACTTTCAGTTCACATAGCGCGTCGTCGTCGTTTCACGAGAAGCGAACAATACACATTGGCTCGCTCAAGCCACAAACAGCCGCGAATAATGCGAGACATGGTACGTGTTTCCAGAGAGGTCGACGTAACTGTCTGCGTCTCACCATGGCGCGGCGTCGCATTGCGGCGTCATTTTAAACATTAATGTTATACAGGTGCATAACTTCTCTCAGACGCTTCAGAGATATGACAAACTAAAATAGTTTTAATACGAAATAGATATAAACAAAACTCTCCCTCCCAGTCGAGACGAAATTGTAAATAGAGTGGCAGCATTTTTATTTCCGTATCGAGCCGGGAGAGGGAGGTTATGCGGCGCCTAGGAGTCGAATCAGATGAAACGGGCCAACGCGTTGGGGTGAGGGAATATAAGTTGAATTCGGTCGGGTCGGTCGGCAGCCCGCGGCGGCGGCCCGGGTGGCCCGCGCCGGTCGATAGAGCGCTAGCTGTGGGTGGGGCCGAGCTATGCTGCACGGGGTGGCGCCCTCGCTCTCACCCCGCGGACCCGTCACCAGCCGGCAACTTTCGCGTTGCATAATAATGTTACAACACCTAGCGTCCACATTGCCTCCTCACCCCACACCCTCACATGCCACCCACTAGCTGCGGCAAACCTATACACGTTGTATAGGTGCCGGCGTACCGCCAGCGTCGAAAGGACTGAATCTAACATTCAAATGTATTCACTGCTTTAAATTTCAAAACAACTTGACGTCTCAATTTATCGTAATAAATAAACACTTTAATGTTCGTTTTAATGCTACTGCTGTTTTTATCGGTAATTATATGCAGTAATTTTAACAACCGAAAGATATAAAGCCGTGGTACCCAGTGCTGAGAGCGTAGGAGGTACGATATTATGAGCGAACGGAGCGAGCTCTATTTCGATATTTTGGATCTTAATAGCTGGGGTGTAAAAGCCACCAGTTACGTGTAGTGTTATATACACTCAACGTAGCGATAGAGAGCTATGCTCGGTTTCTTTGCGTGGTAGAAAGGAGAACATTGCACATGGGTGGGATGGAAAAGCTATCTTATACCATTCAACGTAGCTATAGAGAGCCATGCAATGATTAAAGTTTATTTACGAGATAGAATCAGGCATTTGAAGATGCATGAGCATCAACATTGCAGACAGGTTGAGAGGAAAACTCACCTTATAATCGGAAATTTGGAGATGCATGAGAATCAACATTGCAGACATGGGTGAGTGATGTGTGAAATTTAAATGGCTATATGGAACGACGAGAGTTTAAAAGGGGAGACTGTTGTTTAACAATGAGCATCTTCATTAATATATTTGAATGAACAGCTGCGAAAGTCAAAATATAGGTTTTCTGACAAGGAGACGTGTAGAGATTGCAACCCGGAAAGGGTATTTACTGACAACATTGTATTAAAATTCAAAATAACACTTAAGAATTTTAATACGTAGTCAATAAAGGGTCAAAAAGTGGCTTGGCAGGGGGCACAAACCTATAAGCGATTCCTTCAGAAAGTCGTTCAAGGTGCTAATGCTAACCCATATGGGAACACCCAGAGAGTTATTTTTGATCTGTAGAGCAAATACGTTATAGAAAACATGCTATATTGAGAATGAAACGCTTATTTAAGACAACTAGTATTTTTATTTTTATCGGTTAGGAGTATTATCTTAATTACAGTCTACAAAGATAGTTGTGGGTCAAATGTTCGTGGGTCGCTAACGAACCATTGGGAAGAGTATATTAGGTAGAATATCGTTTACCAAGGAAGTCAAATATTTGTTTTAAAATTTCAATTCCTATGACTTTTAAGACTTTGTTCGGAAAAGGGAGCGTGGATAAGGCAGCACTACTTAAGCAGATGAGGAGTACACTTGGGCGAAGTAACATTTTCCAGAGGATAATCATGAGTGGACCACATCTTTATGCGAGGTCACAACCCCATTTAACAACTTTAGAAAAGAAAACACGAAAGAAACGCTATATGATTGTCATATGATTACTACACCGATACCTAAAGTACAGAAAGAGTATCCCAATAAAGATTTTACTGTCTATTGCCGAACTCAAATATATAACACTGTGCTAAGTAGGAATCGTACTAACTGCATGAGGCAAATGGTATATTCGTACGTTGTTAGGTGGCATGATAATAGCTAGCTAACATGATAAACTCTTTTCTCGACTAAACATGCGGTCCAGCCCATTCAAACATCAATAAAAATTTCAGCTGCGTTGCCTGAAATCAAGGATTGAAGTACCACGACCTGGACATATCGTGAATCTTAATGAATTCCCGGTAATTTAAGTTACAATTCTCAATTCTACAATACCTAGCTCGGCTCAGTACCGGGATCACACGACACACTGTCGAGTTTGAAAGGTGCAATGCTGGTACTTATTGTATTGATGAAACCGAAAATACTTCAATCCGGACAAATCCGAAAGTTTCGGCATGACAGCAAGTATTATTATACAGAGTATTACAGAGCATATCATCATATGATTGGAAAGGTTATCTCAAGACTTGTGCTTATGTAAAGAAAATAAAAATTGTCACGGAGCAACGCACGCCGATGCCTTTCAACGAGATGGTGACACTTTCGTACTTTGAGCCTTAACGATCTTTAGCACCGCACCGCACACGTTAGGTGTGCTCCCAATACCATTGGTGAAGAGAGATTGTTCAAGGTCTTCCGCCAGGGACCATGAAACTGGTTGCAGTGTCTTGCTAATAGATAATAACAACAATTAATAGCATGATCACATGGTTGATTTCGTCCCACTAAAAATACCCTTACCCCAACACCACCCTGAAATCTACACTCGAGTCTTCTTAAGGTTACTAGTATTAATATTTCGTGCTTAAGATTCCTTTAGGCATTCACATACCCAAATAAAAATAGTTCTGGGCATGTTATAACATACTGAAATTCCTAACGTCTAGAGAGGACCACTTAAAATAGGTTTTTTCATTATATATCTCTGAAACGGTGAGTGGTAAAGAAAAATATAACTTATTACTAAATTAAACATTCTCTACAACTTTATCTTAACTTTATGCGACGTGTATCAGGACACTAACACTACCTTCAATATCGATTTGAAGACGGAATAATTTATTTTTTATCTACGCTATTTTAGCATTAAAAAAAACATAACCTACAAAACATAACAGTACAGGCATAAGATTAAGATGCCGAAATAAACGAAGTTATCGCTCGATAGTATAAAGTTCAAAGTAGACAAATGCCAAACCGCTCCCTTGCTCGTATTTAATGAAATGTCAGACCTCTCCCTTGTTAAATGCCATAGGTAGTTGGCTTCCCCTTCCACAATAAATTGTTTAGTGTATGTGTAAGTATTTCCCAAAGCATTGTTTACGATCTTTTTGTAAATACAACATAGACGATTGGTTACGACATTTTTGATTGGATACAAAATGTTGTTCGGTTCAACTTTTTTCCTGTTTTTATAGAAACGTACAACGTAAATAAACAACCTATAGAACCTGGACTTCTGAACATTGGTACGTAATACATGATTAAAAACACGACACTTAGGGAAATTAATTCGTAAATTGAAAACAAAAATTCAAGGAAGGTACTGGTTTTTAGGTGAGATCGTCCGAAAGTTCATACAACTAGCGTCAAATGTTCACCGTGGCCACAGTTGGCGTTCGGCGCAATGGCGTAGTGCGCATTGCCTCTCACCCCTCGACACGCTCGCGCGACCGGCTGGCATCGATCGCATTGCCGGCTGCGTGCTGCCCGCCCGCCGAGCGCACTGGCCCGACCTCCTGCTTAGTTTGTATTACTATAACAACACTCGGTCCACAACATAGCGTTAAGGTTATACGAGTTTTGAGTAAAACTACCATTTACTCATACAGAGCAGCGTGTCATCCTGCCTTGGTTCTAGCAGACAGAATGACGCGTTGTTCCAGACACTTTTAGGTTGTCTTTCTTGTCTAAAAGAACGAACGTAAGAAGGTAAATATTACGTAATTTGTACAACAAGGTAGGTACACATTGCCAAGTCACAAAGAAGCATTCGCCTAGGACATTATCATTATGTGTTTATAGCTATACACGTAGGTATGAGCGATTTAGTCTAACCATGAGTCACATGATTGACTAACGAGTGGGGCTTTTTCATCACTAGGCAACAGCAGGTCATTGTTGTAGTTGTAAACAACTAACATGTACACTTACAGTTCACACAGCATCTACGTGGCTATTATTTTGAGATTAATATTTAAAACCGTTTGATCATAAACAAAATGCAAGAATAATTAAACTAAAGCAAATTTTAAACAGGAATCCCGATGGAAAGCCATGTTCACCCAAACAAAACAATTACGACAAAACGACAATTCTAGATGAAGAAATTATAAGGTATCATTTATTAATTTATCCTTGAATACATTAGGTACCAGGCAAAGATTTACATTTTAGAGTCAAACTTAGGATTACAAAATCTGTAAGATCCTTTAGGTTTGACTGTAAAGCGTTTAATTTTAGTCTGGTTAATACATTTAATGTGATAGCAACACCGCTCGCTCGCGTAGAACGATGTTTTATATTAGCCCCTGCGTCTATCTACGTGCCACACATACATAAATGTACACATTATCTAAGTAGGTACCTACGTGCGTATGTATACGAACGAATCATTCTGTCCGACACGTACAAAACATGAGAGCGCGACGTTGCCAGCTCGCTGCCGGGCGCCACTACATTTACCAAGGCGAACAGAGTGGAATGGCGTGGCGGGGCGGGCGTGTGGATCATCGGTTGTCGGTTGGCTGGCAGTTGAACGTGAGCGAACCGATTCAACCAGTTTGACATGTTGAGACTATAGTTTCCAAGCTTAACTGACGAAATGGCCGTCTCCTCGTTTTTAATACAACGTAGGTAGTTTATGTGATAATACTGAATTAATAAGAACGTAGGTTGTAGGTATATAAATTTTGAGTTTAAAATATTAGGCGTATCGCTAAGACAAAGGTGATGGAAGTAAACAGGATATTTTTACAGATTTTTTGTAGACTTAGAAGAGCAGGCGGTTAATGGAAAGTAGTCAGTAACCTTCAAAAGACATGTGTTTCTTTGGAAGAACTCGCAAGTTGTAGCACGTTGTGGTGCAAAAACGAACAGAACACCTCACGGTATGGGAAATCATTCATTTCATGCACAATCCCATCCGAGGGTGCGATGGCGGAAACGTTGGAACATTCCTAGTACTACAGGCGGTAGGAAACAGAGGGCCAACACGTCTCCAGAGGCCTAAGGGATCCAAACCATCTGTGAGCAAGGAATCGTCGACAATACGAACTACTACGTGAAAACTCTGACGTGGGGATGAACCTGTGTGTAGTTCCGGTGTAAAGCACTTCACAGCTTGGCTTCATTTAAATTGGACTAGGACGCTTTCGAGATAGTAAAGGAAACGCTCTGGAGCCGCGGTACAAAACTAGTACAAATCATATAATTCAGAAATTTGTTTCTAAAATTAAAATTTAGTCAATTTCTATGGCGTGAAAGAAATGGTCGGTTTGTTGTATTGTAAGTATCCATAAAATACGATAAGATATATTGAATATGTAAGCTGAGATTCACTGGATTTCACCAGCGAATGATATATTATAATCAACAAAAACCTAATATAGCTAATTAAAGCTTTAAATTATGTTTCCATGATATATAACGTGACCACGTGATTTCTCTCCTGTATCCAGTCTTCGCGCCTAAGAACATTGGCCGTTAAGTGAAAAATTGCGTACAAAATCAAAATTAAGTAGTTTTTTCAAACAGAGTAAGTACCACAAGAACCGCCACTGAGTTGAACATAAGACGATTACAGATTTGGAAACAGAGACAGCTACAGAAACAAGTACTGTATCGGTAACTGTAACTGTAATGGGTACTCTATCTGTGACAACTTAGAAATATGGGTTATCCCTTCCCTAAGAAACACCAACGAGTTCGAAGGATCAATATCGCTTGCATCTATTGCAGAGAGACAGAAACGGTAACTATGACTCCTGATAAAAAAAAGGACTGGGTACAGAACAGCTACAGAAACACAGGTTGAGACAGAGAAGTTTTTGTTTCAAACTGTACAAAAATACAAATATTGTGAATGTATGAATTAACTTTATTACAACTTAACAGACTAACAATTAATTTTTATTATTATGTTCAGTTTAATTCCAGTTTTCATTTTGTTTTCATTGTTCATACTTTACTTTTAACTTATTGTTACAAAAAAAATATGGAAAAATGTGCATGAGATATATTAAATGTGGATATTGTACTTTATGAAAAACGTCATCTCTTAATTCGTAATGCGATCCTTGCCACCGTCAATAACCTACAACTAGATATTATTATGTATGAACTTGACTAGTGTTTTCATGTACGACGAACGTTATACCGTTCAAGAAACATTGTAATTAACAATTTTATCGAAACGCGTCTTATTAGTACATTGTACCTACAGTAACAAGAAGTGAAGTTTGAAATTAAAAATAAATATACTTAAACTTTATACGATACCAAAATGCGACTACCTATAGATCGCCGATCCAAGATAGGAATTACCTAGTATAGGAATGGAAGACGTACCTACCTACATATTTTTAGACATACGTTTCGAGGCCTCGATTATTTTCAACAAGACTTAATTAAAAGATAATATCTTTTATTATCTGTCATATTATGACAATTTGGTGACTTCAGTAAATACAGTACGGATTTTTACTTTTCTAGCCTAAGTTCAAGGGCCTTACTAGATCTAAAGTTTAATTAATTATATATTAATTAAACTTTAAGTAAGTAAGGATGTGCCTACCCCTACAGAAAAAGGCGTGGCGTTAGGTATATGTATTAAGGAAGTAGGATGTGCTAAATTGAGAATATAAAGAACTAATATACCTAATTCAATTAAAACAGGCCCAGTTGGAAGGCATGTAGGTAAAAGGACAAGCGGTTCTTAACAGAACTAGCTGGATAGCAAACGAATAAGTAGATATTAAAAAACGAATACATTTTTTATAGTCTACTTCCCATGGCCGCAAATAAAACTAAAAATTTCAAGGTTCAATATTGCTAACACCTTGTCAGTACATATCTCATTTAACCAGCAAAACTTTCGTAAGTGATGTGTCATAGGCAGCTCTAACTATAAAATAGAGATAGTTTCTTGCTCATATATTTTCGCCCGTGGCGAGTTCGATGACCGACCAGTCCCCGCCCGCGCAACAGTGCTGCTTTTGGAGCGCGACATTGCAAAACAGTGGTGGGGCGCGATAGACGCCAGCGCTAGTTGCCTGTGCTGGGCCACGGCTGGGCGCTCAAACGCCGCCACGAGCGGTACAATGACTTGTTTTGAAACGTCGACACACAACGAAAATCTGTACACCCAATGTGCGGCAAATATGAATATGCCACATTTCAAGTTTGGATTGTATACATACCAAAGATCTATCCAGAAAAGTTCAAAAGTCGCTAAGGTGACTTTATAAATACTTTGTTTAATTTTAGTGTCAGTAAGTGGTAAAATAGCTCCACACGAAAATACCTGGTGACCGGCGAACAGACACCCATTACTAACGAGCGACCTATCTATAAACATTCACAACCGAACAAGACAATAATATACCTACCTGCATGAACCTTCCTAACATACAGCATTCAGAATGGGCAAAATAAATACAATTTCTTATCAACGAAAAGAAAGAAAAGATCCCACTAAATAATCGAGAAAATTCATCAATCATTACCCCGTAACAGGCAACAGAACCGCAATTTACATATTTACATTTTAAACTTTACCCATACTAATAGTCAAGAAACATTATGAATCTGTAGTCGGTGCCGAAAACGTGGAAATGCACAGTATATTTTTAGTTTGCGATTTATATGGAGCATCCGACCGAGTGTAAAAGAAAGATTGTGTAACAGGGTAAAATACAAAGGCGCAAACCATGTGGTCAGAGACGAACATCCTGCCGAGCTAAGAGATACCTGAAACGGGTTTGGGATCAGTACTACCTCCGTATTCCGAGCTGCAGCCTATAAAATAAAGATCGCCGACTTCCTTTATAAGGCTAGGAAATCTTCCTCATTGTAGATCTATTCTCATCTGTCTTTTCTATATCTTAGAATAGAAACTATTCAGAATTGTATTTTGAGTTCTCAACAAATGATTCAACTAGGTACCCTATTTTATACAACTTTTTTTGCGTCTCAAATACCAACCATAAATATCTATAGAAATATAAAAAAGAAGAGAATCTTTACTGATTGTATGTACGACAACAATGAATGGTAGAGTAGGTAGACGACTAACTTGGGGTTAGGGTGTCCGTAGAACGGACCTATTATGTGTTTTTTTTACCAAACAGTCGCTCGTGACGTTTTGAACGCTGGGGCATAACAGAAATCTGGCAACATCGCATTTTCATAATAATCGTTAATAAATACCGATGCTATCTGGCAAAACTGGTGTGGCGCGTTTATAAGCATTACATTACAGTGAACCATACTTGAGATCGTAAAACCTATTCGGCTATGCAGTTTCGAAACCTAGGCAGGGTCATGCACGCCACGAGACAAAAAATAGAAGTAAAAGTATAGTTAGTATTACAAAAATTAAATTTATAATTATATAAAACATTAAAAGTTAATAGCAAGCAGATTGAGTATGTAAATATTATGTAGGTTATGTACCAACAATTGTGCAGGTCCCTGCAGCTTTTAAGTTTTAATTAATATAAAATTTGCATTACATACCTACCATTTACGTACCTATATAAATCTGCTTGTTATTAACTTTCAGTTTTTAATAGTAGTCGGGGTTTTTGTTTTAAGTAATACTTTTTTAGCCCACTACTCAACCTAGGCATAGTAAAATAAGAAAAGTAGGATAACTCCGAATAAAGGTACATCGTGCGGCTTATATGTGTGGGCGTGCTCTGTGCCTACGCACGCACACATTCAATCTCAAAACATGTCAAGAGGCCGCGCTACTGCGGGTAGTTGGGTAGTTTTTGTCTATGGCCATTGTTGTAAGTGATATTTGGTGTTTTGACGCAATTTACGATAACTGTAAAATGTTTTGCAATGTTTATGGTTGTTTGAACAGCAAGAAAAAAATACAGAATTATCGTCATTTTCATACCTCGGACTCGCTAAAAAAGGGGTTTGTAACCAATATATATATTGGGGGAGTATATTGAAGGTAGGTACTTCACGAAACAGTAAAAGATTTTTACCATATATAAAATATTTTGTTTTAAAATGTAATGAAGGAAAAAACGAAACTAAGGTTAAATTATATAGGAACGCAAACAAGAATTGGCAACCCTTTTCTTTTTTTACTATGACATAGGTCTGTCCCTATGTCCACAGCACAATTTATTATTGTTCCAGGTGGACCGCTACTACCGCCTCTAGAGGTGGTACAGGCAAGTTTAGGAGAATATCATAATAGCCATTCAAGATAATTTTGGGGAATACTAATGCAGGGCTAGGCCAGATAAGTCAGTAGTGGGAAAGGAGGATTGGTGTTAAACCAACCAGTCCAGTTAACAATTTTAGGAGATTGACCTGATTGAGTAATGAGATTTGTTTACAAATTAATCATTTAAGCTTTTGAGAGCCAAAATGTCAGAAATTTCGAGCTCACTGTGCTTCCTCATTAATTTTTCTAAGATTATTTTATTGTGATCTCGTCACACCGCGCAGTTTAATGGGTAATTTGGCAACAATTCCGACCTTGTTGCGGTCGCTCATTCATCGAACATTTAATTAGTTTTACTCTTGAAAATTGGGTAGTCAATTTCAAGAGCCAATATATTTGAGCTCGCTGCGTTCGCTCATTCATTAATTTCAGTTACCTAGATTACTCCCGCGCCGGCTTTATTAGTTAAATCGTCTCTGCGCTGCGTTCGTGAACTTTAACCTCGATGCGCTCGCCTATTTATTGATATTTATTTTTATAAAAATCAAGCAACATTTTAAGGGCCAATGGAACAAATTCTTAGCTCGTTGCGCTCGCTCTTTCACCGACGTTTCATTTATTATTATTACAACTACAAAAGTCAACAATTTTGAACTCGGCGAAACCTTAGGCTTAGGCTCGTAACCCGGCCGACGCCGTAGGTTTCGTCGAAGGTTCCTAGCAAACGTCGATATTGACCGAACTGTTGAACGAACCAATAAATTGCATGGTAATTTTTAAATAATCTAAGCCTTCGGCTAGAAATTGAGAGACCTTCGGTCGGACACTACCTATTTTCCTTCAGTAGCATGTAATGTAAGTAACCAGTTAATATTTGGCAGCTCCATTACAGAGGTGTGTGGTGTGTTGGGTAGGTTAATATCAACGTTGCCAGATTTATTTACTCGGAGAAAGCGGAAACGTTTTGAGTAAAAAAGCGGGACGTAAGATGCCGAAAGCGCGGCAATGTAAAAAGTTCGGCAATTTTAAAATCATTTGCGAAAAACGCGTCCGGAAAAGCTGATATTTGAAGTTAACATGAAGTTGCTATAAACGCGCAATGGAAACGCTGGTTGATATGGCAGTATGCCATATCAACCAGCTCAATAAACTGTTCTGAAGTTGACTCAGCCAACAGCAATCGACCTACCCAAAACTAGTATAAGTTCAGCCAGCGTCTCTATAGACGCGCATAGCAATGTTAGCTCTTTTTATATTGGTCTTGGGTAGGTTGATATGCTGTCTTCTGTAGGTACTGCCTAATCCTTGAGAGGATGCTGATTATTTTTTTGCTGCAATGTTTGCTTTTGATTCGATTCGATGTCCTAGCCGAAGTTGATAGTAGAAGAAGCTAAACACGAAAACTTGAGGCTATCGGTCAATAAAACAAGTGCATCTCGAAAAGTTGTAGATACGCGGAATAGGCTCTGTTTGCCGGAAAACACGCAATGTTTTTGTAATGTTGTGTTTAACGACACCAAATTGGCATTGCCCCAACCGGAGGGCTTCGTTCTCACGACTAACCATGGCCTCTCGACAGTACTGAAGAACGTCCATGTAGGCTTTTGCATCTGAATATAGGTCTGTTATTGTGATGTTATCTGCATACCAAAAAGTGTCAGGTACGACGTTTAATTGTCTATAACGAACATGGACAAGACGAAACTTAAGTCGACAATCCAACTTGATTAGGCGGCATTCGGGAAATTGCGGAATATCTTCTCGTTTTGCGAGTCTTTGACCATTGTGTGTTGCCATGTGAAACTGAAACATAGTGCCTTACTATGGAATGCTATGGGCCTCATCAGAGTGCTCAGTTTCAACTCAAAGTGGAAAGGAAAGAGCAATGTTTGGAATTTTTCTTTACCGACAAGTGGCCGACATCGCTGTAACAATTGCAAAACTTAAGTAGCAACAGGCAGGCCAGTCATAGCTCGCAGAACCGATGGCAGGTGATGCGTAAAGGTTGCATAATCATAAGGAGCCGATGCATGTAGGTAGCCGCTACTAGTCGGTCGGAGTGGAAATATGTTCTGTAGTAAACGTCTTCTTGTACACTTATGGTTGATTATATTGATGGAAACAAATTTCACATTTTATAGATATTTACCAAAAACAAACAATGTTGCGACTTACAACCTCTAAGTCCTGTGACCTTGACAACTTTAAAACCGAGCTAGGGACGTCCCTTGCTAGATTTTTATATTATCTGTTACAAATCACAGCTAAGGCAAGAGTAGCTGGGGCGACCGACGTAGCTGTTATCCAATTTATTACAAGCGGTCACTAGAAGTCTCTTGCTTGCTGCTTATCTTACTAAGCGCAGTAGCATTCGTTGTCGGTTGTGACTAGGAATAAAATGGTTCGATAAGCGATAGCTGGAATTCGAATGGGGTTAATCCTGGGGCTTACGAAAGACTGAACGATAGTACGACGAATAGTTTTTTGACAAGAAGTATTTCGTAGTTCGTAGAAGTAGGCGTTAAACACATGCAACACATTAATAACATGTGTATGGCTAGATTTCTGAATCTGGCTTGCGTTACCCATTGCGTGGCAGTTATCCAGTGCGTATAAAAATATATGTGGTAATAATAGCTTAGTACTGTGTGGTGTGTAGTGTACTTGTTAAGTTGTTACCCGCCTCGCCAGATTATCTAAAAATGTAATTTTAAATAGGGGCTTTCATTAGCACTAATCTAACAAACTTTCACCTAAAATAGGAAAGTTGCCAAAACCAACAAACATGTTAAAGTTAAGTCAATATACAAAATTTTTGCATTCTAAAATATCGATAATATGTAGGTAGCCCATAACCATGTCAAAACTGAACTTTACAGGAAGCAGCTGGTGATGGTACCAATGCCAGCTCCACAGCTAATTGAAAAAAAAAAGATAAATATGATATGCATTCTTGGGACATGCACTCACCCTAAGTAGGCATGTAAAGTTTAGGTATACGATAAGACTATATTTTGGACAGTTCTACGAAACGTCCAAATTATAGGAATCGTTATACCAATACTTGTTTTGACTCATAGTCATGTTAAACCTGGTTTAAAATAAATACCAAAGTATAGGTACTTAGTTAAGATTAAAGGAAAACTTTGTTTGTGGCTCTGTAAACTCGGTAAGTCTGGATCTGCACTGAGGATTGACGCCTTCTAGCCAGCAAGCAGCTAGCAACCACGACGACGACGTTGCATTTTGCAATGCGACGCGGCGCCGCGTCACTGACGTGCCGGCTTGGCCGGCTTTCAGCTCCGTTAGCACAGAGGACTATATTCGTTAGTAGACAGGTAAGTATAATAACAGATCCTATTGCATAGCTACTGTTTCAATACAGTACAGCCAATCCATACGAGGACCACGTAATCTTCGGGTACCTACCACGACGTCGCATTCAAAAATATTAGGAACCTGGTTTAATGAAATTATTACCAAACACTCTAAATTAACATAAACGTTGATTCATCCATAACCTCTGATCATTCAAGGCTCAGAAATCTATAAAAACAGCAAATATTTTAAAAAATTGTTTAGCAATAAATTGGTTATTATGTTATAGAAACCGTGAAAAAACTCCTCAAAAACAAACCGCAATAGATTAGCGTTATAAATAGATAAATAATAGTGCATGTTTAGTACTTTTCTAAAGTAAATAATAAAGGTAAATAAACGAGAAGGCGTGGTTACCGTTTGAAGTGCTCCCTTATTCGATCCTCGCGAATGTTATCGGGTAAATTTCCAACCCACAGGTGCCGAGTCTCTCTAACCATCTTGCCTCGAACTCCACATTAGGAATCATTACCCGTTCGCGTCACTACGTGGCAAAAATCAATTTTGCACACAGCGGTGCTCTGCACATCTTTATTATCACTTCATACGCACTACAAAATGTTTAATCACATGCGTTTCACTCCTTCATAAAACACTATCTTTCACTTCACGATATTTATCCGATAAATCTCATCACAAAATCCGCTCCACACTATAAACACACCACGTAATAGACGCGAGCGTACTCTTCGCAGCTCTCGAATTGACAGTGAATCCAGCTTCGACGCGAGTTTGCCGATAAGCTCCGCCTTCTGACCGCTGCCGCGCAAAGTGGAGTAGGGTGCCCAGCAGAGGCATGTATTAATTTGCCGAAACGTTTCCCCAAAGTGAAAACACATTTCGATGCAAGTTCAATTATTGACGAATTTTATTTAGGGTATGATGTTTAATAAGAAATATACACTATTTCTGTAAGTTTTCAATAATTACTAAAGTAAATGTGAAGGCTGAAGTAGAATATTCTGTAACATTTCAATTCAAAATTCCCTAACAACAAATAAATGTTTAAACTTCATTGGCAAAAATTTATTTAATGTTACACCTTGGTGTAATCATTAGAAAAACATTTAGAAAAACAATTTACGAAACGAGCAAAAATGTTGAAAATAGCGGTCCGCTGGCCAGCTTACCCTAAAAGTTTTCTGTCTCTGTCTGTATACCACATTGACCTCTCACTTGCACTCGTTGAAACAAGAACGTAATGTTGCAGTGTTAAAAATATTGCCGATATTGAGGCCTATTTTAAAGAACAAACAGAACGAAGTACCTACCTAGACCTACTTATTAAAATGTAATATGTAATCATTATAATGAATGGTTTTTAAAATTTCCAACTTACATAAAATGGTAAAGTTATGACATATAGAATTATACAGTTCTTACCTAAGGTTACATTTTGTGAACTCAGTTTTGAACAATAAAAATTACTTTTGTTTTTAAATATTGTCCGCCCATTGTTTTAGCCAATGTCGAGAGAATTGTAAGTAATTACCATTTTTTTTTCCTAACTGGATAGCGACCATTTGCAAAGCAACTTCGGGTTTGTTCCGGTTGTTGCAGATGAGAGATACTTTTGCGCTGTCGAATCTCCGGGCGCTGTTATTGCTGCAGCGGTATCGCGTTTTTCCAATTGAACGCCGCCATTTTGATCCCACGCTGTGGAATGACGTCACAGAATTTGTACCGCCGAACTCAATATCGGCCGAAATGAATGCGATTGGGAGTATACAGTAACGATCCGTTTCATATTTTGATTTTGAAACATTGTAATTTTAAATTGAATAAAATGCTAGAAAAATGTACTTAACCTATTATAATAGGATATTTTCAGAGTCTTTTCGTATTTTGTTATTTTGAGTGCATCCTAAGTATTCTGCATTGTTAAATATATTTATGAAACGAGGTCAAATTAAAACTAAAAAGCTTGAAAATTATGTTATTAGAACGGAACAAAAAATTCACTCCCATGAGTATAACCAACTTCATATTATTCAAAATCGTACATTTCAGTACATTTTACAAGGTGGGATCAAAATCGCGCGTGTTATATGTTAGGTTTTTCAAATATGTAGTAAATGCTTTAATTATTAAAAATAGTCTAAAATATTATATAACACGTGCGCAACAGTGCCCGGGGGCTCAAGGGTATTTGTTAACAGCCTGCCTTAACTAAAACCGTTTTCAGTTTTGATTTTCGGCATGAAAAATTTAATATTTTGATGCATCATCATCATAATCATCTTGGTGTCAGTCGCCTTTGTGCTCCCGAAGGCGTGGGGGTGGGGTCCCCTTTCCTACTCTTCTTTGTCATGGTCTTTGTTCGGTCGTCGGCATCGTTTGTGGTGAGTCTGTTGACACGCATGTCATCGTTGGAACGACACCGTCATTTCTTGAGCCTGTCTCTCCTCCCCGTGCCTAAAGGGGATGGCATGGCCAGACATTTGTTCTCTATGTAATTTGCTGCGTGATCATACCATCAAAGCTCTTGGCTTAGGTTAACAGAAATGTCACGGACGCCTAGGCTACGAATGTGGGCGTTTCGGCCGCTGTCTTTGCATAAAACCCCACACTTCCACCGCAGCATCTTAATATCCGTAGCGTGCAACTCCAGCTTGTACCGCCCTTGATGGGGCCAAGCCAAGCCTCGCTGCCGTATATTGGTTTTATAGACTTCCTTCAACTTTACTGCTATTTTAGGGTCACAAATGACACCCATCACCTCCCGGTATTTCGCCCAAGCCACAGATATTTGGGCTTTGATGTCGCTGTCGATGTCCCCGTTTGAGCTAAGTACATATCCCAGGTATCTGACCTGATCTGTGCTCTCTACCACATCTTAGCCTATGCGGACATGTGGGGATTTGTACTGGGCTGCTTTAATATATTCTATCTACTAGTCGCCCCTCATTTTTCCGCAACCTGTCAAAGTAACCTGAAGTCTTGGTACCTCTATATCACCAGCGATTTTTAAAAATAAAATGCCATTAATTTATCTGACCTGATGGCCAAAACTGGAACTAAGACTTGTCAATTTGAAATATAATTTTATTGTCAACAACAGCGACGCTGTTACCGGGTTTGTTTTACTAATCTTGATGTTATCTAACTCTGGGGCGGTACCGCGTAACTCCAATCGCATGATATCATTAAGTGCACTCCACATGTGGACAGTTCCGCGGGAACACGAGAGTGTAGAGGGAGTATTCGCCTTTATTCGTGTAGTCCCGTGCATGTTTGGCATGACTCGCCTATTTCATAGACTAAGTAGAGATAGTTCGTTGTCGTCTCGATTCGATCGATTTTATGTTTATATTCCTAGCGCTTTTTCCCGTAACAGGTTCGGGGTACACTTGACCATGATCCAGGATATTAGTAGATCAAGTAATTACAGTAGAGCAGCTGCCATCACCTCTGTGACCCTGTTTACAGCAGATTAGCGATATTACACCGATGAATCGATATAATGTCGACGCGTTTTGACACCCACCACATCCCTAATAGGCGGGAATGTAGAGGGTCGACCAAAGTCCCGGCCAAAGTTTCGCCGAAAGTTTCGGCGGACATGTGGAGTACGCTATATTCAGGAATGACGTCACAACATGCATTTTGGATAGTTCCTATCTATCCGTGAAAATGTACGATTTTGAAGGGCCACAAAGTAGAGAAAAGAGTTTGAATGGCAAATCTTAGCTGGCCCATATTAACCTTTGCACATATTTAATTAATTACATTAATTTGTACATACATGTTACGTACCTTGGTACACTTTTCAAACTTTCTTGTTCTTAGCAGGAAAAGAGTCAAAGTAGGCCTTAAGCGCACTCCACATGTGGAGAGTTCCGCGAGAACACGATAATGTAGAGGGAGTATTCGTGTAGTCCCGTGCATGTTTGGCATGTCTCGCCTATTTCATAGACTAAGTATAGATAGTTTGTTGTCGTTTCGATTCGATTGATTTTATATTTATATTCCTAGTGCTTTTTCCCGTAAAAGGTTCGAGGTACACTTGACCATGATCCAGGATATTAGTAGATAAAGTAATTACAGTAGAGCAGCTACCATCACCTCTGTGACCCTGTTAACGTTCCATTGACACTGAACCCTAAAATAATTTTCACGCATTTTAATTTTGATTTCATAAATAAATATAACGCCGCAGTTTACATTTGATGTACTAAAAATGACAAAGTACGAATATAATTTAAAAAGATTCTATTATAAAGTACAACTATAGCATTTTATAAATTAAAGAATACGATATTAAGGGTATGTTACGGGTTTCCTACCGCGTACCATTGTTGACGAGTAGCCTTAAAATATGTGATAATAACTGAGATAGTTTAAAACATTATGTTAAAAAATACGATGTTTCAAAATAAAAGTGCGAAACCGATCCTTACTACGCTCATTCATTTCGTTCACTTTGCCGGCGGTTTGGTACTCGATACGAATTCTGTGACGTCATTCCTGAGTAATGGTATTATGCGATTGGAATTACGCGGTGCCGCCTCTGGGGCTGTATGTTGTAATTTTCAAGGTGGTAACACAGTTTGTTTGACATTAAGCGAACTCCACATGTGGTCAGTTCCGCGGGAACACGAGAATGTAGAGGGAGTATTCGCCTATATTCGTGTAGTCCCGTGCATGTTTGGCATGTCTCGCCTATTTCATAGACTAAGTAGAGATAGTTTGTTGTCGTCTCGATTCGATCGATTTTATATTTATATTCCTAGCGCTTTTTCCCGTAACATGTTTGGGGTAAACTTGACCATGATCCAGGATATTAGTAGATCAAGTAATTACAGTAGAGCAGCTGCCATCGCCTTTGTGACCCTGTTTACAGCAGATTAGCGATATTACACCGATGAATCGATATAATGTCGACGCGTTTTCACGTCCACCACATCCCTAATAGGCGAGAATGTAGAGGGTCGACCAAGTACCGGCAAAAGTTTCGTCGAAAGTTTCGGCGGACATGTGGAGTACGCTTAAATCGTGTATCGTGTCCAAAGATATTGGACAAGGAGCAATATTCCCAAGTAGGAACCTAACGATGGATATATAGAATAGCTAGCTGCGATTGCCTGCGATAGCGATGATAGCCTCGGCCAATCGGCAGTTGGTATATGTACTTATGTACACCTAGAATGTGCACTTAGCTGAAAAAGCTAAGTACTTGCACGGAGTCCTTTCATCCCACTCTATTAGTGTATGACGATAATTTGATCAACTAATGAGACATCTGTGAAATCATATTTGACATTTACACCTTCTATCTGTACTTATATTATAAAGAGGTAATGGTTGATTTTGATAATGTGCTATGACAACATCGATTTGTTATGATTCACAAAAACATTTACGATTTACGTTTATGATTTCAAAATCGGTTCAATCAATTCTAGTTTTAGAGATAACCCTCAATATACTTTACCTCTTTATAGAATTAGAATAGATCGATAGAATGATAATTTAGACAGATGTTAATATCAAATGGGATACTTTCTATTCTTTTTTTTAGATTTTACTTTTTGCAACCGAATTTTTTCCAGTTACTCTATTCATCAGTATATGACCTTCACTTAGATTGATTGTAAAAAGAAATTAGCAAGTTCGGTTGGTCATGCTCTGGTTGAACAAATAGCGAAACGTTGCACTAAAACTGCATCCTCTGAACGTAGCTACCTACCTATGAATTTTTATATTTTTCAAATTTAAACTAATGGACGTACAGCAACTATATCAGTTTGAACAGATGTTTGGATGTTTGTTATTCCTTCACTAAAAACGACTCTAAAGGATTCTGAAGAAATTTCATAATCATGTAGCCTAGAATAACACTTAAATAGGTTATAATTTATCCAAAATTCAATGTGGTTCCCGCAGAAATGGACCCGACACTTTACGCGGATGAAGTCGTGGGCAAAAAATAATTAAAAATAATTTTGTAATAGTTTAGCACAGACGTATAAGTGAATCAAAATTATATTAAAATCAAATTCTCTAGGAATTGAAGATCTTAAAATCTTAAATCTTAAAAACCGCGCAAAGTCTGGAAAACTTAAGAAACAATAGTAATAAAGCAGATACGATAAGCATACTCCGAAACTTTCGGCGGACATGTGGAGTATGCTTTATAGTAAACTTTTGCCGGGACTTGGTCGACCCTCTACATTCTCGCCTATTAGGGATGTGGTGGGTGTAAAAACGCGTCGACATTATATCGATTCATCGGTGTAATATCGCTAATCTGCTGTAATCAGGGTCACAGAGGTGATGGCAGCTGTTCTACTGTAATTACTTGATCTACTAATATCCTGGATCTTGGTTAAGTGTACCCCGAACCTGTTACGGGAAAAAGCGCTAGGAATATAAATATAAAATCGATCGAATCGAGACGACAAAAAACTATCTCTACTTGGTCTATGGAATAGGCGAGACATGCCAAACATGCACGGGACTACACGAATACTCCCTTTACATTCTCGCGTTCCCGCGGAACTCTCCACATGTGGAGTGCGCTTAAGACCACGCTAAGTCCGAATCACTTATTAAAAAAAAAATCTCTGTATGACAACTTATGACAAGTTTTTTAAAAGTTATAGAATGTCATTCATAAAGTCATAACAAACAATTCGATTTCTGTAGGATTGTTTATTTTCGTAAGTTATGAAAAATATTATTAAATAATGGGTAAAACAATTAAAAAGGAAGTGAGAGTGATAATTTTCAGCATGATTGATAATTTAGTCAAACTAACAGTACAAGTTCAACCCAAATATCTCAATGTTTACAAGAAGGACTGACAAGGACAGATTATCCCCAGATTATTGCCATATCCTAATTTTATAATTTCTACTACTGTCAGTCGATTCGAGTTTATCGTGGTCCTATTATAGATCTTTCTCGTAGAAAAGCTCACATATTACTATATATTACCTACGGCAGATAAGAAACGTCCATAGAGACACGAACATCGTAGTGAAAACTGCCAGCATCGGTTTTGACGTATAGTTTGACATAACAATTTTGACAAGTGCTAGTGCTGAGCTTATAACGCCATTACCAATCTATAGATTACGATTTGTCTAGGGATGTGACATCGATTGCGTATTCTCGATTTTTTATATTGTACTTTGTTACTGATTTCAAATTCTTATATTAAAAAAAACGCAAATGACACATAATTTAACATACATATAATTTGACTAGAAATTAATTACAAAGTAATAGTAAAGCGCCTTTCAATTTAAAATAATCACCACAGGACCACAGAATGTTCTTGAGGTGTGTTCGACAGTCTACCTGAAAGTAAAAGTCAATAATAGAGCTTTAATGTCATTGTAGTACCAATGTACCAGTGCAAACCATACACCTGTAGATGTCCATTATCAGGGGAGTATGTGCTGTCAAATGCAAAAATAATTTGTGGACAAATAATAGTTCACTTCAAATAATAGTTTGGCCATATAGAAGTCTTGTTTGCCCTTTGCTTATAATTACCTAATAAAAATTAATGTTTTGGTACAGTTAAAATATGTAGGTAGATACTTATATCCAAATAAGTCTAGCTTATTACAAGGGCCAATAAGGAAAAATAATTTAAACGACAACACAGTCAATAAATATACAAAATTTTTAGGAAGTGTTTACACATGATATAAATGCACTTAATACCAGTTAGGCTCCTTAGCCCAATATGAACAACCAATGGCGAATACATAAGCAAAATGCAATTTCATGCTATACACATATAATAAACCAAATTAAGTTTACAATAATATAGTATACTTTTCAATTAAAAGGAATTACCTTAGTAGGGCCTCAGGGTATTCTTGGTCATAATCTTGATTGATCATTCCTCAAAATACCTGGAAAATACGAAAAGGAATGTTAAGTATTTTAATATAATAGTCACAATCAAAGGGAGGGAAGGTTTTGTCTAATAATTATATTGTATGAAAGCTCACAATGAAGCATTAGGTATAATTTATGTAAAACGGCAATTTACTGATATTGTCACTTTTGAACCATCAACAAAAAAATAGGGGTGATGCAATGTAGAAGTTCTATTGCTAATCCATGAAAAGTAAGAGTGAAAGGAAAAGGACAACATGGCACAAATATCAACATTAAACCTTGTTATAAATTTAAACTACAATATACTACTTACTTTTTAAAAAAAACAGTTTTATTTGGCAGTGATGACAGTGTTGGATTATGAGATTTAAGTAATTTTAGCCATATTTCGAAGTTCTGGAGTTGGCCAATTTCACCGAATTTTCTCTCGATGGGCATCTTTACACGAAACAGCGATATTGAAGCCTTTCTCAAAAATTCAAATAGAAGCCGATAGGAATCTATTATATTAACAAATTAGAATTCACAAAAATACAAAAAATATTTCGATATCTGTCAAAAAGGAGTTTATTTGTCTAAGAGTTTGGTTTGGCTTTGGTTAGGTACAAGTTATAAATAGTGAATGTTTATGGAAAAGGTACTTTCGCGTATTATTTATATAGGTATATTTTATTCTAAAATTGTGTAAACATAATTTAAAGATATTGTAATATTTATTAATAACACTTGCCTATCTGCAATTTTGTATCCAACCGGGATGTCTAGTATCGCAAATTATATTTAAAAAGTTAATTGACAGACACTCGATGCTGTCAGTTCACTTTTACTAAGTTTATGGCTCTGCATACTGCGATTCCACCCCGTGGAAAAGCTCTCGCTCCGAATAATTATGGTACAGCAGTGAGGTGACTTACTTCATAAACTGGTACCGCCCCTTTAGTGAAGTACCACGCATTACGAATAACAACAATAAAAAATCGGTTTTCAAATAAATAAAATCGAAAATTTAAAATTATGATTTAGGTAGTTATATTATTTTTTTAAACGAAATTCTTATTTTTTGTTTTGATTTCACCCTAAAAGACCTTTCACAACAACGATTTTGACACGCGTGTATTCTATTGAATAGGTTTACTGACCAAATAAAAATACGCACGTGTCGAAGATGTCGTTGTGGATGGGTTTTTATTGTCAAATTAATGAATTATTATTTCTTAAGAAAATAAATTGTTCGTTTTGTGTAATGTGTGTATTGATTTCATGACCATGCAACTATCGATTTGAATTTCTATGAGAATAATTATCGATAATCGAATAGGTTCATTAACGATTTTTCATTACACCATCCCTATTGAGAGCTGTCAAAATTGACCTAAATTTGACAAAGTATAGTAGTGCTGCCGAACTACCTATCGATACTGTGACTATCGATTGTAGAAAAAAATCATTATCAATAATATAGACTGGGCTATCGATACTATCGATAGTAAACATTCGGCCCTTGCATTGATCTAACTCTGTACTAATGTAGGATAGGAATGTTGGTAAATAAATATTGAGGGCACTGTTTTAATAACTAGGTACTTGAAACATACATTTGTATCACTCTCTCGCTTTCAGTATCCAGTCTACTTTGACCGTCTAATTCGAATACTTATGACTTGCCTTCTCGCTCACTCGTAAACCAACTAACCGTGAATGGAGCGACCGAAGTCGAATGGATGCTTACTCGGTCTTGTATGGAACACTCCGTAAGCGCGATGTTAGTTTGACAGTTTGTATTACGCTGATTTCTCTTGCCAACTCGGTACCTAATTTGTGTGAACTCCTTGGATATATTATGGAGATCACTACGTGATCAAAACTATCGATATTATTCGAGTGTTTAAGATTTGTTCGAGACCAGTTGAAATCATGTATGTCACCGAATACTGGGCGAATGTAAGACAGAGTTCAGTCCATCGACTCGATAAGAAGAAGATGTATTCGAGTACGTTTCAATAGAAAATAACAAGAGTAGAACACGTTATTGATAAGTGTTAACGTATAAATCTAAATAAATTGACTTAAGGATTTAAATAAAAATAGATGCTTAATAAATTTTTGTGGATAATACGTTAAACAAATAATTTATTAGGTAGATATATTTCCCGTTGAGAGAGCACAACGGGACATTAACGCCAAGTACATTTTTTTATTTTTGTATCTTATGATAATACTTATCGATAACGTGCTCTACTTTTGCTATTTTCTGTTGAATCCGGAATACCTACTACAGAGATAGATATTTTCGATAGTATCAATCAACTTTACATTTTGCCATTGTGTTTTGGAACTATCGATAGCATTGTCGTAAATCAATAATATCGATACTGTCGGAATTCCGAAACCTGACGACACTACTGGTTATGTCACACACATCTATCGATAGTAGATGGACTATCGATGTCGATGTTCACACAATACAACACTAGTTAGTATTTTTCGAGTGCAACGCAAAAAAAGATTTCTATTTGCTTTCAATTTGTTGATATAATTAGTTATTACTATCACATCCATAGTTTCTAGAAATGTTTGTCCGATCGCGAAGAATCTTGTCAAGTGGTTGGAACCATTACTCAAAGAGGCACAAATTGAACTTGTCACAAGCAGCTGAAGTCACCCCAGCATCCAAAGGATCAGCTGACGGAATCTTGATCAGTGATACTTGCGTTCAGCATCTCAAGCAACTCTGTGATACTGACGATAACAGCACCTTCTTGAGGCTTTGTGTCGAAAGCGGAGGTTGTTCTGGATTTCAGTATAAATTCGACTTGGATTCAAAACTTTCGACTGACGACAGGTTAGTTAGGATTTTTTAAAGTCATACAGTAGACAAAAATGGGCCAGAGGGTACGACAGGGGGCAATACAAAATGCCTGATGGAAAGTAATCACCACTGCCTATGCATGATGAAATTAGTTTCACGACACTTGTTGCAGTACTTGTGTGTTGTTGTGTGAACTAGTTTTACAATCTGTCTCCAACAATGGCTCCGTCAGTATCAAAGCGTTATTTAGAAAGCAATTTAAAGGAACGGAGCCATATTAGCTTATCTTTGGATTCCGTTCAAGCGCTTTCGAGACATTAGTTTCCTTCGCGTTTACGTGATGAAATTAATGCATGCCATGTAAAACTTGATATTTACACCTGATATCATTGATAAAAATTTTGTCACGACATTGATTTTATACCACTTGTTTCATAATATAAATCCGGCTAGATATAGCCAATGTGTTACCCACCTCTAAAACACCGCAACACATTTCACAGGAAGCCAATAGGCCAATTCTAGGTCTCCACTGCCAATGCCATGGTTCCGTAGCCCAAAGAGCACTATAGACCATTTACCTGCAGGAACACAATAATATTCTGTCTTCACCTCATCTGCTTATAGTCATAGATTGCAAGATTAAAAAGAAATAGTATTGTTTTACTGCAGTATTCTGTAAGGTGGAGATATCCAATTAGAGCAGGTTACCCTGCTATGACCTACCTCTCTTGAAAGCCTGTCAAGAATGAAGATATTACCTTTTGGGGCTCTACATTGACATTTCAAACATCTTAAAATATGTTACTACCCAATTTTTTTACTAATAGGATGGCTTTTCATGAATTTAACTTTGAATAAGTGCTAGAGATTGGCTATATATAACGTCGCGGAAGTATCACAGACTTTTCGATTGAACTATATTGCAAAATCATTTCATAACTCAAACAGCATATGATAGTAAGAACTGTGAGGACTGTCAATGTCTTTTCTTCAGCAGTTTCCCTATCGGCAGCATGTTAGGACAGTAATAAATGTGGCATCAAAAGGTACTAGCATACCGCTGATTTTATTTATCACCCATCTCTAGCACTTATTTAAAGAGAAATTTGTGAGAGAACAATCGTATTGTATCGCCTAAAAACTTGGGTCCTTCATGCTTCTTAAATTGTGCAATGATGTCTAAGTCCGAAGTGTTATTAACAACTTTGGAGTGTTATAATTTGGCTGCAATATAAAGAAATGACAATTCCCTCCAACAGGTTGCTTTGCTAACTCTCCTTGAAATTCCAGGATATTCGAACGAGATGGTGCAAAGGTGGTGGTAGATGAGACATCATTGGAATTTGTTAAGGGCGCCACCATCGATTTCCATACCGAGTTGATAAGGTCTGCTTTTAGAGTTTTACAAAACCCAAATGCTGAATTAGGATGTTCTTGTGGCGCAAGTTTCACTATTAAAATTGATTAGAATTACAAGAAATTTGTTGAGTTTTATAGTCAAATAGTATATAGATATTGTATAAATAGCTTTTATAAGTGTGATGTGATGTTGTATGACTGCTGTGATAATTTAAATAATTTATTACATTATAACCATTATAATTAGATCAATAAAACATTGATTGTTAACAGATAGTGGCATGAGCTACTATTTTATTTATTCTACTGAAATATATTGGAATATATGCTAAATAAAATAGCCATCGTTGTGCAAAAAGTCCATGAAGAAAGTGTACATCATTTTATTCTTTTCAATGAGACTGTGACAAATTGAGAGCACCCCACATGCTGTCGAGCTTCTTAGCAGGCAAGGGGATCACCGGCTCATTCTTGTTTGTGGAATTGGCAGCAGATCTGTAACAAATAGTACTGCTATTAAAAACTGAAAATCAAACTATAAGCCGTATACATATATTTTTTTAAATCGCCATTTGAAGACTTATATTTTGTTTGATACACCACTTGGTTGGTTTTAGAGAAAAAACATTTTTAATGGCACCTAAAATCTTTAAAATTTTAGTTTGCCTTCTCACATGAATAAGACGAGTCTCCTCATCATAAAATCCATTAAGCCGTTTTGGGTTGTAGCCCGTGCCAAAGAAATGGACAAACACTCTAAAAATATAAACCTCTTTCGGTCGGGTCAAAATGACAAACAAATTGCATATTGTACTTTTTATATTTTAATGTTAAGGTTGTCAAGCTAATTTAGTAGCCATTGACAAGCAGAAGAATAGAGGATTAGACTACCGTTTCTTTTTTATCTTGATTAATAGCAAAATAATGTTGAAATTATTCAGCTGAAGTGAGTTGGTTACGTATTTTGATGGTTCTTTTGATGGGACTATTGGAACTTTGTTTAACATAATTAAAGGAACTAGCCTTTAATTATTTCGAAGGAACTACTGGGACGTCATTTTGTCATTAAATAGTAAAAACGTAAAACCGCTTCTTCGGTTGGGCGTAGCACTAACTTACTGTTTCCTTGCTACTGCAGTGTTAAAGGAAGAAAATGATGTCACAGTAGTTCCTTCGTAATAAGTGAAGGAACTAGTGGTTAGTCTCTTCAAAAAAACATGAAAGAGTCTACTGCAAATAAACGAGAGTTGAACATCTCTTCAGAAACAACAACAGCTGTCTCATAAACAACATCATCTTGGCTTTAGTCACGGTTGTGTTCTTGCGCACTAGGGCGCCGAGTGGAGCGACTGCCACCTGACCTCCATGACCTACCAAGGAACCGTAATTACAGTGGAGCGATTGCCATGACCTCCGTGTCCCTGCTACCAGAGGAACCTGACCGGATTGGATTAGGTTATACATTCGGTCGCCTGAACGTGCAGGTTTCCTATTTTTTCACGAAGTTTTCCCTTACCGTTAGAGCATCGGTTCGTATTCAACTAATGTACAAAAGAGTATTGGTAAATTGCGGCAGTGGAATTCGAACTCGTTCCTCTCGCTTACGAGTCGGATACTGTTAACTACAAGGCCATCGACGCTCTAGTTGTGTACCTACATATTACAATAAAAATTGCATACTCACTGCTGCAATTCCACATTGAAAGAAAAAGTCGTGTCATTGATCTTCTTCACATTGTGCGGCGAATACCGGTTGTAGATGCCCCAGATGCTGTTCATCAGCTTACTGTTGTATTTAACAGGGTTCAGTTCTAACACTGGAATATATAGAAAAAGTTAATTCGTTACAAAGTACCTACACCTACTCTATTTTATCTACATAGGGGTTTTCACTATGTTAGTCCGATACATTCGACTATTCGCGATATTTTAACGTGACGATATTATCGTGAATGTCCATGGTACGAGGATAGCACAAGTAATATTCGTTAGCGATAACCATCATAATAGTGAAATAATTCCGGGGCATGTACCCTTGCGGGATGCGCACGCGGATTAGCGCAGGGCCTATCAGTCTTGGAAGCACTCTGCTGGACATATGCCTCCCCCATTGAACACCAACGCACTCTCATGACCGCTTGCCGCATGCAGCATTCACTTGCAGCTTCTCGTCAAAAGTCACTCCACCCGAGGCCCGATTTTTGAAACCGCTCGCAACCACGCGAGCGCTCGCATACGCTATCTATCTCTTTCACACTCGTGGTAAGTTGATAGAGATAGAAAGGACAAGCATTAGAAGGCGAACGCTCACGTACATGCGAGCGGTTTTAATAATAGGGCCCTTGGCTGGAAGGAGTCTTACACATGAATACACCTTTTATTCATGTGTCGCGGTCTCCAAGAACTCATTTCCCTAGCGGTTGTCGGTTCTTCGGCAGCTATGGCCTGTGTGTGCTCAGGCCATAGAAAAAAAAGTAAGTAGATACGCCACGCGGAAGAGTAGGCTCGCTGTACTGGCTACGGACCCTTACGCGATGTGTCGAAGAACTTGACATCGCTTCTCAGCTTCCCGTTGTTGGAGAGCTTCATGTCGCCATCGCGCTGCGTCTCGCGAATCCGGCCCGCCGAGAACGCCGAAGGCGGGATACAGGCCATAGTCCTTGTATGGCAGGCTGGAACGGAAAGAAATATTTGCAGTTATTAATGTCTTCAATAAATAGGTATTGGTAACCTAATGTGTAAAGCATCTAACTAACACTTTCCAGTGTCTAGGAAACAGGACTGTGTCTAGGAAAACTTTGCACGTAGATGTGTATGTACCTATTCTATTTTTATAATTAACTTGACGTTGTCTAAAATTAAACTGTCGCTCTTATTATCTTATCTTTCTTTCATAGTGTATAAAAATAAAAATTCTGATGACCTTAAATCTGGGATCATGTTATAGGTACTCCTTCTACGACTTAAATTGATGTATTGACCAAAAATTCAGATTGCTTAAGAAAGAAAAAAAAACTCTACACCAGTCACAGACCCCAAACAAACAAACGTATCGGAGATGAAATTGCATGAAAAATATATTTGGTTGGTAGATTTCAATCATAAGTCCTGGCATATCAAAATAATTTATTATGTCGTTTGTAATTGTAGATACCTAGACCTTACTAAATACTTTTCTAAGTATCTATCTAAATAATCTACTGACACATTTTGTTTTTCTTTTCTTTTATTTAAGTATTTATTTTCTTCCTTATTCCTATTCTTATCCTACGTTTATTAATTATTCCTACAGAGGTACTTCGGTAATACAAAGTTATTGAGATTTGGCGCTATACTCGTAGTTTAGAATATCCTGCTAACTTGGATAGGACTATTTAGAAAAAAAGCGGGGTGTTTGACGCGTGTATCTGTAGCTCTGTCTGTCTATATGTATATTGTGGAAATGTCCCGCTTGTCCTCTCGCGCACGAGGGCCCGGGGTCCGCCTTGACCATGATTCAGGACTTGGCAGATCAGGTAATTACAGTGAAGCGACTGCCAGATGGCAGTCAGATGACCACTGTGACCCTGCTACCTACCAGGGGAACCCGACCAGATATGGTTACTCATTCAGTCGCCTGAATATGCAAGTTTCACCACGATACATTCAACTAATGTACCTACATCTGCCAAATCCTGTATCATGGCCAAGGCGGACCACGGGGCCTCGTGCGCGAGAGCACAACCGGGACATTACCGCTATGGTGTTTACACAATATACATATGTTTAAACAAAATAATATTTCGGTTATTGAGCGGTACTGGTCTACTGGCAGCGTGCTTGCGAGACCTATAACCAAGGTAAGCAACGCTCGCAATGACCGGGAATTGGATGGGTGACCGTTTCGTACTTTGAGGCTAGTCGAATTTCAGCATCGTATTGAGCTCGCCACTTGTTACATGTGTCTCCTCATACCGTTGACAAAGCGAGGTTGACCAAGGTCCGCTGGGAACTCGGAGACTGGTTGAACAGTTTAGAGCCTCGTGACGGTATTTATTTATCTACTAGTTGGTCCGGCGCAAGTACCCCCGCGTGTTGTCCTACCCCTACTCTACCCTACTTCATAATAAAATACCTACAACTACCTATCCTTGTTTTTCTTGCGTACAAACCACCATTGTATTATAACAGAAAAAAGTTATTCAAATCGTTCCAGCAGTTCTACAGTTTTACCGAGACTTACGCACAGCAATCGATTTTTATATTTATAAATAGATATGACAGAGCGTCGTGATTGCGAGCGAATGGCTCCATTCGAAGTTTGAACAAGGAAAAAATGAACCATCCATAAACATTTCGCCTGTTGCTGTTTCTTGCTACTTCCCTCAACAGGTAGGTAACTTTCCAAGTACGCTTTTGTCACAACTACGCAGCAGTACATCGCAGTACCCGAAACCAAAACATACATACACGCATATTCTCATTATCTTATGCTAATACATATAATAGTGCCATGCAAGCAAAGGCTAAGTAGATGCCTACATTTATATTTAACTTAAGTGGTACATTTACCTGCACACAAATTGATGAAAATGTTAGACAGCGTTAGTGCGTTGATCACTTCGTTTATGAAGATGCGCCGGCGGCGGCTTGCGGCTCTGCTTTTGCTCGGAGCGAGGGCCAATGTGGATGTGCCCAGAAGCACCATGTAATCACCAGGGGATCGGAACAAGGGAAGCAGAGTGGAGCGCTCAGAGAGCAGGAGACGTGCGTGACAAAACGCGCTTGAGTTGCCACTGATGTATTCAAAATGGCGTGTGACCCTAGGACCTTCTTATCAAAGACTGGCGACGTAATGGCTTCATATGTCTGTCAAGATAACGATGATCGGTACATCGTTTTATTTAATTCTAGATTTTCCTTCTCTATTAGGGGACTGTACACGATTTTTTATTTTCAAATAGGGCTATGGTGCGCAATAAGGGCACTTTTGCTCTTATCATTGTAATTCGATAGAATAATCCTATACGGATTCTATAAGTTGGAAGGTATTATCGAACCAACTAAATCGTGACCCACTATGGAAGCTTTTCACACACGCATTGTCTGGCAAGGAAAATCATTATGACACTTTCTGTAAAAAAGTTCCACAGTGGGTCACGATTCGGTTGGTTTGACAGTAGGTACTTACCTACAATCTACATATAACAAGGTATTTTCACCTATTTTCCACCCCTCATTTTAGGTACTTTTTCCATCAGTTAAAAACATCTACGTTGCCTTTTCCAGCTTCAACCAGAGAGTCGGGAGGTAGATAAACTTTTTTTGGGTCTCGGTATAGATAGATAGAGATAGGTAAACAATTTATCGCGAGTATTTTGTTTCGTCAAACTTTTGACCTCTTCGATCGGTTACTTAATGTTATAAATAGCTCGATTATAGTTGCAAACTTTCGACTCTCGTAGTCAGTCTAATGTACACTTTACATCAAATGTGAAGATATTTACTTAAGTATTAAATACCTACCTACTACGCCTCCAGTAGGAAGCTGGACCCTGGGTCCTCGCGTGCCGCGCGGGGGTGCAACAGGTACGTAACGCCAAGATGATGATGATGATTAAATACCTACCTACCACCTATTTAAGAACTGTTAGCAATACGTATACCTATGGATAACACCATCACAATTCTGCCTCAGCGCCATAAATAGATGACGCTGGCACGGGGAACGGGGATTACGGGGACCTCTGAGGAAAAAACATGTGTGACGTCTGTCTGTGGGGCGTTAGCTCTCCCGAATTGATGAGCTGATTTCGATGCAGTTTTCTATAAACCAGTTTAATCAAGATGGTTCTTAGGTTTGTTTCATTAAAATCGTCTGGGAAACTTTTCAGTAGGTACCCATAGGTAGACTTTTCGTTCCGACATGTTGCGTTAGGTGCTACCGGATTCTGATAAATAGTCACTAGAGTAGGTAGCTACACAAGTAGTATAATCGCCTTGCGCCGCTTAGATATTGCACTAATTCTTTAGTAGCAATTATCCTAATTATCTTGCCTAACCTTCTGAACTTGCATCTAAGGTAGGTACTTCACGTATCGACTGCGAGTATCAAACCATGCACGTGAAGTGCACGTACATTACAATTAATTTGTCTAAAAAGCGCCTGTCTATATAGACAGGCACAGTTTGTATAAAGAGGCGAGTAGTTACGGCTAAATCTAAACCCAACACCATCTAATCTAAACACCATAAAAATCCGTGAAGTATTTCAGTCAAACACAACCTACCATACCTTTACATTGTTCCACTCTGTATAAATGATGCGCTTAAAATAATATATATATATATATATATATATATATATATATACTTATAATATAAAGGTTGGGTGACCTATTTTGAGTGACAACATTATATATGTGCTACAAACTCGACAAGCAATCTATATTTAATTGAGTTATAATATATTAACTACAGATGTTGATGACACTGAAGGGTACTTAACCTCAATGGACTCCCGGGTCGAGCTTTCACTCGGGCGTTCAAAATACTTAGAATAGAACCACAATAACTTTGCATTGACTGACAGTTGTAAATATCGTAAAGTGAAGCGAAAAAGACTTATCGTGGTCTAACTCGACGTAGAAGTTTACTTACCTACCTACAAGTTTACAAGTAACAAAGTGGTAACATACTTAATTAATTTTATGCCGAGCATAAAATTATTAATCCAGATGAATTCCTAGCCTTAATTATTTTATCATAATCGGTTCAGTACTTTGGAAGAAGCATATTTGCGCTTTCCGGGCCTTTTGCTTTTTCCGCTCCCCTTAGGCTGCAGACTGGATTACGGTGGCCACTTCTCATAACTTTATCTACAATATACAGGCAGCTGCAGGGAGAACTGATCAAAACAGATACATTTAATTCCATACACTTTGCAGCTTGTACAAGCAAGTATTTATCTTTGACTATGCTACCTAATATTGCAAAACTGGACAGTTTGTTATTTGTTTGGACGCGGTAATCTCTGAAACGTTTTTATAGATAGCAAGAAGAGGAAGATTTTATTTAATATTTATTTTAAGTAAATAAAACCGGTTGGGTGAAATATGGGATGAAAGTTTGTCTAGGGAACTTGCTCAGTCGCCAACCACAATTAATTTTAATTACATGGCAGCGCCATCTTTCATGCAAGACAATGAGCAGTTTTCCAAAAGGTATTTATAACATTCCGGCAGTCACTTGTTGGCGCAGTCGACAGTTTTGCTAATAATTGTATGCAAAAAACGGGTTTACAAACTTAATAAAAACCATGATTATTATTTATCAAGGGCTGGTTGTGTAGTTGTAGCAATTCTGCATATTTTTTGTGTACACACAGAAGATTTTTGTATCACAAAAATAAATACATATGAGAAATGCTTAGCAAATAGGTAATTTAAATAAGCTCTAGATATTTTACGCCGTTTATTTTAAACCGTTTTACTAAATAGCGTATTTCAGAAATAAGGATTTCGATAATGTTTTGTCTAACCAATTTACTAACATCTGACAACACCTACCTACTGGAAAACTGCTCATTCTTCTAATTAGGAACATAAACTATAGGTATTATCCAAACATCAAAACACAAACAACAATATTATTTGTCGCCCGCGTCACCGCATCGACGAAGCGTCAGATACAAAAACGGAGGTCACTTTCTTAAAGTGAAGATAATTCAAATCTCGATTCACTGACGTCAGCAACACTGGTTGCAATACAACGTCATAGTTGTCCCACTTAGGCGCCTTGACCGTTCCTCGCTTACGTTGTATGCTGTTGCAAAACGGACGAGTATTTCGTCACTTACCCATTCGCAGGCTATCGGACCAGCAAGGACGCAAATCACAAAGTAAACATAGGAAACTGAGTCATGAAATTGCAATAACTGTTGGTAAGCACGCAATAATTCATGCTCTACCTAACCTACTAAAATTCATACCTACTATGTCGAATTGTCGATACACGTATCTTCATTGCAGTAAACAGCAAAAGAGGTTAAACGTGTATCCAAATATTTAAATCTATTGTCGTTCTTCTGATAATGATACATAATGTTAAGGGGCTTAGGATGAGATTACTAAAACAACAAAATTCATTCGAAATTATTACATATATTTATAATATTTTACATCTGTCTTCTTATGTCTACATAATGCTGTATATGTGCTGTACCATTGATTTGAATTTAATTTTAATTTAATTTCATTATAATACTGAAAATTATATTTAAAATTAATGGAAATAATTGTACAGCATAACTAATCATGAATGATCTTACAAAATCAGTGTGTGTGGGTATTCCCCAACGCGTTTCAAAAATTCCGTAAAAATTAGGACAACGAAACATTGAGGTAGAAACATGTAACTACCTATTGTAAATATCAAAATCCGGTTTAGTGGGTACTCCAAGACTTAACATTATAATTATTATCATTAAGTACTTTGGTGCTGCTGTAGCCCCTTTTAAAGATTTCATATTCACAATTTCATAAATGCTTTACATTTACACTACGCGCAAAATACCGTTCATGATTGTAAAAAAAAAACAACAATAACAAAAAATGTTAATAACGACAAGAAATGTGGCACAATCGTTTCATTTGTACATAAAAGCCGGTTTTGTGTTACGTTTACTGTATTTTCTTAGCGAGTATTCTTTTGTATGATATTACTCTTAAATGGCTATTAAAGAATGAAAATAAATAATGGCGTTTTGTAATGAAGTGCGTATCGCTCGTCGTGCGTCGAAACGCTCAGTCGGCTCAGCCAGCACCCTTCGTGAGAGATTACCTGCAACAATTATTATACCTTTAGTAGTCCTGTCCTGTAATTACTCTCCCATCAGCCCTGGTGGCTCTTTCCTGTTAACGGGGCAGACGGCACAGATCAATTTTCATTTACCCCGATATTTTAATTTCGGGCCTCACCGGCGTAAATGACATCAGTACAATGAGTTCGCAACTTCCATGGTGTTGCCCATGGGTGGCGATGATCACTTTCCATCAGGCGATTCGCCATCCCGTTTGCTTCGGTATTATAAAAACAAATCCGCCCCTTAAACTCAGTCCAGGCCTCAGTTCCATCGGCCATCTGTTCTGCGAGCTATGTGCCCGTCTTACTGCCACTCAAACTTGGTAATCCTTCGGGCTATGTCGGTGACCTTAGTAGTTAGACCTGAGTAAAGCAAGTAAACAAAAACATTTGGTAACACTTCGTCCACAATATAAGCTGAAAAGTCCATACCTAAAACAGTCTAGTAGGTCCTGATGACGGGCGGCACGGTCTTGCACTCGGCCAGGTCGAGGGTCTTGTCGATGACGGGCCGGTACGTCAGCTTGGTGGCGCCGCTCGCCGCGTCCGTCTCCGCCAGCGTGTGCTTCCGCCAGTGTTGCTCGAATGGTAGCTTCGTCTGTGGGATTGTTCAAATTCAATCATATTTTGTACATCGTACATCGTTTTGTAGTCGGTGGCATTGTTAGTGCTCTGTAGTGTGAATATGATTCTTAAGATGGTCATGCACTGATGCTCTTGCATTGTACATGACACAAACTAAAATGATTAGGTCGTTTTTATGCCATGCGCCGACTAACAGAGCGTTATGCAAATCAAAATTCTACTGTTGTACCAATGTAGATACCTATTATTAAAATTAAATGTAATACAATGTACAGTCAACAGAATATCGATCTACTCAAAATCTAGCGTCTCCATAGACGCACATAGCAATGTTAGTTTGTTTTACAATAGTTTTAGGTATTTCGATATGCTGTCTTCTGGCCACTGATGCACATCGGCTAGTTTCGGCTTCGTATTTACTCCAATGCGTGCGACAGAGACAACGCTCAACGAAGCCCAACCAGCCGATGTCACTTATTATTTACCCCTGACATCTGTAGATTGCTTTGCCAGTGATTACCTTATACATTAGCCTTCAATGCTAGAGTGAATAGGCTGTTCCTAGACAGGCTTGCTCCATCATCGGCCGCATTGTCACTTACCACCAGGTGAGATGTGGGTTAATTGCCTTGCTAGTCAACTATTAAAGAAAATACTCTTATTTATACTTAATTTTGAAAAGGAAAATTATTCTTCGCTGAGACCTTTAAATCTGTACATACTAATCGGGTTTCTACAGACATTGTCGATTAATTAGTGTAGGTTAAGTTGTTGCAACTGAATTACTAATATCGCAACATAGAAACATTGTCTTATCATGATACAGACTGTAACTATTATCCTACGTACTACTAACCGATATAGGTTACAAAAGGTTATAAAGGCCACACGCCACAAATTGGCGTAAAAGTGATATCAAACATACATACATACATAAAGTCACGGCTTTTTCCCGTAGGGATAGGCACCACATTGTTCCACAGTGACCTAACGGCAATAGTAAAGATATATCGAGACATTTGGAGGCGACTTTTTCGCCCAACAGATGGCGCTATTGGTCTTCATCACAATTAGCAGTCTACAACAGTCCACTGCTGGACTTAAGCCTCCCCTACTAGAGGGTTTGTGGGAGTGTTTGTTTTACAGAATATATGAAAAATAAAATCTAATAGCGACAGTTAGTGCTTTCCATCAGGCGGACTGCCTGCTTGCAAGCAGGATTGTAAGCATGCAGTCTTGTGTCAGTTTGAACGCCTAATGGGTCGTACAAAGATAGCTCTTAAATTACCCTCCTTAAAGTTGACATTTCCAAAAATCCTTCCTTAGCAAATGCTTAACCTTATAAAATAAACATATGTTCGAAATTTATCTTTCTAGACTACGTACATGATACAGTTCTAATATGTTATCACATTTGTCGTGATTTGTGTTCGATGTCGTTGTAATAAGATTCAAATTAATTTAGTTAGACTCACTTCGGCACTTCTGATTTCTTTTAACTAATTTAAATGCTGACTGTATAGGTCCCGTGACGTAAAATACCGCTGATCTTAACAAATTGGTTGTATGAAGGGGGCCACACCCCTCCACTATAGCTCAACGTTCTTTTAACGTGATGAGAACTATACCTTACACAGGCTGTTCTTAGACAGGCATGCTCCATCTTCGGCCACATCATCACTTACCATCAGGTGAGATGGCGGTCAAACGCCTGGATTCTTAAACACTTAGACATCTCAAATTAGATTTTTTTTCTAACCACATATCTCCATTGATAATGAAATTGAAATGTCCATTGCCGGCATAAAATATTTTCTTTACTATCTTCGACAGTCGTATATTGTCGAAGATAAATTTCAGTGACGTTTTAATACAGTTTTTTGGCTAGATCAAATGGTAATTTGAGATGTCACAGCGCGAGAGTCGCCCTCTGACTAGTCTAATTAAAAAAATAAATAAAGAAAGACACGTACCTGTCCTTCCAAAGGCTTCGAGTAATCGTACTCATCTCTGCGAGTCTTGAAGTCTTCCCTCGCGTGCGCTCCCCTCGACTCCTCCCTGGGCAAGGCGCCCTCAACTATCTGAACAGAATTGAGGAGAAGGTTCTGCAGTTCCAGGGTCTCAACCAAGTCTGAGTTCCAGATCATGGATCGGTCCGAGACTTTCACGTCGCTGATCTGTTTGTAGATCTCGTGGATTTGCTTGTGGCCTGCGGGGGGAGGGATGGAATGAAATTGCTGCTTCATATTATAAGGAGTTGGAATACGAAAATCTGCCGACTATTTCACGATTTTGTAATACAGTTTCGACATAGTATTCTTATCTATTTTAACTGGTTTTGTCCATTCAATTTACAGTAAACATTAACTAGCACTGACTCACACAAACATTCGTGGTAGTCGTAGAAAACCATCGATGATTAACAGTCTGATCTAAATATTCCAGTGCTAAAGGTTATCGCAGCTCGCATGTTTCCATTGTTGGTTCTCCTTTTTTACCGCGCACTTGCAAGGTGCTCCCACAATCTTTGCACTACAACTTGGTATTCTTCAAAAGTATGTCTGCAGGCACCTTAAATACTAGACATCGAATCCGCTCCCATTAGCAGATGCACCGGATAACGGTGACCACGTACCATCACGTAGACAGTCTGACTGTTTACCTCTATAAGAAATAAAAAAACATTTTCTCTGTCGCTAGAGGCTCTGCCGGCCTGACCAAGATGCCAATGCCTTCGTAAAGATTCTATTGCGACTGCCAATCGGTTACTCGTCGGCTACGTTCGGCCAGCTTCGCAGCGTTCGCAGTACTATCGTTTACATGACCATTCTAATGTTTATCCCATACATTTTCTTTTCTGTTCTACTGGATATCACGAAATAACTGTTTAACTTGGTGCACATGGGGTTGTTCAAAAGGCATGTATACAGGTATTACAAAGGCCGGCATCGCATCCGCTCCCCTTAGATTGGACGACGGTAGCTGCTTTCCATCAGGTGGACCGCCCGTTCATGTAACTACTGCCAAGTGCCATGTGTCTAGACAAGCTGGACGAAGGTGGCCTATTTCTGTCCAGAGGTCCACGTGACTTCCCTAGCCCAGATAATATAAAATGTAACATTTGCACCTTTTAAGGCTTTGTATACGGATACAGACCTTCCTCCAGCGTGCTCTTCTGCCTAAAGACGGCTGCGTTCTTCTGCATGCACTTCTGCATTCGCAGGCGGAGGTCGGCCGTGGGCAGCGAGCCGCTCGCGTACCGGATCGCGTCTAGGTTCGCCACGCTCGCCTCGCCGGTGTCCTGTTGGGAGGGTATGGGGTTGTACAGCTTTTCGTCACACATATTATCGTTTTTTTTTAAATTGTACGCAGTGACAAATGAGCAGACAGCCCACCAGGGGGTCTAAAAATGCCACATTAGTGTTTCATAATACGATTCATATTAATTTGTCACAAACTTATGTGCAGCGTGGCTGTTGTTGACATTGACATGACAATTAAAAATGGCGTCATTTAGTTACAATATTGTTGGCCACCGGATCAGATAAGTTTGTGGTACTCTAATATGAATTTTAATATGAAACACTAATGTGACCATTTAGAACCCCTGATGATAAGCAGTGACTACAGTCCATAATATCTACGATTCATGCATTTACGTTTATGCAACGTAACTAAACTCTAGAGACTGTTCATAGACAGGCATGCTCCATCATCGGCCGCACCGTCTCTTACTACCTGGCTAGTCTAACTAAAAAAAATATTAAATTCAAGATCAAAATTTGTAAACAAATTTCCACTATATAAAAAAAACCCGGTAGGTTATTTCAAATAGTGTTTTTTAAATTTTTCCACGATTTTCATTTTTATAAATATTCCAATGATTTTAAGTAGTTACGGATATTTTCTATAGTGGCAATGTTTACACATTTCACGTTGAATTTCATCTCCGCTAACACACACGGAAACACTCAAAACCCGACCAACATCCGACCCAAATCCATACTAACATCCTTGAGCGGCGCCTGCGCATCCCCCGGCTTGCTATTCTCGCTGATGGTGTGCGCACACGCGCGACCGAACACCACGATGTCGAGCAAGGAGTTCGCGCCGAGCCGGTTGGCGCCGTGCACCGACGCGCACGACGCCTCGCCAGCGGCTAGCAGGCCGGGCACCACTTTGTCACTGCCGTTGTAGTGGCTTATCACCTGGGGGAGGAGAAAAAAAGCTTTAGAAGTGTTAATATGACTAAAATGCCGCAATAAATCAATAAAATGCCACTGGGAACCCAATAATTGTCCCCGTGTTTTATGTACAGATTCTTTTTTGTGTCAAATGTAGTTGTACTGCTAAATTATCGTGTCGTGGCGTCCTTTGTAATGAATGTTTTCTTTCTTTCTTTCTGAAATATGCTTTGACAAATTAACACACCGCCATCTAGCCCCAAAGTAAGCGAAGCTTGTGCTATGGGTGTTAGATAACTGACAAACTACTTATATACTTCTTTAATTACATATACCCAGACCCGTAACAGAAATTAAAATTCATCATTTCAATTTCTGCTCGGCCGGGAATTGAGTCCGAGACCTCGTGTGCCATACACACCACACAACTGAACCACTCAGATCGTCAGGATTTTAGTCAACAGATGCGGTTGTTACAAAATCTATTGGCAGCTCAAGTCTCATCCCTATCACGTACACCCTCTAGTGGTGTACACGTGAAGATTCGAAAGTTTCTCGCTCGTACGATTTGGATGTGGAATGAATTCCCAGCCACAGTGCTTCCTTTGGACTATGGCATGGTACCACCATCGTTGAAGAGGTATATTAGAGGTATCCTTATAGGCGGGCAACGCATTGGTAGGTCCCCAGGTGTTGCTGATGTCCATAGGCGGCGGTGACCACTTTCCATGAGGCGGCTTGCTTGTCTGTTTGTCTGCCGTATTACATAATAAAAAATCTAATGTGACCCGCGTATTCATTTGACATCTTCTGTCTAAATCATTATCTATCTATTGTCATACACATCTTACCTCCCCGCGGAAGTTCGTAGGCGTGCCGCCCATATTATAATGCACAGTTGGCAGCACCGGGATAGGTTCCTTGGTCACATCCACGCCGGCGAAGATCATGGCCGTCTCCGAGATGCCGGGCAGCCTCTGCTTTAGCTGGTCCGGGGGGAGATGGTGGAGTTGGAGGTGCACGTGGTCTTTCTCTGGGCCACAGCCGCGGCCTGGAAGGGAGAGTGAGATCAGTGGAGGGTTGGAGATGGAGTTTACATGGCATTGGGGCAACTACGGCTTGATACGGAAACAAAGTATAAAAAAGCCAGAGATAATACCGTAACGAAAACTAAAAAAAACAATTGAAAAAACGAAGAATTTATGGAATTTAAATTGCAAAATGATCGTATGACGTCATGCGTTCCTATCGCCTTCTCTGTCTTGTTAGAAATTTAAAACATTCCCAAAAACCATAAAAATACCGTTACGAGGCCCTAAAATATTCAATCAAGGCCCTAAACTATTTAATCAGTCTCCGGGTCACCAGTGGAAGACCTAATCATAAATTGCTTATTTTTTTAAAGGACCCCGCAAAAAGTCTTAGGAAAATGTGGTTTCAGTTAATTTTGATGAAATTTTGATATGTTATAGAGTTAAGTGTCCTGATTAAAAGTCCCTTTGGGTGCAAACACTGTTTCCGAGTTACGACCGGTTTTGTACAATCCATACCTATTATAGTTAAAGTATGTATATATTTATTGTATACATTATTATATATATTTGTTAAAGTACGTACTGATAAGCTTGTGTACACTTCCTATGCCAACATGCTTACTATCGGTTCCTTTCGACTCCAAGGTTTGCTGGTAGAAACCACAACTGTTGAGTTAAGCTCGCCTATGTACTTAAGTTACCTTCTTTTAAATAATTTATTATTTTGTGTACAATAAAGAATAATAATAAGGATTTAATAATCATATATAATGCGGAAGGCTGTTTAATATTTATATTTATACTCAATTTATAATTTATATTATAAAAGTTATTTAAACTGTAAGGTAAATCTGCACCTGTCATATATTATTTTATGTTTAAAATGCAGATGTAATACCTTTCTTGGATTTTCGTCTAAGTATACGAAAATAATCTTGTTTCACATCAAGGTAATTTCTACTCCTTGCACCAAAACACAATAGAAACTTAACAAGTGAAATGACCATGCATTAAAAAGATCAATCTTGTATCGATTACGTTACGCCATTAGTACTTGCACGCTGAGCAACTATGTATTTCCCAAATGTTTGTAACAAAGAATTATGTAGATGCGAGATCCAAGTCTAGTGCTTTAACTTTTTGCGATAGTCAAGGAACAATATAACATTTTATTATTATTTTTTTTTTTTTTATTTCATACTTTATGCACAAAATAGTACAAAGGTGGACTTAAAGCTTCGTAGCTTTATCTACCAGTCTACCCCAAAAACTGGTATAAAAAAAAGAAAAACAAAAAAAAACAAAAAAAAAAAAATTCAGGCGGTGCACAAAAATTTACAACATTACACTTACGTACCTAATAACAAACAATTTTAATTTATCACTATTAAATGCTACATAATCCGACAAAAAACCAATGCTACTGACATAGCGTAATAGACTGTGAGGGCGCCGTAAGTTATACTACGTCATGGAGTACAAGAAAAGGCCATTTTTTATTGATAGTAGACATTTAGGAGACCCACAATTCGTAGGTCTGCCCGTGCACAAGCTGCTGTTAAAACATATGGCGTCACTGAGACGTGAGGGATGTCAAAAGAAAGCCATCATTTTACAGCAGTTGTATCGGTTCAATAGTACGTCGGTATTTTGTTAACGGAGTTTCTCAGTAGCGCCATCTGTTGGACATTGAAATCGTGAAGGCCCTCATTATTTGCACTTTTCAGGAACAGGGCCAGCCCACGTTGCATGACGGGCTTTGCCGCGCGATATATAAGTTTGTCTCTCGATCACTACATACAAAATCAAAGAGCCAGCGAGAGTTTTATCGCTCTCTCGTACGCGACAAAGCCCACCATTCTACAGGTGCAGAGTACATCCCGTCCCCTTTTCACCTTCCATAATCTCGACGGTCATAGCCCGGGACACGACGTCCCTGCTGGCCAAGTCCTTCGCGACCGGCGCGTACCGCTCCATGAACCGCTCGCCCTTCGAGTTGACCAGGAAGCCGCCCTCGCCGCGGCAGCCCTCCGTTATGAGGCAGCCGGCGCCATAGATGCCTGGGCCGGGAAATGTTAGTAAAATTAATAGCCGTGTGATGTCCAGCAGAGCCTTCAAGGCTAGAGTGAATAGGTTGTTCCTAGACAGGCATGCTCCCTCATCGGCCGCATCGTCACTTACCATCAGGTGAGTTGGCGGTCAAATGCCTGGCTAGTCAGAAAAAAATAGTAGTATTTAGCACGAACCCTTACCAGGGCCGCGACCGCGTATCTCAAATTTTGTAACTCTCACATCCATTTTGAGCGCGTTGGATACGCGGTAGAATTTGTGATTTGAGCGAGTGAGATGGCGACAGTAATTGCTTTCGTAATTACGATCAATTTGAGATAGCCGGTCGGGCTCCAGTCACGGGTATCGCACACAGCGTCTAATGACTAAGAGGCGGATTAGCTAGGACCTCCGTAACTAGAAAACTTTTTTGTATTTTAGGGTATTTGTTACATAATTAAATCGTACTCCATTCTAAGTTTAAAATAAGAATTAATATTTTCAATTAAGATAGGTATTTAACGCAGTCAGTTCCTGGGGTGGCTGAGTGTTGCGAGAGGAGGTGAAATATAATATGTTCAATTGCATACAATCAATACTAATTAATATAATACTAACAAATTATTGATCTATGGTCTGAAATAAATATATTTTAATTTAATTTAATACTAAGTTGCAATACTCGTGTCCGCGCTCGCTGCGAACATTCCTGCCCTCCGTCTTACTTCACTACCCCCACCTTACAAGCGCAGCTGTACCCTGAACCCTAAACCCTCACCCGTGGGATGGAACTGCACGAACTCCATATCCTCGTTCTGCAGGCCGGCGCGCGCCGCCATGGCCGTGCCGTCGCCGGTGCACGTGTGAGCTGAGGTACAGCTGAAGTACGAGCGGCCAGTGCCGCCGGTGGCCAGGATCGTGTTCTTGGCTTGGAATCTGGATAGGAGGACCTTTAGATTAGATATCAGGTGGGGCTCTGCGACCCAAGAAGCGATATATTGACGTTGCTGAATCGGATGTGAGAGCCAACGGCCTCCGAAGCGAGGATGCCGAAGACCGGGCGAAGTGGAGGAGAATGCGTAGGAAAGCGGACCCTGGCGGAGGCCGGGACAAACGCTACGACGATGATGATGATCTGGCAGGGCTCTGCGAAGCCAAGTTACCCATAACATCTACATCTCATGCAGTTAACGTTTGGCCAGCTTCGCAGCGTTTGTAGTGCAATCGCTTTGACAAACCTAAATATAATTTAGCGATCGCTTATGTCCCTTTCCTATTGCTTACTCATGTCAAATCCTATACACACATTTTTATTTTTATTCGACTGTCGATAGCGAACATAAAATGTATGGTCCGGCAAGAAAGTCGTGATAAACTTGAGAGCGCCTTTTGACAGCAGAAGTGCCTACTTAGTTTGTCAGAAATTCATTATTACAAAAACAGTAGTTCCTTTTCAAAGTTGAGTTAGTAGTATCTGCTTAACAATAACAATCTCATGCCTGAACTTAACTACAGAAACGGTTCAGTAATTTAAAAGTGTTCAGTAGTTTAAAAAAATTACAAACAAACGAATAACTGCTCTTCATGATTATAAATAAATCGTCGCCTAATATCAGAAACAATCATATTATTTAGTACCATGATGCAATTTTTATCTAAAATTTACCTATAATGTGTCGCTTAATGCGGGAACTCCAAATGAATCACAGAGGTAAACAATTAAATATTAACTTGGGAGCAATATTCCTATCTGCTAACGATAAATTGTAAGTGTGCAACGGTAATTCCTTTTTTATACTCGCATCGTTGGCACTAATATTATAATTACGATTGGACTTTATTCATTCATCACTTTATCCTCAATCGTTTATTGCCCCATAACAGAACAAAGAGAAAACTCATTTCTTATTAATACTCAACATTTATTACGTACAGTACATTAACATTCAGTTCAACCATTTGATGTTTTATTGGACAAATAACAAGATTTTAGGTACATACACAAATAAAATAACAGAAATGGTATCACATGGTGTGCCGACAGAGTAGAACAGCACCAACCCCTTACACTCGAGGGTGTCGTACAAGGCGACTAAAGTTTAGAGGCAAAAGATCTAGAGTCTCCGTCGAGTGGAAAATGGGCAGCAATGTTTTCCATTATTATATTTAGTGAGAGGCCTTAAGTCCTGCAGTGGACTGTAATAGCCTGTGATGATGATGAAACAAATAACATTACACATTAACAGAAATGGTGTCACATGATATGTCTTAGTGCGATAATAGGCTTTACAGCTGGTGGCACCCACGTAGGCTCTTAGACTTAAGGACCTAGACATACAATAGCGTTGCATACCTGTGCAGCGTGCCGTCCTCGAGGTTAAGTGCGATGCAGCCCTTGCAGACGCCGTCCTCCATCAACAGGTCAAGAGCGAAGTATTCGATGAAATACTCGCAGTCGTACCGCAGCGATTGCCCGTAGAGCGTGTGCAGCAGGGAGTGGCCGGTCCTGTAAGCGATGTGATATCGTGAAGGTGACCTCCATCTCTAGTGTCTTGTACCTCCATAGACCAGAAAATAGGCAGCAATGTTTTCTGGTGCTTTTGTTTTACTATTAAGGTGGCAAACAAGCTTACGGCCTGCCTGATGGAAAGCAGTCAGTCGGTATGTCTTCAAGACTGCAATCTTGCAGTCTACTGACGACCTGGGTGGCTCAGTGGTTAACATGCCGGTCTGCCACACAAGAGGTTCCGAATTTTAAAATCTGTTACGGGTCTGGGTGTTGTACGTATGATAAGTATGTATTTAAAGTTTATAATTAGTTTCATCAGTTATCTAGCACCCATAACACAAGCTTTGCTTACTTTGGGGCTAGATGACGCTGTGTGAATTTGTCCGAGCATATTTATTTATTTACTCAATGTGGAAGAGGTTCAAGTACAGCAGTAAACTGTTGATGATCTTAGGACCTCACTATTAGGTACTGTTTACAGATTTTCTTCCTCTTAAATGTTTTTATAGGTAGAGATATTAGTATAATAAGATTATGTATTATCTGTGGAAGAGATAAAAACAATTTTCCTTATTGATGTCTCGTACGACTAAAATATGCACAGAGCTCTTGTAAAATTATGTATCTGTGAAATTATGTAAACAAAAATCAAATGCAGTAGGTACCTAGGTACCTATCCATCTCCCTGCATTAAATCTGCATATTTTTGACTATTTACTAAGTTTTTAGTAACACTCGTAAATCGTCCACAAAAAGGTACATACTTTAATCCCCGGCCAATCTATTTTTCATAGCTTCGCCTCTACGGCTGAATGAAAATATTTGCATAATATATGAAAAGAAAACACGTAGGCATCCACTATTGCCAACAACGTCATAGATGTATGTTTACGTGTAAAAGTATGTTGTGAAAAAAAAACTTCGTTACAAATGTATGAGGAAAAGTCCTTGAAATGTTATTGCGATACACGACGATGCCACTGATAATACGTAACTTTTTTTTTCTTCAGGTATAGTTACGCTAGTGCAGATAACTGTTATAGCTGAACAGTTCATAAGATGACCTTGAACTAAGTTGAACATGTCATGTCATACTCGGTCACTGACATATGTATAGCGTTATGTAAATAAATAGACAGACGCGAATAGCGACTTTGTTGTGTAATAAGGTGCTAAATGCCGTTTTTACTAAACTTAGGAATTCTAGTTCTTTCTTATCTCAATTTGGACGCTGCTGATTGGCGAAAATCTAGTTAAGACGGAACTTTCAAATGTTAATTTTCTAAAATCCTAACAAATTATGGTTTCAATTTTAAAGGATAACTTATATCTGTTCGATGTATGGCTATAGCGATCAATGAAAGCCGTTTTTTATCTAGCCTTTCAGCGGGCGGGCGAACAGCGGTCCGAAACAAGCAGGGGCCCCACTTTTTAAACAGCTCGCATCCACATGAGCGCTCACCTTCTAGTGCTTGCCTTTTCTATCTCTAGCAACTTACAACGAATGTGAAAGAGATAGATAGCACGCGAGCGCTCGCGTATTTGCGAGCGGTTTCAAAAATAGGGCCCCAGGTGAAGTCGTAAACGATTGTTATTCTGAAAGCAATCGAGCGAGTAAGCAGGTACTCGGTGGGCCCCCTGGTGTTGCGGATGTCCATGGCCGGCGGTGATCGCTCACCGTCAGGTGACCTGGCTCGTTTGCTTAGCTCGATTAAACACATGCCAATTTCAAATTTAAATTATTATATCAGTCAATAAACCAACAACACAAAACGTAATTCGACTACTGTATTCGATAGGTACAACTTCGTTCTGAGATAATATGAGGCACAGGTGTATGATGAATGCATTGCAAGTGTTACGTGCAGCTACTGCTATTACCAAGTACCTACTACGTTAGTAAAAATATACTATCTGTAAGTACTACTATGTATATTTATCTTTATTTAAGGGAATTTCTAATAAAACTCCGTGATCATTAGATATACCTAATATAGCGATGAATTTTGAATTATTTATAGTTACCTACTTAAGTCTTTTTTGTCGTACCTACGTGTGTCTGCTAGGTGTCTGTGTGAAGTGAAACAAAATAATAATTGAAAAAAAAATTAAAATAAAAGTGAAAAAAAAAAAATTTTTTTTTTTCTTAAACAACAAAAACAAGCTAAAATATGCGTGCGCGCAGTGCGAAAGCGCATGCCCGTTACGAGTATCTCATCGCGTGACAGGTCATTAACAATTTTTTTCTTAGTGTTTTTTATTATGTAATAATCTACAGACACGGGGGCCTGCTCGTCTTTTTAGTTGATGATATGCTTGTTTGTTTTTGTCTCTTATCATTATCGTAGATATGCAGTTATTTAACTGATATTATAATCTAACTTGACGTATTTAGGGCCAACACGGATGTGTTTGTACTTGTAATCTGCAGTTCAGTAATAGGTACATTTAATAATTGAAAGATCCAGTAGCATTTTCTGAACCAACCTTAACATCCTACTGAAGCAAAACCATAACGTTGCTATACTTAATTAATGCTTTGTGTAGTGTATTCTTAATGGACCTCTATTATTATAAATCAAACACTTTTTTGTTTATACTAGTTCCACTTAATTGTTTTGTTTAACAAAATTTTTAATAAACTAAGACCGGTTTCGAGTAACTCATTCTTAGGCCTACTATACAGAGAAATATGATAGTCAAAAGACTTTACTAAGAAATATTATAGTTTCGTTATCCACACACCAGACCACACGGACGCGCGAGAGCACAACCGGGACTGACACCAAGATGATGATGATCGTTATCCACATACAATCGTGCCCACTGATTGTTTGATATAAGTTTAAGCACCATTGAATAGTTTACGTATTAGAATGCGACCATCAACCGACGGCCGAGTCGTGGCCGGTTACAAGCAGAGCAGAAACTGAAATTATAAATCTTAACATCTTCGTGTGCTTGTTTTTGTATCTGTCCATGGCATCCACGACACCTAAGCCTTAGGACGTGCACTGCTGAACATAGGGCTTTTCCACGCCTTCCACACCTATCGACTTTGCTTCTTGCATCCATGGACTCTCGACCTTTAAGAGGTCGTCCGTCCACCTCTTCATGTCACACCGTTGTCTCGTTATGCCCCCCATCACCTCATTATCATCTGAGCCAGTCCGCTTTCTGACGTTTTCTCCTCTAGTTCGCTCAGCCTTGCCATCGTAAGCCGTTGACTCTCGCATCCGACTCAGCGGTATCAATCCATAGCTTCTTGGGCTTCCGGGGGTCCTATTTCCTGATACTCATCGCTGTCTCATCCTTAACGTCGTGGGGTAAATGGGGAGGGTGTGCTCCGGCCATGGGGCGGCCAACGTGTCACTGTGTGTTTCTTTCCTACTTTCCATTTCTTTTTGAAGATTGAAAGAGATATTTAATATCCTAATCAATAAATAAATTTTTAGTTGAGTTTGAATTATGTCCTAAATAAATACTGACCTGTCAGCGACGGCGCAGCACCTGTGCGCCTGTCCGCCCTTGCCGAACTTGAGGGACTGTCCGCCGAACGCGCGCTGGTATATCTTGCCTTCGGGCGTGCGAGAGAACGGCATCCCGTAGTTGTCGAGCTCCACGACCGCGTGCGGCGCCTCGCGAGTCATGTAGTGGATCGCGTCCTGTTGGAAACGATATTTAGTATAAGGCTTTTTTCACCTATCCAGTACGAAAACAAATGTGGATTCTTCGTACTGAAAAAGACGCATTTATGTTTCACATTACAGTATATGTGTCAAGCCTTTAAATCACTCGCTCAGTAATCTATCTCGCATATTAGAATAACTCACTAAGCTTGTGATACGATTCTAAACTCCTTCGCTAAAGGTAAAATGCTCAAGGTATTTTGATGCGTAAAACTTTGACTTTTCTTATAGCATACTACGTTTTTGAGAATATTTAAGTAATTTACTTGGAAAAGGGACTCAATAATAATCTATTTTACCAGCAATTTCTTCCACACGTACTTCGTTAAAAATAGTAACAACATATTTTCCGATGCGTGCAGTAAAATGGAGTTAAGACGAACGTGCCCATAAACATAAATTCCTATTAACCAATTTGTGATGTGATGTGTTTGTAAATTATGTTACAACACCATAAGTTACATTATGTTATACTGAATGCATGTCAAGCTTACCTAGCTACCTAGTATCTACATAGTTATTCACAAGGCCAGAGCTATTATAGCATAGTAGGTACTAAATTATCTTTGACCAGAGTAAATAGGCAGTTACACTAATGGGATGGTGGACTGGTGGTCATATGCCTAGTCTAGTGAATACAAGTCATATCGTATTTTTTTAAGATATCTACTGTAGAAGTAGATGTGCATTAGGGGTTAAAGAATGAGTTTGCTTTGACATTTGAACAACCCACTGTTGATCACAGTCACCGACTAGATGGTCTGAATTGTCGACTAATTGTGCGGGAAGGTTGGCAGTGGAGGCACTTCGTGCGTTAAAATGTGTTAATCAGTGAATCAGTAAGACAGACCAATACTTAAGTCACGAAGACACGCCTATAGAGACACTCTGTTTGTACTCGTAGATATACAAATCGAGACAAATAAAGTCAGAACTATATACATAAATTCAATCTATTAATATTATTAATGTAAAAGTGACTCTCTTTTCTGTAGGTTACGTTTTTATTCCTAAACCACTAACAGGTTTGGATCAAATTTTACAAGGATTTGCCTGGGAAAGACAACCAAGGGAAATACTTTGGATATTCTCTGAAAATAAACTGTTTTACGCTTATTTCAGTGCAATGCTAGTTAATAAACATAAGTGTTTCTATTTTCGTAAGTTTGTGTGACGTTTTAAATACAGTGAAACAAGACATTTGAGTTATGTTTAAGGTGACTACACCAAACAGGTTTTCGCCACATACCTAGTGCAAGATCATTAGCAAAGGTTATAATGATGTTATTTAGTTCGATAAATTATTTGATTTTAATTAGGTAGAGAGTGGAGAAAAACTCACAAATTGGTGAAATCAATCTATGTATTTACTAAATTATGAATATGCATACGTAAATTATATGTTTGTATGTATTAGGCTCAATTCACGTCGCAGTACGCAGCATTAAATCTAAGTTTTCAGTTCGAAACTCAATATTAGTTTTCTCATATTAGCTGGTTAGCATTGAATAAACTTTTTTTTAATTGAAAAGCTAGTTGGGAAGAATGTACTTACAGTGGCACTATGACATTACTGCCTATAGTGTAGTGAGTGTAGTATTACACTTACCTGGTCTCCCAGCCAGTCAGATCCTTTCACAGTATCATACATATGCCACAGCCAGTTGTCTTCTTCCATGTTACCTGAATAACATTAAAAAGACATATTGTACGATCAAATTTAAAGTAACCTTTTGTAGGGTATATAATTATATTAAAAATTAATTGCTGTGACTAGTCTTGTTAAAACTTAGAAACGCCTGGAACAATTTAAATAATTTACTTTCGTTTTGTTCTCTATAATATTGTTTCGTATTTGTTTTGTTCTATTTACTAAAGTAAAGGGTAGGTAGGGATTGAGTTGGTGTAGAGTAGGTGTAGGATAGGTGTAGGGTAGGGTAGGAGTAGAGTAAGGTCAGTATGGTAGTTGTAGGGTAGGGTAGGAAAACATGTAAAGTTGCGCCGGGCCAACTAGTTATTACCATGTTTGGATCTTTACTCAATAATGCAAAAATTGTGAAATGGATTTGGTCAGCATACAAGTAGTTTATCTCTCTATCTAACTATTTAGTTATTCATTAAATAAATACATGCAAGATAATATGAATGGAAAGATATGACACATTTTTATTGCACTTACACAAATCTTAAGGTAAATAATCAGATTATTTTCAATCATGAATAAATCCTACCAATCCAACATGAATTAGATAAGATATGAAATTGGATTTTTCAAATTACAGGCACTTGGATTTTGTTATTATGCTTATCAGTCAGTGCAGCTTTATAGATTGCTACAGCTGATGATTACGATCAACAGTTTAGCAGAAAGAAAATTCTATACAAGAATTCATAAGCAGATATCACTGAACTCAATCTCTTTGTATAATATGAAAGTTTCTTGAATACCTAAAGCAGCATTGATGCCTCCCTGTGCAGCAACAGTATGAGATCTTGTCGGAAATAGTTTCGTCACAACAGCAGTCTGGAATCCCGCCTGCACTAAGCCAAACGCAGCACGGAGTCCAGCACCACCAGCCCCAATAACCAACGCATCATGTTTGTGGTCAATCACTGTGTATGCTTTGGATGTATTGGTGTTGGCCGAACCATCTTTAAGCGGTCTGGCGCCTCCAACAGAGAGATGTAAGTTTCTGTAGAGGTATGTAGCCTAGAACAACACATAAATAATTTATGAGATTATTAGATTATAGTTTGTTGGTTAGTTTGTTTGTAATGGATAAACTCATAAACTACATAAACAATTTAAAAAAAAATTTCACCTGTTGAAAGCTACTTTATCTAGAAGTAATATAGGCAACTTTATATCCCTATATCCCCACGGGAATAGGGCAGGTCGCTAGTTTATAATAAATTAAGTTCATCTCTAATTATTAGAGGTAAAACAAACCGAAAACTTATTCCGTGAATATATGGATAAATATCTTGGTACTTTCATATACTTATTAGCTAGGCGCATAATATATATTTGTAAATATTAAGGAAATAAGTAGAATCAGTAATTGATGTACGTTGTTGACTAATTACGTTCTACTTCGAATGAAAATATTTACAGCAGGACCCCAAAATGAAAGAGTGTGCCGCGGTATGGCCAATCACATTTTGGTAGACACGATTTGTACCAAAACATTTTGACCATTCGATTACATAACTTGATTGATACAGGTATTATAATAAATTTTACCAATGATGCAGGGCTTCTAGATACAGCAGCCTTCATTATTGCACTCATGATGGAACTCTCTATCCGCACCTGGAGTACAATTATATAATTTATCGAAATAAAATCACATTCACACAACTCGCTGTTACGCTGCGCTGTTGCGCTGCTGCTACAAAAGCAAGCTGTCAATGCCAAAGTCAAATTCACGTACAACGTCACATTGCTTTGCGAGCAAGTGTGACAAGATCCGAATACAATATCCTGCAGAAAATCTATGCACGCTGGGAGAAACATTCAAGATCTTGTCCATCAAATCTCTAATCACTTCAAGTACAACCATGTAGGACACGTAAAGAGGAAATAATTAAATTTTTGGACAGCGAAGTACACGCGCATCAGAATCAGAGCATCATGTACCGAAAAATGTTCAAGGCGTCTTAGGGCGACAAGAAGAAGGTGCCTTCGGGATTCGAGTTTCAAGAATGGCCTCGGGGAAAATGGGTGACCCCAGAAGATTAAAAGATGACGAAGATAATTCCCTGAGACCTGGAAGCATGGAAGAAAAAAAAGGAAAGGAAGGACGAGACACAATACACAGGAGAAGAATTCACACTTAAACACAACTTAAACTTAACTTCACACAAAAAATTATATTGTAACTATTTTAAAACCAAAAAATATGAATGACTTGATTTAATTCACGCTCACATCTACAATACCTACTTAACAACGATTTTACCTAAAACTTATGATCTCATTCGAGGATTTATTGGATTAGTAAAATGGATTATGGGGTTCTTTTTGACACAAACAAAAACAAACAAAATGCCCGCCGCGCCGCAGTCTTAAGACTATACCAGCTAGTCATCATAAAATACTAGTTTTCATTTATTTCACAGGATTCTGGTTATTTGGCCACACCGACGACTAGGCCCATTCGTTTCATGAGTTATCGTTGTTTGTTTTGTTTTTCTATCTTAGAATTTGAAAAATAAGGAGATTCAAAAGCATTTAAAGTATAGATGCAACCTAGGACCCGTAATTAGAATGATCCTAGGATGCAACTCTGGATAAATGCTATGAACCGTGATTAGTGATTACCTAGACGATTATAATAGGACCACGATAAGTCCGAATCGACTGACAGTAGTAGAAATTATAAAATGTGAATATGGCAATATCTGGGGATAACCTGATATATAGTTCATAGTTTGTGATAACCTGTCCTTGTCAGTCTTGTAAACATTCAGATATTTGGCTTGTACTTTTAGTTTGACTAAATTATTAATCATGCTGAAAATTATCACTCTCACTTCCTATTTAATTGTTTTGCCCGTTATTTAATAATATTTTTCATAACTCACGCAAATAAACAATCGTACAAAAATCAAATTGCTTGTTATGACATTTATGAATGACTGACGTTCTATTACCACAAACTATGAACTATATATACAGACGACCGACTTCATACAAAATAATGTGCACAGTAGCTGAGCACGCACACACGTGAGTGTTTGAGTGTGGTTCGTGTTGTCATGTGATGCATCTGTCTCTTTCTGAGGAAAAGAGACAGTTGATTCTAATCCTTACGAAATAAACAATAAAGTCGCTTTTCGTTTAATCATCTGTTGTCGGTTGTTTCTTCACACACAACTACTACAGTTGATTCTAATCCTTACAGAGTAAATAATAAAGTCGCTTTTCGCATTATAGTTGTGCACGGGATGGAGGGAAAGGGACAAAATTCTTTTAATATGAGTAAGTAGAGATGGGGACATCCTAGAGTGATTCTTAATAGACACATATTTTTATTGCAAGTTGGACAGCCCTGTTCTATTACTATTAAAAAACCTGTCATAAGTTGCCATACAGAGATTTTTTATTTTTTAATAAGTAATTTAGCGTGGTCTTATTATACCAAATAAACTCGGATGTATAATAAAAATCGCAGCTGGACATGACATGGCTGTATAGACGAGTTCCCAATGCTCATAGCCCATTCTTTATGTAAAAAAAAATAATTTATAAATAATGTGTTGTGGTTGTGGTGTGATATTTTTTCTAGAAATAATAACGAATTAAATGTTATAAATTTGTTGGGTGTTTGAAATTTATAACATATAATTTATCGGATTCATCGAACAATGGCGGATAATCCGAGCAGCGACAGCGTATCTGAAGCTGAGAGGCTCAGAGGCAGGTTTTGTTGTCTAATTTTAAATATCTAACTAAACAAGTTATTAGTTCTACCTTTTTTTCAAATCCTTAATTTCAGAAGAAGAATTGGCTCATGAATTGGAACATAGCGACTCTAACGAGGAGGATTCACAAGAGATATCTTTAGAAATTGAAGAAAAGCTACTCAAAGATGAACCTGAATGTAAGTTACAAATTATGCTTAGAGATTTTCAAACTACATTGTCCTCAGAACAACCACCATTGGCTCTATGCTATGAGAAATTAACCTTTTAAATGTGGCCGACTGCTGGGACAATCCACAAAGCCAAGGTATTTAGCCACTTGGAAGAACAATATGAATGTCATCAAGTGGAATCCAATGCATTGGGTGGTCTTCATTTACACAATGCCAATATTGGATTGGCCCAGTGACTTGTCCCAGCAATTATGCCCTAAAATGTGGCATCTAAGACAATATTATTCTTATCTTTCCAACCACTGCGGTAGCTATTAATTTAGGGTTTTTATCATCATCAACTGCTAAAATGAGCCCTCAATATTTACTATACATTAGCACTTTTTGAACATCAAGGACATTCACAACTTTTCTATTCTGTACCAAAATAAATATTGTTTATTTCCCAAATTCATTGGAATCTTTCTTTCTCATGGTTTTATTGAGTGGTTAATTTACAATACGTATGTGTAATTTAAAATAAATGACTTGACGAGGCAACACAGATAGCTTTCTGGGCACCATTCCAGGGGACAATAGTGTGGGTGAATTTTTAAACATATTATATTTTAGTATTAGTGTTTATTTTTTATTTATATCTAAATATTTTTTCTGTAACTAAATATATATAAATTTCAATGCCATTAGGTAGATAATTATTAATGTTGATATATGTCCAATGACTTGCATCTATTTATTTACTTATTTATTTATTTATTTAGAAATAATGTTTACATCTAAGATTGATTTATTTGTAATTTATCTTTACAGACACTACTTTGACAAATTATGAAGAGAATGTTCAACCTACCATCACAGAGAGTGAAATTATTGAAACATATTCTGATAGCTCCCAGAATGTGGAAAATGTAGAAACTGTGCATAAAGCTGATGAACTTGGCAATATTTACACAGAGAGTTCTGACAATTTCATGAGCTCTCAGCCAGATGCATTGACCGATATAACAGACCAATATGAACCATATATTAATGATTACAGCTACGAAGTTCCTATTCAAAATGAAACTGCACAACTCCAAAATGTTGAAGTTGATGATGAAAAAATGGATGAACCAAAAGATGCTGGAGTTATACCAAGCATAAATGATTATTCACATAGCGAATCAAATTATGAATCTCATTTACTAACAGAAGAAATGTTAATGAGTGAAAGGGAAAGAGAAAAAAAGAGCAAAAAAGAACTAGAGGAAGAGGAGCGAGAGAAGATGCAGTGAGTTAAATTATCAAGCCATAGCCATTATATTAGCCATGTATATGACCGTGTGGTGCCAGGTGGAGTAGAATAGCAACTCCTTACACTTGTTGCTGTTGTATAAGGCGCATTATGTTTTCGAGTCAAAATAACTAGAGTCTCCGTAGGCTGGAAAATGGGCAGCTGTGTTTTCCATTGTTATATTTATAACACTGCAATCTCAATCCAACCCGCTTGCCAAGTGTAGAGATTATAGCAATAACCATCCCTTTTGTGGGGGAGGCCCAAGTCTCGTAGTGGACTGTCATGGGCTGTGATGATGATTATATTAGACTCAAAATTATGTCCACACTTCATTTGGAATGTGGTTTACCAAGTGATTAAAGGCTTTTCTATCTTTTATTCAAAAGCATCAAGCTCATTTGTTGTTTTCAAAGCAAAAAACTGAACTTGAAAACTAAAACTGAAAATGGTCTTATTCTTATTAGAGAATAAGAAGTGGTATGACCATTGTGGTTTGTTTTATAAGTGTATGCTGCATACCTTGTTGATTTTTCTAAAAATAAATTGCTCATGTATTTTTCAGGGTGCTGGTATCTAATTTTACAGAAGAGCAACTGGACAGATACGAGATGTACAGGCGAGCAGCATTTCCTAAAGCTGCTGTGAAAAGACTAATGCAAACCATTACCGGATGCTCTGTTGGGCAAAACGTTGTTATAGCCATGTCTGGCATTGCTAAGGTCTTTGTAGGGGAAGTTGTAGAAGAAGGTAAATAATCAAATTATTTATTACCCGCCCCGGCTTCGCTTCCGTTTTCTCTATTATAAACCTTTCAGAAGGTTAATACCTTCTAAAAGAAATTCTCTAACTGATCGTGAAACCCACATGAAAATTCGTTCATTAGTTTTTGAGTTTATTGCGAACAGACAGACGAGCCGTGGAACTTTGTTTTATAATATGTAGTAATAATCTATTATTATACTAGCTGATCTGACAGACATTACTGTCCAAACCAACCCAGGAAACACCTTTCCAAAATTCTTAAACTATTACCTACATTATAAAAGTAATTAGTGATGTTCTTAGCAACAAACAGTGTTTCTTTTTTATTATATGAAATTAATGAAATGAGTATCTATGAACCTAACCACTCATAAACACTGTAAATATATGCATGTTCATTTTTTTTCTTCACCACTCACCCATATTGCTAACTACCTACAAAGGACCATTTCCATGTATTATTTAGATTGTCATACAAACAAATAACTAAACATTTTAGCTGACCGCCTAGTCCATCTTGATCATATGGTCAGGTGGTCAACTAATTAGTACATTTGCTAAATTTTTGAGGTTTGTTGCAACACAATAAGTGCTACATCCAATTACTTCATTGTTTCATCAATACATTTTATTTTCAGCTCTCGACGTTCTGGACAAGTCTGGAGAACCAGGTCCGCTGCAGCCCAAACACCTCAGGGAAGCTTTGAGAAAGCTCCGGATGAGAGGTACCATACCATCTAGGAAAGCTCACAGGAGCATGTTTAGGCTTTAGCCATATTATGAAAGTTTTGATTAATTTTTAATAATATTAACTGGATCGGCACGACTTCGTTCGCGTAGTGTTATACTCATACCCTACCCTACCCTTACCCTAGCCCCTACCCTACCTAGACATACCCTACAAAAGTCATCATCATCATCATCCAAACGGTCACTCCCGACTTCTGCCAGGGTCCGCTTTCCGACTCATTTTCCTCCATTTCACCCGGTCTTAGGCATCCTCGCGTCGTAAACCATTGGCTCTCGCATCAGACTCGGTGATGTCAATCCATCGCTTCTTGGGCCTTCCGCGGGACCTCTTTCCTGATACTGGCAATTTCAGGCAAACCAACGCGACCAAACCAGCGAAGGCAAGCCTATCGATCTTATCCGCAATATCTCACGCCAAGGCTGGCACAGATATACTCGTTACGCACTCGATCAAATTGCGTAACTCCACACAATCCACTGCATCATCTTCATTTCGTTAGCGTGGAGTTCGCGGACGTGCTTCGTCAGTGCCGGCCAGGCTTCGTAGCCGTAAAGTATCACAGGTCTAATTATGCTCTTGTACAATTGCTTGATCGGGATGTTAGGGTCACAGGTTACCGCCGTGAGATCCCGCCATATGGCCCAAGCAGCAGAGATTCAGGACTTGTCCTACAAAAGTACTGGTCAAAATTATGAAGCCATTCAAATATACCTACACACAAAATTTCATACAAATCGGTGCAGTCGTTTAGGAGTTAGGTGACAAACACACAAGCGTGTAAGCTTCAATTGTATTTTGTACTTGTATATAAATAATTATGTTGTCTTATTATAATCAGGAATTGATTGCCATTTTAAGTAGAGGTAAAAAGTAAAATGTTGATTTTTTCTACTAAAAATATTTATAATAAAAAGTTTTTCATAATATATTTTTTTATTTATAACTTGGCTTTATCCATTCTAGATAGTTCTGTCAGCCTCATGGGTTCTTACATAGACATGCTACTCGGACGAAAAAATACAGTTTAATAGCATTGCCTGAGAGACACTCAGACAACCAATAATTTACCTGCCCATTGTACTTGTTCGGACTTCCAAATAGCCTTACTCTCAAATCTAAGTTCCGGCCACATTCCAGCAATAATATGTGACAAGTCCTGAACCATATTACAATCGTCACAATAAGGGTGAATAAGGGTTTAATGCCTGGAATGTAGCAAAATAAAAATGCAATTATTATTGAAATGTTAATTTATTACATGATAAATTGTTATTTTATTAAAAATAATATACAACAGTAACTAAGGATTATTCATAGATCAAAAACATTGAAAATAAAATCAGTCTTGTTAAAATGGCCTACTACTTCGTAGACAAGAGACATTTATGGAAATCATTGGAAGGGCGTTAATAGTTGTACAAAATAAAACTGTCATTGCATAATAAAAATAAAAAGTACACAAAATTCCAATAAAAACCACAAAGTAAAGAATTGGCACTTAATATTATTTCAGATTTCGTTCATCGCTACATGAAATTAACCAGCCATCTTCATTTTTCATTTCATTATGTTCACATATCACAGACATCGTAATTTCAAAGTCGAAGGTTCAAAACGTGGCAGTGTCGCAAGGTAACAGAAATAAAAGCTTTCAAACAAAACATAATTGGCATTACTTATAAACTCACATGTTACTAATGAATACAAAGAAAGGCACATATTTAGTTGAAATAGCAATTTGGTAACATTTCATACACTAAGTTGTATTATTATATTAATAATCCTATTATAGACCCTATTATAACCAGTATTACTCTTTGTAATTCGAAGTAAGCTCAATATAATGTTATGGTCCAAGTCAATTAGTGCAAAAAATATGATTACCGTAGATACATCTACTTGAGGTATATTTAAGCTACCGTGGTTAAGCGTTATACATTCCATGATGTATAAAAATTAATAAAAGGATAAACCATGATTGCTAAATTTTTTGCAATATGTTCCCTAAGGCAACCGAGTCAAGTTTTCGTTGGTCACATTTTTTAAATGCAAAATCACCAAAAACTATATTCACATTATTTCTAGATTTGCACTTTCGGTGACCATTTCCTCTCGCTCTCAGACCGCACGCATAATCAATACCGAGGCGGTACATCGTCCCCGTTAAATTCCTTTTCATTTCAACAACCACAAGACACATTCCAATAAGAACTTTCCATACAAAAGCCAGATCAATCACGTCGCCGGCTCGCGGCCTACGCTTGCACTACGTTAAAGACTAGAGGCACCGTGGCCGTTCGGTTTAGACTAGGAGCCGTTTGACGCCGCACTCGATGCAGAACTTGGCGGTGTCGACTGGGAACTTGCTGCCGCACTCGTGGCAGAACCGGGACAGGCGCGGGGGCTCGCGGGAGTCTCGGGCGTCCCGGGAATCTCTTCGGGGTCGGGGCAGGGAGGCTTCTGACCCGCTCGAGCTTAGCTCGGGCCCGCGCCACGGCCCCCCGCCGCCGCCGACGCTGCGGCGTGATGACGCGCGGGACCATACACGCTTCTCTGTAACAGGTAATCAGTGCAATGATTGTAATTTACGCCGGGCAAACGTCTCCAAGCCTACCAAGCGTGGAGATAATGGCAATATCCCCTTTCGTGGGAGTGGGTGAAACAGTCTCTCCGATACCCTGCCTGCGAGGTTTGTGAGGTTTAGAAAAACATCCATCACTAACATCACAGCCCATGCAGATCGCAGTGTTATCAATATAACAACGGAAAACGCTGCTGCCCGTTTTCCAGCCTACGGAGACTCTAGAACTTTTGCTTCGAAAACATTAGTCGCCTTGTACGACACCCACGAGTGTAAGGGGTTGGTGCTATTCTACTCTGCCGGACACCACACGGCCATTAGGAAAACATGGCTACGGTCAAATACGCAACTGTCAATGCGCGTAGGCCTGCGGTAGCGGAGAGGTGAGGAAGGATTCCGGTGACGCATGTGATCGTCAATGAGGGTATCACGATTTCAAATATCTGCAAAGACTGACCAAACCGCCGCTCAAAATACGCTAGCCGAGCTCAAAAAGTACTTACCCATGTAGGTTTCTTATGGACGCGACCACACCGGTCGACGTAAAAGCTATCTCGTACTGACTTTCAAAAAAGTTACGCTTGGGCCGCTTCACAGCCTTTACGCTGCGTCAGCGTGTTTTAAGCTCCGGTGTAGGCGTCAAGAAGGCGACGCATGTCGGCGTATTTTAACCAGCGATGTGGTAATTTCTAAGACTATGTTTCCATCTTGGGAAGTTTACATAAAAATTTTCTTTTCCACCGTACCGCTCCTCCACCTCAGGAACCTGAGTTACACAGGAGCCTGCAGTAACACTAGTTAAACTTACCATTGACACCGTTGACATCCGCATCCTTCTTGGAGACGGAGGTGTCGTGCGCCGGCGGCGGCGGCGGCTCGTGTACCTCCGCCGAGCGCTCCATCGCCAAGAACTCATCACTGGAGTCCCCGCGGCCGCCCGCGCCGCTCGAGTCCGAGCCGGCCGGGATGCGATCCAGCGAAGCCCCGCCGTTCGCCTCCTTCGAGTTGCATACAGACAGTTTCGACGGCGATATCCTGTTCAAACTGGAAATAAGGACCGATCATTGTTTTGGACTGTTTCGTTATGAGTTTGTTTAGCACGAATTAGGCAAGCGTTTGACCGCCATCTTAATGAGGTAAGTTTTTTATGGTATAATAAGACCACGCTAAGTCCGAATAGCTTATTAAAAAAAAAAAAAAGAAATCTGTAGGTATTGCAACTTATGACAAGTTTTTTTAAAAGTAAATGAACGTCATTCATAAAAGTCATAACAAACAATTTGATTTCTGTAGGGTTGTTTATTTTCGTGAGTTATGAAAAATATTATTAAATAATGGGCAAAACAATTAAAAAGGAAGTGAGAATGATAATTTTCAGCATGATTAATAATTTAGTCAAACTAAAAGTACAAGTTCAAGCCAAATATCTGAATATTTACAAGGACTGACAAGGACAGATTATCCCCAGATTATTGCCATATCCACATTGTATAATTTCTACTACTGTCAGTCGATTCGGACTTAGCGTGGTCCTATTATACTCAGTGACAAACGAGCAGACAGCCCACCTGATGGTAAGTGATAACTGTCGCCCATAGCATCTACAATTCCTACATTTAGATTGCAGGTAACAAAAATATAGAACACAGGTACGTGTCACTGTGAGGACTAAGATGAAACAACGCCTCATGCCTGCAATTTTGCTGGCTACCTTATCCTTCAAACCGGAACACAACAATGCAAGTATTGTTGCTTGGCGCCAGAAATAGATAAGGCCGTGGTACTCACCCAGGCGGATTCCTCAGGCTTGACATAGTCATATCACCTGATAAAAGGTAAGTAACAATGCAGCCGAAAATGGTACATGCCTATGTTCCAGTAAAATATATTCACTCACCTGCTGTAAGCTGAATCGGAGCTTTTCCCGTTCGGCGTGTGATGCCCGTTCGCAATGTTCTCGATTTTCTTAGTCTTCCGTTCTGGTTTGACACGCATTTCCCGTTTCGTCGTCCCGTTGTGTGACGCAATATTGTGGTTGCTGCTCTCCTTGTTCGACTGTATATTGTCACCCCTTTCGGCTTCGTAAAATTTGTCGAAATCTTTAAGAGACTGCATAAGATCCTGCTCCAGTTGGTCCACTTTGTGATTGTTCCTCGCACTGTCTGTCTTTTGCGAGGTCTTCTTTTGAATGGAATCGAAGAGGGAATTGGATCGTTTGACGGAGGACGGGAGAAGGTTATCGCTGATAATATTGTTACTGCTAAAATTGAGAGACATGGATTTGTTAATTGGATTTAACTCATTAACACTACTAGAGGTATTATAAACTACTTTCGGGGAAGAACTAATGCTAGTATTGATACTGTTAAGTTCAGAATGTTTGTTACTATCGATGAATTCTGATTGTTTAAGTATGCGAGTAGTAGAGCTGCAAACGCGTTGGTTTTCTGATTTTTGTTTAACTTCATCATCAAAAGAAGTCATAAACTCTTCTAGATCAAAGTCTCCGCACAGAGAATCATCGTCTCTTACGGAAGTCTTTGAAGCTATGCTCTGTTCCAACGACGACATTATTCTATCGTATTGAACGCTCAGGTCGTCTATAATGGGAGTTGTTATTTTGCCATTAATGTTATTATTTTCTAATTTATCAAGTTTATGTACTGTTTCCTTTAATCCATTGCTGGTTACATTATTGTTCTGCACATTGGCACTAAATGAATCGAATTTAGATGGTAAAATCTCTTTATGTTGTGTCAGTAGCGATTCCATACTACTAACTATGTCAGGATTGTTTAAAATTGTGTTTACGTTTATTGGCAAGTTATCGTTTTCGTTTATAAGTCTGGGATCTATGTAATTGCTGTCGGTCATTGATGAATTGTCGTCTATAAGGATACTATCGAGATTTACGAAATCTTTTTTATTATCGATATCTTTTTTATTCTGCTCTGTTTTTATTTTATCCAGTTTTACTGGTTGTTTTATAGTCGTTCGTTGGAAACTGTGACTCATGGACGTAGATATTTTTGGGATTTTGTCTCTTGGCTTTGGAGTGCTGTACGCCGACGCGGTATAGCTCGAGAAAGAGCGATTTAAGTTGTTGTTGCGATTAAAATAATTTCTCTCTGTTGTACTTATGTTTTCTTTACTAGACTTAGTAAAGGTTGAGTTCAATTTTTGACTAGATTTTTTTTCGTTTCTGTTAACTCTGAAAGAGCTACACCTACCTCCAAAACTGCTGTTTTGATTTTCATTGCTAGCACTACCGAATGATTTCATTCGCTGCAACGTTGGTGTTTTCTGATAAGTTTTGTTTAGAGAGTCTTTCATTAGTTTTGTGTTATCTGTACGAAGATAAGACAAGGAAGATTTTTCTTTGGCTGGACGGAGGATAGGAAGGGTTCTACTAGGATCCTTGTAGGAATCCTGAACTTTTTTGGGAATGTTTGTGTCTGAAGACAGGAGTTCTTTCATTTGCCTAGCAGCCGAAGCGAAAGGATCATAGTTGTCATCAAGCCTGTGGAAATGAGATAAAAAAAGCCTGAAATAATTTATAAAGACCTTACAAGAATTCTTATAATATATCTAAATGTCTAATAAAGTAAAACCTGTGAAAGAGTAATTAATGTTAGTCAAGGATAAAATAGATGGTCTAACCATTTATTTTCGATTCGCGGTAACTTTAGTGGTGGTGCTTCAGTTGATATGGATTGATCATCACTATCGTCTTGCTTTGTGTCATTCACTATGAAAGTTTGGTTATCTTTGTTGTCTCTGTTTTGTTGGGCTAGCATTTTATACTTTTTGTTGGGTTTGTAAATTTTCTGAATTCTCTTTTTGGTACACGACATTTTACGCTCTGGCTTATTGTTGTCATTTATCGAAGGTAGTTTGAATTCGGGCGTCATTTCTTCTAGGCAGTTTACTTGAATTGTTTGATTTTGTTCATAAAATTTCAACTCATAAACCGTTATGTGCTCCATATCAGAAACTTTTCTATTCATTTCACTGTCTTGCAAGTCGTCAAAGTTTTTGATATCATTGACTCTGTCTCCAGCTCCATCAAGTAATTGCTTTAAATCATTCTTTAGCTCCGCCAAAGTGTCAGAGAATTCAATTTTGGGTGGTTCGGGAGCATCTTTCACGGTTTCCGATAGTTTTTTGTCTATAGCTTCAATCGAGTCTGTTCTTGGTGTATGAATGTTGTCAAGATATTCATCCATATCCTCAACATTTTCTTCTTTGAAACTATGAGAGCTTATCATTTTGTCAGTAATACTCATAAATTCTTCTAAATCAGCTGGATTTTCGGTAAATTTTGTGTACGTGTCGCCACTGCCATGTCGACTCATTATATCATTATTATCTTGAACGTGTTCTTCACTATATTTGGTTTGTACGGAATCGTCATAATCGCTATTGTTAGGTTCATAAGTGTACTCAACGTCTTCGTGTGTTAAATCATGAATGTCATCTACATTTTCAATCAATGTTTCCTGTTTGCAACTCGGGGCTTCGTACGTAACATTATTACAAGGTTTTTCTACCTTCTTATTATCATTTCCAACGCTGCTTTTGGTCATTGTAATGGCCAGAGCCATTTCGCTACTACTTTTATTTTCGTAGGTGCTTCTTGATGAATTAACTTGTTCAGATACACAGTTTTCAGATTGACTATTAACAAGGGACGTATCGTTAGAATGAGCCATTGACAAAATATCTTCATTCGAATTTAATTCCACTATTTGGATATCACAAGAGCTGAGAACATTTACGTTCTTATACAACAACTCCACTTTAGGTTCAGTTGTACCGCTTTCAATAGATTTGTCAACTTTCTCATTTTTGTTAGCTTTCTTTTTCTTCTTTATTGAAGCTTTTTGTTCGGAATCTGGATCGTGTATGACGCACGGGACACATAACAATTCTGTGTTTATACCCACTGTATTTATACCAACAGACTGACAATTTCTAGCTGAATTTAAACCATCGTCTAGACTATCCAAACTCATAGTACTTTCCTTTACAATTTTAACTTCTTTCTTAACATTTCTTTTGTATCTCTTTTCTTTTTTAGGTTCCGTGGGTTTTTTGCTATTAGCACTTTGTTCAACCTGCTTACGGACTTGTTGAGGTCTTTCTTTACCGAGTCCAGGTCTGGGTGATTCAAATTTAGTTTTCTTTTCTGTAGTCGCTACGTTACCAGCTCTTTCTTTGCTAGGTCCAGGTTTAGGGGATTCTAATTTATCTTTCTTTTCTGTAGGTGCTTCATTTTTATCGCTTTCGGCGACTATATTGTCATCATTGTCGTTAACTAAATCATCAACTGGAATTTCGGCTGGTTGATCATCATCGATTTTATTTTTTTGTAGCGCTTTTTTCTTTGGCACTGGTATTTGACTTCTTTCAGAGTTGTTTGTTCTTGCTTTAATTTTATTAGCTTTGTCTTTGATTAGTTTTTTATTTCTCTCTTCATATTTCTGAGATATCTCCTCCAGTTTTTTAAGTTGAATTTCTTTTTTTGTATTCAATTTTTTGCGCGATTTATTTTCCACTTTATCTGTATCCGCTTGTTGTTTATTTGGCTCAGGTTTGTTTATTTTATTCGAAGATGGTCGGGATTCTTGGGAATGTCTAGGGAAGGGGAAAGGAAGGAATATTTAGTAACGGGAAATTTAAACTCAACAAACAAGGAGACAGGAACGTCAAGCAAGTTCAATATTGAGCCCAAAATAAAGTGAAAAAAAAAAACGGCTGAATCCTTCCTTTCCCCTTATTTGCTAAGTCGGATAGGACTAGGACATGACATGTTTAAACTGCCACATATGACATTTTCGAGTTGAGATTTATTACAGAAGGAAAACACTGGGGTAATCTATCGAGAAAGTAAACAAACTTAAATCACATCGCATATTTAGCGTGTGTATAGTTGTATAATACTATTACTACCAATGAGTGTCAATATTTTAATTTTTGCAATGTATTCATGTTCGTATTTTTGTATACGCACGCATCGATTACATTAGCTTTCTCGAAAGATTAGGGGTATGGATGTGGCAACCAGGCTATTTTTTACTCGGAGATAAAATTCAAGATAAAAGTGTAAACAAATTGACACTATAAAAACAAAAAAGCACTATTTTCAATAATCCTCTCCTTAGGTTTATTTTTTTATAGTGGCGATTTGATGAATTCCATCCTCGAGTTTAGTTAACAGAGCTATTGGCTATCTCAATGGACAACTGAATTTGACATATTATAATCTTACATTTAATTTTGTAGACGGTATAGCAAGTGGCCAACGTAGATGACATAGTGTAGAAATATTTATTGTCAAATTCAGCTGCCAACTTTTTTTATCCTACTCAGTGACAAGCTAGCAGAAAGGCCACAGGTAAGTGGTAACTGTCGCCCATAACATCTACAAATCTTACATTTAGGTCGCAGGTAAAAAAAAAATGCAAAACCGCAGGTTGTTTCCGAGTTAGACAATAGCCCCGCCAGAATGCCACTACTTCTGGCGCTACCACTACTGCGACTTTTGGTAGTAAGACCTACCTGGAGCTGCTAAGGTCCCTGGCCAGCCGCGCCTGCCGGGCCTTCACATTAGCGTCGCCGGAGGAGTTCTGCAATTGCCGCGTCGCGTGCCGGATCACCGGCACGTGCGGGGAGGCCTCTTCGTGCCAGTCGTTGCTTGACATCGATTCTGGAGTGGAGATGGGGATTTTTTGTTGTAGAAAGGAGTTTTGGGACGTTTTCTATCAGTAAATGTTATGAGTGTCTAAGAAGCTGGTGGTCATTGGAGAATGTCTATAATTCTCTATTTTCTTTTTAAGTTTATGAGCGGGAATAAAAAGTATTTATCAATATTTTTGAGATTAATAGCTAAAGTTTTTCAAATAATTTGACTTCGTTATCAACTGCGATGATATTCTCAACTTTTAAGAAGTATTTTACCCCAACCCCTATGATTTCCAAAAAAATATTTTGACAGAACATGCACGTGATGATGATGGTGATTGATTTTCTTAAATATTGTTTTAACACAGGCATGCTTTATCTGCGGCTGCATCGTTGCTTTTATCAGGCAAGAAGGCGGTCAAATAAAAAAGGTGAAGATGTGTATGTGTGCCGCCCACCTGACAGCCGTGTGCGCCCGTGGCGGTGGTCGCCGGCGTCGCGGCCGGGCGGCGGCGAGCCGCGCGACTCCACCGACGCCGACCGACTGTTCGACGACTTGTCGCGGCTCTGGGAAGACCTGTCGATGGCACAATCGTTAGATTATTATTATTTATTTATTTTACTTCATGGTTGCAATGTTGTCCCAAAGACAATCAGCCGATTGTTATGCAGGTATCTCTGACTTAAAGGGCAACCGTCCAGTGACATGTTTCCTAGTGAAGACATGTGAAGTGAATTAGTGCGGTGGAATTTATGCCCTTGACGCCTCAAGAAAACTTTTATACGAGAGGCAAATGAGCTAGCGGATCACCTGATTATACCTAAGCGACCACCGCCGGCCATGGACGTAGGTCATCATCGCAGCCTATAACAGTCGACTGCAGGGCTTAGGGCCTCCACAAAAGTAAGAAATATTTCCGTAATCTCCACGCTTGGCCGGCGGGTTGGTGATCGCAATGTTGTAAATATAACAATGGAAAACGCTGCTGTCCATTTTCCAGCCTACGGAGAAGATTTTTTTTGCCTCAAAAACATTAGTCGCTTTAACGACACCCACGAGCGGAAGGGGTTGGTGCTATTCCAGTCTGCCGTACACCACACGGATAATAGTTGTAGTATAGGGCTATAAACTGCGTGCGAGCATCGAGAAAGGATCAGCCGAATTATCCAACTGTATTTCATTGACGTTGTGCTAGTTGTAGTGTAGTGTGCTAGGGCAGTAAAGTTCTCGAGTGACGATCAACCGAAAGACGCAGCATGGGTAGACCTCCCCACAAGGTGGACCGACGACCTGTCAAGGATCGCAGGTGCCAGCTGGATGCGGAAGGCACATGACCGGCCTTTGTGGAGATCTCTGGGGGAGGTTTCGAGAACGGATCAGCCGAACTAACTTCCATTGCCGCCGTGCCAGCGCGTACGTACCTGCGGCCCCGCACCGGCGGCGCCTTGTACTGCGTGCGCGCGTTGAGCCGCTGCTTGGCGTCGGCGATGTGCGGCCAGCCGTAACCGACTGCATTCCATTGCTGTGCCACTGTCAACCACGTACCTGCGTCCGCGCACCGGCGGCGCCTTGTACTGCGTGCGCGCGTTGAGCCGCTGCTTGGCGTCGGCGATGTGCGGCCAGCCGTAACCGACTGCATTCCATTGCTGTGCCACTGTCAACCACGTACCTGCGTCCGCGCACCGGCGGCGCCTTGTACTGCGTGCGCGCGTTGAGCCGCTGCTTGGCGTCGGCGATGTGCGGCGGCGGCGCGCCCCCGGCCGCGGGCAGGATGCGCGCCTTGTCCGCGCACCACTCCACGTGCCGCTCGAACGCCCGCATGCCGAACGTGCGCTGGCAGTGCGGGCAGCGGGAGAGCTCGGGCGCCGGCTGGGGGGACAGAACATCACACCGTTGGTACAGGCTATATACTAGTAACAGACGCTTGACACACGACCTTATTGCTGCAGTCTTGCACTACCTTCCTCGGGCTCATAGAATACGGTCGCGTTTTGTCTGGGCTCGTGTGTAATAATATCTATTTTTCATCAACCAAACGGCACATGGTCGCCTACAATGTCTTTATGTAGCAAGTGCAATTAATGGTGTGACGGATTTTGTCAACTGCGGCCAGTGCCGCAGCATTTTGCACTATGGATTTATTTTATTTAGAAGACCAACAGCTATCCAACAACATAATATTAACAATCTTACGAAACAGAAAGCCAATTACAGGTCTTCGCTGATAGACTTTGGAATACAAATAAGAACATCTGTTGAAACACTTATACCGAAAATAAATTGGACATTAAAACTAATACAGTACTATGTACAGTATTACCACAACTAGTACAATACTACTAGTATGGATGTGCCGGGATATCGGAGTCAAGCTACCGCAAGATGGGAGTTGATAAAAAAGCGGCTTGGCGCTGCATCTCATGCCGAACACCAGCAGCAGTAGAGAGAAAAATCAATATTTCTTACGCTGTATAACTTCTGTAAGCTCGATAATAATATAGAAATTGTATCAGAATTATGGAACTATAAGTCTGTTAATATGTTTTGTTTATGTGTAATACTTGTATAAGACTGTTTGTTTTAATCAATTAAAAAAAAGATAAGTCTTTCAACTAGGAACAGACGTTCCGATTCGGCTGGAGCCGACCAACTGTCAGTTGCAGTCGATACAAATCCTAAGTAATACTAATCACCGGCTGGGAGGACGTGACAACATTGGTGGAAAGCTAAAGTTCGTGCGAGGGATTGCGTTGCGGCAAGATAAAGTCGCCTGTAGTGCCTGGCGTCTGCGGGTAGGTATTTAATACGCGCTTTACCCGTGCACGTTGCACCACTCCATGTGCGCTGGCAGTGCGGGCAGCGCGTAAGCTCGGGCGCCGGCTGAATGACACACCACACTGTTGGTATCGAAGGCTTTAGTACATGACGAGGCAAGCTAAATTGGCCTATAGGTGTAGGTAGCAGGGTCGAAGAGTATTTAATTATTGGCGTCTGAGTATGATGCACGCCTGGGTACAATGGAGAGTGTTCTGAGGAACTTTTCGATCTGGTGCCCACAGCAGAATTCCGCCATAGCACTACCCGCCGCGGACTGAGTAATTATACCCACTTCGTAGACCGTCTGTTGGTGTCCACGCGAAGTTTCAGAAGAACTCGGATGTGGAATGAGCTCCAAGCCACAGTATTTCCATTGGCTATGACATGGGATCGTTCAAGAGGTATATTAGAGGTCTCTCCAGAGGCGCGGCGGTGACCACTTTCCATCAGGTGGACCGTTTGCTTGTTTGTCTGCTGAATAACCAGCTGGGTAACGACATCATTGGTGGTAAGTGTGTGGGTAGTAGGGTCAAAGTCTGTAAGCGACTGGCGTCTGAGGGTAGGTATTTAGGATGCGCTTTATCCGTGCACTGTGCACCACTCCACATGTCACCCGAACGTGCGCTGGCAGCGCTGGTAGCGAGAGAGCTCGGGTGCTGGCTGGGTAACACACGACAACGTTCGTATCTAGTGAACGGCGAGGGCTTTAATATTTCATACGGTAAGTTAAAGTCGCTCGTAATGTGGATGTTGTGTTGAAACGCAACAATGAGTCTGACTTTGCTACTCGCCATAACGTAGCGTCAAGCTACGAAAATCTACTAGCAGTTAGCTAAATGAAGGTCCTGAGATGTGAGTAATGTTTTCAAAATATTATAAGTAGTGATTGCGACAGCGAATGGCTCTATTTTCATAATAGAGCCATTCGCTGTACCTCTTTATTTTGACAGCAGATCAGACCTTTCTAGTCTTCATTTCATACCTAATATTTTTAATAGTAACTTCTCTATAACGTAATTATACCAGAGAATACTAGATACAGATAGTAAAAATGACTTCTATTTGAAACTCAAACTTCTTTAAATACTTATCAAAACGACCTCATAAAATGTTTCTCTAAAAAGAACCAGGAAGGCGCTTTCGCAAAACGAAACCTTGTGGGTGGTTTAAAAATACCTTGAATTGTCACACCGCAGACCAATCGCGTCATTGAATATGCATAGTTTAGGTGTATTACAGGATTTTGATTTACGTCGCTTAGTCTAACGAACACTAATTATCATCACAAGTGAAGCAGTTACAATAGGCGGCTTGTGTAAATGATCCACTATTTACATATGCGAGTAGAAACTGTTACATTCCTCGCGACCAACGGAGATTTGTAACCAGTATTGTTCAAATATTCCTATTTGTATTCAGAAAGAAGACATCTGTCTGTACGTGTTTTCTGTTTTAGTAATGTTGTAATGAGGGAGATGGAAGTCGGCTGTGTGTATGTCAGGAGACAATTTATACAAATGAACTCCTTCACTGAGGTTGTCGAGGCTACCATCACGGTTTTCTGCCGTCTATACCCCCACCATGACCCTAGCAAAAAAGTTTGCAGACTTGATGACAAGCGGTAACTGTCGCCAACGACATTTACGGTTCAGCTTTCAGAAAAGTTATCAACACCTCAGTCATAGGATGTCACGCCCCTACGACTCCTACATATTGTGGAATTGAGAAAAAGAGAATTAAAAAAGAACATACTATAATCCCTTTTCCGGTGGTAGTCTTCGTGGTGCACTTCGGTTTTGGCGCCACCTTGGCAGTGTTCGGCGGACTCTTCTCCAAGAAGGGACTGTTCTCTGGCAAGCCAAAGTTCTTCGGCAAATATTGTTCCAAATCCGTTCCTGAAATTTGATAAAGTACAAAGATTAATAACAAGTACATAATATTCGTGTAATGCCATTGTAAGTCAAGAAAAAAAGATAGTTCTAATTCTAAGTATCTGAAAATTGTTCAGATAAGATAGATATTAATGTAAGTAGTTAGATAGTAAAGTGTTTGTGTTGTCACTTTCTTGTGTAGCGAATCTTTGATGCCTGCGAATTACGGGCTTTGTCCCACCGCCGGAACTCCTGTCTAGCCAGGATCTACAGCGGCAAACACACACAGGTAGTGAGTTTTGACACTCAGGCGCGCTCGAGGAGAAGCTAATACTGTCTTGGCACCCGCAACAACCCGAACCCGGAGTAGGATCGTGTTACCGAATTCCTCCCTTAAAAAGCGGAGACAGCGTAAAACAAAAAAGGCTAAGTCAATGCCAGAAATCAGAGGAACGCACCACGGAGAGATACTAGATAATTAAGTTATGCCTAACATTATGCCAATTAAAATTATTGACGTGACAAAGTATTTAGATATATTTCATCTTACTCTAACTACACCATACATTATCTGAACAACTAAAAACAGCATATAAACAAGCGCTTCCTACAATTGACAAGGAAGAATTAATTGCAAATGTGCATCTTCATACCGTGATTTGCGTACTGTAATATAGCTATTATTATGTAAGCTCCAAGATTTATTTTCGGCCGACGATGAATGAACCAAATGTCAGCAGGAAGAATTCCGCATAGGAATCGGGGCAACTGTAATGACTAATACTCTAGAATGGAATCGAGTGTTAAGTGATACTATAATTGCATTTTATTACATTAGGAAGGAAGGATTTAGTACTTTTCAAATATATCAGCTGTGGTATAGGTACCTAAAGTTATAGGATTTCCGACTGAAATATAATTGAGTGGATAGATACGGATATCATAGCGATAAAGTAGTTGCAAGTAAAAATATATAGTGTTTTGAACATACTACTCAGTGACAACCGAGCAGACAGCCCACCTGATGGTAAGCGGTAACTGTCACCCATCCACGATTCATTCACTTACGCAGGTTTCATGAAACAAAAATACCGAACCGCAGGTGTGCTGTCACTGTGCTGTGCTGGACAAAGATGAAATGCGTCATCTGTCATTGCGCAATATACTGATTAATTTGTGAGTACCTAATTAGCATAATTTAGTTATAATTCATCATTCATGGCCTATCTAAAACAAGGCACACAATGCATTTCCATTGCTACTAAGTTTAGAAAATAAGCGGTGGGGCAATCAAGTTTACGTGGGAGTGCATTGCAAAATGAAAACAGTCATAACGAATACGCAATGTAATATGACTAACAATACGCTTAGGACAAACGCTTTGACAGTATCTAGTGTGTGTGTTTGTAACAAGTTTGTGTCGTTACTTTGCTTAGATTAATACATAAGTACATAGCGTTTAGTTGGAGTTAAGTTTAATTAGCAGATGGTTAATAAGGATGTTTCACGTTCCACATACAGTTTCATATCAAAGTAAGCTGTTCATTGCAACTTTTGAACATACAGTCTCAAGTCAGATAATTGGAGAAAGCCTTTCACCTTGTACAAATGAAATCTCCAAATATAGGCGGCCGTTAATTCGTAAGCAAACGAAACAATGATGAGGCGTTTTTAACATTTTAGCTCTAATGAAACATATGCACATGTGAACAGGGAGAGCAGGTGTTAGTAAACCATACACACAAGGTAAGATCAACGTATGCCATGAATATGCAATGGGCTTGCCCACTCACCGACATTGGCACCGTTCGCAGCGACCAGCCCTTTTTACCCACAAAAACAAAGTATAAAAATCATCAATATAAAAACATAACATGCCAAAATATTCCACAAAATTCACGTAAACATAAAATATTGGAAGGAATAATTAAATTATTTATGTAATTATATAAAATATGAATAAAATTGTCAAACGAAAATATTTTGAATAAGTACATGCTAATAAAAGTACATAGTACTACATAATAAAGTATTGCATAAAATCTGTTTCAAATTAGTACCCAACCACCTCAGATTAAATAGCTACCACCACCATGATCATATGTTGTTACATACAACCCACATAAAAAGTGCGAATACGATCTAAAACCTATTTAAATTAAATAATCACCTTCTCGTCTCTGCCTGGAGGAGTCGAAAGTTTTCCGCTTCTTTGCCGCCATCTTTTCGCAGATCTTGACATGTTTGGCCAGCGACTGGTAGACGAAGGTGCGTCCGCAGACTGCGCAGGGGGTTAAAGGTATGGGCCCCGATGGGTTGGGGGGCACGGGGGCCACCGGGTGCATGGGCACCGGGGGCGAAGGCGGGGGGCCGGCACGGGAGGGCGGCGGCGTCCGCGCCACCGGCCTGCCCGCCTCCGCCGCATCGGGCGACGGCGATCGAGACGGCTTACACGGTTCCTGGCGTTCCTGTTGGTGGTGCCGCTTGCCTGCAAGAGAGGAAGAGAGCTCGTCATTGTCCAGGAGACACTGAACCGTCCGGAGAAGTTGAACCTACGGCAAAAGCGGAGGAGTCTCAACACTTGGCACTCGAAGGGTTGAGATACCCGCGTAGAAAATGTATACCTAACAATAAAGGGTTAAAGATACATTAAGTCCTAAATTATAAATTGCAGTTTTGTTATTGGCACTACAACTTGATTATGTATATAGTGTAAATAGAATTAGATTGCTGTTAAACTGTGAAATAAATAAATAAATAAATACCCGCGTAGAAATATAAGATAATATGAGAAGTTTATACCTAACAATACTGCAGCCTATTTTCCAAACTAGACAGTCCGTGATATATGTACGTGATAGTCTGGATGAGATGAGATGAAAGGATACAAAGGATTCACTCAAAACTATAGGTATAATTTTATTTTGACTCTACTATGCTATCGTGTGCTAATAATGGCAAAGTCACAATTGATAACACTCTGTTATTGAAATGGCACCGTGAGTCATTTTTCACACCGTTATAGCAGTCTGATATTGCTCGAAACGTTTTAAAATAGCACACAAAGTATGGAAAAACGTAGGATTGGCGTGAACCGCCGGCAAGGGCAAGTGGTCGGCAAACATGACGCGAGCAGTTACAACCTCCATATTGATTAGGTACATTATGACCTAGGTCACGCAATCCGCGGCGGCAACGCTGATACTCTTTTTGTGCCTTTGGAACTTAAAGTTTGGATCACTTTGTTAGGCTAATATAAAATACCGAAATAAATTCTTGTAAGTAATAGATGCTAATGTGGTCTCTGTTTACGGGAAAAGGCAAAGGGAATGTAGGTATGTATGTGTTGGCGGCAACACTGATACTCTTTTATTGTGTCTTTAGAACTTAAAAGTTTGAATCATTTTGCTAGGCTAATAAAACACAGAAAGAAGTTCTTGTAAGTTATAAATGCTAATGTGGTATCTGCCTAAGGGAAAAAGGCAAAGGAAATGTAGGTAGGTATGTATGTGTTTTTAAAGTATTCAAGTACAAGTCATCGAGACCCGACCACGACAAACGAATTGTCCACAAAGATACCTTGAAAAGATAAACTTTCCATGATACCTACGATCCTAGCCAGACATTTATTTTTTAGCCTCGATGTTTGTGTACGTAATACTTGAGGTTCAGAGAGTCCATGGCGCCACAGGAAATCGAAGTGGATACTTGTAGAGCATAGGGTGTGGGTCGGTGCCTTTTTATTTTCAAATTAACGATAAGGTACAATATTTATAAGTACCTATCTATTTATAAACAAAATGCACTGATAACTGCAATGCTATATATCAAGTTATGCTAACAAAAATAAGATAAAACAGTCGAGCAGTCAACTATCAGGATACGCTATGAAAGCGTGTGGGCGGACTGCGAGACAAGGGGAACAAAGTGTTACATACACAAGGGGAGCAAAGTGTACGTAATTGTGCTAAAAACAGGAAGATATATTTCACACTAACTTGCAGTTGTTAAATTGAGGCTCAAATTTTCCGAAGGTTTCCATAATTAACAACACATTGAAACGAAGTATTCTCCTCACAGAACATCAAAACACAGCGATCAAACGTCGAGTCAGATTGACGCACAATTAGAAACAGCGATACGAACCTAAACGATCCCTAAACGGTAGCAACATAATTAAAGTACAAGGCTAAATAAAGACACTGGTGTTCCGATGTTCCAAAAGCTGGTGCTCCATCGTAGCGTAGTGCTAATTAATTCTAAGTGAGCGCTGACTGGCTGCTTCCTTTTCATAATCGCATTCATGAGCTCGCACAGTCGGCCACATGCGTTGTGGACACAGCCGGGGGCCGAGAGTTATGTAACGGCGCATAATTACAGGCAAAACCTGTATGACGACCTTGAATACATCGATGTGTGAGATACCCATTAAAATATAAGCAAGCAGACTTAATGAAATGGATGTATAATGAGTTTGGGGTTTAAAGGTCACATTAGTTGATAGGTGGTTGAATTTTTTCGATGCAAAAGACCACCGCAGATGTTGGTCGCAAAATCGCAAGTTACAATGTAGAGTTGAACCTACTAATATTTTTATTAAGTTCATTATTATTTGGCCATTTGGTGTCCGGTAATATAAGATAAGCGTCAGCCCCTTTCTACTTATATATGTAGCACATAATAGATAATACATAGTCGCTTATACGAGTATATGTTGGGAAAAACTTGAGGCCAAACGAAATAAGAGGTCGGTTCCTCATAGACTAGGATAGTTTCCATGATCGTTTTCAATTTTCCTGTGACCTCCTAGTCTACTATTATACGGTTGAAGTCCTCCGTAAAATGGGCTGTATAGCGTTATCTGTGGTGGTTATGATTCAATACCATGTGTGGTGGTTAGATTTAGGATTGGACTTGGAACTCGCTGTCTCGTTGTCAAGTGAAGGATGGTCATGTACAACAGTGGTCTTAACATAACTTCCCCAGATCGAAATGGGCGCTCGATAATTTAAGGAAGCAAGACGATGTTGCTTCTCTATCAACTGTTAATAACTTAACATAAATATTTGGTCTGCGCGTAGGATATAAAATAACCATCCAGGATATTAGTGGTCGCGATACAGTGTTGCTGTGAACCTAAAATAATTATGGATTCAGTCGATAAGGCCGGAATCGGGTGGCTGAACTCCACCGCGGCTGCGCGGACGCAGCGATCGGGGGCGCTCGAGTGGCGCGCGCACGTCTCGACTACTAATTGACTTTACTCTGAGCATCGGGGGTAAATGCTGTTTAAAATAAGACACCTTTATCAGCTCGCGTTACCAGTCTACTTAAGAGTTTTTTGGTAAAAGCACTTTTGAAAGGACCAAATTGGATTCGTTTCTCCACTACCTACTGTTCTAGTAATCTCAATTGTGTATCGGAGAAAACGTATGACGCGACTAATTAACTACTAGATCGGTTGTTCACGTCATAACTCTCGTAGATTGAAGCGATTACAGTCATTCGTCTAACAGGTTTAGGTAATGGCAGATGTACCTAATTACGTATGTATGCTTTTATTTACATCTCAGTGGACAACTGAATTTGACATTGCTACACTACTCTAATTGGTATTCGCCATGATCAGTGGCAAACGTAGATGACGTAGTGTAAAACTATCAATGTCAAATTAAGTTGCTCAGTACAGCCCCGTTGATTAGTACAGTCATAAAGTTATACCATAGTTGTTATGTATTTGGGAGACCCTTAGATCAACAGAAGTGGTTTTAAACCAGATATAATTATGGAGTGGGTAGCTGTTTGTTTCTCCATGATAAACGTTCCAAGAAGAGGCGAGTTCGATGTCTTAACGAACAGTCCTCATTACAAAAGTGCATAAATCGCGTATGCGGGGCACACTGCATCGCTCACGTGTCTGCCAACATTAATAGCTACAGGTTTCGCTTAAGGTCTTAAGTACTGACGTCTTATCAATAAATTTTATTACTAAAGTAGGTATGAAGTTGAAGAAATTGTATTATTCTTTCAATAAAAAGGGTATTTTTTTAATAGAACGTACCGCAATAGTACCGCTAGCAAATTGGTTATTTTGCACAGTTGGATATTTTGCATTTAGGACGTTTTTCTAGAACGATTTCTTGCGACTTGGACATATTGCTACTAGGACAGTTTTCGAATTGGGAAATAGGCAATTCGAGATTGAGCGTCGGTCACTGCGTAGAATAAAAAACAGTTCTGCGCACTAGGCTCCGGAGTACCCGTTCTAAGGTCCGGAACCAATGCGAACCGTTTACAAAAGGAACTAAAGATACACTAATTCAGATTAACAAAGGCTACTAGGTGGATGTAATAGTGCCCTGACGTTCCCTCTATAGAGGGAGGCCCGTGAACTATATACAAATTGGTCGTCAGAGTGAGGTATGAAGCGTAGGTAACTTCGCTCAAACTCGTCCTTATTAAAATGAAACAGTATGGAGGGGCATGGTCGCTTTAATGTGATTAAAGCGAGAGATATTAAAAAAAAACTGTGATTCGCTGTTGTTCTGTAATTACAAGTTTTAATTTAACTTGCACTGTTTGTAAGTTGCTCGTCATAACTTGCAAACTTGTACCATGGAGCTGGTCTGATGATGGAGTCGAAAGGTGGTCATAGGAACTAATGAACGCAATAAGGTATCCTCATCGTGTTTGGGTTCTTTGGAATGGTCTTGATGAGTAGGCACTGTACCGCGCGATAAAAGCTTGTTATGAAAACATATTTTCAGTTGGTAACTAATTAATTATTACTAGTTACAAGTATATTTTTAATTTTTTCGGAGCACCGTCCAAGCTCTTAGTACGAAAATGTCCTTAACGTTGAGCCTTAACAAGCGCACCGCTGTCTGCCGGCGACGCCGGCGTACGTACAACCACAAGGGCACGGTTTAAGTAATAAGAGGGGAATGAATGAGGCAACCGGGTTACGAGATTAATTAAAGATAAGAACTATAAACGGGTTGCTATCGACGGGAACGGCATGCCGCGACGATGCAGTCGGTTATTACTCGCGATCGATTTACAATTATTATGAAACTGTCGGCCGTTTAGCCGTTACATTTGAATCGTAGAATGCGTAAGGCACAAGAGTATCCGTATCCGGTCACAATGGAAAAAAATCTCGAATACAAAAGATCAATTTCAACGAGATTTCGCTAGCGAAGCATGATGGCGATTATGTAAATGCTGTTAACTCTCGACCCCGACACCTGGCTCGGGAAAGAATAGCTAATAAACTCAACGCGCGCAAACTGATCGATCTCCCGAGATTGTGGGTAATAAAAAGTTTTCGATATGTCACGCCAGGCGTTGCGGCTTGCGAAAGAAAATCCGCTTGTTACACCGCTCACTGTCCCGGCCCGGATTCCTTAACATCGATCGTATCTGAAGAGGAACACGTTTTGATTATAATAATAGAGCCGGTGTTGGTAGTAGTACAGTCTGTTCAGTAAATTTTGTCACGAGGTGTATTGGTGGTTTTGTAGGCACATTGTAGACTGATTCGTATGTAAGGTCAAGGCGTCGGAGAGCGTCATCGATTTTTGTATGTGTAAATTTTATTGAACCAAACTCATCGAATTATCTATTCTAGGTTGACTCCTAAGGTTCCAACTGATTAAAACTATTCTCATTGCCAATTTGGATAGGTTCACGAAAATTTGCTAAGGATAATATCGCCAAAATAACAAGTTTTTTTAAATCTCGGCGTACTTACGCCACCAGGTATATTGGTGATTTTATAGACTTATCCATATGTAAGTATAATATGATAATATTTGAATCGGGAAACTATTGTTATTCCATCATCTTGTAATATGTGGGTAAGTAGAAACAAAATGACAGGATGTGATCGGTTTTTAAAGGGTTCTCTATAAAGCGGGTGTCACGGGCAAGAGTTCCTAAGCGTAGGTACTCATTCAATAAATAAAGCCAGTCAGCCTGCCAATCACACAGAAATGCTTACAAAACGGTTATTACTACATTAATGTGGCTATTTGGTACAGCCTAAGATGTGCATACAAAACCACCAATACGACCGCCAGATGACATATAAGTTAGATAATCCGACTGTACCTATTCTGTACCGGTGTTTTGGTCGCACCGCCGATAAAACGCCCGTTGCGGTTATCCGGCATGTCATCGCCGTTGTTAAGAACGATAGGCCGGTTATTACAAAGATTGCAGATAATGGTTTGAAACCTGTTCCGCTGAAGGCTCAATTACGTTTGGCAGTGCGAGGAATCTTACGAGTTACGTTGGGCTGTTAGAAAGATGAATGTACGTGTAAGGTATAGAAACTCTACAAATACAGATAAATTAAAGTTATTAAAGTATGGATAGGATAAACAAGTTGACATTAAGTAAGGATTTCTTAATAGATTATACATCTATTTATAATATTATTTTCGAATTTTTTTTATGTGGATGGGGTAATAGAGCTGTATTATCCTCGTAGCTTAAAATACTCGATGGGATACGGGCGTGAATGTGTATGTATATATGTAAATACCTATTATTTTCGAACTAGACTGACTAAATCGTATGCTCCTTCTACTTATTACAAATTCCTTAACTTCCAAATATTAGCATTTCATAATGAACGATAAAGATTCATTAGTGAAGTTTAATGTAAACGTAGGGTGAGGATGGCAGGCGAAACGAAACGTGTCGAGGGGGGACAAGGCGCCACGTGGTGCCTGGCACCGGTCAGGGACACCCCACGAAACCTTCAGGTGTTGGGGGCTTCTTAAGGATACTATCAAACGATACAAGGATAACAAATACGGAAGTCAAACGCTCGGAAAATCCCCACAGCAAAGCCTTGGCTCTATCAAGAAAATCAGTAACACGTAGATCGATGGATACAAGAGTTAACAAGACTGCACGTGGAGATAAACCTTTTGTGGCCTATTATGGCAGTATCACAAAAGGCAATACTGGCTTGCATAGGTTACACAATGGAAATATTCAATAAGTACTGCCTATTGCAATACTAGATGTTTACGGTTTAAGCACGCAATATGGAGCCGTATATAAGAACCATAATACGACTTACACCTCTTAGTAGGCATGTTTACAAGAAATATTCTATTAATATTCTGTTGGCCCATCAAACCGGATAGATACCGACGTAAAAAAACGTCCACAACCACTAATCCTTACCGGTAGCGTATGTCGACACATTTTGGGCATTCAAAATAATAACCCTACGCTTTCCAATACACTTTTCATATGACTTAATAACGATAATGCTTAATATAATAGCAGTAATGGCGGGCAATTTGCTTCTTTGTTACATTTTGAGACGAACAGCGTTCGATTAGAGAAGAAAGCGTATCTGAATTACGAACTTAATTATGACCTACAATTCGCGTGAACGCAATAAAGCACAAAATTACTTCCTATTTGAACAAATATCCAGCGAAGATTGCACGGACGAATCGGTGGTTTCAAACGAATTAGCATGGATGTTGGGCAGGGTAAACTGGAGTTTACAAAGTTTAATGTAATTCTTATGTAATGAAAGTATTATGCCCTTTCTTTGTCCAAAGCTGTTCGATTCTCTATGAAATATGAAAAACGAGGAAGTGTAGAATGTGCTGTCTGATGTAAATTGTTATTTCAATATAAACTTGCGCGTTACTATAGCAATTTTGCCACGATCTGTCACACGTCATCGTTGCGCTCACGCACGGATGTTGAATCGACCGGCAGTCAGACAGAGTTTACTCTAAGTACATAGCCATCATCATCAGCCTATACCAGTCCACTGATGGACATAGAGCTCCCCTAAGTCCCGAGAGTCCATAGCACGCCGAGCGACTTGAACTGTTGAACGAGCCGTACTGTAGATAAGTGTCTACGCATGTTGTACGCACATAGTACGCACTGATCGAAAACTTTTGGTTTTAAACATTGAAGTATGGGTGGCGTGAAGTAAGCTTTGACCTAGTTATGTGTATCCAGAAACAACTACAAGAAGGCCATTTATGACGACAGGTCCCGGATCGACGTGGGCATTTTTTTATACTGCTAAGGAGGGAAGCTTAAGGCCCGACTGATGGTAAGCAGTTATTTTTGCAATACCAACACAATTTTGCCAATACAGTTTGCAATAGGTACGTGTTTGCATTATTATGACTTTTGTCTTGTCCAGGTTCATGTTGAGACCTATAGGCTGCGAGCTGGGTGCTCACAGATGTTGACGCCCTTAACTCTCCAGTCTAGCGTCTTGAACATGTCCACCAACGCATTTGCGAACAGTTACGGACATAATAACTATCCAGTCTAGCGTCTTGAACATGTCCTCTAATGCGTTTGTGAACAGTTTCGGGCATATGACATCCGCGTGTCTCACTCCTCTGCACAATTGGATGGGTTTAAACTGCTGGTCCTGAACTTGGACAATCAGGTTGGCGTCTTTATACAAACTTCTCAGCTCTTCGCCGTATTCCAGAACAGTCCAGGGGCTCTACCGCTCGCGCTACGATCACTGGAAGGTGCCTTTCAGTGATCGCTATAGCTATAACAGCTCATATCGGCGGTTCGAAACAAGCAGATGACATCCATAAACTATTGCCATTATGAAAGCTATTGACTTAGGCTATAAGCTCCCCGGTCTCGACGGAGTCGCCAAAAGCCAAACACAGGGGTTGGTTATACTGCTCGGACCTCTGTATAATCCGCCTCACTGTGTGTGTGTGTGTGGGATGTTATATCCTCCCAGCAACCCGGCCACTCCGGTTTGTGAAACAGTCATCAGTCAGATTCAGTATGGAACCTATAATCTGTTTTATGTCCGTCATAAAGTCGATCTCATTTCTGGTCACACCGATGTGGCTTCGTTCGCCATGTCTACTTCCAGTCCCACGCCGCGTCTGTCTGTTTGTCTGATCGCGATACATTTTAATACTACTGAACGGATTTTCATGCAGTTTTCACCAATAGACAAAGTGAGGAAGGTTTAGGTGTATAATTTTTAAAGGTTTCTACTACCCGTGCGTAGCCGGGGCGGGTCACTAGTATGATAATAAGCGGCCCGCAATCGCAATGAGTTTAGTAACCCTGTTTTATCAACACTCCCTGGCCAGACTCTAGTTAATTAAATTAAATAATGCAGTATCAACACCATACCGGGTGGAGCGGTTACGTTACGCACGAGTGAGTGAACGGAGGTGGCACCAAAACAAAGCCCGTCAATCTTGATTACGAAGGCTTATATTGTGACAACCCACCGAAAAGTCGTCTGGTCTGACAGCAGCCGATACACGCATTGTCGATCAATTGCGCATGCACTCTCTACTATGCCAACACTCACGAAGCGAAGTTTGGAATACTTTTATAGAAAGCGCCCGCGCACACTGTCTCAAACTGCGGCCGGCTTCAAGAGACAATTGACTGACATTTTCATACAAAAGGTTAAGTTTCAGACGGTCGCGCTCGAAATGTGTCCGTGAGAACTAACGTATGCAAACACGACAGTGGAGATATGCGAGAGTTTGCTTTGTCGGTTCGCGCCTCTTACGTAAATAAAGGTCAACTAAGCGAGCAAGTTCTACTCGTGTACTTAGGTACCTACTAAGTGCGTGCGGGCAAAATATTCTATTCAGTGTGCCCGAAGAATGTACCTTCGAGCTCAACTTACGTAAAATGCTCTAAAAACCTGTTTTAGACGCTTTAGAGGTTCCGTGAAGTGGCTGCCGTCACAATAACGGCATAATCCAACAAGAGATCTAAAAAACTGATTAGGGAAATTTCAAATATGAAATACGGAGTGAAAGTGAATCATATTTCCAAAAGGCCTTGCACCAATAAACAAATAGAAATCTCTACATCACGCGCGGCTATCCGATCGAGCGATTCCGTATTGTGAGACGCCTATGAAAGCTAATACTGGAGTTCGAATATCGGAAGTATTGAATATGCCCAATAATGTAGTGGGCTTCTCGATTTCGCCAACTCTTTGTGATTTTATTTACTGACTCTCTATCTCACAGTTGTACTTAATATTTTGCTTGCTTCATTATGCAGTCATAAGTTTTAGTAAACCCCCATTGAATGTAAATTCTTTGCGCAAGTGTTTTGTAGGTGTTCAGAGAGTAGGTATGATTAAAATTACTCTTGACAAAACAATGAATTCGTTTAAACAATGGTCATTACACTTACTCGTACGAATGTAAAATGCAGTAACGCCACGCTATCTAGCATTCTGACTTGATAAATCCGAGTGGGCGGAGTAATAAATACGTATAAAATGGAGTATAATATCTAAAATAATAAACAATACGTTGTAATATGGACACAGCGTGACTTCTCACCCTATGTCACGTTTACCAGATAAAATGCTAGTAAGTAGGTATGTCAACAGTGGGTAAGGTACCTTAAATCGACAATAAATACGTGAGATATCTACACCAATATTAGAGCTTTATGTTTATATTATATGTTTATTTGGATGTTTGACATAGAGGAATTAATTTGTCTTTCTTGATCATTCACAAATAGGAAACTATGACGGAAAGTGGAAGTTTTTTATAAAAAAATTTAAATTTTTGGAAATGGCTAATCCAATTAAAATGAAACTTTTAAATATTTGCTATGTATTTCTTGTGTACAATAAACTGTTAAATAAATAAATAAAATAGATGAATATGTATTTGAGCAAATGAATAATTGCGAGAAATAAAACATCAATATCATGGGTAAGGTAAGGTGTACGGGGAGTACCCACCCAATATATTAGGTGGGTACTTCCCGCTCGAGCGTGGCCTGAGTGCCAAGGGTACCTACTTTTGGTCGCAGGAAATTTGTAGGATCCCGGACATAGTTTCGAATTACATACGGCCGCGGATGAAAATCACGGGCGCCACGAGCGTAATTTTAACGAGGGCGATTCCTTATCTCATGATATAACAAAAATTACTTAATACCAACAGAGTAAGCAACCAAGTAAGGTTTAACAAGAACAGATTACATCTAATCGTCATTCTGGAACGTCACGAGTTTAGAATTCCCACGACGATCGCATTCGCGGAAACTCGTCAAACTCACAATCATGCGCATGAAACGAAATATCATGACAACGTGTTGAAATTACAAATTCGTAACGTGGAACATGAAACAGGTGAAAACGCGAACGTATGGAATACTCAGATGTAACATGATTAATGAACTGAAGACGAAACAAAAAAAGGCCATTATGTGCGCAGCCGTAATGAAATAGCTACCATTAGCTACCCGATGTTTATGCAACCGAAGAAATAAAGTTATTATTTTCAAGGCAATAAACTAAATGAAGACCGACGTGTGAAAATAAACTATTACATGTTATGACGACTAAATTGGCTCTCCACGGATTCTATTATACGTTTCTTAGGTAGCTAGCTTCTGAATAGGAATTGATTACATAGTTCCTTTATAGGTTAACCTATGTATAATTTCATTCAATTAAAATTATCTTTCACATACAACCCTAGTAGGTAACGAACAATGAAATAAAATACCACAGATGAAAATAAGCATAGACATAGTCCGCAAATCGTTTTAAGACACTGAAATGGTCCCACCTTTCTTCTTTCGGAATCGGATTCCGCAGAGCATTTTGCTTCATTCACAAATTCCAATACACTTCACAACAATAAAACTGGCAAACATGTAGCGTTGAGTCCGTTACAGTCAATACTGAGCAGAAACCTGTACACCGGCTAGGCGTAAGCCGGAGCTCACACGTTCTTATCACTACGCGTGTTATCCGAGCCTTTACACTAAGCTAAAACAATACAGAAACAATAGACCACACTATAGACGCGGCACTATTGTACAACAGGCGTAACGCTTACGCTGTTTAAAGAGCGGTAATTCATTTATAACTGACAGATGGCGGATAACCCCCGCCCAAGTTTATTGAAACTCAAATATTTTCTAAACTACCAAACTGATTTTATTCAATCAAAGCTAAGAACCTTCTCGATTAAACTGGCTTTGAAATAGAGAAAACCGCATCCAAATCGGTCCATCCGTTCGGGAGGCACACACAGCAACACAAACACACAGATACACATGTCAAACTTTTAACACCCCTCTTTTTCGTCGGGGATTTAAAACGAGTCTCTTCAAAGGCCACGAAAGACAAACTGAACATTAAATAATGAGTTACGGTCTTCATTATAATCAAAATGTACAATTAATGACAAAAAATACCACCGCGCATTCATTAAGAAACAGGATCCTATTTGTTTGTCGCTACTTAATGTCATACTATGAAGGACGCTGTATCTTTTCGTATCGTTAACAAATTAATCTTAATTTAATGAAACTGGTTTCCAATACCTATCCATTAAAAAGAACCAATTGGCATTTATTTTAATAACAACTTTTATAATTTTAGGTGCCATTTTCTTTAAGGTTTTCTTATTCCAACGCCATTATTATAAAGCGGAATTTCAACAAGAACAGCGTTACAAAAAAACCAACTAATAAATCGCAGTGCCTCACATACTCTAAAAGAATTTATGGCTCTTTTTAAAATCAGTCTCGTATGGCACCGTTTATTATTAACAGGATTTAAGAGCAGCTGTTCATCAGAATCAGACCAAGAAGGGTAGCGGTGAGAAAAAAAATGAGAAAAAAATTATGCGCAAACGCAGGCCAGCTGTGAACATGCGTGTGAGACTTCGTGCTATATGTATCGGAATAAAAATACCAGAATATAATGGTGTTCTATTTAATTTTATGTGGACTATAGCGGGCTACTGATGGCGATGAATTATTGTATTGAATGAGAACCTGTGACAAAACAAAACAAAAGAAAAATGCGACCAAAAGCAATTAGGTAAACAATATATTACTCTATCTAGTTAGTAAAACACGGATAATCACATGCATGAACGGCTCTATACTCTCTCGATCGGAGAGTAAGTTATTTGAATACTTATTACTATGAATATTTTGCGTTCAAGAGAAGTTTACTACACGCAGCTCTCCTCCCTCTCAATAAATCTTCGTAAAATAAACCGAAAGGACCAAAGTAAGGACAAGCCCGAGTACATCGGCCATCCAATAAATAAAGCGCCTAATCGACAGCACGTGACAGAATCTGTCAACAATACCGAATGTATCGGTGCTATGAATTTATAATGCATGCAGGCACATTAGGTAGGTTAGGTGGGGTTCGTTTATTGATGTCGTCATTGTGGAAACTGTTTACTCAGCCTTTTATACTGAAAGACTGGGAATATCTATAAACTATTGTATCTCTTTAATTTGTAAATTAAAAAGATTAGGTTGGTAAAGTTGTTATTGTATTATTGTGTATGATAAAGTTAGATAATAAAACAGAGATAGGGCTATAAAAAATATTCACCCTTCTTCGAGCCGAAAATCGATTTGAGCTTCGATATGGTCCTTTTCTTCATTTCGGCGCTATCACTGGGAGCACTCACAACACAACTGTTGCACTCATCGGTCCACAACAGACAGAAATACACGCGGCACTGCGTCCTCAAGTTTTTCAGTTGGTTAACGTTTTGCTCCTTTTGCCGCTCTTATTTCCGTGCTACGAAAATAGGCCCGGCGTTACACTTGCATCGGCGCAGACGCATCAGTCATACCGCACTGTTTGTTTCTAAACACAACACTTAATGAGCTCCAAAGAAATGTTCACAAAAAAGATAAAACAAATATTATGTCTACGCTAGAGATGCGAGTGGAGGCAATTCTTCAACGCACTGGCGCCCTTGTAACGTAGTAAATTTAGGTTATCTAGTTTGGCACCTACTCGCTTATCAACTATCATATGCAAGCAAACGTCAAATGATAACGGCGCGAAAAAAATAAAATACAACACGCCGTGCGCGCACGAGTTTACCGCAGACATACGCGTACAATACTGAGCGGCAAATATTTAAAATCCGATTCATAAAAGATAAGTGTCGGGTCGAATAGTTGTAGCCGATTCAAGGGACGGGCGATCGGCGCGCGCCATAATTACGCAACTTAACCATTTATGATTGAGGATTCACAGCTTCCAGACAAAGTTAAATGTTTTAGGCGGGAACGGTCGCTCCCGCGGCTATTCTTGATCGTGCTGCGAACGCAACTAACACGTAGTGGCGCACGCGCAGCGCAACATGCGAGAATAATGGACGCCGGCTGACCGGTATATCGGACTGACACAAAAATTGCTATTGATCGGAACACCGAGCCCTCTCCCATCGACAAAGTCCCGTTTCCGTCGGAACCCAATCAAGCGATGCGACGAAATGAATTCCATAAAGATGCCCTTTTGAACCTCCACTGAATGGCGCAGTGGTGACAACACCGGAGACAACGTATCCGCCCGCCGACTCTTTTAAAATTGGAATTTAACGAATGCTACTTTACTTTTGGGACGAGCGGACCGATCGGGTGAATAGCTGCCAGGGGCATAAATCACAAGGGTGCGAGTAGAATAAGAATATACCTACGAGCCAAGTGTAAAAGGGATAGGGACAGTGGCAAAAAAATAAGAAAGAATTTTTGAGTGAGCTTTCGGAAAAAATTGCGATTGCGTATTGAAGAATTAAGCATGAATGAATGGATACGCACCAAAATTCTTTTACGAAATGTCGTTAATAACGACAGTTAACGACAAAAATTTCTATCAGTATTTAGTATTACTGAATTGTAAATCTCCATTTGTTCCAACTAAACCCATTAATGTGTCCAAAGAATTAGAATGTACGTTAGTGTCAGCCCGACTCCCCCATAATCGTAGCATGCGACAACCAATTTAGTGACGGCGTCATTAACTCAAATTATGCATCCTCCTCGCTCTCACAAATATGGTCCTGTTGAAAATTGCTTCCTGGTTCACGCTTAGCCTGCGAGCTCGGCGAACTGTCTTTATTGGAAATAGTCAAAGGACTTTTCGGACCAGACAGTTCAATTCTCAAAATGTTGAGAGACGGTGTAGGTACTTATACGTACGGTTTCGTATGAATTTAAAGCAGGAATTTATTTACATATTAGACTAACTTACCGTCTGACGTCTTACATATGATAATTTGTGTATCCGTGAAGTTATTGACTACAGAACTCTACGTCCTTTCTACTGATCAATAAAATCCTTTCGGAACCTGCTATCTGTTTCGCAAAATACCCCAAAAGATGTAGGTTAGATAGATATTGTTGTATTTACCTTTACATTGGAAGTTTCTCGATTCAGTCAAGATCAAGAGGCTATTATAGATGTACATAACTACTCCCACTAGCAATAAACAAGCACTTTTGTCACAGTCGACTATTGATTTTATTTGCTATTTGCTTCACTTGAATCGCCACTCGCGAGACGTGGTCATTTCGAAATGCTATTAGCACACCAAACATCGTTGCATGCGGTGTGAGATGGCCTAACTAACGCAAGTATGACATTAACAAGAAATAACATAAAATTGCCGTCAAGGTTTTCTACAATTTCTACTCTTGGTTCGTTTAACATTGACCCGACTTCGCTATTGATTTGGAAAATTAAAAATTAATTGTTGTGTTTTTATTATAGGAAAGCAAACGACCATAGGAGTTACAATAAATAAGGAAGGCAAACTGAAAACTAATGGACTGGTAAATTACTTAATAATTTGAGCTGCAGAGCCTCGATCATCGGCGTACGGTTGCGCGTCTGTCGGACTTCTACAGGTTGCATTTGAGGGATTGTAATGACCTCATTGCGACCCGGGCGGTCGTCCCATCCTTATATCGTGGATCGTCCTATCAGCTATTCGCACAAACATTTTTGGCTCAACTTTTTTAATGTGTACGACTAAGGACAGGAACACGTTTCCGGCGAGTGTGTTCCATGATCATTATGACCTGGACGTTTTCGATACTAGATTGAATGCTGCTCCTAGACAGGCAAGCTACATCTTCGGCCGCATAAGATGTGGTTATTTGAAGATGTTGTCATTTCATTGTGGTCCTAAACCGCCGAAAAGGCATCGTCACTACCAGGTGAGAACTGAGATAGCGGTCAACATGCTGGCTAGAACTTAAAAAAAATAAATGTTGACAAGTTTTGACTTACACAAACCACTTTACTTTGACTTACTTCAACAGATTTTGACATTAGCTTTCAGTTTGCCTCCCCAATGTTACGAAATATAACTATGATTATAATTCGACGTGACAAAAGCGCAGAATGCATCTCATTTCTCGTCTATAAAAAGCCAGGAGAGTTGGTTACAATTTCATTGGCGATACGAGCAGAAGCGGGCGATGCGCGCGCGCACCCGCGCGATCAATGGAGCGAGTCGCCGCCGCCGGCGCCGCCGTATGAAGGCGTACGCGGCGGAAGGGACAGTGGGACGGGCGGGAATCCTCTAGTTCAGCTAGACCTACAAGTCAGCTTGAGATAGAAAGATTGTTAACAACTGCACGGCGATTCCCTGGGGTCATTTATAATATACAATCGGTCGGATATTGCATTGAACGTTCAATATAGATATAATTTTAAGTAGTTTTTAGGTAGTTAAGTTAATTAAAAAATACTGAAACTGTTACAATGTATAATACGTACGTGCGAGAGAATGTACAAACGATAAACTGCGATGCTTATTGAATAATTTGGCAAATTCGATAAGCCGTTTGATTAGCATTATTTTGTGTAACTTTATTTGCAAGACAGATTGCTTTAAACCCGCATAAAATTGAATGCATTTAACATTACATGAAGGTAGGTAATATACCATTGCAGCCACACGAGCACGATAAAAATAGCCACCTTGGGTAATTGTCTCTAGCTGCATAAACATGAAGTCACCTTTGATCTACGGCACCTATCCATCATGCATGATAAAGTTGTACAAAAAACGTACCACTAAAGTAACGTACACATAATTTAATTCTTACATATCAAATTGATTATAACATCATGTTTTAATATTATGTGGGTGTAGTAGGTGTGTCTAATGTGTATCAGGTATAGCATGCCACACCGCAGCGAGGGATAAACTGAGTTGAGATTGTCAAAAATGTAGGACATAACGGCGACGAGGAGACACGCAATAGATACCTAGGCACCGCAGTAACTGGTAGATCTATAGACCTACATCTAATTATACGACACGACACGACGCTCCTCTAGTTGCTGCGCAATTAATATTTGCTTTCAATGGCTCGAATGTTTGATCTGAACAAACTTGTTACGAGGAAATAGGTTTGTAGAAGATGCCAATTTCGTATCCAACCAATTAAGTTATTTAAATTTATTTTGCGATGTTTTTTTCATTTAGAAAACCCGGATGGCATACAAAAAAAATAAGTACATTTTGGTTGAATGCCAATGACAAAATAACATTTTAAAATTTTGATATATGTGTAGCCAGATATTGACAAACAAAAATAAGAATAAAACAAAGTAATACATGTATGCAAGGTAATAGTGTGCGCGCGCGCGTAATAACTGGTACCAAAATGTTGTAGGCATTTAGTTTAGAAAACAATGGTTCAATCGCGAACATGTTGAGAGCGTACTCCGCCTGTATCAGGGTAAGACATCAACCAATTCATGACCCATTATTCGCATACAACTGCCAAAACGAGGAACTGACGTAACCGCGCGCGCAGCTTTAGGTCTACACACAGACAGAACTCAGAATGGACGAGACAATACGTTCTGATTTCACAACAAACCCGTCCTAGCCAAATCAAGCTCAAGTGTCGGCATGTTACGTAACTGGTGCAGAAATAAACCATCGAATGTATCTATACGAACATCCTAAGAAAAATGACATCCTAATATCGTTAACAGCGCAGATATCGCTTTGAGGCGAGACGACTCTATATGCATGTATTTTTAGTTTCAGAATATAATGCCGCTCTAGAATACAAATTACAGCCATTTGTTGAATGCTGTTTACAAATCGTCGTAAGTAGGTATTGTGGTGAACGATGCATTTAGAATGCGAACTCGCAATTTTAGGTCTTTAGTCCAAGAAACGGTGATTGGCAACGTGATACCATAGATAGACAAAAGGAAGGAGGACAAGAAGAAATATGACTAAATAAGAAACGGACTACCTCAGAATCTGTGGTCCTGAGAATCTGTTTAACATCGCCGAGTGCGACCTAGGGGGGGTGTTTATGTACCTATAAGTAGTTCATCAGTTATATAGCATCCTTAGTAAAAGATTTGTTTAGTTTGTGCTCGAAATTAATAGATAGGGGTCGGTAACGACACACTACGCAAAACGTATCTTCACTAGTATATTCTATAGTTTTCACTGACGGGACGATAATCTTCGAAAAAAATCCTGAATAAACCGGTTTCCGTCTACTCGTCCATCAGCACTGGGCATTGGAGGCATACAAATTTAAACTAAGAACTTATCTATTATTTTTAAGCATAACAAAACGACCTTAATTTTGTTTTACTAAGTTGCGGCATTCGCAGCGACGATGGAGCAACAGGTGTTCGAAACCAATACAACTGTGCGTGGGCAGGATATCGGAAGATTGTTGAGCCTACGCTGCGTGATGGTATCGACAAAACTATTCCAAATATTTTGTCGATTTAACTTGCGAATGCGGTAACAAGTCCTTGTTTAGTAGATAGTAAACCCGTAAGTTCATGGTATACTCATTCTTCTCTGCTAAACATTACAAAACCAGTTTCCTGTTACGTTGTAGGATATTTACAAGTATCTCTAAAATAAACAGTTTCCAATCAATAGGTAGCTACTATGTATGTGCATAGTAGTGGTCCCATTGAGATCGAGTAGTGTAAATATGATGAAGTAGGTACTTATTTGAATTATAAATTGATAAGATTAATAAGGAATTTCGGATTCGTTACTCATTCATGATATGCGGATATAGTGAGTAAGTAAATATGTATTGTAGGTACGTGGCTACCATTTCAATGTATAGAAGAGATGAATGAATAGACGACTCCTACACATATGACAAAAGCCGAAACAGAAAGCGACATTAAAGTAATAAATACATCCTTTCTAACAGGCTAATTATGTGTAAGCATTGTGGCAAGCACACGGAACTCTTGACAGATACAAATAGCACCGCGAACAATCATGCACCCAGCAGAGATGACTTGCATCAAAGCCAGACTAATGATGAAGACGTGACTACAATTTGCACACAGATTAACAACATCATAAATGACATGCCCATTATTATCGGAACCGGATCGCACCGATACAGAGTTCTCGCCGAGTTACGGTCACTTCACTATGCATGTGGTGAACAAGAAATTTTCCCAGTACAAGTAGAATGAAGCCACAAAAACATTACAAATCCGTTAGATATCCCACTGAGCTAGGTCGATGAAGAAGCTAGAAAGGCGAGCTGGCTTAGAAATGATAATCCGCGGTAAACGTTAGAAATTGGCTTAATAGATCTAATGATAACAATTACCTTAGGCAAGGAGCTTTAAATCAATAAATAGGACATGACCAGTTTTCGATGAAGCTAATCACAACGGGCAGCCCAGTGGAAGATGTTTACGACGCAATAATGATATGATTATGGTAGTTGGACATCCATCTGTGTGTAATTCTGCCTACACAAATCATTAATGCACGATCACAGTCCCAACGTTTGAGGCCATCCTCGTTTTGTTTGCATAGCAATCTACCGATATTTTATTCGGCTATAAAAATCGCGACGAGTGCGCACTCGAACCAGAATATAGGTCAGAGGAATGCCGGTGGATGATGGATGGCACCAATTTCCTATTGATCAATTTAATGGCTCCCATGCAGGCTCGTTTGCGTAAGTAGACCGAGTCATGTTCTGGCGTAAATTGTGTAATCTGGATGTGCCGCTGAGCGTTATTGTACTAGATTTATTTGAGGTTTCAATTGTGCAATATAAGAATAAAGTTACATCTAATCTAAACTGAATTAACATAATATTTTAAACTATCGCTGTTATTATCACACATTTTAAAGGTTTCCAACTGTGTACCTTCGACAAAGGTACGTGGTAGGAAACCCGGAACATACCTTTAAAATGTGTAAACCGAGTTGGCGGTATCTAAACATAGTATGACACTCCTGAAAAACCTTCCTGGCACAGAAGAAACAGTGCAGTGATATTTGCATTAGATGAATGTAAGTGGCGTGTACTATGCCATCAGAAAAGGGCGATTGTGATCAAGCAACGGCTATTGAGGAAGAGTCAATGGACTATCTATTAGAAAATGAGAACGAACGAGTGGCTTTTAATATGCAAACGACGATGTGCGGATAGTTTTACAATTGCCAATTGCCATTCGCTATAAAATTATTAGGAGCAACTGGAGCATTTGCCTAATAAGAGTAAATGATTGATAATGTGTGCGCCCGATAACTGTTCATGAGAATTTATTTGCTACGGTCATTAACTAAACTTTCTCAATGGCAGACTGAACTAATAAATTAATTCACGAGCTTGTATCTATACTTGCAAGATTTATTACTGATATGATTCGGTCATACCCGTACTTACATAATCGAATAATTTATCGTATCGTCAAAATTGTGTTGCTCCGGTTAAAATAAAATAACTACATCAAGTATCTAATATGTTGTTTATAGTATTGTGACTTTTATTTTCGATAAGTGTGTTTACGCGCGATGACCACGTCAAGTTGGGTCTAAGGCCCTGTGTGGGCGCCGCGCCGAATCCCACACGGCAAATAACTTATGCGCGTGTGAGGCACAATCCGCGTTTTATACTGTCTGTATGGGTGTTATTTTAAGTATATTAAATAACAATGACGTGAATTCTTGGCATGTTTTGCGCGAAGGACTTTAACTACTATATCCTATGTTCTTGTGCAGGTTTATTGCTGACAATGACGAATTCATGTGAGGAAATAACGTTAAAACTCTGATTGCTTTAAAAATCTCATGAATCTAAGAAGCTTATTATGTTATAAACAGATTGTGAGTTATAAATCACTGATAAAAGTTGTACAAAAACTATCGGTGCACCCACTGTGTCTTTCCGCAACGCTGCGTTCTACAATTATCTAGCTGATCGCTAGCCAATATAGAAAATTCCAGCTAGACTAACAAGTTCGATGAACTAAGAAATTCAAAGCAATATCACGATTACAAAAACACTAGTATTGTGTGTCCATTAATTCGACATAAATGGTACATAAACACGGTAAAAGATTACGGATCTAAATAGACAAACAAATTGAAAGGCGATTCGATACAATGACACGCAAAAAAGTATAATTAGGTTAACGCTGTGAAAAAAGAACGCTTAAGGTGAGTGTTCCACAAGTACGCTCCACACAAACGTAGTTTGATCATATCTATATTTATAATAAAACAGTAAAAAAATGTGTCTGTACATTGAATATAATTACAAAAAAAAAATTAGGGCGATGAAGAAATAGTAACAGAATAATTATTAAGTTAGTTTTTAAGTTTTTTTAAATGTGTTATTGGACCAAATAAAGATACGTCTATGTCTATGTCCAATAAGTTTTTTTTTAATTTTTGTCAGTTTGTACGTTTGTTTGTACGCGCTAATCTCCGGAACTACTGGACGGATTTGAATGAAAGGTTTTTGTTGTGTAGCTATTAGGCCTGGGCAACAGGGCAATATATAGGGTATATTTGATTTCGGAAACTGGTACACCTGTAGAACCATAATAGACCAGCTAAACTATAAGAAATATGGAAATAGTGCCACATGGATTATGATAGGGTTTTCGCAGTTTGTTAGTTTGGGATCCAACTTAATATCTAGGCCATGTTTCATCTAATTCGTTTAGGTAGAGCCAGAGATACAGCTTAACCTCTCCGTAGTACTAGCTTTCATACATCAGTTAAAATGGTCGCTCGAGAAAAAGATAAACTGCCCTAAAAACAATTTCCACGCGGACAAAGTCCCGGGCAAAAGTTATTTTTAATATTACGCTATAAAAGGCAGTGAAATTTGGAGACGTGCGTGATCCAGAAAACATCTAAACCTGCGGTTTATTACATTTTCGTTGAAATATATCGTTTCAAAGTTACACGGGATTTAATATTTCAATACAAATCTAAAATCCCGTAAAACATGTCTTAACCAAGTTACTAGAAAGTTCAAGATTGAGACCGCCCGCCTTATAATATGATTTGTGTTTAAAATCGAAAATAATTACAATGTTTAGCGATGCGAAAAGATTACTTTGTAGATCTATAAAAGATTAGGCACGGAACTTTATGGTAAAATGATGACGAAACAAATTCAGAGAATACAATCTTTGGTCATTCACCCTCCAACCAAAAACTTAACAATAGAGAAGCTAGCAGTAGATGCGAGTACTTGCACGGAAACGAGAAGAAAGGTCATGACGAATACTTTTAAAGTATTTTTCAACAAATATGTAATGCTTTCACATTCTACCGAGAGTAAATTAAGATGTCCGATGACTTGTGAAAAGTTTTTACTGGCGACGATAATGCTCACAGCCAATCAGTGACTCCATTCAAAATTGTCGAGCTTTATGCTCTTACCATATAGCAAAGAGAGACATAACTTGTTGGAGTTGCATGCGATTGAACGGTCAATAAAAATAAATATGTACAAACAGACGCTGCCAATATTAATAAAAAATACTTAGCCGTGTAAAATTACCAAAACAATAAAAATGAAAGCGATGTTTTTATTATGATAATAAAATTGAGATAAGAAGTTGTTGTCACGGATAGCGTAACTACAAATAGATTTATTCGCGACCTTATGTAGTTATCTAGAGAAACGGTTTATGAAAATAAAACTATTTGAAAGTTTCTTTCGCTGTTTTGCAATCGTGTGGCAATACGACTATACTTAGATTGGGAATGTTTATTGTATAATAGCTAGATACACCAATTAGAATCTATCCATGTAAATACATACCTACATTTGCGTAAATCTTGCTATAAAGAATACTGTGTGCAGGTTTATAACTGCGAGTGTGTTCCCTGATCATTATTATCTAGACGCCGTCAAGGCTAGAGTGAATAGGGTGTTCCAGGCATGCCCTATTATCGGCCGCATCGTACCTTACCACAGGTGAGATGGCGGTCAAATGTCTGGCTAGTCTAACTATAAAAAAAAATCAGCAGGTCAACTAGAATCTAGCTACCGGCTAGCTAGACAGTTGACATATTGTTACAAGATCCTGAAGAAAGTAATATGGTATTATATTACTTTCTTCAGCATCTTGTGACCTACTATATTTAATTAAACGGTAAATTTTCAAGAAAACGTAGCTCTTTTACCAACCTCACCTGCTCGATGTCCCCTGCTGACAGGCGGACGTCGGACGAGGCTCTGGCGAATCGTCTTTTGCCTACGGCTTGTGCCGGACAGATGGTACCTAGTATTGATGTAACGAATGTTATATCGGTAACGTTCGCAAATGCGGTTTTTAAACTTGAAAGCATCTTATCGACATGAAACATACCTAAAGAAAAAATGAAATGTGTGTAGTTCGGGATGCAGGTACTAACAAACATGAAGGAAAGTGTTCCCTTATAAAATATTTCAAAATATTGATTTGTTCCACACAAGATTTAAAACGTCTTGAACGAAGGTCTGAAAGCGCAACCTTATTACATTATTTGGATTTTTTTTATATGATTATAGTCTATCTAATAACCTAAAATGCAAAAAGAGCAACACATTTCATCAATAGAATTCTACTCAGGACGAGCTTACAACTCTACATAAAGGCTCAAACAACGCTCAAGATTATACAAGAGGCACTAGATGGAGTAGCATCTATTGAACTTTTTATATTGCTCAAGAATAATAAAAAAAATATCTTGGCAATTATGTTCCGGTTGTGCACTCGCTTACTAGTCGGATGCCTTAACCACTCGGCCAACGACGCTTTCCTACCAGAAAAGTGGACCCTGGCAGAAGCCAGGATTGACCGCTAGGATGATGTAGGGTTCTTTTGAATATAATTTATTGTCTAAGTCATATTGGTGAATTAAAATATTTTTAGTGGGAACCATACGAGCAAACGGGTCATCAGAAGTGATTCCCGCCTCCTTCCTGTACATCAACAGACCGGGGTTGTACCTATTAGGTATTGTTAGGTGGTGTGCTTGTTTGTTTCTTAAGATATCTGTGTAACGGTTTAGAAACGCCGCTGCAGGAAGTTAATTCCATATTGGCGTGGTCTTACGAGGTAGGAAGCTTCGTGAAAAGCGTGTGGTGGTTGACCGCCACTTATCCAAGTTGTACGAAATTACTAATAGAATTGTCTTCGTGGCGGATACTGTGGTAGTAAAATTTTGCCTTTCTTTTATTACTACTGTACATTATTACTACGGTGCGATTGTGGGGCTACATTTGTAGGTTTATTTGTTTACTTGCTGTATTGGTGCTGATATGGGGTGCCATTGACAAATGTACTAAACAATCTTTCGGTTTTCGTGGAACCTTCTCTTTCATTAATCTGTATGTACCCGAAATCAGGCCAACAACATCTTCCATTTCGACGTGAAAGACTGATAATCAAGACTAATAATAGATAGATACTTAGGATAGATTTAGGTAAATTACCTAACTATACAAAATAGTTATTAATTAATTCAAGGGAAACTTGTAAAACGCCGTACCACACCACGAGTTATGTAGCAGTGTCTGTGAGGGCGTCAGTATTTAGCGCCCAATTTGGGCGGCAAAGGTCACATTCCAGGACCCGGTTTTTTATTGATTGTCGCGACATAATTTTGTAGGTATGTCTGGCCATGCCACCCCCGCCAGGTACGTGAAGGAGTGGCCGGCCCAAGAAGACATGCGTGCCAACGGACTCACCACTTGGGAAGAAAAAGACCGAGCAAAGTGGACTAGGAGAAGCAGGAAAGCGGACCCCGGGCCATCGCGTGTCGCGTGGGAGTGCAGCCGGGATTTAACTACAAGATGATGACGATGATGATGTGCGTGTGGTGACGACTGACGGCATGAATGGATTGAGATCGCCGAGTCGTTTGCGAGGATAGTGAAGACCGGGCGAAGTGGAGGTGGTGGAGCTGGAAAGCGGACCCTGGCTGAAGCCGGGATTAGTCAATAAAAAAGGCAGTCGCCAGGATGACGATAGCGATGTGTCTACGCGTGATAAGTTCCAGACAAGTTTCGCCTTGGGTACGATTCATTGTCTACATATACATATCAAGTTGTTGGTTTCGAGAGCGTGAGCCCAGTTTTATATAGGTAGTTTGGAAAAGCCTACATCCTGGTAATACCCAAACGTGTAGGTACCGGAAGATAGCTAACCCTAATATAAAATAGATAGGTACTTGTTTACCAGTTGTTTGTCCCTAAAATCGAAGTTATTAAACCCTAGCCACATAATATAATATGCCCTAGCTAGAGATTTATCTAAATAAGGCACCTATGCTTCCACGAGTATCTATTAATTAGAGTTATTTAAGACCCAAGCAACCAATTGTTTTCTTAAGAGTTTCAGTTTTAAAAGGTCTTAAGATTCCTCTTAGTACTATTCGCAGTATTGTCATGTACCTACCTATATGTATAGTACTTACAGCTAACAACCGACCGAGTCGTACCTTCGTCGCCATGACGTAATGTAGCCTGGTGGCCTATTGCGCACCATTGCATATTTACTACTGCCCGTACCTACCATAGATACGCGATAGCATTGCCTAGCACCATATTCGTTAGGTCCACCCTGTTAGGAAACAACAATGTTGTTTGGTACCTTGCTTGGAGCAAACTGTTGCAGGCAGGTAGCTCTATAATACTCTATATATATTTTAGTGCATTGTCTGTTTTTGGTTCAACGTCTTACAATACCTCGCGACAAAGACTCCATGTTATTTTGTCTCATAAGTTTCTTATTAGTTAGGTAGACTAACAAAATAAATACGTAGCGTTAAAATTAAGAAATCTTAATAGCTGTCTCTGGAACATGTACCTACTTACCTAGGTGAGGTGCGTATATTAATTCTTTTGAGAAATTGAAATATTAAGTACCGGATAATAAACTACTTACCTACAAAAATCCTAATCAGAACTGTAAGTAAACTGATAAGAAGTACCTAACGTTAGATAATACCTAAACCATGGTTAACATTGTTTAAATTATTGATGACCTTCACACCGGTGTTGTCATTAACCTTCGGGGTATCGGAGATGCAGACAGGTTATATTATAATATAACGAAAAGGGACAAGACAACCTCAGGGGACAACATTGATGAGTAGGTATCTATTTCTTATGATCACCGATCCACACATGTTATTGTTTATTTTCACACAACTACCTACCTACTTAAAATATAATTTAAATTACGTAATTGTACTATCTACCACGTTATCATTGAACTAAATTCTAATTATTTAGTCCATACCCATAGCCATTGATTTTGATAAACATGTAAAAGGGAAGCTAAAATTCATAAAAGGACCTTCAAATTAAATCTGTTCCAAACTTTGTATATTTTTAAAGAATTACCGGCATGTTGAGGTAAGCTTTTGGTTGCATAATTTTCTAAAAGATGTAAATAATAGTTAATAAAACTTACCTTCGTAAATCTCCATGTCGATTCCGTCCAAAAAATGGAAAAGTTTCTAAAATAAAACGTTTCTATGACGACCCATGACAGCAAACTCTAATCGGAATCCTATTGGTTGGTTGTCAAAAGTCAAAAAGCACTCCCACATGCTGTCTTTCAAACAGCCTAAAGGCAATTGCACATTGCTACAGATTTATTTTTTATTTTAGTTTTTTAGCAATGGAATACTGTTATGGTAGATACTGATGAAATACCTAAATATAGTTTTCTTTACTAATGACCAGAAGGCTAGCCACTACTTTAGCCTCACCATCCAGCGCGGCAACGCAGCCGGCCTCCGATTTCTAAGCAGCGGAGAATTTTTATTAAACTTATCTGAACCGGTGATGACGTTGTGTATGATACTTCAAAATGACAACATTTAGTTCCAGTTTTGGTCACCGGATCAGATAAGTTTGTGGCACTTTACCTAGGTTAGTTAAGTTGAAGGTTAATTTTTTTTGTTTTCTTTTATGTAAGATAATCGTAAATTTAAGTTTTGTTTATTTAGGCAGGTAGGTACCTAATAATATTTATTTTAAATCAGATAACAGCAAATTATTTTTTGTTAGAAGAGCAAAGCAACGTTATTTATTAATTGTTAGGTAAATACTTCTGTTATGTGTAATTTGCTGACCAACCAAAATAATAAAATTATACAAATAATAAACTTAAATAACTTAATAATCTTTATCTACACTCATAGCGTAATGTTCCAATTACATATTCGAAAACAGTTGTTTAAGGATACACTTTTTTCACGCCAGTCTATAAAAATTTAAAAAATTACTTTTCGATACAGCATTTCCCATACTATTTTCATTACAGCTGTATCGAAAAATAACTTTTTAATCATTATGCAACACTTTTCTTTTTTAAATTTTAGTCGGGCGCCAGGACACGGCCAAATGTAGGCTGAATACCTAAATGTCTTCAACAAATTCAATATTCCTGTTTATATTTGTGATCAGTTCATAGTCTGTGGTTGTGATTGTGTACATTTGGAATTATTTTCCTGCTAAACAGAATATATTTTCTAATTGTTGTAATTTGTGTTTGTGATTGTTTTTTCGTGTTTGAAGCAAATAAATAAATAAATGTGAAAGTAGTGAAGTGAATTTCGCTTGATATCCTGGACGCGTAGATACAACAGAACTGACTCGCAGTTACTTCCGGCAAAGTTGAGAAAATTATAGGTACGAAATTTTAACATGAAAATATGAGTGTAGATAAAGTAATGTATGCAACTGCATATAATTAGGTATTAAAACACTCGTGTCAAACTATTATCATACTCGGCTACGCCTCGTATGATAAACAGACACTCATGTTTTAATACCCCCTTTTATATGACAGTTGCATAAACTACTATTAATATGTAAACTTCAGCAGTACTTTCCTACCTAGTAGAAAACCAATGCAAGCACAGGCAGCTGAGGAGTGAACAGACCCCACCCAGCATAATTTTAATGTACTATTGTTTAGAGTGTGTTCACTCTGTAACTGAGTACCTGGTTTAGAAATGACTATTGCCAAAAAACAATACATTTTAAAATATAATCGTTTTGATGTTGCATTTGTTTGTTGTACATAGGTACTCAAGTACCTTATTGATAATAAAGTGCGATTTTTGACCGCTACATTATGTAGTGTATTTCACCTCGGCTTGCCTCACAAGATGGCGTGGCTTAGGTAGATACGATAGCTGAAGCTACTAAAAAAGCAATTTATGAAAATTTACATTCAGTACCTAGCCTAGGTACTTTGGCGGTGAAGGAATAAGGTAGCCGCCAATGTTGGTAAACGAAGATGGAGAAGGTGGAAAAGGGTAATTTCCCACCTGGCCGGGTGTGGTGACCAGGGGACCAAGTTGATCGTCGGAAGTTGTATATATGCCGCGGAGTTGGCACCTTGGGTTCGTATACTAATAATGTGAGTATCATTGAGTTTCCCTATTGGAGCGACAGATGTCGCTATAGTATATTTTTCGACAAAAACGAGCAAAAATTAGTCATGAATGCCTGGTAAATAAATATGTTAATGGAATGTATTCTCTTGCTTATCTATCTCTATTGCTTACTTTACTTGTCATAGAAATTATTATAATTTAAAAAGTTTTACGCTAGGTAATTATTGCTTGGATGCTACTGGATGAAATGCGTATAAAGTAAACTCGTATGTGTGTCCGTGGGCTTATAAAAAAGTAAGCCATTGTCTTTGGTTCGATAAAAAGTTTTTAATTATGAAATATAAAAAGATATTTAATTCCTAGGAATATTTCTAGTTATTTCTACGAATTATGTAGTATTTTAGTACGCTTTTTATATGTTTTTCTCACTGAAGAAATTTTGTGCTCTATGTTTCAAAAACATACAAGGAAGTATTAACTTTTATAAAACTAGAAAACATACCATCGCCATTTTCTGGCAGTGTGTCTCGAGTCGAGACTGTTGGCTCGACAGCAAAGTTACAAAGTAGGTAATGTTACTCTTTGGTGGACATTAAAATCGTTAAAAACTTTTAAATGAAATATTTATTAATTTTTTAGAGACCAATCTTCCAAAAACTTTGAGCTCCCAGCGTTCACTTACCATCGTTGTGTGGAGACACGCTCGTAGCGGTTACATAAGAAAGGCGAGACCATTCAAAACTTTTATGCGTTGGCGGACCAAACTGGCACGCATTCCTTACAGAAAATGGGTCATTGTTGTATCACGCATTTTCGGAACGCAGAGCGATGGGTAACTGGGAAAAGTGCAAATATTGATAGATTTTTGCTTGTTATTAAAATACTATCACCTGAATAAAAAACGTGCTATAGGGGTACCACGACTTCAGGTTACTTTGACAGATTGCGGAAAAATTAGCATACTAAATTTATTTTACTGGCAATAATAAACTATATAGAGGAAATATAACTTGAAGCCATTGAGTAGTCTATAACCTTAATACACCATTTAAAATAAGTCGGCTTATACTGTAAAAGTTTGATGACAATGTCTACTACGTCAAATGTTGACTTATTTGAGATAATCATAATTCCATGAAAGAGGGCGTTAGGTCTTTTTCCGAAACGTCATTATTCTAATTTCACAATCGGGACATGTTAGTTTCTTTTTTCGTCACGTTCCTTCTTAACAATGTCCTATTGTTGGCGACATTCGAATTCTGCCAAGAATACTACATTGTTCTTATAATATTAAACTCTAATAAAGTCGCAAAACATAAATGTTAACATTATGTATGTTTCTTGGCTTCAGGCAATGCTACAGATGGGTAATGCAATGGTATTTTTTTTTTTTCTTAAACCGGTCAAACTTTTTCAGTGTGTTTTCCTTGCACTTTGACACTGGCAATAATGGTTGTCAAGCTGTTGAACGACCCGTAGCCATTTCATAAAAAAATGAATGAATGAATGAAGAATACTACATCCTTCCATTATGGCGCTGTCACTTATTAGTTTCCCCTTACGGTTTATAGCACTATGTGGTCTGAATAAGAGATGGGACTTACGTTTTTAGGATATTTACTTAACAAATAGATAACTTTTCAGATTTTTTTTTATCTTTTGATACAAGATTGCATTTGAAATTCCTAATTAGACAAAGAGGTCGATATTAACTTCTAACGTCATACGTGCCTATCGGCATTTAAATTACAGTAACCTCAAACCCATATTTATAAAGCCAATACCAATTAGATTTATATTTCGATTAGGCCATACTTTCAAACAAACAAAAACATTTGAAGTCCTCTATTGTTGCCTAGTAAGGAGCCATACAGAATACGCCTCACATGCTTGGAGCTTTGGTACTGCCACTGGAATAAAAAGTTGGAATTGCTGTAGATTGCCCAGATGTATTGCAAGACCATCCCGACATGCCGTTAGCTTGAAGCTCACCTGCCCCACTGCCACTGTAACTTCAGGAGACATACCTTTGAACCACGGGACTCAGAAATGTTCAAAAAATACATTTTAAGTCTAGAAATTTTCTGTGATGAACCGGCTAGAATAAAGCATATGTACCAACATGTTTTTAACCACTGAATGTATTCTGTAATAATAATATCATCTTAATATTTAAAAGTGTTTCACTGCTCTTTTCTTTCATGGAAATTGTAATCCATAATGAATAATGTTATGGCTATAGTCGAAAACTTGTGAATGACTCATGAATATAATTATTAATAAGTATACCAGATATTAATTATTGATGTAAGTTTTCCGAATAAAATAAAATAAAACTGTAACAGTATGGAATGGAATAAAAAAAAAACTTTACCCATTGCTAGAAAAAGAGAGCAAATGATATTCCAATATTTTAACTCCTTTGATATTTAGGTACGTAACGATAATTTAGAAAAAAAATTGTTTTAATTAAGTACCCACTACGGCTATTTTCATTAATTTGTTAATAAATATGACATTATTCAGTATTACGCCAACAACCTATTCTTTTTATTATGTTTACTTTTCATTTCTATGATTTTCTCTATTTTAGTTTGCTTTTTTTGGTAACATATATCTTTCCAGTTGGATATACTTCCTTTTGCAAACTTGACATGTCAATCACCAATGTTGCCATATTTGTTAAATTCCTTAATAATTTGTTTAAAACGTGTGTTTATTGAAACCTGCATCATTGTATAAACTTAGTGTTTCTGTAATCTTTGATAGAAACAAAGTACGGAAACAGCTTTAGTATTTTTAGAAATACGGGGTTTATACTGCAAAACACGTGCAAAGGGTCTTTTCATGACTTATTGCAGCAGAGGAATTTCTCAGTTCCAATTTAGTTTCATGTACTGGAAACACTCTTTAGTTATTTAAAAGTCATAGACCATCTTTTTTTTTGCCATTGACAACAAAAACTTGAAACGTCGACGTACGTATCGTATGTATGGTTCGGCAGTCTAAACTTTAGTTTTGTCATAATTCTTCTAATTTTCGTCTAAAAGCTTACTTATAGTTGCATTTTGTTAATTTATATACCTGCAACAATGGGGCTAACAATATCTAGTGTTTTTACAAGGCTTTTCGGCAAGAAACAAATGCGTATTCTTATGGGTGAGTAGTGGTGACATAGTGACAGCTCATCGTTCCGTAGATTGCGTAGAATTTGTTTCTTTTACGCTACATCGGTTCCTCGCAAATACTTGTAATTATCACGGTAATTAATACCTATGTTTTGATTGCAGTTGGACTCGATGCCGCTGGGAAAACCACTATACTTTATAAACTAAAGCTGGGCGAGATTGTCACCACGATACCGACGATCGGGTTCAATGTGGAGACAGTGGAATACAAAAACATCAGTTTCACAGTATGGGATGTAGGCGGTCAAGACAAGATCAGGCCCCTGTGGCGCCACTATTATCAAAACACGCAAGGACTGATATTTGTAGTTGATTCTAGTGATACAAAGAGAATAGCAGAAGCTGAAAATGAACTGGCTAATATGGTAATTATTATCTTTTTATTAGTTGTTATGGGCGATCGTTTCTGCTTTACAAGTGGGCTGTCTGCTCATTACTTTATTTTGTTCCAGTAATCCATAAATGGTTATGTCCCCCCATAAATGATTAAAGACACAGTTTCCTGGTTTATTAGGGATACACTTTTATATTGCACAATACAAAAACACATGTCATATGTTTTGTTTCTCTACAACTGTATTCTCATGTCTTTGTTTACAGCTGAAAGAGGATGAATTAAGAGATGCGGTGATATTAGTGTTTGCAAACAAACAGGACATGCCCAATGCCATGACTGCAGCAGAATTAACTAATGCACTCAACTTGAATAACTTAAGAAATCGCCGTGTAAGTATTTGTTATTAACTTTTTACTTGTAAAATAAAATGCGTTTTCTCCTGAATAGTCTACCTACAGCCGCTGACAGCAGTCTTTTATAGGCCATGGAGTTATAATAATAAAACCTAAAGCTATACATCACAATTTGTACAAAATTTATATTTCATATCTTTGTTTACTCAAGATCTATTATGTTGTGTGCTTTATTTAGCTAATAATATCAATTGTATGTTTCAGTGGTACATCCAAGCAACATGTGCAACACAAGGACAAGGACTGTACGAAGGCCTAGATTGGCTTTCGAACGAACTAGCCAAGAAGTGAGACCTACTTCAACCAACCCGGTGGGAACAAATACAACTTACATTCCCGTATCGGATAAATACTTCCAATATAATTAATTCTCTTCTAATTATATTGGGTATAAAAAGACTAATTTATATTATATGCTATTTTGTTGTTTAAGGCTGCTTCGGAAATGTTATTAAAATTCTAAAGTTTTGCTATCAAATGATTGGTGTGGACAAGTTTTTATTACATACAAGATTTATATGGTGTACTTATTGTAATAAATAGTAATCTATGAACCAATGTTACAATGTGACTTAGTTAAATAAAGCGGCCTTAACAGCATTGATTTCAATATTTTTAAAGCCTGTCATTATTATTTGCAAAGTTATCAAAATTTTGGTATAATTTTTTTATAATATAAGGTCTATAATATTTCATGAAGAAGTTATATATTATAATTTATTATAATTATTTACAGTAATAAGATTATTCCTAATCATAGTTTAGTGGTAACTTCAGTTTGGTTTGTGTTAAGTTATTGCAGCACATATAGTGAGATTAAATTTTACTGCGGTAATAATTTAAAGCATTTATACCTTACCAAATGATCAGAGATTTGGTTGGAATACATTGGTAAACATGTACAAACTTATGGGTGTCTATATGTGTGTGTTGCTTAATAATAGTGTTTGTCTGGTTAATCCTAATAACCTAGTTACTTGCTAGATTAGATAACAAATTTTGCAATTATCGTACATTATTTTATGCCCCAAAGAAATTATATATCCTTATTATACATATAGTATCATAAAAACTAGCTTTATGCAATAGTGACAATAATTTTTTCTGATAATCCAAAGTATAATTTAAATATTTCCACCATTGTATTGTAACACTATTAGCTAGTTGTATTTTATCATTAACTATTTAAACTATAAGTTAATGTTTTATATTTTTAATTTTTGTTGTCAAATTCAAAGTATGAAAGTCTACATTTGTAATTAGCATAAATTGCTGTATGTGAAGCATACACACTTCACCATTTTCTCAAATATTGCATTTTCCATTTATGTAATTGCAATATTTTATGTAAATAATGTATCATGTATCGGCCAAAAATAATGTTGATTGTGACATTGCTTTCTTTGACCTTGTACTTCATGCTTTGGTGACACATTCAAGGTTATTACTATTATAGTGGCAAATAAAAGTTAGGTGTAAATAAATATAATTCATTTTATTTTTCCCATCACACAATGAGTATACTTAGTTAATTTTATATAAATGCCGTCAAGAAAGTTGGTATAGCAGTATCCAATCATAAATGTTTCCAGTTAGCTTTTCGCTTTTCTACAAAACTTTTAATGCCCTCTTGGCCATCATCTGTATTTATGTTTTGAACCATTACATCTTCACCTAATTTATAAGCTTCAGATAAGCTTAAGTCTATTTGTTTGTAGTAAAAATGTTTGCCAAGGGCCACCACGCTGCGACTTTTGAGTTTAATTTTGTCGATTATCTTAGTCACTTCTTCGTCCAGTTTATCAGCTGGGACTACTTTAGTGACAAGCCCGCTATCGTAGGCTTCTTGTGCCGTTACCGGTTCACCTGTAAATGAATAAAACTTCATTTAAAACCAAAGGTACAGGCTATACAGTAAAACTGAAGACAACCTTTTCAATGTGTTACCTGTTAGTAACATATACATAGCTCGGGATTTCGGCACCGACCGCCCAATGGCTATCCCTGGCGTGGAGCAGAATACACCAAAGTTTGCACTGAAATTAAATTAATGGATATTAATTTATTTACACAAACTTTTGTCCGCGACTTCATCATCATCGTCCGGGTGGTCTATCCTGGCGATTGCCAGGCTCCGCTTTCCTACTCTTTTTTACTCCACTGCGCTCGGTCTTCATCCATACGTCGCGACTTGGTTACTACCTATGCCATGTTCCTGCCGATCTACATTGAATTTCTGCGTGTGGGGTATATATATAATTTACAATAGCAAAATTTAATCGAAATGCTCGAAAGAGTAACGAAACATTCATCCCATTCAAACATAATTATAGCCTTATAAATAAACTTTCGAATTTATATTCTTCGCATGGGTGTTGTCTATTATATATATATGTAATAGACATATGAAACCCCTCTAGAAGAAATTATCTACATGGTAATGAAAACCGTATTAAAATTCGTTCCATGGTTTGGGAAGGACTCGGGAGATATGCAGAAAGTGATTTATTGTATGCTCGATTTACACGTATTAAGTTGTCAAGTATACCTACCGTTAACTAAATTTTAAGCATACTTAATGCATGTAAACAACGAATTTATTAACTAAATTCATTGTTTAAATTAAGTTAATATTTAGCTAACTTCTTGAAAAATGAATACGTGTAAATCGGGTATTAAGGTCGATTTACACGCATTAAGTTGGTAGTTAACCACGTATTAACGTAATATTAAGCCACTTAATGTATATAAACAACGTTCATAAATTAAACTAAATTTGTTGTTTACATGGATTAAGTTAACATTTAGTTAACTACTTGATAACTAAATATGTATGAATGTATAGTAGATACCTACTTAGGTATAAGGATAAGAAAACTTGTTTAGGTGGACGGTGTGCAGTAGTGGACGTACCTACATCCTCATGTTGATGACTCAAGAGTCACCGACAGTGATGAGACGTTCGAAACATAATAATCGTTTTATGTTGTATTAACATTGTTTTAAGAGTGATCTAATACATTTCATTTCAAATGTATTCCATAACCTTTGAAGGTATAAACACGAGATTGCGAGAATACAAATTAATGCTGCATTATAATATCTATTTACCCAGGTGTAGAGAACTTGCTAACGTCTGAACACACGAGCATATCGCAGGTGGCGACCAGTTGGCATCCAGCCGCGGCGGCGAATCCGTTCACCTGTAAAAGTTGTAGGTAATTCATATATTTGAATCCAATCATTATTCTGCACCACAACGTCGAATAACGCAACATTTATGCACAACTTATTCCCATTTGTCATCAATCATCACTTTAATAGATTTTCTTATATTACCCAAACAATGTGATCTTTTGATTAGGTACTAGCAGATCCCTATTTAAAGAATAGAATATTTTATTTGCTTAAAACATGGTTACAATGATAGGTCTTAAAATAATCATCACATAGTGGCTCTCACATGTTCAGCCAGTATTAACAGGCATGCAAAATTTGTCCAGTGTTAATGAACATGCACCTTATGCTACCTTAAACTCTAAAAAATCCTTAACAGAATAAAAGGAGTGCTTTTTGAATTTGTTTATGGGCTGTTCTGTAATTGCCAGTGGAATTTTATTAAATATTGATATACCCATCGAATAACATTGCTTCAAATACAAGGTAGAATTCGGTGTAACTTCGTGTACAAGACGATATGGGTTTCGGGAATTTCTAATAAATATATCCTTTGCAATTTTAAATAAGCTGCGGTTAACCCTAACAAACTTTGCGACCTCAAATATATATAAGCATGGAAGAGATAGTATGTTTAGAGATCTAAATAGAGGACGACATGGTTCATACGGAGGCACTCTACAGATAGCTCGTATACACTTTTTTTGGACAACAAATGCCTTATTTATATCTGTGCTGTTGCCCCAAATCAATAATCCATACCGGAGCACAGATTCCACATACCCATAATAAGCTGTAATTGCTGCATTTTTTGATGCTGCTAACACTAACTTGTGTAGAGCATACGAAAAACTATTTAATCTATTACAGACACTGTTTACATGATGCTTCCAATTTAGTAATTCGTCAATTGCTATTCCCAAAAACGTCACAACTTGAGTTTTTCTTAAAATTTTACCATCGATGTCAATATTAATTAATTCATTGCATTTATTAAAATTTATGAAATTTGATTTGTCAATATTAATGTCTAAATTATTATCATTAGTCCATACTAAAATAGATTGAAGAACATTACGAATGTCATTTTTATGGTGATTTATTCCTAGTTTTTTATTTGTCGTCACTACAATTGAGAGGTCGTCAGCGAACAATAAACTTTTATAATTAGTTAATTCAATTAGGTCATTTATGTACAGGATAAATAATAAAGGTCCCAGTACGCTTCCCTAATTTCGACAACAGCAATTTATGAGAAACCAAGTCGAAAGCTTTGGTCATATCGAAAAACAATGCACTGACAAAGTACTGTTCATTGAATGCTCTTAGAATTTCTGTTATGAGATCAAACGCAGCATGCGTGGTAGACTTATTCTTCTGGAAACCATATTGACATTTGTGGATTACATTATACTTCTCAAAAAAACTTGTCAGCCTGCTATGCATTATCTTCTCGAAAATTTTTGAAAAAATTGGTATCAATGTGATAGGTCTATAATTACCCATTGAAGTTCTATCTTTTTTTTTGTACAAGGGCTTTACAATAGACTTTTTTAGCCTTTCTGGGAAGAAAAAAATAGGTTGGTACTATCACAAGTTACTTGGTGGCAGGCTTAGTACAACTATACCAGTATAGCTGATCTAAGATGGCAAGTTATAAGCGCCTCCTTGGGAAGAGAAGTTACATTAAGTCCTTACCTATGAAATTATCGTTTTATATGGCGAAAATGACGGAAACGGTAATTTGCATACAGGCAATTTTTTCAATTTCTGGCAAATTCGATTACAATAAAACTTTGTAGATATAATCAGACAACATCAAGCTAACTGGTAAGCATACCAAAATTGCACCTAGTTAAAGAGGCAAAATTAACAACAACCAAAAAATGGGTATTTTCAAACCCTTATAAAAGACTTATCGGCATCAAAACATACTCTATTTTCGAAATCAATAATTAATTTTGATATGTTATGTACAAATAAAGATATTTGAGTAACTATATGTATACTTGCGACAAAACGCCAATTTCAAAGGTATCTAAGGGCCCAATATTAAATAGGTACAACCTTTGCAATCACTGGCACTGGACTCTGTATTATCGAAGTCATAAGTTCTGTCGCTTTCTTGAATATCTGTTTGTGGCTGTCTATTCCTGCATCGGATTGCTACATAAACAAAAGAAATTCATTAGACGATAACAAAAATACTTTCACAACTATGCCTAATTCCCACGATAAAGTGCGTTTTCCTTTTTGCAATCTGAGTCATCCGTTCTTGGACACGAAGTTGAGGTCAGAAATGGTGCAATTGCGAACGTCATCGTGCCAACGAAAAGTTGTCGACGTGGAACGTGCATGCCACGTCAGCAATTCTTGGTTGGCACTAATGACGTGGTACTCGATCGACGTGTCCATTATCATGTGGATGAACGGACGTGGTCATCTGATCGTGTCTACACTCGTATCTAGGTATTTGTGGTCATGGTTACGTCATGAGTTTATGCAAAATTCTGCAATCGATCTCCGCTATCGCGTTGATAGTTTCCAAGTTGATAATGAATAACTGTACAAAGTGAGTTTTCCACAGGAGTTCTGATGCGCTATCGTGTCCTAAATAGAATATACTTACCTACGGGTGTCGTGCCAATAATGACATATAGGCTGACGGACCAGCTAGACTTTCCTTATACAAAAATGGGCATCAGCGTTTTCTGTTGAGTTTTGATTTCGATCTCCAACATGGAGATTATAGTAACCCACCACAAACTCGCCGTACCATCGCAAAACCCTTCGCTGACTGATATGGAGGAGGCTTAGTCCAGCAGGGCTTTTTATGATAGGCGGTAGATATACTTTTGGAAAGTGGGTGATAACTATGGACATCAGCATGGCCAGCGTGATGCGCCAATGCGTTGCTGAGCTGAGATGACAGCTCTCATTCTATACCACTTAAAGGATCTCATATCTAAGTCCAATGGAAACAGCGCTTCGGAGGTCATTCCACATCCGAATCTACTTGAACTCGGCATGCACCGGTCATTTAACTAATTAGTTGACCCCCCGACGTTATGATAATCCATATGACAATATGGAGTGAGGGGTCAACTAATTAGTTGTATGACTGATTATGGAAAATGAGAAAAAGGACAAAGATTCAATTATCGCTTTTGGTAATAACTTCCTATTGATGATAAAGAATAATTTACTCCAAACCGGATATAGTTAACAATTCATAGTCCGGATATTATTTCGGGATATTCATATCGAAGCTACTTAACTGTATCTTATACGCTACTCACAACATAGGTAACTTACCAACTCCTTCAAGTTATGCCCAGCCGAGAATACATTCCCTCTGGCTGATAAGACTATCGCTCTTAACGACGTTTCGTCCCTTTTCGTGGTTATTGCTTCTATGAGGTGGTTCATCATGTCCAGGGAAAGTGAATTCCTGATTTATAACATAATAAGTACCTACATAAGTGTGCGTATTTTATTGTTCTAAAGAAGTAATTGCTATGTTTTACGAAATCTCTTAGATTGAACATCTTCAATTTTGTTAAATGTAGGTACCCAAGTATACAAACTGTGGATAGTAACTTCAAAATAAGCAAGTTAAGTTTATTTTTCATTTTGTTAGGACCTTGAGAACGATGTATGACATGGTATTTGAACCGGTTTCGACGATTTCCAAAAATACAAATCACCCATGCGTGCCTTTGCGTGCATGTAGGTATATTATGCTGATTCTTGTATATTGTCTTGTAATGTGTGTGCAATAAAGAGTTTTAGCATAACATAGATGTTGATGTTATGTTGGCTTTTTTTCTATTCTTTACCATAAAGAAGGAGATCATATCCTACACATAATAAACACGCCATTTAACCAAGAAAATTTTAATTATTGTATACTGACTTTGTTTTTTCATGGCATAGAGTTATTTCACGGGTCCCATTGTTTTCTGATGTCGTGAGATATTGTGTATGAGCATTACGACAAAGCAATAGCATTGGCCTTGCATATTTACGCTGTAAACAAAAGGTTTGTAAGACAATTTGACTCTAAAATTACAAAAGTATAAACTGATCAAAATAATGACGTAGAAATTAACTTTGAAGTATAGTAACTACTGATAGGTACATTAGTAAACAAATGAATAATTATGGGAGTGATTGGAACATTTGCGCAAATGAACCATTCAATAAAACAAAAGAAATAAGATTAAAAATCAATACTGCATACTGCATGTATAATCAATCATTTTTATTCGAAGATTACCTCGATAGCCACCAGCATTTTAAGGTTAACTAATAATTCTTTTGGAATAACAAAAAAAAATAGCACTTTCTAATCAGTCAACAAGTGTTATCTAAATTAGTAATAACTCTGTTCTACGTATATAAAAACTGCCGGTCATAGGCAACTTGTTATTTTAAATCTAACTTAGCTTGAGATCTATCGTATTTCGACTCGATTGTTATCTTCTCTGACGTGACAAACAAGACAGGGTATTGCCACTATTAATATTTAAAACCTACCATTCTTTGTTACCTTCTCAAATTGTAAAATGAAATTACTGGTGAAGTGATACATAGTGTAATACGTATAGGCAGATACATAAGTTTTAATTTATTTCGCATTTTTTTCGGAACTGTTTCATATTAATTTTTATTATGTAATGTATGTATTGATATTGGATCAATTCTCGGAATGATCCGAATGAGAGTCATCGTCGTCGCACTCCACGTAGGTCACTTGTTCGTCTTCTGCGGTTATAAGTTGGGTCACAGCACTGAAAAATAACACCAGTTATGGATATCGTGTAGTTATTTTACTTGGCGATCTAGATACGAGATTAATATACAGTTTAGATTAGGAATACCGGCCTACTTTTCACATAGAAACAGCATCAATTATAATCTTCTTCATCGAGTCAATTTTCGAAAACCCTAGATCTAGCTTGCCCAGTAATCGGCCACGGCAACGGCATTATCTCATCTCATCATTATCAGTCGCCAGGAACAGTTCCTCTGTAGTGCAGGCAGCAGGACAAAGAGGACAAGAGAGCAGATGCTCCATGGTTTGGGATGGAGCTCCACCCACAGTCGCATTGCTGCTGTGTCTGGTCGATGAAGCCCCACTTAGCCAGAGAGTCTTTGCAGTGGCAAATTATAATAAAAAATGATCATAATTTTGGCAGGGATTTGATTTGGCAGGTCACTGGCTGACATCTGACCTCCGTGACCCGTAAAAACTAGTAAATATAGTAAATAGTTCTACAAGCCAGAATGACATTTGCCGTAAAATTAAATAGAGTTCATGAAACCCGGAATATACGTTTAAAGTGTAAAATTGTGGTATTTTAATTTTTACGTGCAGCGACTTCCATCTGACCAGCATAACCCGCTAGAGCCTAGACCGTCTGTCAGAGGGGTTACCTCTTGCAGGAGAGCTTGACTTGGGCCCAGAGGATGATGGTAGGGCGACCCATTCCCTCGCTGCCTCCCCTCATCCCCCAACATCGACAGTACAACAGAAAACCATATCATTGCCGATTATAACTTTCTCAATATAAATTTTCAAATATTACTATAAAACATCTGAACACGGCCCGATAAATTGTTATCGTAAATAATATCGTTATAGTAACAAGCTAGTTCAATTCTTATCGTGTTTTCAGGGAAACGTATAATTCATTAGTAAATGTTTTGGCTCGTTCCGCAAACGTACGCAATGAGTACTATTCATAGTTTAAATTATGTATTAATCTTTGTAACTTAAATACTCCACGAATACACACGTAGACGTAGGCCGGTTGTACTTAACCATAATCTCGCGTTTGGAAAAAATACAAGCGCTCTCCGGTCTTACCTACACAACAATAATAAAAAATAATGATTTTGGTATTCATGTCCCGGATGTGCTCTTGTGCATGAGGGCCCGGAGTCCGCATTTACCATGATCCAGGATTTGGCAGATCAGATAATTACAGTGGAGCGGTTGCCATCTGTCTTTCGTGACCCTGTTACCAGGGGAACCTGACCAGATTGGATCATGGTTACACATTCAGTCGCCTGAGTGCAGGTTTCATCACGATGTTCTTCTCACCGCAAGAGTATCATCTGTTAGTATTCTACTACTACACATAACTTAGAAAAGAGTCATTCGTACATGGCGGCAGTGGGATTCGAAGCCGCTACCTGGCGCATTGCGAGTCGGATACCGTTACCACTAGGCCACCGACACGACGCTCCCACACAACAATGGTGACTGCTTAGGTTTAACCTTTTTCAAACTCTCACGCCGCTAGATCAAGAGATTAATACTCACTTAAGAACACTCTTCTCAAACTCGGTGTGTTCCGAAGAGTTTTTGATGGATGACGTCACTTTGGTGGCCAGCACTTGGTCCAATAGCGATCTGAGTCGGAACAGCAGAGTCGCTGTCTCTCGCTGGCAACGCACTTTCACCGTGGATATGCACATGAAGCATTCGTCGTCTCGTGCGTTTTCGGTCACTGTAACAGGTTATTTATGTGAGCTTTTGTAAATTCTGAGACGAAGTTCTTTTTCTAAATTAAAATAAAATAAAGCGACGGTTTTAAATTTAATTTTTTCCAAATCAAAATTTCTCGAGATTGCGATAAGGCCTGCTGTTGAAATACTGCCACGCTATTGGACCGATACAACAGTTATAAACTGACAGATCAATTGTAGCTAAAAGCTAATGAAAGGGCTTTATTTTGATAGGAAACTTTACACCTCATTCGATAGATTTGGCTAGAAACACAGCCTGCGAGGCTATTGTCTAGCTCAGTTGGCAACTGAATTTGACATTAAATAATTTTACACTACGTCATCTACGTTCCCCACTGGCTATAGCGTTTACCAAATTAAAGTAGTGTAAGATTATTATATGTCAAATTCAGTTGTCCACTGAGATAGAAAATAGCCCCTCTGGTCTTCTCTAAAACTGACGGACAGTGTGGTCCAAGCTGCATTTTTCATTCAAAGTTTAGTTGCTTGGCGGTAGAAATAGATACAACGCTCCCATCCAAACGGTCTCCTCAAAAACTGGCACCCATTTACTTGCAACACCAAAAACACTCACCAGTGACCTTCAGCTCCCCAAAGAACAACAAAGGCAGGGTATACACCAGCGTGACCTCGATAAGGTAGAGGTCAGTAGATCGCTGTTTCAGCCAGTAGACCAGCCAATTGGCTCCTGGGGTATGGCAGAGCTGCACTGGATGTCTGCCTGGCTTGCTGAAGTTCGGCGCTGACATGACACTGCTCGGGTGTACGTTTACACGCTTGACGTCTTCTGTGGTGTTCACTTTGATCCTGGGCATCTTATTTTTTCTCGGGTGCGGCTTCGTCCATCTGGAAATGTTGCGTTTTGAGAGCGGGGTCTGGTAGCAAGCGCACATAAATGCAGGGTTTGGAGACATCAAACCCTGCACTTATGTGCTCCACATTGCCTCAAGTTGTTGATAATGAGTAGTTACACTTTTGTAACCAAGATAACTGAATGCACAGTCTTAGGTAAAGTGCAAGAAATAGGTGCGTTATGCTTTTAATCTTCACAAATCAAAATCGTCATACTGACGGACGCCAAGAGAATAATCTGCCTAATTGGTGTTTTTAAAACTTACTTACTAATACTTTCATCAGACTCCCATAAGGATAAACTAGATGTAATTTATTAAAAAATTATAGATAGTATTAGGATAAACAATTTTTTTATGTTTTACAGCAGACAAACAGGCAACGTTCGTTTTATTTGTTTATTTAATTTATTATTATATAAAATTATCATAAAAACCTGTACAGCAGTGGAATATACAAGCCAGAGGAAAAGTATCCCGGCCCAGAAGTGATACAGGCAAGGTAAGGGTAAGTATAACCTCCAGAAAACATATCGTTAGTACTAACCTGACCGTAGCAGTATTGGGATAGAGCGCCGCCGCCACCACAGCCTTGAAGAGGCTTATGTTGTTCATATTCCTGTTCTCCCACGCCGCCTTCACGTCCGGCGTGGGCATGAACCCCATGTTCCTGAGGCTCTCTCCGAGTTGCCTCTTCATATCGGACAGGAGTTCCAGCGTGTTATACGAAAGGTAGTGGTTGTAGGCGAACGAGCGCTGGTTGTGTGCGGGACACCGTTCCCATTGGATGAGCGCTTCGGATATGGCGACGTGGTCGCTTGGCTCGCCGAGCGCGAATCGCCGCTTCATGTTGTCCACTTCGTCCTCCTTACCTGGAATTGACCTGGCTGTTAGTTTGGCATTCGGCAAACAATTTTTTATACAACTAAGGTGGCAAAGGTACGATTGATGGTAAGCAGTTACCGTAGCTTATGGATGGATATTAAACACTGAGAGTTTCATCATAATTGGCAGTTGACATCTATTATAGATGATTTAAATAGCGTAATTTTCTCTGTTTCTCATTTGAGAGTTTATGCTAATAGTGTAAAGAAATCTAACGTCAATATTAAGACATCGTCAACGTTTTATCTAGCCAAACTACTAATCGCTTCTATCGCGACTCTCCATATAATCTGGTCGGCTACATTCGGTTAGCAGGGCTATCTGGCGATCCTAAAATATTATTTTGCGATCGTTTATATCACACCCCATATATATTTTCCTCTTCATTGTACTGTAGGATCGCCACAGTGTCAGAACGCTGCTCAGCTGGCCGAACGTAGTCGGCTACGTTGTTTGTTTGTTTTTTAATTGTTGACTAGCCCTGACTAGACCTGTAGCGGGTCTAGCCAAGACGCCAACGTGACGATATTATCGTGGACGTCAACGATATAGGGGAGAGGTAGCATGAAAGGGACACGTATTGAAAGAGATAAGTAAAATATATGTGGGAGATAATATTATTATTGTATTTATCTTCATTTTTATAAAATTTGTTGTTCTTAAATTAAAAACCACATGCGGGTACACCGCAGTCTATAAAAAGGCGGCCATCGCTCTCGACAGGTCAAACGTTGTCCGACTGCGGACACGGCACCACCAGTGCTCTGAACTGTCTTTCTCAGGTAATTTTGCTTAACCGTATAACGCATATTATTTCTATGTTCTATTTTGTTATTTCTATAGAAATAACAATTAATGATTGTCAACTTGTCTGTATTTTGCTAAATCAAAGTACATCACTTAAGCTACTAAAATATGTCCTCTCCATCTGTTGCTGTCCATTTATTATATTATTGGTAATAATATACATAGATTTATTATTCATATTTCTTTGTTTAATTTCTATACACGTTCTCCCACATCAGAAGTGGGATAAAGGATCCCAACGTCCCACAATATTTCTAATGCAATGTCCTTTGTTTTCATGTTACATCGTGATCTTTTCGCACCGCCCGCATGAGGCTGAGGAAACTGGATGCTTCCGACGACGCGAAGTGTCGAGTGAATGCAGATGCAAAACCAGACATCATAGGGTCCACAACAACTACAGGCTGCAAATTAGCATTCGGTGAGTCGTTACGAGTTTACTTGATTCAAGTGACTTTATAACCGAATTAGAATCATTTGTTTCCGCGTAGAACGTGTAAAGAACAAAATTGAGAAAGTCCGACTAAGTTTTTATGTACCAAATTACGGAGTTACAATTTAATTTTGTTTTACAATGAATTATTACTGTCTAGAAACGAATACGAACACAAAAGTAAACGTCGAACAATATTTTTTTGCCGAGGGTATGATTTTATTGTGGTTTTAACGTTGACCGCCAAAATACGATTATTCTGAAAAGCTACCTCCAACATTTAAAAAAAGAAAAAAAGTCAGTTTGATTAGTAGGTAACGTCATTTTTGTTGGTGACAAATTATTTTATCGAAAGAAATGTAAATATATTGACGGTAGATAGTTTCAAATTATGTTTTGAGTGACTTAGTTAATCCTGTGACTTACTTAAGTTCGACCTGTTTAAGACTTTGGTAGACGGATTTAAGCAACTAAGTCCATACGTGACGACTATCGAGCAAAGGTTTTTATGACATTTATGTGGTTGGTTTTGTTTACTCAAAGCTTGCGGCATCACCGGATGGAGATGATGTTGGTGTTTTACGTACTAGGCTGACGGAGCCTCTGGGAGCGTGGCCAACAGATGGTAGTTGTTTCAAGCTTTGTGAAAAGATGTTAAACATGATGATGATGATAAAAAAGTCCACATATTTTAGTGATTGCTCAATAGTCAGTTACATAATGTTAACTTTAGCTTCGAGTACTGAAATATCATTGATTACCGATACCAAGTAACTATTCCGAGTTCTGTTATTGTGCCTGTAAGATGAGGCACTGTAAGCAATGGTGAGATTTCATATCCTTCGGCTAGTACGAGTTTGGTAGTACCTACACTGTTGTTGAGGTTAAACACCCCGATTTATTTTGCTGATTTGGAGTGGCCCGGGAGTCGTGTGTATGACTCTTTGGGCTGAGAGCCCCGAAAGTCTCTTTTCTGAAGAAGTTTTTGTTCTGATTTTTTTGGAAGACGGCTGGATATGAGACCTCTTCGTTATTACAAACATTGTTAAATTGTTTAAAATGAGAACTTTAGTCACAGATAGAGTAGACTCGATCGAACAGTGAAAAAAAGTGATGACGATTACTTTACTTGTTTAGTTGTTTTGGTGTGGTAACCAATAGACACATAAACTTAATGAATGTAATATCTTATTCTTATAGATCAGAAGTACTAAAAATGTTACATAGTCTGTTTTATAAATCCATGGGGTGGGAGCCTGGTGACCTGTATCACAGGTTCTATGTAACCTATTTCAGGCACCAGTTTCTCACAAATAAATATAGCTACAAAAATTATATAGTACTGACCTACTTACGTATCATTTATTTGTTTGTGAAAAAATAATAAATGCTTGTTTTATTTTTATTATTATACTGTTACCTAAAACTGTTGAAGGCAGAAAGAATTTGAGGCTTTTCATTTCCAAATTTGGAAATTATGTATCTAATGTAAAGAACGATACATTTTTAGAGACGTTAACACAGTTGAATGAAAGCGTTTTACCGCGCTGGTAGACAAATGAAAGTAGCTAATATTTTGAATTTGATTACTAATGAGACCTGAAGCAAGTGACTTAATGGAAAATGAATTTCCGATTCTGTTATCCACGGACCGTGACCGTGGCAAAACTCAGTTGCTCTTTTATGACGCTGCTTTAGATATTGGCTAAATAGAAGTTGCAGCGCTGGGAATTTGCATTGCATACTACTGGCAGTATAGTTGTTTAGGTAGTGAGTACGGGTCAATGGTGTGGAAAGTTCCTACATGATTTACGAAAAATCAAATACAAAAAATATGGAGACTAGTCAATTGTTTTGTCTAGGGTACAAGAGTAGAGTGTCATTTCTTTAATAAAATGTGATTCCGATGAAAAGCCCTAGAGTTGGCTAGTATGTAATCACGGGGATTGGAAATCCTACCTAATGGATGATCACGGCGATGATCATCAGGTTGATCACAGATGACGACTGATGGATAATTATAAAGTTGAAATTTTTATTGTAAGTTCGGGTAGAGCAACCGGGATAGCTCTGTGTGATTGTATTTGAAGATATAGACACCTTGCAATAACAGAGGTGACATGTTCTGAGATGTTTATTTTGGGTACATTATTAACGATTAACGACTCAGTAATTGAAATTTGTGACTTTGATGCCTAGAAGCTGTTCATTGGTAAAATCCTGATTCAATTTTGATGTTGGGCGGTAGAGATAATGTTATTTTCGTGGAGATGACCATTGAATGTTGGTTTGGGTCTAGGACGATTACTTGTTGTGTAACTCACGTGTTTATTATCACGTGTTGTGATGGCAGATAGACTGCATTACTTGTGATAGTCTGTATACGATGTACTGAATAGATTTGATCGAAGGACTGACCACGAGCTGATAAAGTAAAGTGGGCTTAGTAAAGTAAAGCTTGTTAAATTTACTATTTTACGATTTTAGCAATTTCATATTGAGATACTGTAAAGTCTAACAGTAGTTTATCTACATACAAGAGTACGGCCAGTACTGTATAGCTTCTATGTAATACAAAGGTACTACTGGAGTCTATAAGTACTTACGAATTACAAAAGTACGACGAATCAACGTCACTGAGTGGAAGCGTTAGCAATGTTTATTGATTTCGATTTGTATTTCCACGAGTTAAGGAATATTGTTTTGAGTTTAGAATGATAAGAGGAGAGCTAGTATAGTCTTTTACAACCATAGGGTCAGGAATGATCGAGCGAACATGGTACTGTGCTGTGGTATGTTAGTTTCAGATAAGGGCGGTCTTGAGCCTAGACATCATGTTGAATAAAATACGATTGACGTTAATCGAAGCACCGCCTTGCGGATTGCTGGAAATACTGTGATGACATCATATTCGGCTCGCGGCCGTGGTCAGGATGTGGAACTAGCTGCTCATCCATTAATGAGAGAAGAAGTCTTGATTTATTGCCTCACGTCATATGGCCGTTCTCCATAAATGCATAAATGGGAGTTGTTGCATAATGGATCATCAAGGGACTTTCGTTCTTCGTTCATCGGTGCTCCGATAAATTGTCCTGTACAATATATCGGTGGCCAGCGGTGTTGTGCTGGGTGTTTGGTGCGATGTGCGGGTCATTTGATTTGACCGTTGCCCTGTGATTTGGCATTTAATTGTAGTTGATTTGGCCACTGATTTGAGAATTGGCATTTGGGGTCATATGATTTGACCATTGCCATGTGTTTTGGCCACTGACGTACGGATTGGCATTCAGGTACCTGTGATTTGACCATTAGTACCATGTGATTTGGTGTTTATATGGCTCATGTGATTTGGCCATTGCCATGCAATTTGGCGTATTCTACCAACTACAGAAGTAACACCTTTCTATCGTGAGCAATGAATAATTTTAATGTTTTATCCAGGAGAATTAATCTTGATTTATTTAACACAAGTTGTGAGTCAGCGAGAGACCGCATACTCAACTATTACTTCGACGCGTTGTGGCATTTTTCAAACCATGTTATTATGGAGTTGACTATTGTTGCATTACTTTCGAGTATTGTAGGTATATTTTAGTTTAAATTTGAAATCGTAAAGTCTTGTAGACTGTTCGGTATGCTTGACTTTTAGTTAAGTATGTATTTAATTATACAGTTTTTATCTGTGGAAGCCTGTAATTGGCTCTGTGCTAATATAAAATAATACTGGTATTATATTATATTGTAATCATTGCTGTTGGTTTTCCTTAAGTAAATAGGATAAAAAGTATGATTTCGGTCACGTTTGACAAATTGAATTGTTATGATCATGAGACCTAATCAGTGTTTCCTACAAGGATAATTTGATTGGATTTTACATTGATGCTAGTTTATGTAAATAGATAATGTTTTTAGTAAATTGTCGTAATGTAACTCGAGTAAAGATACGTGCATTGTATTGTCATGATATAATTTGACTCTTAAGTATTCTTTAAGCATTGATTTCTTATGTTACACATACATTTTTGTTTAATTGTAATTTTGAGATAGTGTATCGCAAGCCAATTAGGCTGCTCGTCAGTATGGCCGTGTGGGAGATAATATTATTATTGTATTTATCTTCATTTTTATAAAATGAAGGTAGTGTTCTTAAATTAAAAACCACATGCGGGTACACCGCAGTCTATAAAAAGGCGGCCATCGCTCTCGACAGGTCAGACGTTGTCCGACTGCGGACACGGCACCACCAGTGCTCTGAACTGTCTTCCTCAGGTAATTTTGCTTAACCGTATAACGCATATTATTTCTATGTTCTATTTATTTATTTATTTATTTATTTATTCTATTTTGTTATTTCTATAGAAATAACAATTAATGATTGTCATCTTGTCTGTATTTTGCTAAATCAAAGTACATCACTTAAGCTACTAAAATATGTCCTCTCCATCTGTTGCTGTCCATTTATTATATTATTGGTAATAATATACATAGATTTATTATTCATATTTCTTTGTTTAATTTCTATACACGTTCTCCCACATATACGGTAAAATAAGAAACGTCTTGACTATATTATGTTCTGTGGCAACCATTCAAACGTCACACCTCAAACGTCACACTCCTGTCAGATTAAATAATGTCCCCTTCATGCCACCTCTCCCCTATATCGTGGACGTCCACGATAATATCGTCACGTTACAAATTAAAAAACCGCTCAATTGCTCCGTAGCTATTCTGACTGTAGATCAGAACTTGTCGGCTACGTTCGGCCAGCGCTCGGCGATCCTCGTCTAACACGAAGCATCTAGGATCCTTGAACCCCCAGACTCGCTCCGTAGCGATTCAATTCTGTCTGTAGATCGGAATTCATCGGCTACGTCGGGCCAGCGCTCGTCGATCCTCGCCGGACCGAAGCATCTAGACTACAACAGAGACCCTTACCAATAACGAGCTGGAAGGGATCCTTGAACCCCCAGACGGCGGCGACGCTGGCGGCGCGGTCGAGGCAGCCGAACAGCGCGCCCAGCAGCAGCAGCTTCCCCGCGGCCGGGTGCACGGGCAGCCGCGCCAGGTGCCAGCCCAACGGGGTCAGGGTTTCGGATGCGTCTAGGGCGCCGCATCTGGATGGGGAATGGAGTTGTGGAGGTTGGGTTGCAAATTTATTTTCTAACAAACGCTCACTTTTCATACCTATAGGCGTAATTTTCTATAATTACTAATATGATAAGATATAATAATAATACTTATTGAGTTTAATTAAATGAATCATGTCACTACAATGTCAAATTAAAAAGTGTCACTAAAAACGACATATTGAATCGAAAAATAAGAGATTTTTTTATTAGAAGTCTAACGTTGCTGGCTACGTTACTGGCTGCTGGCGTTGCTTTAGCATTAATATATAGATAGGTAAAAATCGCGGCGCGTAAGTTGAACCAAAATGGCGGTCGTCCGCGCAGGTATAATTGTGGACATAAGTCTTCGACGGAATGCTCCGCGGTTGACCGGAAAATTCAAAAACCTTCAACGAAACACCGTATTCATTTTTTTTTTTTATAATTAGATCCGATTGAGACCCAAAAATCTATCACTGCGCATTCAAGGTCATAGTTCAACTTACGCGCCGCGATCTTTAGTAGCCTATGTTCACATCACGGGCGACACCTGTGTGTGTAGTCCGTGCTTTCAGTTGAGTAGCACCTTTTTGTGTAACACTGTTAATCAACAGGAAAAAAAACGCACAAATGGCACACTAGTGTCACACAGTTACAGTCAGCAGGGTCGAAGTTCGTTCGCACCCATAGAACCGTGAATTCACGACTCTGCGGTATGTAAGGTAAATATTAAAAATAATTAAAAAATACTGCCCCGAGGTTAACGGTTACAATAGGTTAACGGGAGTAACTGTTCAACCAGGTTAAGCCATGTTCGCGGGAACTGAACCGTTTCGTATTTTGAGGCTAGTGGAACTTCAGTACCGCAACGAGCTCGCTCCTAACACCGTTGGCGAAGCAAGGTTGACCAAGATCTTACGCTGAATAACCATAAATATTTCTGATTCTGATGATCTGGAGAAAGTGGTCATCGCTGCCTAAAGTATATACATTACATTACAAAATGGCAATTGCTCCTTTACTGCCGAACCACAAATCCTCACCCCATGAAGCACTGGGCAGCATGGTTAAGTAAGTAAGTAAAAGTAAAAACTCTTTATTGCACACATTTTAAAAGACAATATACAAGACTCAGTATAATGTACATGCGCGCAAAGGCGGCCTTATCGCTGTAAGCGATCTCTCCCAGACAACCTTTGGGAAGAGGTAATGTTTCACATGAACTAGTAAGTAGTGCAAGGGTAAATAGTAGTAGCAAAACATATTAATTAACAAATAAACTTAGATGCTTCTAAATAAATAAAATATATATGTGATACTATACATAAATACAAGATAATCATAAAAAATTCTATAATACGATACTATCAAAATTACAAACAGAAAAAATGTATTTACCGCAAACAATTCGACTCTGAGAAGAAATATTCGTGTACTTTCTTTTTAAAAGTAGGTAATGACGTACCGTGTCCTATCTCTCTCGGCAATGCATCCCTTAGGTGGGCAGATTTAACAGTAAAAGATTCCCTGTAATATCCTGATCGAGAAAAGGGAGCTCTAAGAAGGTTATCAGACTTCGACCGCAGACCACGGTCATGATCCGCGCCCAAAAACAGGAACTTTTCCGACAAATACCCAGGTGCAAGTGGGTTATTTAAAACATTATAGGTCAACGAGAGCGCGTTAAGGTAAATATTACCAAAAAAATTGCTTAATTGTTTTGTCTTTAACTATTGATACTTGCTAAGGTATCTGTCAAACAGAAAGCGGTGACACGGTCCATACAACTCGTCTCGTACAGACACTAGTTGTATGTACCGCGGAATATTTTCTCTCTGATATATCCCTAAGAGTAGAGTTACTCACTGATGCAAATGCTTGACGGCCCACTGCACGGTGGACAGGTCGGGCGGCGAGGGCATCTCCTCGAAAGCCTTGGCCGCGATCCCCAGTCGCAGCCTCTTCACCGTGAGGACCGGCTCCAACAGGTTACTCCTCTGCAGCTCTGGCAGCAGTCTCTCGCGGATCTTGGAGGCCCGGAAGGATGTCAGCACGTGGTAGCAGATGCCGGGCTGGCAGCGGCCCGCGCGACCGCGCCTGATGAGAAACCAAGTGGTAGAGATTTGACAGGTAGACCACGGTCTTGGTGGCAGCGGGGGGAGGGGGCCCGGACGGATGGCGAGGGCAGCAGCGGCAACAACATTACATATAGACTGTGAGGGCGCCGTAGGTAATCCTACGTCTTCGAGTACAAGAAAGATTTCACTTTGTAGTGATAGTGGACGTTTAGGAGACGCACAAACATTGGTCTATCCGTGCACAAAAAGACACAACAAAAATTTTTTTGTGACCCAAAATTTGGCTTTTCGTAGCGGTATATCCTCTTGTATAGATTCTATACGTAAATAAAAAACAGAGTGCCTTGCATCCTCTTGGCTGTTTCGCTTTTCAGTCACATTACAGTCACAAAAGAGAAAAGTGACCTACGGCGCCCTCACTCTAATAGATAACATGTCAGGGGGGCGATTCTCGCGCTGTGACATCTTAAATTCGACATTTTCTCTAGCCAAAAACTGTATTAAAATGTCACTGAAATTGAACTTTGACAATATACGAGTGTCGGAGATAGTTGGGAAAATATTTTTTGGCTGCACATTGGACATTTCATTGTCATTATTAATGAAGATATGTGGCTAGAAAAAAATTTCGAATTCGAGATGAAGAATGAAGAAAGCCCGCGCGCGAGAATTAGGCCCCTGATATAATGATTTTTTAGTAAAAGAAAAACCAGTGACTTGTCAAGAACGAAAATGTGCTGTTTTGCCGCCGCTCGCGCGTTTCTGCCCTCCCGTTGCCGCGTTGGCAGAGGACGGGGCATGCCATCGAGCCTAAGAGACCGTGGCTTTACAGTCCACAAGTATCTACCAAACATTTCCCAGAAAAAAACTTACCTTTGCCTCAAATTCGCCTGTGAAACCCATTCCATCTGGAGAGTGACCACGTTTTCCTCAACATTCAATCCGCTTATCTTGATCTTTCCACAATCGACGACGTATACAATGTCGTCTATAGTTATGGACGTCTCAGCGATGTTTGTCGCTATGATGATCTTTCTGACGCCCATCTTAGGCCTTTCGAATATTTTTCTCTGTTCCAATGATGGCAGTTTCGAATGCAAAGGGTATATTTCGTAACTTGCTGTCGGGAACATACCACTTTCCTTCATTTCAAGCATCAACTTTGTAATCTCTCCTATTCCTGGTAAGAAAACTAGTACGGCCCCAGGTGGTTGACTGCCTATGTAAATTAAGAGATTACATATCAATTCCACATTCATATCTTCGATTCTGTAGTCTAGTAGCGTGTAGTATACTTCTCGGTCTAAATTGCGTTTTATAGACTCAAGCCAAGGTCCTGCAACATGCATTGTATTGATTAAATATTATAAAATGGAGGTACTTGTAGTCTACGAATAATTAATATTAATTTATTACATAAAAAAGCGTAATTTAAGCTTAGAAAGGCACCTCGCAAATATGTTTCGGAAAATCTCTTCTTATACAATCTTAATATTATTAAGCGTGCGTAATAACGTAACTCATAGTTACAGCTCACTTCAAGACACCACTCCCGCACAGCGAATAACACAGATACAAATGTTGGTATAAATGCGTACTCAACAATTTAAAGAGGAAGAGAAAATCCCAGTACCCTTGTCTCGCTTACCGTGGGTCTACAGAGCGCAGCGCACTGGACTAGCAAGTCCATGCTTGGGAGGCAATGCACCGATAGCAGCAGTGACTGGGTTCCCCCGATCGCCGTCTGCTTCAATTCAATTTTAGTCTGCAAAGTTCACACTGGGCCTGATGGAAAGCGAGTAATGTAGTCATGCTGTGACATCCCACTTTCGCGATAATTACCCGTAGAGAAAATGCAGTGCTAATCGAAAAATGGGATTTTGACAACGCTATCGTTGGCTCTGCTTGTTTGCTTTAAGCGAGTTCTTTTGTGGGGGTGGACCGCTGGATTGATTCAGCCCAATAAATTAGTTTTAAAAACCATTTGAAAACGATTTTTGGATCACAGATAGAGACTGTTATGAAAAATCCTAGTTTTCGACCTCAAGGTGCTGCCGCGGGCTCAGCAATGTCCATAAAACTGAAATTTATGACGTTTTTGGGTCAGTCACTAATATCGCCAAAACGGTGCATTGTAGAGAAAAGTGTTCTACCGAATGAAAGCTTATAAAATTCTCTACAACTTTTGCCTTACACGCTTTTTCAAATTCCCAACCGTTTAAGAGTAGCACACTCTCAATTAAAGCGATAGATTAACGCTCGTTTCTTAGGGAATTGTATGAAAAATGTAACACGAAATGCGAAGGCAAAAGTTGTAGAGAATTTTATAAGCTTTCATTCGGTTGAAGAATACTTCATGCTGTATTATGTGAGAAAATGTTTGCATTTAAAATATACCATTGAAAATAATGGCGCATGTAGTCTGAAATTGAGTCTCGTCCTGCCGTGGAGGCTTAGCAAAACAAGCTCCATGCTTGGACGGCGAATTGAATATTGTTTAAAAGGGTGCGTGCAGTGTTTTGTAAAAACGTTGCTATCCATTTTCTGGTCTACGAAGATCCTACCTGTTGATTAGTCTCTCGGACAGTAGTTGCCATCTATGACTATGAATGCCACAAATGGCGAGGTTGAAGAGGTAGATGCAACCAGGGATGTGTAACGGGGTGGCGCGAGGATGCTTAGCGAAGGAGCCTTTGGGCGCAGGCAGACGCGAGTAGGCATAATTATTTTATTTCTGATACGCGTAAGCAGTGAGCTCCCACCTCCACTTGTAATGTTACCAAGCGATGCGGGAGTGGTGTTCAACTATTTCTAAACTAGAACTCAAATGTCACCTACCAACTTCACTTCTATGTTTGATCGCCCTTTCCTCTTCATGGCCTCTGACTCTATTCCATTTGCCACGGTTTTGAGGGTTGACTTCTGGCAAACGGTACCCGGTCATGTGAAGTATTTGCTCCAGATACACATCCGTGACTGGATACGCCAATCCTTCAATATGCATCATTGGGCAGTTATTAAAGTATTCTGATAGTTTCTCAGCATCAATCGTAGCACTCATCAAAATGAGTTTCAGATCCTTGCGTATGTTGAGTACCTGTATAAATTGCATGATTATTAATGGTTATGCATTTAAAATATTTGACAAACTTTCAGAGTATCCATAGTTTATTTACCTTCTTCAACATGCACATGGAGATGTCAATGTGGCAGTCCCTTTCGTGGACTTCATCCAATATTATATGACTGTAGTTTGTCAAGCTTTGGTTCACTTCCAATTCTGCCAACAAAATGCCTGTCGTGCAGAACATTACGCTGCCCCGTGGTCTGGCTTCGACCCTGGAAAGGGAACAAAGAAGGAAGTTTTAACATAAAGTTACAAAATGACAATACCACTCGAAAGAACAATGTGTATGTCATAAAATGTGAGCCTATCTCCAGACACAATGTCCAGTATTGCATATTCAGACAAATCCAATGACACAAGTATAGACAAATATAAATGGTGAAACACTATCAAATTAGCAAGTTCGCAGATGATATTGTTGTTTTGGCTATCAAAATGAACTTATCATCATCAACTGGGAATACAATAGTTGCAATGAGTTACAGTATAACACATCTGGAATTATTTACAGAACGGGAAGAACAGGTTGTTTCGCACCAGTATTTTTTTATAATAGACTCGCGTGTAAGAAGCGCCATCTCACTATGTAATTTACCATCAGGATGTACAAGATTGGCCGTTGCTGAGCGTAAAGAGGACCATTACAAATAAATATATGAATTCGAAGTTTCTTTTTTAAATCCTGGTTTTATCACACAGCCACAGCAATAGTGTTTCTTAGCCAGAGGTATATTAGAGGTCTCCTTAGAGGTGGGCAACGCATTGGTAGCGCTCCTGGTGTTGCTGATGTCCATAAGCGGCAGTGGCCAGTTTTCATCAGGTGGCCTGCTTGCCTGTTAGTCTGCCATACAGCATAAAAAAAATCACTAACGTTGTCTGCAATGATTTTGACAAAAGTTACCCTTTGCAGGGCTTTGATTTACTATCAATGAATGTAGAGATTATAAACTTAAAACTGTGTTACTTACTTCTCCAGCCTCACAGCATACCCCACAGAATTGCCCATTCTCTCCGCCCTTTCCTCTGCCACTCTTTGTGCGAGGGAAGATGCTGCTATACGGCGTGGCTGAGTCACCAGAATACTAACATTACCACCACGCTTTCTGGCTATTGCTTCATCTAATATCAATTGTGGTACCTGAAATTATTATAAAAAGAATGTGTACAACATTGAAGAAGAAAAACTACTAAAGACTAGTTATACGGCAGACAAAAAGGCAAGCGGAGCCACCTGATGGAAAGTGAAAGTTGTTATTTTGAGGAAGGGAATCAAAGTGCTCCCTTAGCCAACAGCCTGCCTTTTTTAGGTTTCCATACCCAATTGGCAATAAAGGAACCCTATTAGTAAGCCTCAGCTGTCTCTCTGTCACTGGCCTATATCTTTGGAACTGTGACACCATCTGGCTTTGATCTTTTCACAGGTAAATGAGTTTTTGTGGCCGCTATAAGAAAAAAGAATAAAAATAAAAATTGGGGCATCCCTATACAAGCCCAAAACTTTATATGATTATAGTGCTAAAACTAAAGTATAACAACAATGTATAAAAACTGGTAAAGTGTGAGTTGAAAACGGCCAATAAATTTATTTGCTAAAGTGCTACCATACAATTGAGTCTGTGGTTGAGCCCAAAGAAAGAATTAACAGATATAAAGTCGACGATCTGAGTAGTTGAGTTAGTTAACATGCCGGTTTGCCATGTAGGGGTCGCGGATTCGATTCCCGGCCGAGCAGAAAGTGGAATGATGTATTTTAATTTCTGTTACGGGTCTGGGTGTAGTATGTTTAAGTATGTATTTAAAAGAAAAAGAACAAAAAGTTATGTAAGTAGTTTATCAGATAACTAGCACCCATAACACAAGCTTTGCGTACTTTGGGGCTAGATGGCGCTGTGAATTTGTCCAAGCACATTTATTTATTAATTATTACTAACGTAAATTGTAGCGAAATAAAGATAAATTTCAATACGAAATAGCCAAAATGTTTAAATAATATAATTTTTAAGTCATTAGGGCACAGCACAATCTATGGGAATTGTTAGGAAGCTAATCTCGAAAACGACTTATTGCTTCGATTAAATGAATTGCAGAATATAAAATTAATTACCGAGCCCATGTCATCTAAAATGATTTTGGCTATAATTAATAATGCATTAATTTGCAATGGAGTTAATGTAATGTATGATAAATATTTACCTGTGTAGACTTTCCACATCCAGTCTCACCACTGATAACAATAACCTGATTATTATGAATAACATCAAGCAAGTCATCTTGCTTTTTGTAAGCGGGCAAAGTTCGCCGAAACTCCATCATTTTCTTGTAATTATGCTTTGTCAACATATCTTGATACTCATCATATAACACGTCACTAATTTCAATAACCATAGCAGTTTTGACAGCAATATTAACTCCTTTAGCAAAGCTTTTATTTAGTTTTTCATCAAAGGTTTCAGTAATAATGTCTTTGTAACTGTATTTATAGTCACCAGCCCCCCCTCTTAGAGAAGCAATTCTCTCTTCGTGAACATAATCATCTGGATTTTCATTTTTCATTGCTATAAAATCCTCATCTTGTGATGAAGAAGTACCAGGTTGGGGCTCCTGAGGTTCAAGGTATTTAGTTTCTGATATTGGTTCTGGTTTTTTTAATGTTGAATCCTTATCAGCGATGTATTTAGTTTTTAAAATTGGTTCTGGTTTTTTGAATGTTGAATCCTTTTCATCATAGACATATATATCATCATCATCATCATCATCAAACGTAATATCAGAATAATACACTGCATCACTACTATTTAAATCACTGGTAGATGCATTTGGTTGTATCACATGTTGATTGGATGTAGCAAGTGATGGAATTGGTCGTTGTTTCCCATGTCGTGAAATACCACCTACTGGAAATTCTTGGGCAAATTCTGGCAGATTTACTTCAATTATTTCTATGTTTTGTTTTTTGGCCGCTTTCTCATATATATATTTTAGACTTGCATACACTTGTGATTTTACAGCGGGAGGTAGCATAAAACTAATCTGAAAATTTGTGTTAATAAGTGTTAAACATTCATGTACAGTGACCTAATTACTTTTATATTTTTCATATTTATGCAATAGGGATAGGTGTACATTATCAAAGTTTCTAATTGCACCCACAACCACTGGGTACCTCTATCTCTTGCATATATGGAGCAATCACCAGAGTATACTTAATTATTATAGCCCTAAGTTGTTACATATAGTATGTTACATGTAGTAATTTTCAATTGTCACAAAGGAATAGTTGAAAGGGAATGAAACAACAAAACAATCAAAAAGTGTGAAGGGAAGGGATAGGAAACTTACTGGGCAGATGCAGCATGGCTCGTCTTTTATACTAATGTAATAAATATTGAGACCTCTTACACTGTTATTGTAAAATGTCCATGTACATATAACTAAATGATTACCACCATTTCTTTTTAATTAAAATAGTAAAACTAACAATATGCCTATATTGCAATATTATACTTATATGAGATTAGTATCTACTTCCTACAATAATTATGAAATATTAATTAAGAATCAGAAATGCTTTATTGTTTTACTTTTGCTCTATACAGAATCAGAATTGCCTTTATTGTAGAATTTATACAGGTGGAAATATAATGTATTTTATATCGGAACCGGAACTACCCCCCGCAGGTAAGTTTTCATTAGTTCTTTTATAAATATACTTACCACAATTTCTTTTTTAGTGTCCCTTTTAAATTGCCTATTAGCTTTCTGGCGATCTCTGTAAAACATCCCGATCGCTTTTCCTTTCAAACCCGGCGGTCTTTGATGTTGACGCGTTCTTTGGGTATTTCCCCACGCGGACTTGCTCGTATCCCATCTCTGCTCATTTCTGCGACTCATTGTTGTATCATACAAACTAAACTTTGTGCTGGAAAATTACTATCGAAAGTTGAAAATCCGAGAAAAACGCGATTCGCGAAAAGCGCGATCTTCGATCTTCGCGGCACGAGCAAAGAGGATATAAACGCAACAGATGACAATGATTTGACAGTTGACAGATAGAGTGCCTACGAGGATATAAACACGTAGCTGCGTTCCGAGGCTACGCTTCAAGCGCACTTCGAGCACAAATTTTCCCTCTACTCTATTCGGAAATGCAACACGGCCCGCTCGTACTCGTACCACCGAAACTTCATAGAGAAAAAATGTTATATCTGTGCGAAACTCGTACTTTGTAAAAGTTTGAAATCGTTCCGGAAAGCCCATAGATTGAAAAGCTCGGAACGCAATGTTAATGTTCTTCTATCAAATTATATCCTCTTTGTACAATGGTGAATGTCATGTCATTGCATTGCTTGCTTGCCCTAAAAATTGATCCTAAAGTTTTAGAAGAATCTAAATAAATATTTAAATTAGGATGAATGCAAGTGAAGTAATGGGTCGATAAACAATTTTAATAAGTTATTAAGTAACTGCTTAGTGTAACATATAAACTTAAAAATGTTGATTAAAAATGTTAGTAACTTTTTCAAGTATTTTACAGGAATATGCACACATAAAATATGTAAAATAATAATATAATGTTTTAAACTGTCGCAATTATTATCACACATTTTAAGGGTATGTTCTGGGTTTCCTACCGCATACCTTTGTTGACGAGTAGCACGATATTTCGACACAGTTGCATGCATCATGATCACGGGACGACGACGAAGGTACGCGGTAAGAAACTCGGAACATACCCTTAAAATGTGTAAAATGATAATGCCTGTAACTGTAGGTGGCTGTGCTATTACCATCTAATAAAAATACTAAAATAATTATTTTTACAGGAATTTTGGTGTTTGCTCTGCAGAGGCAGAAAGAAAAAGATTTTTGCTTTAGCAATTATACTTCTATTTCTACTGAATGCTATGCTGTATATAAGTTTTGAATTGTACAATACTGTAAAAAGGAAACGTAAAGATCCTTGGTACAAGAGGTACCTATTTGTACAAAATCATTGTTTCTGTGATTATGAAAGAAAAATAGCTTTTTAACGGTCCTAACTTTAAACTTATTTCAGCTTACGTTTTGACAAAGATTCGTATGAAGATGAAAATGGTATGAGGGTGATAGTGGGCCACTACATGGGTGGTCGGAAAGGTGTAAATTTATCAGATGGTAAGTTTGAGAATAGGATTAGTTAATACATTTGAGATGTGAATAAGATTTTTATTATTTGCATTTGTGGATGTGCTAGCTAACAGCTTGAAGCTGAAAAAAATAAATAATAAATATGCTTGGACAAATTCACACAGCGCCATCTGGCTCCAAAGTAAGCAAAGCTTGTGTTATGGGTATTAAATAACTGATAAACTTTTATACATATACTTAATTTTTTTAAATATACACTTAATATACATACTACACCCAGACCCATAACATAAATTAAAATTCATCATTTCAATTTCCGTTTCGCTGAGAATCAAATCCAGGACCTTTGCATGGCGACTGGCATGTTAACCAACTGAACCACTTAGGTTGTCAAAATATGATGCTTGCATATCACTGATACTTCTATAGAGGAAGGTAGCACTAACCCCATCATTGACAGGTGTAATAAATAATGTTATGGGGTGATCAAATAGTGCATCCTTTACTTTGTTGATAATATTGAAGCTACATACTATAGTAAAAATAGTGCCTATTTCAAAGTCTCTTTATGACAGTGCCCATCACAGATGTAGTTTGAGGTAAAGTGTTACTAAGAGGTGCTAATTAAACTGATTTCATGTAATTATTCTACTCCAAAAATCTACCTTGTCCTCTGAATTACTAAGTCAGCCACAAACAATGCATATCTAAATAATGCTATCTTAGCCACTATATATCTTTGTAAGCTATTGTAAATACTACTTAGCATGGCTGTTATTTTTAGCATCTACATTTGTAACATATATTCAAGGAGTAAACTTCTAAAATATTTCTATATGATACCAATAAAGTAATTGTATTGTCATCTAATTTTATAATATGAATAATGTAAAACTTGTCCAATCATCATCATCATCATCATCACAGCCCTTATTAGTCCACTGCAGGACTTAGGGCCTCTCCCACGAAAGTGGAGGTTATTGCCATAATCTCCACGCTTGGCAGGCGGGTTGGAGATTGCAGTGTTTAAATATAATAATGGAAAATGCTGCTGCCCATTTTCCAGACTACGGAGACTCTTGATCTTTTGCCTCAAAAACATTATTCGCCTTGTACGACGCCCATGAATGTAAGGGGTTGGTGCTATTCTACTCTGCCGGACATCACACGGCCACCAAACTTGTCCAATATTGTTTGATAATCAAAATGTACCTAAAATGATGTGATATACAGAGTTGGTATTGTTTTGGTTATGCTGTAGATAGGTACCGTCATTTTACGCTATTATAATAATAATGTACTGAAATGCGGGTAGTGATAGGTTTTGATGTAAGACACACTTCCAATCTCGCTCCCTAGCGAAATATACGACTCTCAATGATAACAGTTGTTTTAATACATATTGAAACATAATAGTGGCGACGTATAGTGAAAAGTGCTAAAAATGGATAGAAAAGCAATTAAATTCTATGAGTTCAATCCGCAATCCGATAATTGGGACAATTACATAGACCGTTTAACGTTTTGTTTCGAAGCAAATGGCGTGACAGTGGACACTGTGAAAAGGGCAAATTTTTTCACTGTATGTGGTTCTCGAGTGTATGAGACTTTACTTGCGTTAATCACACCAAGGAAACCAAGTGATGTGACTTTTAGTGAAATTGTGTCCGCGTTAACAAGACATTACAGCCCGAAACCAAACGAAATTTCTGTTTCGTTCAAATTTTATAAACGCGACCAACATCGCGATGAGACGGCAGCGGATTATATTGCGCACCTAAGGAAACTTAGCACCGGCTGCAATTTTAATGAGTTGGAGAGAATGTTGCGGGACCGACTCGTCTGTGGAATGTCCGACGACAGGCTGCAGTATGACCTATTGAAACGCGACAACTTGAGCTACAAAGACGTGGTGGACGCTATGCTGTCGTCGGAGAGCGCAGGACGTGACGTGCGCATGATCCAGGGCGCCGCCGCCGCCGCCGCCGCCGGCGCGCCGCCGAACTCCGCGGGCCCGAGCGCCGCGGCCGCGCAGCCGCCCGCCGAGCCGATGGACGTTAACGCAGTGCAAGCAAATATGACTCGGATGTGCTACAGGTGTGGCGATCGTCACCCAGGACAGTGTCGCTTTATAAATACAGTGTGTCGCTTTTGTAAGAAGAAAGGGCACCTAGAAAAAGTCTGCATTACAAAAAAGAAGACCGGTAAACAAAATGTGAATTTTGCTGAGGACTCTGACAACAATTTAAATGGCATATACTGCGTGGAAGGTACCGGCCGCGTACCGGCATACGAAATAGATTTATTAGTGGCTGATATGCCCGTATGCATGCAAGTCGACACCGGCGCCAGCTTCTCTATCGTGAACGAGCGCACGTGGCTGGCGCTGCGCCGCCGCCGGCCCGCCGCCGCCGCCGCGCTGCGCCCCGCCGCCCGAGCGCTACGCACCTGGACCAACACGCCTGTCCAGCTGCTAGGCCAAGCGACGCTTACAGTGCGTTATCAAGACATTTCACGAGATTTACGTGTGATGGTGGCTAAAGGAAATGGACCTAACTTATTAGGTCGCGACTTGTTGGCTCCGTTAAATATAAGTCTCAAACTGAATTTCGTGACAAGCGATGACAGTCAAGAGTTGCAGAACCTGATCTCCAGGCACAGCGAAGTCTTCAAAGACGGGCTCGGTACCTACCGGGGACGCCCTGTAGCTATACATGTTAAGGCCGGAGCTACACCTAAATTCCTGAAAGCTCGACCAGTACCGTACGCAATTAAAGACAGACTCGAGAAAGAAATCGACAGGCTTCAGAGAGAAGGAGTATTACAGCCGACCTCTTTTTCGGAATGGGCTACTCCGGTGGTTCCAATTATAAAGAAATCAGGAGAAATTCGGCTGTGTGGGGACTACCGAAGTACGGTTAACGAGGCAACTGAATCGGATACATACCCGATGCCGACAGCTAATGAAGTCTTCGCCGCCGTGGCTGGAGGAAGATTTTTTACAACACTGGACTTGGATCGAGCCTACACGCAGGTGGTTGTAGACGAGGACACAGCCAAGATGTTAACTTTAAACACCTGTAAAGGACTGTACACCGTCCACAGATTAGCGTTCGGAGTAAAGGCATGTCCCGGGATATTCCAGCGATTAATGACGTCGTTATTAGCAGATATTCCGGGGGTGGCAGTGCTGATCGACGACATTATAGTTTCTGGTCGTGCAGTCATGGAAATGCAGCAGAGGCTCGACACCGTTCTAAAGAGAATCGGACAAGCAGGACTCCGATTAAATAGAAACAAATGTAGATTTGCTAAACAAAGAGTCGAGTTTTTGGGATTTGTCATAGACTCAGAAGGCATTCATCCCGCGCCAAGTAAAGTTCAATCCATAGTGAACACTCCCAAACCAAGCAATAAACGAGAACTCCAGGCGTTCCTTGGCCTTTATAATTTCTACGAACGGTTCATACCGCATAAGGCAACGTTATTAGAGCCCCTTCATAGGCTACTGGACACATCACAGACATGGAAATGGACAGAACGTGAGCAGACTGCATTCGAGACGGCTAAACGCATGCTTACGTTTGATCTAACATTAGTACATTATGATGTAGGAAAAACACTAGTCCTCACGTGCGACAGTTCAGACTATGGAGTGGGGGCGGTGCTAGCACATGAATTAGAAGACGGCCAGGAACGTCCAATAGCAATGGGCTCACGAACGCTGCACACGCATGAACGCCGCTACTCCCAACTATGTAGATAAGGAGGCCGCAGCAATAATGTTTGGAATTACAAAATTCCACAATTATATTATGGGAAGGCGTTTCCGCATAGTGACGGATCATAAACCGCTATTGGGCATTTTTGACCCTAAAAAGCCTATGCCTAACATGCTATCTCCGCGACTGACGAGAATCGCTATAGCATTAACGGCACATGATTATGAAATAGTTTATAAGCCAGGACCGCAGATAGGTAATGCTGACAGTTTAAGTCGATGGCCGCAACCGGTGCCTGACCAACCAGAGCAAGAGCTATGCGAGATTTTATTGATGGCTGAAACTCCCGATGATTTTCCTTACGACGTGGAAGAAATAGCGAAGGAATCAAAGCGCGATAAAGTTCTATCTCGAGTTATACATTATATTCAACGCGGTTGGCCAGCAAAAGTAGTTGATGCAGAATTACGGCCATTTTGGCTTCATCGAGTGGAGTTATCCGTGCAAGATGACTGCGTGTTAATGGGCTCACGTGTGGTCTTACCAACGACACTACGGCCAAAAGCTCTTCATGTATTACACAAAATTCACACAGGAATAGTCCAAACTAAAGCGCTGGCTAGGAGCTATGTCTGGTGGCCACGGCTTAATGAAGACATTGAGGCATTGGTTGGCGGGTGTACGAAGTGTCTGGAGAACCGACATTTACCACCTAAATCGGTACACGAGTGGATTTCGCCGACGAGACCATGGTCCAGGGTGCACATGGACTTTGCTGGACCATATCACAATAAATATTTTTTGATTATGGTAGACGCATACTCACGTTGGCCGGAACTTTACGTGGTAAATAATACTACCACAGCAACAGTTATTCGACTGCTTCGTATGACTTTCGCTACGCATGGTCTCTGCGAAGTACTAGTCTCCGACAACGGCACCTCATTCGTATCGAATGAAATGAAGGCATTTCTCGAAGCAAATAATATTCGACAAGTAACTACTGCTCCGTACCACCCAGCGAGTAATAGATTGGCAGAACGCATGGTCCAAACTATAAAAGATAAGCTTCGGAAAATGGAAGATTTAGCGTGGGATGTCAAGATACCGAATCTATTGCTGGGTCTTCGCGTCACTCCATGCACGACAACAAACAAAAGTCCGGCTGAGCTGCTAATGAAAAGACGAATTCGTACTCTGTTGGATACCGTACATCCAGACAACCTGCAACATAAAAAAACTGACAAGCAGATTAGTAAAAATAATGACAAGAGATGTAGAGAAGCGAAAGTAGGACAAGATGTCATGTATCGCAATTATGGTGCAGGGCCAAGATGGAGACCTGGTAAAATATTTTCGAAGGATGGGCCCTCGAGCTATAGGATTAAAGCGAATGATGGAACCGTAATTATGCGTCATATCGACCAACTGATTGTAAAGAAAACAGGGTCACAATTAGAGGGAAGGCAGCCACCTGAGAGAGTTGTCCGAGCAGAGAACACAAGTATGGATGAAGAGTACACGGGAAGCTGCAATGTAGAGCAAGAACAAGGCCGGGGTGATGTAGAATCAGAAACCATCATTGAAGTCCCAGACTCTGATACATGGGAAGACATACTAGGCATACCTAAGACGGCTGAAGTTACTCTTCATGGTGCTGGTAAAATAAGAAGTAAAACTAGTGCTCATTCTAAAACTCCATATCAAAGGCCTAGTACTAGTAGTATAGTTAGTGATAGTAATTATTTGGTTTAATTTTAATATATTAATTTAACGTACAATCATAATCTTTAAATATATTTTCTATCTAATTTATAATGTTGATTTGTTAGAATGTTAGTGTTGTGTAGTCTTACTTGGGGGAAAGATATGTGATATACAGAGTTGGCATTGTTTTGGTTATGCTGTAGATAGGTACCGTCATTTTACGCTATTATAATAATAATGTACTGAAATGCGGGTAGTGATAGGTTTTGATGTAAGACACACTTCCAATCTCGCTCCCTAGCGAAATATACGACTCTCAATGATAACAGTTGTTTTAATACATATTGAAACATAATAAATGACCATCAAAATTATCATCAAATAGTAAATTATGGCTCTCTGACTGGCCGGTCCTGGTAGATATGTGGTTTGAATCCCAGTGCTGCCATGTACCAATGACTATTTTCTGAGTTATGTACATTATTACTAACCAATGCTCTCACGGTGAGGGAAAACATGATGAAACCTATACATTCAAGCGACTGGTGATGTAACCATGATTCAGTCTGGTCTGGTTCCATTGTTAACAGAGTCACACCCTCCCCTAACCCTTGTTGAAATGTGATTTACTCATCATACTGTTTCTATGCCTTAATCTTTAAGTGAGTGCTTATGTAAAACAAATGAATGTTTTTAATGGCTCTCATTATTTTCCAGTAGTTTATTTTAGTTTTTATTATAAAGTGTTTTCTAAAGGGTTATTAATTTAACAATCATTATTGGTAGGTTGGCAATTTTTATTGGGAGGTATTTGCTTGAAATTAAAATGAATTTGCGTTATTATTATAGTGGGTTAATAAGCGTACCTAGATTCAAATTTAAATAGCAAAAATGTATTGTGCGCCAAAATATCTCTGGTTGTTTCATTCGATCATAATTTGTTCCTTGATAGAACCTTGTAAGGGTAAGTATACTGACCACATTACTTACCAAAGAGCATTTTATAAGTATTTCCCCACACGCAGAACTCCCACTGCTGGACATAGGCCGCTCTACGTCTTCTACACCAATCGACTTTGCCTCTTGCATCCATGGACTCGATTCACTTCGGTTATCCCCCCCTTTGAGGTCCCATACCCCCTATATTTAATCTGTGTTAGACTGTATGCTAAACAAATATGCAATTTTTTATTTTATAATTGTACTAGCCAGGCATTTTACCGCCATCTCACCTGGTGGTAAGTGACGATGCGGCCGATGAATGAGCATGTCTGTCTAGGAACAGCCTATTCACTCTAACCTTGAAGGCGCCTAGATTATAATGATCAGGAAACACACTTGCACTACTTATTAGATTATTTTTGTTTTTGTTCTCAGATATAATAAATTCAAACCGATATGCGCCTCTGGAAGGCGCCGGAGAGTACGGCAGGCCTGTTCAACTATCTCCGAGAGAGCTCATTAGTGCCGGATCAATGTATCCTCTCCATTCATTTAATATTGTAGTTAGTGATAAAATATCAATCAACAGAAGTCTTCCAGATATGCGTAGTGAAAGGTAACTATGAACATTAACCTAACCCTACAGCATTATTCTTTCATCGAACATGTTATCGTGTTTATTATCACTGTTAGTATTATATTTACCTCGATATTTACTAACTAAAAAATAATACTAACCATTCTAATAAACCCAATAACATGTGAGATGAAAGTGTAGTAAATACCCACGAAAGTCTTAAACCTACAGCATTAATTTGTTTACCTATAATATTATTTCGTTTATATAACACTTTCAACTCTTTTTCAGTTGCCAGTTGCTACAGTATAATTTAGAGAATTTGCCTACAGCCAGTATTGTAATAATATTTCACAATGAAGCCTGGTCAACGTTGTTCAGGACTGTTATGTCAGTGTTAAATAGATCACCACCTAGTTTGCTGAAGGAGGTGGGTTGAATTGTTTGCTATAGAAAAGAAATGCTTGGTTTAGGTAGTAATAATTGAATCTCTGAATTAATAATAAATAAATAATTGAACCTCAGTAAGTAAAGGAAACAAAGGAAAGAGAGGAAAAAAATCTATTTTATTTAATGCTTGAACTACATCATATCTTTAATAGATATGACATTGTTACACTTTTCATATTTCAGGTAATTCTTGTTGATGATGCCAGTACTAGGATGTATCTAGCAAAACAACTTGAGAATGCAGTGGCAAAGATTAACAAAGTGCGATTGCTGAGGATACCAGAAAGAGAAGGCTTGGTAGCGGCCAGGCTCACGGGAGCTCGGGCTGCTGTTGGTGATGTTCTAGTGTTTCTTGATTCCCATTGTGAGGTGAGACTGAGACTCGAGCTTTGATTGAACTTTAACAAACTAGGCAAAAATTAACCACCATAACCTTATAAATACTAAAGAAAACTGTGGTCCAGACTTAGTGGCTTAACAATATGAAGTTTTTAAAGACGCCAAATTTAGAGGAATATTGTTTTCTTCCAGGTAACATATGGATGGCTGGAACCCCTTCTGGACCGTGCAGGCAGCGACGATGTATTTATTTGTCCCCACATAGATATGATATCGGAGGACACATTCGCTTATACTAAGACCATAGATGGCAGTTTGGGCGCCTTCAATTGGGGATTGAACTTTCGTTGGTTCACGCTGAGTAAGGAGATGTTACGTACGCACTTGTTTACGAAGCCGTATCCGTCGCCGGCGATGGCGGGCGGTTTGTTCGCTGTCAGAAGGAGTCTGTTCTGGCGTTTGGGTGGCTACGACGAGGGTATGCGTATTTGGGGCGGCGAAAACCTGGAATTGTCCTTCAGAGCTTGGCAGTGCGGCGCCAGAGTCGAAATCACTCACTGCTCGCGAGTCGGTCACATATTCAGGCGGTCCAGTCCGTATAAATATCCGGGTGGCGTGTCCCACGTCCTGAATTCGAATTTGGCGCGCGTGGCCCTCGTCTGGATGGACGAGTGGGGGGAGTTCGTGTTTAGGTTCAACCAGGAAATCGATACGCTGCGTGACCAGCAGAACGTGGCTCACAGGATCGAGCTGCGCAAGAGCCTACACTGTAAGAGTTTCAAGTGGTATTTGGAGAATGTTTGGAAGGAGCATTTCTTTCCGACAGAGAAGAGGTGGTTCGGAATGATAAGGAATGGCAGGGGGGCGTGCTTGGCGGTGACGCCCGGGATGACGGTGGCCATGGGGAGCCCGGCGGCGGGGGTGGGGTGTGGGGACGACCGCGATTTGGGTACCATGGTAATATACACGCCCGAACGCCGTATCATGGCAAACGAGGGCGTCTGTTTGGAGCAAGGCAACGGCCGTGCCATCTGGAAGCTTTGCAGCGACAGCTACCTCCAGCATTGGGAGCAGAAGGGCCCGCGACTGAAGACCACAAGCGGACTCTGCCTGACCCTTCGCACTGTCAACTCGACCGACGGCGTCGGAGACCCTCTCCTAGGATCAAAATGCGTCGACAGCGACTCTCAGATTTGGCACTTCGACAGGGTGCCCTGGCATTAGAACTACGCACCATGCACCATGTGATAGAATAGACTTCGTAACAATGATACAGAACAAAGTATTAAAATAAGGCAGCTATCTCGAATAAAGATCTTCACTAATGTCAATAAGTAGATAGTTATTGACAATGCATTTGAACACACGGTACCTGTGATTGATATGGATTTAAGTAGGTGTAATCTACATATGGCAAGATCACAATTTTGTGATCATATTTGCATTCATTGTGCAATTTTATATTTTGCAATCTAGGTTTAGGTAGGTACTTATTTAAGAAAATTTGTGACTGGATATCATTCACTCACATACTTAATTAACTATCGCTTATACCATTCCGTTATACAACATATCATTAGAATTTATTAATAAAACTAAAAGTCATTAACTTCTTAATAAAATGGTTTATTGATGCAATAAATTATGTTAAGTACTTAACTAAATCAATAATATTGCCTTGACAATCTATTGTAAATACCTTCTAGTCTTTTTATTGACATGTTTTTACACGTTTTACATACATGGAACTTTTTCCTTTTATTATTTTTACATTTTTGTATGGCGTGACAGGTTGTGCGAGTTCCATAGGAATTATACGGCGAATACATACACACACTTTGTGTAACAAAACTAGATAGCACTATAAAAAATAATAAATGCTTTTTAAAAAATTGTACGTTTTTAATTTACACTATACAAAAAGAGGTACTATAGAGAGTGTTTGTAAAGAGTAATCCTAAAATGACATAAAAATTTAACTTCACCTTAGTACGTAGTACATTACGATGGCCGTTAGCGGTACTATAAGTGTGGCATGCGCTTGCGCAGCGGCGTTACAGTCGTTCCCGTTGCAAATTCGGCAACGGACGTCGCTGTGGCCCCGGGCCCTCTCTAGGGCTTCCAGGGCCCCGCACACCGAGTCCACCTGCGCTCGGGGCACACACCCCCTGATTACGTCCACCGTGTTACCAACTGAAAAGCAGATGTTATAGATATAAGCCGATGGTGATTGACGTTGATATTGTTGGTCAATAATATGATACCCGTGTGTTCCAGTAGGGGCCGATCGAAGAAATTATGAAGAAGTAATACAGGGTTCTATGGAATTGAGAGACCGACCCCACCTCTATATAGCGGGATAATAAAAGGGGGATGATGAGCACCCGTTAGGACAGAAACACGTGTGTCATTCGAATTTGAATATCTGTATTCCAAAGATTGGGATGCTGGAAGAGCATAGGTCCATTTGTTGTCCAGAAGTGGACTGTTACAAACTGTCACAGGCTGCTCCTACCAGGAATTGTGACCTCTTACTTTTTTCTGCGAGTTTGCGACTGACTTTTCAACAGGCGTTATAAATTAAAAGCGTATCTTAAAAACTGGTGAGTCACATTTGATCTAAATGATATACCTGGGTTTTCTTAGATTCTCTGGAATTTCTTACACTACTTTCGTAAGCCATAAAGTACAGATAGAAATCTGGAGGCACACTCTTATCCAATCAACTTTAAAGAGGACACTTACAACTCTTATCATCTGGCGTGGCGATCATCTTCAGGCACCGGTACTCTATCGGCACCCTGGAGTCTGTCGCAGGCGGTGGGTGGCCCAATTTGTGGACCCATTCTGCTGACACCCAGTTAGAGGGTTCACACTTTGACGGGCTCCCTGGTGTGAAAGTCTCAGGCGGGAAGCAGCCCAGGCAACGCTGGAAGTAACAGCTCTCCGGGACCACTGAAACGATGAAAGATTTATTTTAATTTAATGAATTTTATATCTGCCTACTCTCGGCGAGGCATTAGTGACTATCACAGTAGAATTCTCGGGCCCGGTTCACTGCGTTGATATTAAAATTGTGTTATTGCGCTGTGTAGGATCTGTGTAAGACAAAACGATACATATTCTTTTACAAGCATTTTGCACGTATTGTGTTCGGGGTCTGGTCGGATAGGACTATGTTTCCACTAAATGCTTAGGCAAGCTTGGAAATTCGAATATCTATACCTAGACCCACTTATACCCAATGTAACATATTTGAACGGCTTCTTAAATAAAACAAACATGCAAAAAAAAAATACTCAAACAGTATAACTGTTCGCCGGTTTCTGAAATCGGTCGTCTTGCACGTCGTATTGGTTCTCACAACTGGTTTTAATGCCTTTTTTCGTAAGATAATTAAACGTTTAAAACAGTTTAAAATGTAACGATCGGCGGGAACGCGTTCTGATTTCTCCTGCGAGTGAATTATCTTCGAATTGCAGTTGTAAAGTCAATTAAGTCGACATGCAGTGAAGGGTGGTACTGTAATACCTATAAATTATGTTGTAGAACTTTGGTACTTTAGGATAATTAGAAACAATACTCATCATTATTATGAACCTGTAATAGTTCGCTACTGGACATAGGCCACCAATGAGCGTCAAATCGCCATGTCCTCAGATTGGCGCATTCAGCCTCACTCCACCTTCAGGCTGGAGAGAGCCTTCCGCAAATCGTTCCTCTACGGCCGGAGCGTGCGCTTTATAAACTACGCTTGTCGAGTCGCCGTCTCCACTCATGAACTCGTGAAATAATCTTCGATTACTCAGTATAGGTCCTCGTAAATAATCATCTTAATATCCCGGTTATATCTCGCGCGAGAGCACTAGGCCTTGACCATGATCCAGGATTTGGCAGATCAGGCAATTACTGTAGAGCAACTGACATCTGACCTCTGTGAACCTGTTAACAGGTAAAACCTGACCAGAATGAATCACGGTTACACGTGTATGGAATGTACCTACAGGTTTCCTCTCGATATTTACCCTCATCGTAAAAGCATCGGTTAGTATACAACTTACATATAGGTAGGTAGTGGAGATAAGCTCGATTAACATTATATCCGGAAATATTCTTTCCCTCAATGCAAACAATATACCTACCTACATAATCATTATGAAATAGACAAGTGCGGACATAAACCCTACCATAGAACGTCTCATACAAAAACCATGGAATCGATCTCTGTCGGCATCCGAACGGCCGTAATGGCCACTCCGACGCGCCGCTTACGTTTGTTTTAACCGCTGCAATCATACGTCATTTTCTCGCGTTTCGCGCCACTTTGTCGGCCGACAGTCGCCACTCGCGGCGATCCGCTGCGCGTACGCACCGCAATTATTGAAAGCGAGGGAATCCGCTCTCGATGCGTAGGTATGTGAGCCCAGCGCCCAGCGCCCTGCACTTACTGCGCCGTGTTTTCTTTCGCATATAAGAGGATAGTGTTTAGCGTATTACTCCTTGTGCTTTCAATTTAAAGCTGACTACGATATATTTACACGATTTCACTTATGTAATTGCACGATTTTCATGATGTCGCTTCACTTTCATACCTACTTATATTTACTTAAATGCCTGAAATAATATGTACTGTTGTGTGATGTGTAGTGTTGAACGTGTGTGCTCGGTACAGAAGAATACACCACCAACCCCTTACATTCATGGGTGGTCGTACAAAGCGAACGAAGCCAGGCAGAGTAGCTAGAACTCCCGAAGACAAGGGTGTAGCGTTCTATGCTGTGTATTTTCGACACAGTGATCTCCAATCCAACCCGCCTGCCAAGCGCGGAGATTATGGCAAAACCCTCAAGTAATGTGGAGAATGTTCAAGTTCAGCACTTGAGAGGGTAGATGGAGGGTAGGGGTAGAGTGGGGTAGAGGTAGAGTAGAGTAAGGGTGGATATAGCAAGAGTAAGAATCCACGCGAACGAAGTCGCGCCGGGTCAGCTAGTTTTACACATGAGAGCGGTCTCGAGAGGAGTAGCGGGGTTCCGACGACTATGCAGTGGTATAGTCGTCGGTCACCCCCGTCTAGCCACACATGCCGTAAGCCGAGGACAGGCATTGGCGCTCATTGGGGGTGACCTATGTTCAGCAGTGGACTAGTAACTATACGCGGATGATGATGATCTAGCCACGGGTTGTCCTACATTCCAAGTCCTCTGTTTCGGCAGGCACCTAATCCAGTGGGATGTTGACGTGAATATTCGTATAGGTATCATAGTGGCTTGACGGGGGCGACCGACGACTATACCACTGCATAGTCGTCGGAACCCCGCTACTCCTCTCGAGACCGCTCTCATATGTAAAACTAGCTGGCCCGGCGCGACTTCGTTCAGTAGCCTTTTATCCTATTTGTTGCCTTTGCCTGCACTCATCCATATCACATCAACATCCCGGAACGTAACCATCCACTATTGGAATTGATAACATTGGAGCTTGCTGATGAGTGTTGAGTTAACTGACGCTAAGCTTAGTCATCAGCTGTAAAGAAAGGTAACCCATCGGTATTACTATTGTAGGCCTACCTTGATAGTAACATGTATTATCGATAACGGCTGTCACCACAAATGACAAAGAATGGAGGCCTAGGTATATTTTTATTTTACAAATTTCTCTATTGTACGACACCCATAATTGACGTAGATGCGTTGGCGCTATTCTATTCTAGCGGCCACCATACGGCCAACGTAACCTACCTAAGATTTCAACCCTTGCATCGACTAATTTGCAGCCTTGTTTGCACTTAGTAAAGTCAATAAGTACCATACGTCCAACGTTACATGGACAGATTTCATCAACCCCTTCAACGACTAACTTGCTTTACCTTGTGTAGGTAAATATACCAACTATGGAATAAAATGGCCGCACTGCTACGTTCAACAAGTAGGTGGTCGTAGTCCGGTGACGCGTGATGATCGGGCGACGTCCGAGAAAGTGGATGATAGGCGTTCGACATAATTGCGCACGCGCAACAGATCGGCCGCTGGCGCGCGAGTTGGTTGTAACACTATCCTTTGGTGTAGTGTTGTTATGGTGGAGATGGATGGAAAACTGTTTATGTAGTTTGCATATTAATCTTAAACGTCACTTTTTCTGTAGGATCATCCTGCTACGGTGATATTTTAAACCTACCTATTGAAATCGACATGTATTTTTTTTGTACCGCTGAGGTGGCAAACAAGCTTACGGCATGCCGGATGGTAAGCGGTTACGGCAGCCTATGGACGTTTGCAATACCAAGGGCATCACCTACGCGTTGCCAACCCGAACGATGACTTAGCTGCTTAATACCACTTATTAAAGCATAATCGACAATTCTTAAAGCGCGATTTCGGATCGAGTCACACGGACCAAGGTGGAATGTGCCGCAGTTTTTTTAGACGCGAGCTTGAACTTTTCTTCTAAATGACTGCGTAACTGGACGTCACTGAAGATGTCGACACCTAGGATATGTGCTCTTTGGGATGGTAAGCGGTGTATCCTGGAACTGTAGAGATAGATACAACAAATGGAGCTTTCTTGGCAGGGAATGCGCATATTTGTGTCTTTGTGGTGTGAAAAGAGCGAGAGAGATTTGTCAGGATCGTAGCAAGTGGAACATGGTTTCTGTCATTTAAATCAATTGTTTCTGCGAGAATGCGTTTCAAATTGTTACATTGCGTTTCAAATTGTGACATAGTATAAAACAAAGTCGTTCAAGCCGTCTGTCCCTCTGTATGTATGTACGCTTAGATCTTAAACTACGCAATGGATTTTATAGAGTGATACAAGAGGAAGGTATAGGGTAGAACAACACGCGAACAAAGTCGCGGCGGGCCAGGTAGTTTGTCATTTTTATTATTCCGTTAGTACAGCCGGACAAATATAAGGCTACACTGGGGTTATATAGTAAAGTGACGCGTTTTGATAGACCCTCTGTGTAGCTTTATATTTGTTCGACTGTAGCTATGAGGTTCTATTGGTACTTTTGGTAGAAGATTCGTACCTACCTACTATTTACGAGTCTCACAATATCATCGTTCAATTAAAACAGTGCTAGACAGAACTAACATCAGGCTCAGTCGTAAACACTTGATGAGCCATACTTAAGAATCACCTAGTTCCAAACACCATTTCGCATACGAGTCTATCGCGTTCATCCTAGCGATAACGATTGTTATCGTTAGCAACGAGAATGATAATAATCACGGTGACCCAAATGAGCGAGCTATACGCGCCCACGCGCGTTAGTCGCGCGTCGCTCGTTGCGACAATGTAAATACCGGCTCATTGTTGACAGAATAAATAAATATTTATTCGGTCCGGAGGCAGTGGGGCAGGATGAGTCGGAATACCATTGTAGTCGGCTTGGACGAAAGATTAGCTCGCGGAGTTCGTAGGCATATGAATGTTTTTGGTTATACATGTTATTTTAATGGAACGTACCTATGAGGACACACCCGCATAAGTTTCAGGGATACGTGGGGTACCTAAACCGGTTTCATGAAAGAGGTCTCATAGGAGACCTAAGAAACGATGGATTGACATCGCCAAATCGGTTGCGAGAGCCAACGGTTTACAACGCGAAGGCTGGGCGAGGTGGAGAAGAAGAGCAGGAAACCGGACCCCAGCAGAATCCAGTATTGCCCGTTAGGATGATAATAAATAAATAAATAATAATAAATATGCGTGGACAATTCACACAGCGCCATCTAGCCCCAAAGTAAGCAAAACTTGTTGTATAGGTGTTGTATATAGTCATAAAACGGATAAACTACTTATATATTATTAAATACATACTTATTATACATATAGGTAACACCTAGACCCGTAACAGAAATTAATATTCAATTTCAATTTCTGCCCGGCTGGGAATCGAACCCGATACCTCTGCGTTCCAGACCGGCATGTGAACCAACTGAATCACTCACGTCAGGATGACGATAATTTATAATCGAAATAATTAAATAAATTCTACCTATTCTGTCTCCAATAGTGGCACCCGGCTCCACGCCGCGCTGCGCGGGCGTCGGCCTAGACGCTCATTCATACCAGTATATTGAATTAAAAGGACGTGATGTGACTCAACCGTTTGTTTTTGTAATCGTTGCACAAGGATGCCGCAAACAATGCGTCGTTATCATATCAATTGGATTACCTGTATCAGTGGGTAAGCTAAGACAGAATAGTATTGTTCAGTTTCATGGCCAATTCCGCCGGATAACTGAATCGTTTAAACAACAGGAATATAGTAGGTACGAATAAAAATAAACACGTTCCTTCACTGCCGCGCTAGCTGGTTTCAAAACAAAATTGTGTACAGAATTCTCATGCCAAGGTAATAAGTACCTACACAATATAAAGGTTAATATTTGCTTACATCAACCGCTATTAAAAGATTAGTCACTATTTCTGTACTACGTAAAAAGAAAACTCACCGGTCGATATCAGACAAAACACAATCACAAGAGCGTACATCATTTTGCGTCCAATGAAACAAATGAAGAGGCGTTAATTACTGAGCTCCCTTATCACACGCGCCTTCCGCACCACGGCCACTATCACACTAATCTCAACTGAAAACAGTAATCTTTCCCAACGATCGTTTATCAAAGGACAATAAATTATTTCGGCGTAGCAACTGGAAAAATAAAGACTTCTTTGCTCAGTATTTTGACGGTATTTTCCGCGGGCGCGTCGCGTTCGCCGTGTTCCGTTCACAATCTGTCGTTGGACGAAAATAAATTCGACAGGAAGAGTTTTCGGGCGGGTTGCGCGCCGTAAATACCGCAGTACATTAATTCTTGGCACAGGTTGCTGTACATTACTTATTGGGTTATCACGCCGCAGTGGGGTAAATATTTACTACGAGCGGAATGAATGTAATAAGTAGGTATCGGCCTCTGTCGTCTGTTATTTGTGAAGAGTATTGTCAGGTACATTTGATGTACGCATAGGTACGTAGCAATGACGCAGAATACTGAATGATATTAACTTAGGGATCATTTTCCAAGTTACGAGTAGCTGAAAGAACAAAAACAAATCGTCCACAATAATCAAATAGATAATGCGTCACGTTCGTAGCATTCTTTTAATGCGTGAATATTATCTCTATGAGTGAACGCATTGATATAGTACTTACCTACTTCATGAACGGTTAGCTGGTACACGATTGCGATTTCCCGCTTGGATTCGGCAACCATTTAAACTGGGTTAAAATTCACGACAGGTAACATCGTGTGTCGGCGTGGGCGATGACAAATCGCAGGCCAGTCTTAATTGAACACGGCCGGCGGACTGCGGCGAGACGACACGCGATGTCCTCGCCGCCATCCACTTCAAACGCACCGACAGACGGTGCCTACATTCGGTACATTTAGCTATAGGTACACTTTATACATAGATGAATCGGTTGCGAGACTGGCGGGCTTGGTGGCGGTTTAAATTGTATTCCACTAAAAATATTTGATGTAAAATTAGTTCGCTCATAACGGTTTTGCTGTGAGAAAGATGATCTCATGAAGAGCCAAGCCCGTAATTCTATTAATCCTGTATTTTGGCTCGAAAGTATGTATGTCTTGACCGTTTCAAAGATTCAAACGTGGTTCTATCAGTGACAAGCCTGCTGAGGATCGGTATACATGCTTTTTGAAGAACCCTTAGTTCTAGTGCAAAAAAAGAGAGCTGGAATTTCATGTCTTGCCCTGTGCCCAGTGCTAGGGATGAATTTTATATAAAATAAATAAAAAATAAATAATCGCCTATTTACCATCTTACAAAAAAAAGTATATACAAATAAATGTAAGAGAATAAAAAAAAAATACGTGTGGCACTCGGGGACTGCCGCGATAAAGCTATTGCATAGCATTTTTTATCAACTTATGCAATTATAATAAGTACCTTCATTCAAAAAATTTGAACAAAAAGAACGATATTAAGAGTTTGATCATCGAATTTCGCGCGATGTGCATTTATATAGATATAATGTTACTTTAATACTAACTATTTTTGGAATACCTTATCGAACTCACTCGTGGACGCGGCCAAAAAGCACGCTGTCTCACCTAGCATTGTGCCGAACTGAAACGACGTTAGACGATGCACCTTTTTTGGCGAGTCGTGCATAACCAGCTGGCCGGCCAGCTGGTACTCATGAGAGTTCACCTCCTCCCTCCTAACCGCCGCGCGCGACGATGCACGGCATTCAACGCCGCACCGCTGTGCCGGTCGGAGTGGGGGGTGTTAGGTTTTTTCGTTACGGAATTTCTTGATTCGGTCGCCGCGCTTAAAGCCCGCGATAAAAGCTATGCAATAGCTTAAAAATGACAAATATATAAATACATAACAAAAAAAACGATATATGTAGAACTTACGTTTGTTGGATCCAAGGTGGATGAAATGAATTTATCCTATTGTCGAAATTCACGATGATGGCGGAAATTGACGGTGGCGCCAAACTAAATAGACCCTGGGTGAAGTACAGACGTTAGAAAACAGTACGTCTCCGGAGGCCCAAGGGATCAAAACGTATATGAGCATTGGATCGTCGATATCTATCAGCATATCTAGACTCGGCCTAGACGCTTTAATTGATCGTTTGTTCATCTACCAGTGCACACTTGATGGGTTAGATAGGAAAGTTTAATTGAATTTTTACCGGACTGCGTCAGTAGGAGGGTTGTGTTTTTCGAGCGTAATATGTACAAATATGTGTATGTATGTCTATTTCTTTTACTAACGGCACATTTTAATCTGAATTTTAACATATGAGGTGTTGTTAGATTCGTCTTGGTCCTGCGAGTGACACTGGGTACTTACATTAAATCTAGGTAAATAGGTGTCAAAATAAAGGTCTTGAAAAGGCTATTTCAAAAAGATATTTAACTTACAGGTACACTTGTAAGAATATTTTGCTTTACAGTTTTTAATAGAAGTCGGGTTTTCAGTTTCTGCACTACTACTCCACTCACTCACTCACTCCCTCCCTCCCTCCCTCCCTCCCTCCCTCACTCACTCACTCACTCACTCACTCACTCACTCACTCACTTCACTTGTTATCAAAAAATTTACCTATAGCACCTACCTTTTTGGCACAATACTTACTATTGCAAGTAGGGACTAGGTTTTGAAAGTTTCACTATAAATGGCCTCTAATACTAATTAGTACACATTACTTTTATTGTTTATGCTATTATCGTGATAGCAAATAGGCACATGACGTGCGTGAAGTTAACATGTCGTTAATAATCTGAGCACGAACTTCTACAATACAACAACCAATACCTGACGGCATGTTAACAGATTATTACGTACATATAAATACTAAAGTAGATTCTTATTACTTAACGAAGAAAAGTTTAATTTCACACGGTTGAAGCCTCGAATTATTCCGTATCTTATTACGTACCTATTGATATAGTAGATATTTATATTTTATTATTAATTATATTGGAGCGACGGTGACCTAGTGGTAAAGGTATCCGACTCGCAAGAGACAGGTACCGGGTTCGAATCCCACTGCCGCCATGTACCAATGACTCTTTTCTGAGTTTTGTACATTAGTTGAACACTAACCGATGCTCTTACGGTGAGGGAAAACATCCTGATGAGACTTGCGCATTCAGACCACTGAATGTGTAACCATGATCCAATCTGGTCAGGTCTGGTAACACAATCACAATTTCAAGGAGAACGCTACGAGAACAAATGCTTAATAATTTGCTCCATTCAAAGCGCCATCTAGGCGCGTAAAACGAGCGGGGGGTAGAGGCGCGCGGCGCGGACGCTTGAAATGGAATTTGGTGGCGCCGGCCACATACGCCAAACGCAAGTCGTGAAAAGATGCGCGTGTCGCGCCGTACTTACAAGTTATTAAATAACTGTACAGTTTGTGTTTGTTTGTTTGTTTGTTTAGCGTGTAAACTTTATTTAATTCAGATAAAGTAATTTAATTCGCAAAGAGTGGAACAATCGGGGGAGGCCTTTGCCCAGCAGTGGGATGATTCACGCTAATATAATAATAATAATTTAACAACAGCGTTTATTTTTGGTTTTGCGCCGCCAATCTCGCCAACTGAGACAAATCGCCACTGTTACAAACACTACGCATCTCCAACTAGCATTCCAAGCTGGGATTAAAATTAGTCTCTTGAAGCGAATTATAATAATTACCATACATTAAAAACTTTAATTCTCAACCAAGATAAATATTGTACTGGAATATCATAAATTAAACAGTCTGTAGTCTGAATTCCGTTAGAGCACGGAGTTTAGTTTTATCTAATTAATATTGCACCCATCAGCCGGCCATAAAAACTGCCAAACTCGTATTCGTACATGTTCTTAGACAAATATTAATGATCAGGTCTCTTACGAAAGTCCTTTAAAATAAGTCAAAACGCGAATTATTAATCGCATGCGTCCGTTATTTGATTATAAAACAATTAATTATGCACGTTTAAATTTTAATGCTACACCATTTAAATTGGATCGGTGAATGTGCATTTCAAAAATGGGAAATGATAAATTAACACCTGATTGAATTTAATGACACTTCATAAATAATGAGGTATTATCATAATGGAGTTGTTTCAGCTGTTCGTATGCTTATGATTGCGGCGACGTAATTTGGTACGTTCTAAAATTTATGATTTATGTTTTCTCGCAGCTTATGGCGCACTATTCATGCCGTTTGCTAACTAATAACGATACAAACATATGATTTGGTTGTAATGGAACAAGGTTATTGACATCTAAAATTGAATTCGATGTCATTAGTTAACCGAATGAATGAATCCAAATGCTCCCAGTTACGGTACGCGAGTCGTCTGCTCCCTCTTTGTGGGAGGCATGTACGGGCCTATGGGGCTAACCCCGTGCCGGGCTTCTGCTCGGCCAGGCTTATGTCCTGGTCGGTCGTGATATGGCCCCAGCTATGATCCTGACGGTGTGTTACACCTCTTTTACTTCTTCCACAATCATATACCCACCATCTCATACATTTATGCTGGTTGAAGGTAATATCCTACCAATAGCAAAGGGGTTCCATTATGTGATAAATATACGTAAAACATGAAAAATGTATTAATGTAAGATTAGCCGACAATTTTGCTCGTGGGGTTGAGGTTGCCTACTATGCTCTTGTAATATCCTACCTACGTTTCGGGATCTACGATCGACAGGATGTTTAGTTTTCGACAATTCAGTAGTAAAATAGTATAATATCTGAATTGCGTATCTACTATTGACTTCTAGAAAAGGGACACGTAATTATGTGTTTCAAGTTAAAATTACAGTCCTATAGCAGACATACCTACTGCAGGGGCTGTAGATACCTATATATACTTACTACCTTTGGTTACCGTACTTATCCTATAAAAAAGACCGTAAATTCTAAGGACAACATTATTTTACAATAGCGTTACCATAGCAAACAGCAAAACAATTACCGTAATGTGTCGCTGTTGCTGTTGCACAAATAACAGTCATTCCAACGTCGAGGTGTCATGCCATGTTGCGGGGACAATCTAGGAACCAAATAGGGCTCGGTTGCTCCAAACAATTTTACATTTGCCGTTGGATTCGTTTACTCCCCACCGTAAGGTTAATGTGGAAGTCACTAAGAGCTGTAAATGTAAGTTTGTGTCGGATCGCGCGAAATAGTGACCGAGATCGGAGATGCAGATGTTTGTAGATGCTCTATACGGTACAGTGATTCCGTGTCGGCATGCAGGTAGTCGCGGATGACTCCGACAGATAAACGACATTTAGATCTGATGCCGATGCCGATCTAAGTGTAAGTTTTGCCAACGTTTGCCCTAAAATCTGATACACTAGGCACTAATTTGCGTAAGCTTAATGGTAGCCCAGGTCAGACTGAGGCCTAGAACTGTTCTAAGATAATAAGGAAATTTCAAAGCGCAAATAAGGAAAGACGAAACCAAGGGTAGGATTCAGATTGTCATCTTCGTAGTGAATTTATATTCAGGCTTTGCGCTAATGTGAAAAAGTTGGACAACGATCTTCCGCTCTTGGATAAAATATGGCTATTTGGTATTCTTTTAGGATACGGGACAAACAGGGCATGGAGGTAATATACTTAGTAGGTAGGTAATATACTTTGCATTAAGTTTATGTAGAATGCATATTTCTAGAACGAAAGTTAACTTCCTCGTTACAAATAGGTTTCTACTTATTAATATTTTGTTTTTAATTATTTTATTTACATTATGTTCTTCATTTTTAATCGAATCTGTTTGTAACACAGCTAAATGCCAAAGCTCTTTAACAAATTGAAAACACAAGCAGAATCCAATTACAATAATTTTTACACGTTTCCCGGTTAAATAAGCACTAAATTTGTGATGATACCGATCGATATTTTTTAATTTACGGCGTAGATAACGATCTCCTACGAGATCAGATAGTGGCTGTATGTGTGGTGGTCGTTAATCGACGGGGTCTTCGACTTAAGTGTTTTTGAGCGTTATAATTTAAGAGCGGCGAGGCTTTCACTCAAGGGGACCAATTAATTCTGAGTCGAAACATTAAGCGGTCGATAAATTGTCGAAAAACGCGACGCGCTGATAAGGCGGCCGGGCGCGGAGCTCTGCTGTAGATTAAAAAGGTTTTATTTATCTTGGACAATTTGTTATTGCCACTCTTCTTGCCTTCCGGTAGCCGTGTAATTGAATCTTCTGGTTTTGTGAGATTTATTGGGGCTATTTGATTGAGCTACCGTCCTCTGATTAGGGGCCGGGCGGCGGCTGTGGCGGCTGCGCTTCGTGCGTTTGTGTTGCGCCCGCGCCGCCGCCGATTAAACCTTTCAGCTCCTTGGCGGCAACATCTGTGGCGTACATGAACTGATAAAATCCGAGCATCCGTATCCCGTTATTTGGGTACTACTCCGCTTTGTCCGCGGCATCGTTACTGTTATAGTAATCGAAATTAATTCAATTGGGAATGTAATTTTATAATAATTAGTTAAATGTGTTCTATAAAAATCGGTCATTCCGATTCCAATCGCGGAATTAAATTCCATCGATGTGACAAATGGACAAATGAAGAACACAAATAAGGCGTTCTCTTAATATGAAATTTAATTGTATTGCCATTGTATCGGTAGGTTCTGTTTCTCTAAAAGTGAATAACACTCTTGTTCAATATACCTACCAGTTTCAATAAAATAGGTAATTAGGAACACATTTAATTCATTAAGTAGTAAAAGAACGATGCATATCCTAATATTATGAACTCATAGCTAATTTGTTCAAGCATATTATTGTGGAGAAATTAAATTTATTAAGCTATTGCATAGCTTTTATCGCGGGCTTTAAGCGCGGCGACCGAATCAAGAAATTCCGTAACAAAAAAAACCTAACACCCCCCACTCCGACCGGCACAGCGGTGCGGCGTTGAAAGCCGTGCATCGTCTAACGTCATTTCAGTTCGGCAGACTTCGGCACGGTGTTTGTGTGCGTGCGACTAGACGTATGCGTATAGACTAGCTGCTAACTGCTCATAACTGATTCTATCTCTTTTAGACACAATGCTAGGTGAGACAGCGTGCTTTTTGGCCGCGTGCACGAGCGGGCTAAATACTGCATAAATAAAATAAATAAATAATTATAATTGCATAAGTTAATAAAAAATGCTATGCAATAGCTTTACCCCGGCAGTCCCCGAGTGCCACACGTATTTTTTTTCTTCTATTCCAGGGGACCTACCCCTCGGTAGAGGAGGTTAAACGGCTGCGTGGTACTTAGGGTATTAGTATTCTGCGCCGAAAGTCATGGCGATTGACTTAGGAACCGACGGACCATCCTGGAATTTTCTAATATAATAAGACCACGCTAAGTCCGAATAATATATAAAAAATAAAAATAAAAATCTCTGTATGGCATCTTATGACAAGTTTTTTAAAAGTAATAGAACGTCATTCATAAAAGGCATAACAAACAATTTTATTTCCGTAGGATTGTTTATTTTTGTGAGTTATGAAAAATATTATTAAATAATGGGCAAAACTATTAAAAAGGAAGTAAGAGTGATAATTTTCAGCATGATTAATAATTTAGTCAAACTAAAAGTACAAGTTTAAGCCAAATATCTGAATGTTTACAAGAAGGACTGACAAGGACAGATTATCCCCAGATTATTGCCATATCCACATTTTATAATTTCTACTACTGTCAGTCGATTCGGACTTATCTTGGTCCTATTATAGCAAGAAAGACCGCTCGCTGGATCCTCATTATCCACCTAAAATCATCCACCAACTATTGGTCCACTATTATAATTAAGTTTTTTATAAAAGTCACAGGACATGCGCACACGCAGAACTCAGGGCGGCACAGTGACCCGCGAATCCCGCGATGCGATCGCGCACGCGCGAAGGACGATCGCGTGAGCGCACGTCCCGCCGCGCCGTTGCCGTTACTTCAGTTTATCACAACGCTGATGCCTCAGTGACACTGATTCGGCGTTGGCACGGGCACTGTAGTAGGTACAGTATGTGGATAGCCTTTGCGTGCAATCGAGTTTGTATTTAACCCCTAAAGAATTGGTACTCAGCCATAGAGCAAAAAAAAAATTTACTGTAAAGGTAGCTAACATTCCAATCTTTTCGTTCTTAGCTTTGTTTAATTAAATATCGTCAGTAGGTTAAGAAATATCTGAGTACTAGTCGACCTGGCGTGGCGTCTAACGCCTACGCCTACCCTACCCCTATTCTACACCAATTCTATTCCTACCCTATATCTACTCTACACTAACCATGCACCTACTTTACACCTACCTTTTTTTTCTTGCTTATAAATCTTCCACTTAAATCACTATCTATTGTTGAAAACCCCAATAAATTCCGTTTCGGATTTTAAAAGATGTAAACGACATAGATACATAGGGTTACACGATGGGAAGCGACTTTGTTTTATACTATGTATATATAGATATACATAGATATGTAAATTTTGTGCATGGAAACAAAAAAATTGTCATTCGACACTGGTATTTCTGATATTCCAAATCGTCTGTTATACCAGCGTGGATGTACGATGTATGTATGTAGATAAATAATTATGTAGGTACGGCTTGTATGTACTATTTTTCCTGTGTGGTACGGTACTGAACTAGGACGCTAAAAGCAACGGATAGAGGTCGCATTGACAGCGCACAGGACTAATGCCTCGACATTGACACAACTGGGAGTAAAGACCAGGTTCTCGACATCTGTATCCAGAGAATCCTGCAGTACATTGCTCCATATTAAGCAAGAAAACAACTTCCTCGAGAAACCGATTGTGACAAGAAAGTTAGAAGCAAAGAGACCCTGAGGCCGTAGCTGGATACGCTGGTGGGATAGGTTCGTACTGCTCTCGAATCCAACAAGTTTTTGATGCTCTACATATCGAAGATAGAAACAGATGGCGAGACATTTGGTGCGAAAAGTGATCCATGGCGGTGGTCACAACCTTCAGCATTGAGATTGAGGAGACTATGTGTGTGTCTTGCTCAAAAATATTGGCAATTAAGGGAACTGTTCAGTAATATCCTTATTCATCATAAGTTTCTTATCAAGTAGATTTACCCCCGTTTTCGCTAAACTCGAAATAAGCATTACCTGATTAGAAAACTCTTAGTCTATTAACCTCTGCGCAAGATTTATCTATGGATTTGCGTTATAATGTTGATAAACTGTAAAGTGCCACAAACTTATCCGGACCGTTGACGGCGTCGTTGTTGTTGACAACAAAGTGACATTTCAAAATGGCGACACTTAGTTCCAGTTTTGGCCACCGGGTCAGATAAGTTTGCTTTGGGAAACAGAACGCAACTGTAATTTTAGGCGATGGCTAAAAACCAAGCACTGCCCAATCCACTTCCTAACTTTAAGCGTTATAATACCTAACAGCGATAGTTACGTAACGTATTTTCGTCTTAAGCAATTCCTAAGTATTAGGGCATCGGTTTTAGGTGATTCCTATATTTAGTGAAAACAAACAAGACACCTATCTATTTCGACAGCATACCATAGTTGTTACTCAAGAGGATATCCTAATTAAATTAAGTACAGCCTTCGATATAATTCGCGCCACTGGTCGATAGATCGGTTTATCTCGGGGGGAATCGGCCGAACCGAAATAACAGCCGATAAATTCACCTTCATTATTGAAAGGACGTTTCGTGCCTCGCTTTTTCGTGTTTGCAACTAATTGAACGCAATACTGACGCAATAAAAATGCTACCCGAGTGCAACCACAGTGTATCGGCGGAGGGATCAGTTGCGAGTACTCGCGAGCCTCAAGCTTGAGATGCCGTGCTGTTACACATTTTAATACCAACAAATCCCCAGTAAGTTGCGTAAACAAAGGATTTCTTTGTTATGCCTCTATGTAATTGTTTGTTTGAGTGCTTCAGCGAGGTCACGACCCTCAGCATTGAGGAGGTACGACGCAAGGAGAAGGACGAGAGTGCATCCTCACACCCCAAAATCAAAATGGAAACGACCTTTTTGTTCCAGGGAAACAATGAAGTCGTTGGAAACCAGCATGGAGTACTTTAAAAACGGAAATAATTATATTTTATACTACGATCCACAACAAGCGATTGTATACTAACATCTAGCTAACCGACTAACTGAGCCAACCTACGACTATTGCTTTACTATCAGGCGGGTCGAGCGATATTGGTTGCATAAAAATATAAATTTTAATAAAATTATTATTTATCATCACAATTTCTTCCATATTTGTTTGGTGTAAAATTGTGTCTCTTTTTTTGTAAACACATGCATGTATATGTTGGCTGTGTGGATTTTGCCGGAATAGAGCACCCCAAGAATTCAACGTTCTTAACTTAGAAGCATAGCGATCAATACCACATTATAATGGCTTTTTCTGTAGTGTAAGTAGGTACTTTCAGCACTGTGATCTCTAACCCCCCTGCCAAACACGAATACTGCTGTAAAACCCTCCATTAATTATTCTCCCTCTACGGAAAGAGCACCTCCGACATGGGACCTTATTTTTGTAACCGCTGGCATCGAAGCGAGCGGCCGCATGCGCAACTCTCTTTCACACTCGTGGTATTAGAAGACAAGCATTACAAGCTGAGCGCTCGCGTAGGCGCGAGCGGTTCAAAAATAGGGCCCAGGGATGGTTAAGAGATGGTAAAATAATGATAACCTTGCAGTTCGTTTCACAATCGCATTCTGGGTTGCAATTATGCTTATCATTACGCCGTAAGATTGCTTGCCACTAGTGGTATAAAAAAATTGTATGAGGGCAGTCATTTAATTCTTACAAATTGTTATTTATACTTATTTATAGGTCGGTCTTTCCTTTGCAAGTGGAAAGATGTGGTCTCTGCTTACCATCTTGGCGTTATGTCTCTGTTGTGCTCTCGCACACGAGGTCCCGGGGTCCGCCTTGACCATGTTCCAGGATTTGGTAGATCAGATAATGACAGGGGAGGGACTGCCATCTGACTTCCGTGACCCTGCCACCAGGGGAACCAGACCAGATTGAATCATGGTACACACGCCTGTATGTGCAGGTTTCATCACGACGGTGTCTCTATCTACCCCTTCCGGAAAAAGAGTGATGTTATGGTATGTATGTTAAGTACTTACCTGAACTTATGTACCACATTGCAAATTTACTTACTCCACATGCTTACTCAGAATGTTCAATCTCCTCGCAAGGGAAAATAAATAAAACATAAATTTACGAAAACACTAAATTATAGGGCTTATCACACTGCTCGTCTGATATTGTTTATATTTATAGGCACTTTATAGTGGAGAATTTTACACCATGCGAATTTATGGTAGCAATTATGTGATCGCGTCAAGGCGATCATTTCTTGGTGTTGGTGTAAATTTTCTTTAAATTACAACCTTTCCCGCTATGGTGGTGTTGGTAGGGTATGGATGCGAGGAATTTTTAGGTGGGCTATATATTGATCGATATTTTACCTTTGATGTTATGCTATTAGCAGCCAATTAAAATTATGATAGATTAATGATATATTTCTTTCAGGCCTTTGCCCTGCAGTGGAACATTGACGGCTATTTATAATAATAATGACTATTCTGTATCGCATTTTGTTTAAAGGAGAATATTAGAGGCATTTACAAAATGTTGAAAATTACACTAGACACACGGTCCCACAAAGGGGTGGGCCGAGAATAGAGACCAAGAATCACCAATTTACTATGTCCTCCCGCCAAGTAATAATAATACTTTGAAGGTTAAGGTAGCCAGTGCAGGTATAGGTAGAAGGCATATCATTTTAGTCCTCAGTCCTCACAGCGGTTCTTCATTTTTGTGAATGAATCGTAGACGTTATGGGCGACAGTTAATTAGTAGGTACGCTTTCCGTCAGGTGGGCTGTCTGCTTGTTTGCCAATGAGCAGATTAAAATAAATCTATATAGTACGAATAAAACAATTCTGCTTTATTAAGATACTGAAATAATTTAATTTAGGAAAACAACTAACATAAAAACTAAATATGTACAATAAAAATAATATCATCTATCTTAAAAAATATAATAAATTTGAGCCGTGTGGAAGCGTACCTAAGATGCTGGCATCATCAGGTACCTCTCTGAAAAGCAATGCTTCTCCTTTGCACGAGGTAAGCTAGGCAGCTGTACATTTCTGCTAGATCTTAGTATTTTACTTTTTCACGACACATGTGGTTTATTTTATAGTGTTTAAAGGTAAACAAAAATAACAGTACATTGATAGATAGCACGTTACAGACCTAAAGACACATCCAAACATGTTCAAACATTGAACACTGGGGCCAACACGGCATACATTAACACGCGACCCCTGTAGCGGCTTCATAAAATACCCACATAAAAATCGATGAGTGTTAAATTGAATTCGGGGAGTCGCTTTAACGAGAAATGGTGCGAAAATTGGCTCCATTGCCGCTTAAAGTATCGTTAAGGCCGGCTCACTGTGGAATATTGTAATCGATGTATAGTTTACGAGCCGTGGAAAGGCTCCATTATCGTCGCTGTGCTGCGAATCCAGAAGTATGATGATATGCCGCTGTTACCCATCAGAGATAATTATTTATTGTATAAGCAACAGCACCCAAACACGACAAAAACTTTACTAACTAAAACTAGGTTAATCTAAAACTATAAATTGACTTCATATATTTTGACTTTATTTTTTAACTAAGTAAGTAATGTCTCTGAAAATGTCTTACAACAACTACGAGAGTTTAAAATAGTTCAGTTTGGTCTAGTGCTAGTCTATACAGTTGATCTGATAATCTTTCGAGATTTTCTCGGGTTTTCAAAATGATTAAATTTCATAAAAATCAAATTTAAACTGGTCTGTACGACAATTCTAGACTCTATAGTATCGAATTATCTATTTCGTATTCGTTTTACAGAACAGAAACACATCTGCTTATTTCTACCCTCAGATATAGCTTTATCCAGGCGACGTAGAGCTTTTGACAATATTTTGGCAATTTACTTTTCGCGGCGAGCTTACTGACATCGGCGGGCGACCAACAGCTTTTCACAGCTTTTAATTGGACACTTGTCGAGTGTTGCCCCATTGATAAAATTACAATGCTTTGCGTTTATTGCAGGTGCTAAACTTGTTTTCGCACTAACAACTTTTGGACAGTACAGTTCTTGTTCAGTTACTTCGTCTTACCAAACGAGCTACATATTAACTAATTGTTACCTATCTTGTCTCTTTGATCGTTAAAAATAGCAGGAACTGCATGCGGGTCAAAATCGTGGGTAGTGCTAGATATTAATTCAATGAACTTGACGAATTTCGTGGTTCAGTGGTCAACATGCCGTTCTGCCACGTAAGAGGGCCTGAGGAGAGGAGTAAGAGGAGAAATTGAAATGATGAATTTTAATTTCTTTTACGGGTCTGGGATTTCTATGTATAATAAGTATAAATACAGTAATCATAAAAATATACAATTAAAAAAAGTCGTCCACGTCACTTCCCCCGGAATGGTGCTCAGAAAGCTGTCTGCGTTGCCTCGTTGAAAAGCTATAAGTATATATTTAAAAAGGTATTTACGTAGTACGTCAGTTACCTCGCACCCATAGTACAAGCTTTGCTTAGTTGGCGCTGTGTGAAAATTTGTCCACGATTATTTATTTTTATTTAATAGAATGAAACGATCATTAATTCACAAATACTATTAGATGTAAAATCCGGAGGTCAGTGCGCAATCTCAACAGAGCCACAAAAGCAAACCCTCACAACATCCATCCTTGACTGGTTTCTATCAACGAGCACGTCCATCGGCCAACGGCATCTATTTCGATATCACTTAATATTTTTTGCCTCATTATTGTTATACAACAAAGTTATACGTGATCCGCTGTCCACAACTGGTGCATTCGCCCTGACCTTTCTCGTTTTGATTTGAACTGATAAATGTTAGTGCAAGGTCCTATAAAAGCATTTCAGCCGGCAGCCAATCACTACACTTTACGTGTTCTACGTAATATCATAATTTTATACTTACTCATGCTTTATACTGGGCAATACTGGGCATGCGCAATTTGTGCTTTTGTGCAGTTATCGGGGATAATTTTCATAAAATTAAGTGTTTTGGACTCATTTCGATTAAATGATATGGTGCACTTTACTGTTATTGTAGATTAAATTTAGCTGAAGGCTAGATATATTTAGAAATACGTGTTTCGTGGATCTTTTTAATGTAATTTAATCCGAAAAGATTATGTTTATAGATTGTTAATTGTACGGATTCAGAAGTATTGTGTCTTTGCATTATGCGTAGATCCTTAATATTAAGCTAATTAAGAAAATTTTGGCGAATTCTGGTATCGGAGGCCAAGATCCACTTCGGGTCTCACTGAGTCAGCGAAGTACTAATCATGAAAATGTTAGTGCCATCCGCATCCAGCTGGTACTTACATTTACATTCGCGAATTACTTACGTTGGCTCTAAATTGGCTCTAAAGCTTTTTGTAAAATTTTTGATACACCGAAGTATATTTTATGCTATATAACGTTTCATCTAATTTCATTAAACCTAAAGCTCTTTGTACTACTTTACAAGTACTTCCATCTAAACAACTATGGAAAACATAAAACGCTGCTGCCAATTCACATTCTCATTAGCTCGTTAGCCTCAGAGATTATTACTATTAGTGTATTGTGTTATTACGATACCCAAGGGTTTAGTTAGGTTTAATATTCTACACTGCCGGACACCAGACGGCTATAGGTACCTAATGTAGTTATAATTACAAAACAATATTCACAGATAACTCATTGTTATTGATCTAACACAATTGAAATTAGGTTTGAACAATGTTACACTTACATACGAAGGTGAAGCGTGGTTACGCTCTGGATAAAACAAGGTGTCGGTGTCATAAGACACGAACCAAAACACCGGCCCCTGGCCGATCCCTTATCTTTCTAAACGGAACTCTGCTCAAGGATGATTTGATTTAGCGACAAAAAATACAATTAATTTAAAGCTTATTGTTGGCACTGTATCAGCCGATTCAGAAACGAGGGGGCTGTGTGTCACACCGACGCGTAATGGCGGGGAATATTTTGCCACGTAAAGTTTAGTACTTACCTACAAAAGTTATATAAAGCTTGAGATTTCAATCAGGTATAAATGTATGTTTATTACCTGATCTGCAAAACCCTGGATTATGCTCAAGACGGACCCCGGGCCCTCATGCGCGAGAGCACAACCGGAAGATTAACGCCAAGATGATTATTTATTTATTTAATTGTTTATTGTACACAAAAATGGAAACAAATACAAAGCAAATGTAAACATGACACAAAAGGCACTATTTATTTCTATGAAGAATTTCTTCCAGCAGGCCTACAGCAAAGAAAACGTGATGATTAGAAGCAGCTAGGACGTGCACAATAAGAAAATAAGATACAGATAATTACGTAAATATGACTAACTAATATAAAAAAAAACTCAATAAATACTTATATACATACATACCAATAATATAAATATATACATATATAATACAATATTAGACAGATAGAGAAAGAAAATGCTCTTTAACTCGCTTCTTGAATACGGTGACAGAGGAGCTATCACGTACTTCATGTGGCAGAGAATTCCACAATCTCACAATTTCACAATTTTATGTATGTTTATTAACAACAAAGTCATCCTGTAATTTTTTTTTCTTATATGGAACCGAAATACGAAGTACCTACATCGTACAAGTTTAACGATAATTATACCGACACGAGTCTTTTAGCTCAGACAGAGCGGGTTACGCATAGTGACTAAATTTGTTCGCCATGGTGTGATATAAGGCCACCTTGAGCCACCTTGGACCATAAAAAGTTGTTACAGTTGAAAAATGCAAGCTAATAATGAGCTTGCATAAATTCAAAATGAACATATCGAACATTAACGTTAGTATTCGCAATCAAAAGTACATTTTATAAGATTGACTTATCGTGTACTTAACTAAAGTATTTTTTGGAACTTATGCGTGTAGAATCGTAATATCGTATCGGTTTTATCTTTATTTTTTAAATGTAAAGAGATATTTCATTAGCTTCCCTGTTTCTGAACTCATCATCATCTTCTTATCAAACGATGCGGAGAAGAGCTGTGTGTTCCTCTCACAATTATCTTTAATAAATCCCTTGCGTCTGGTATCTTCCCAAGCATATGGAAAACTGCTCATGTGGGTAAGCGGGTAAGAAGTCATGCTGCGAAAACTATCGATCAATCAGTATTCTCTCAAGTTTCGCTAAACTTTTGGAGTTAGTTGTTTACGGTGCTTTTTATTTTCACTTGAAGCCCTTGATCTCATCTTCTCAGCATGGATTTTTCAGAGGAAGGTCAACCACTAGTAACCTTTTGTACTACAACACATATATTTGTGATGCATTTGCTAAGCGTGTTCAAGTTGACGCAATCTATACCGATTTTTCCAAGGCATTCGACAAAGTTGACCATCGAATACTCTGCAAGAAATTGAATGCTTTGGGATTTCATGGGAACTTGTTGCGCTGGATAATTTCATATTTGTACAAAAGAAGTCAGCTCGTCGCTCTTAAGGGGGACTATTACTCGCCAATTTTCAGCGCACCCCGTCCCTACGGGGTATAACATCCGATGAAACCTGAAAGGCCCTTCCGGCTACAGGTGCTCCCAGGGGGTGTTTAGTACGTATGCGCCTAGGTCTTTTTTTGGCGAGTCGTGCATAACCACCGACCGAAAGGCCGACCGGCTGGTACTCATGAGAGTTCACCTCCTCCCTCCCAACCGCTATACCGGAGGGTGCCCATTTCCCCTTGCGTTGGGCGCAAAAAAAAAATAAAAAAAAATCTCAAATTTTTATTAATTCTGGGGTTCCCCAAGGATCACATCTCGGACCTTTATTCTTTATAGCTTTTATTAATGACATAGTCGATAATCTGTCATGTCCTACACTACTTTATGCAGACGACCTCAAAATATTCTCAACTATAATTTCTTTAGCTGATGCTATGAACTTACAAAAAGATTTGGATACTATAGCTCAGTGGTGTATTATCAATATAATGTCGCTTAATCTCGATAAATGTAGTGTTATATAATTTACAAAATAAAACTAATAGGATACTAAATTATTACACTATTAACGGCTATCCACTTGAACGAAAATATGTTGTTAAAGACCTAGGCATATTTTTTGACGACGAGATGACTTTTAAATCACATTATGATGCAATGACCGAGAAGTGCTCGCATACATTGGGTTTTGTTGCCCGTATCACGAAACAATTCAAAATACCTACCAGTTTCATTTATTTATTTTGCTCCCTAATACGCAGTGTTCTGGAATATAACTCGGTTATATGGTCACCTTATTATGCTGTTCATATAAATAGGATTGAGAACGTACAGAAACGATGTCTTAGGTTAATAGGACTTATCCCGAACTTTTAAACAAATTCAAAATAGGCTCGCTTAAGGATCAACGGAATTTCCACGGGCTGCTTATGTTGCATAAAATTATTCACAGTCATATTGATTCTCCCCTTCTCCTCTCTAACATTAAATTTAATACCTACCAACGCACTAGGAACCCTGAACTATTTATGATACAGGTTTATTTAAACAACACTTCTTTTTACAATCCTTTAACTCGAATGTGTCGTCAATACAATGAGTTACTAGATAATAATACTGATGTTGACATCTTCGACTATAATATAAATCGTTTTCGAAATAAATTGCAAACTACATTTTTTAGTTGATGGTGGTCATCGTTGTTGCCTTAATCGTATTTTGGTTTTTGAATTTGGTTTGGAATATTTGTGTTACCCTTTTTCTTTTTGTATGCCTAAATTGTAAACTTATGTAGAATAGGAGCATGTTCTTTCTTTTTATTCTAAATAGTACACATTCTCAGTGGATTTCAGTCTGAACTTGTAATTGTTATAACCATAAGATTCTTAAGTGGCTGTTATCTGTTATGTGTATGCAATAAATAAATAAATAAAATTAAATCTTGGCGTTATGTCCCGCTTGTGCCTCCGCGCGGCAGGTCCAGGGTCCGCCTTGTTTCTGAACGTCAAATTGCACTTTTTCATAATCTGTGACGGCTTCGTCTAGGATATTTTCATTGTCCAGTAGATACAATGGACCGAAGTAGTTTTATTCGATTATGGAATTTATTTATGTTGATTTTTGTGTAGTTGCATATTAAAAATGCGCAGTGGAACATTATGCAACCCGTCCACGATACGGATCAAAGTGTCCCAGCCGAGACTGACGGTTTAAATTGCACGCCAATGACTGTGCACCTTCTGTTGAATTTCTTTTCGCAATAAAGATTTCGATTTATTGAAGGTTAATTAAGAATTTATATATTAACTTTGGGTCAACCGGCAATACTCAATATTGATTTAACGGACACTGAGATTTGAGAGTTAATTGACAATGTTTGCGTTAATTAAGGTGGATAGTTACTGGTATGTATAATAGGTATATATAAAAAAAAGATATAGAAGTAGTTTATCACTTATCTAACACCTATAACAAGCTTCGCTTACTTTGGGGCTAAATGGTGCTATGTGAATTTGTCCAAACATATTTATTTATTAGTTAAATAAGATTATTTAAGATTGAAGTCATCAGAAGACTGTCGAAGCTACTAATTGGCTTAAAATCAATGATGAAAGCATATAATAAGAAAATAAACTTTGAAGACGTAAGTAAAGGTACATCGTGCGTTACACATAGCTAAATATAACTATAATCTCTAGTCTCTGTCTTCATTAGGTGGTCTCACGTTATTTCTCTTCTTCTTTATAATTCCTCTTTCGTTTGAAATAACTAACAGTAAGTAATTAAAAACCGGACTTGCGTTATAACTTACAGTTACTAATTAGGAGTCAGATGTGCATTAAACATTGGACGAGAAAAAGAAAGAATCGGTTCGTGATTTTAATCAGAGCTCGTATGCGTGATAAGAATTATCCAAAAATCGATAAATTAGAAGATAACCAATTAGCTGAGATGTATGTCGTGGGTGTGCGATAAATAAGACGTAAGCGTTCAAATAAAAAAAAGCGTAGCCCTTTTTTTGAGACTAGCTGAGCCATCGACTCGTTCGCGTGGACATAGGATGTTTTGTATGTCTAATACCATAGTATTAGACATACATAGTCATAACTAAGACCAACAAGGTGTTCTTATAAATAAAGGAGCTTTTTACTTTGAATTTAAGTTCTATTTATTAAAAGACAGTAAGTCAGGTAGAGATTTCTGTCGCGGCTCACACAATAAATGTTGAAGCACAGTGGTTACAAATAACTGTGACTGTAAAAATGTAACAATTCGCCGAGGCTCCTGGTTTGGTGGTGGAACGAAGATGGACGTATTAGATTGGGCAGTTTCATTGCAGTCTTCGGTAACAAATAAATGTACATACATGCATGTATATACGTACATGCGCTCCAATAACATAACCCTCCTTCAGTCGCAGTCGGCGTTGTCGAGTATGTTTTAATAGAAGAATGGGATTTACATGGAAAATTATAATATAGCAATCAATCTAACTTCTTTGGAGTTGTCCAACTTTGATTGGCCTATCCATTTTAATCCTATACAATAAAGTGCACACGCCAGGAGGAGCGTCAGTGGCCGAGTGGTTAAAGTACATAAGCGAGAGGTGTCGCGTATTAAAATTGATTCGACTACATTCATCTATTTTTTTAAATTAAAAACAAAACAACAATACGTTTATACGCTTAGCACTTACTTTTAAATTATTAATCATCTTTGTTTTTCAATAAACCGCAACTCAAAAAGTACTTCCAATGAATTAAAATTACATGCTAGCAATAACGTTCCAGGGTGTACCTAAAATTCCGTAATTTGTGGATTTAAAATCCCATTAAGATAAAGGCCGGGTGTCCCCGTTTTTTTCGGTACTTTTATTTAAGGATAAGTACCGAATGGTCCACAAATAATGCTTGTTATTTTATTAATTTAGGCGGTGACACGGCGTAGCTTCCACTGTTACTTGCCCAGCGGGCCGCCGGTATCTGTTTGCATCTTGATATTATAATAATTTCTCTACAAACTGGACGCCCTCAGCGGGCCGAATTAAAATATGTCTTGTGCGCTCCATCAATTAATCTGGCCGCCTGTTACACCGTAGCGAGGATGTAACGTGGACTTTTTTTTGTTATTGAGTTTACTAAATAAACCTACTTCAATCAATGTAAATCTATCCTATCAATATTGTAATTGCGAAAGTTTGTAAGAATGTTTATTACTAAATTTGGCAGTAAAGTAGTTTACAGCCCCGAGTAACTGTAAGTAACTGTAATTGCATAGACTAGCTGTAATTTATCCCGATATCAGTGTAGTTTCCGCGGAAGCGGTTCCAGAATATAACAACTGAATTTTGAGCGCACCGAGACTCGACAAAAAGTAGTTATAAAGCGAGCGCTCGCGTGAATACGAGCGGTTAAAAAATCGGGACCTTTAACATGTATATGAATCTTGTATATTTTGTGATCATCTCAGTGTCCTCTAGAGATTTATTTAAGTTTCAAGGGGCATCCGAGCCATACGCCACTTCCCACATTCATCATCATCATCACAGCCTGTAACAGTCCACTGCAGGACTTAGGGCCTCTCCCACGAAAGGGGAGGTTATTGCCATAATCTCCACGCTTGGCAGGCGAGTTGGAGATCGCAGTGTTTAAATATAACAATGGAAAATGCTGCTGTCCATTTTCCAGACTACGGAGACTTTTGATCTTTTGCCTCGAAAACATTAGTCGCCTTGTACGACACCCATGAATGTAAGGGGTTATTGCTATTCTACTCTGCCGGACACCACACGGCCACGGACTTCCCACATTAAAACCTTCAAATCCATGTAACGCTACGGTGTAACATTCTCCCGCCGATCATTACTTAGGGTTGTCAAATTATCTTTGTCAAATTGCCCCTTAATCAGACGATCGTCCCGTCTGTTAGCCGCTATTTATCACAATGAGCAGTCTCATCCTCGCGGCCACCATCCATCAGGGATTGAGGAAACAAGGGATATTATAACTGGGCTCACATGACACGATAATCGCTGTTTAATGGCCATCTCTGGGGGAGGCTCGGGACCTTCTTGTGGGCGCAGCGCAAATCTTGAGCATTTGGATGATATTAAAGGATAAACAGTAGGTAGACATTAAAATAATAAGGATTCCTTTTTCTTGGCATTAATTTGATTTAGGATTTGGCAGATCAGGAATAAAAAATAAAAATAATCATCTTGGCGTTAATGCCCCGGTTGTGCTCTCGAGAACGAGGGCCCGGGGACCGCCTTGACCATGAACCAAGATTTGGCGTTCAGGTAATTACAGTGGAGCGACTACCATCTGACCTCCGTGACCCTGCTACCAGGGGAACCTGACCAGATTGGATCATGGTTACAAATTCAGTTGCCTGAATTTACAGGTTTCATCGTGATGTTTTCACTCACCGTAAGAGCATCGGTTAGAATACAACTAATGTACATTACTCATAAAAGAGTCATTGGTAATGGCCGCAGCGGGATTCGAACCCGGTACCTCTCGCTTACGAGTGAGATACCTTAACCGCTAGGCCACCGACGACGCTCCATGACGGATGGCGGTAGGTAAATTGCGATGAACTTGTTCCTAACACCTATCAAGTTTTTTAAATATCCTTATTCATAAAATCGTACGTATTTAAATATATCGTAAATGAGAGATTTCTATCGGAATACATTCACCAAAAATCCCGAAAAAAATTGATTAATCTACGATTTCGCTGAAAACCTAATCATAAACTTATGATTTGGGATTTTTTTATTGCTACAACGATACTTATAACTAAGTACAGACGATTAAAGATAAGTATGCTATGCTGAATAATGCTGAAAATATGTAAGTATTTTTATAGATCCGTTTCTGAGAAAGCGTTTTGGCGCAGGCGCCGCAAACCTGGTCAAGTCGATTCGAGGCTTCAATTTTATCAGTTGAATTTTCCATGACCTCAGGAGACTTTAGTGAGAGGTGCAAATTACAGTAGGTGTAAGAGAAGGGCTCGGCACCCATAGAAAGTTGAAGGCTAAGTTGTCTGGCCCAATTGGTCGGATTGAATGGGGTGCCGACATGTGACCTCTGGCTAGCGTCGATCGATGCACCCTATGGTTAAGTACCCTGATCGCGCCTGCGCATCGCTTGCAACTCAATCTTCGAGGCGGCGTACTTCGGAACCTATCAAATTATCGGCTTCGATTTGTGGCTCAGCTTAGCGAAGATACTTTCCAGCAATTGTGTTAGGGGCGACAGTATCTATGTGATTTGCACCAGGTGGGTTGTCTATGGGTTGTAACCTTTCTAGCTACAAAGTTTGTAAAATGTGATTGAAGCGGATCTTGTAAACAAGCTCGATGATACCTGTAATGCAGCTGGCCTTACTATTACAATGGTTCTTATATATATTTTTTCCGTGGTTCGTGTCTTTGACTACACAGACTCCTGCTAATCAGAATCTGGCGGAGTCTAAATGAGACTCTGTCGTCCTGCGAATGTGTCCTCCTGACTGAGAACATGCCGAGTGCGCTTTCAGGTACTTTGATTACATTTAACTATCCAGAGGGATACCTTAATTATAACAGCCATTGTCATTTCTCTACAAAAGAACCAACTTTTCGATGATACCAAAAAAACAGAGAGGTAAACAGTTCAATCTGCAAATCCACCAAACAAACCTCCCAACCTTTAAACAAAGCCTATCTACACGCTAATCCCCGAGAATCTAGTCTAGGCAGTGACCAACAGATTAGGCAAGTAGATTATTCGCAGGCACAGTTCGAAAGGGCAGCGGCGCCGGCGCGGGCGCAAAGGAGCCGAGGAATTCGAGTGGTGCGCGCGCGCAAGTGACTCACGCGCCGACGCCGGCCACACCTGACGATGCAGCACAGCCCCTGTCGAATTCCGAATACCAACTAACAGCTCGACAGCTAAACGGCTAACAGCTCGACGCTATACAATTCAGATTCAATTGCCGTCGGCGCTAAGAGTACAAGCCAGGCGCCAGGTCAGGGTAGCATTTGACTAACGCATAACGCTTTGTGAAACTTATGGTGGCGTTCGATTTTTTTGTCATTGTTTGGTGATGGCTATGTTTTGTGGCTGATGGTGTTATTTTATTTATTGTTAAGAGAAACGTAGCAACAATCGAGCAGAATATTTGCAAAGATAGACAACTTGTTATAGTCCTCTCGCTTCTTCCCCGTACTTTTCATTTTTTCTAGCCTAAACTGACGAGCATGTCATCGGCTTAGTCTATTCTTGACTTGACCAAACAAGAGTATGAATCCTTCATTTCGACGATGCTCGACGATACTTACGTACATATGTGTAGTGCGGACATTAAATCCGAAGGATCAGCCACCCATAATATTCAGCCTCTTTCACATTAGCGAATGGGTTTACAGTATTTTTTCATAGGCAGCTAGGGTAGTCCGTGTGGTGTCCGGCAGAGTAAAATAGCATCAACCCCTTATACTCGTGGGTGTCACAAGGCGACTAATGTTTTCAAGGCAGAAGATCAAGAGTAGGCTGGAAATAGGGCAGTAGCGTTTTTCATTGTTATATTTATAACACTGGGATCTCCAACCCGCCTACCAAGCGTGGAGATTATGGCAATAATCTCCCCTTTCGTGGGAGAGGCCCTAAGTCATGCAGTGGACTGTTATGAGCCGTGATAATGATGATGAAGAGTTAGGGTAGAGCTAAAGGTGTTAAAGTAAAAATGGAATCCTTAATTTTAAGGTCCCTTCCATTTTAGGGTCAACGCAGATCCTTGTTGGTCATCCTCGACATTGGGCGCCTTGTGCGACGACCACCACCACGAGGGGAAGATGTTAGTGCTGTGTTTTACTCCGTCGGACACCACAAGAACATGCGACGCAGGGTAAGTACGTTTCACATCAACAATAATGTCGCCTAATGTCGGTGGCCTAATAGCTAACGGGTTCGATGAGAGATGAATGAAAATTATTTCATGAATGTTCACCGATATTTCCGACCAAATATTACCCAAGCAACGATTTTTTCTGAGTAACAGAAAAGGGAAGATATTACTATTATTAAATGCTCGCTCCACGACACCTGACTATCTTCAATTAAGATTTTAATAAGTGCTACGTGTAGGCCGCAAAGCCGCCTTTAACATTGCGTTACCGATGGCTTACTTCGCGTAGGGACCGTAACAATGGGTTTCTCAGTCCGTGTGTACGCACGAAATGAGTTTTGTGGTCAAACAATCGGCGACGCGTCGCCGCCGAATCGTAATTTCACACCGAATTATATACGCGGTGCTGGGTGGCTCTCACTTTGCTCCATTATTTCTATATCAATTTCGAATTTTAGAGGACCGATAGTTTACTTACACGGACGGTGTGGAAGTCAGCTTAGGTTTTAGGGCATACGACGAGAGGATCCCGGAAGGGATAGGGAGGATCTGAGGAGAGTGTACCTATAGGTAAAAAGACGCTTGAAAGACAAGAAATATTGTACTTCAGGTAAGCTACATGAAACAAATCAATTTCTTGAATTGTATTTAGTTTCTATATAAATTAAATTCCATCTTGAAATGATAGGCAACTTTTCAAGGATATTTATAAGGACTACAACAAGGATATTCTAACTGTGGCTAACGAATGGCGAGCTCGTTGTGGTGCTGAAGTTCGACTAGCTTCAAAGTAAGAAATAGTCACCCATACAGTTAATAAACATTGCGAGCATTGCTACCTTGGTAATCGGTCTCGCAAGAGTGTTGCCTCTAGATCAGGGCCGCTAAAATAAATAATGAGCAGTACAATATAAATAAATAATAATCTGATCTTCGCCAAAAGTGGCAAGTCAGGAGTACCCTCAACCGGTGTAAATACTTGAGAAGATGTGGAAGTGGCAGAAGAGAAGTATCAGGATTAATGTATTTGAATTAAATATCTTGAAGTAACCGCTTAAGCAAATAAAAATATTCTGTTCTATCTCGTACCGCTTTCTTCATTAAAGGTGGATTCACCAGGCCATGTTACCATTTAACTACGTGGTTACGAGAAGCATAATTACTTTCCCACCATCTCGAACCTTACACGACAAGATATTATGTTGCACCAGCCCCAGATAATTGGATAAAGGAAAGATGATGACGGCATGCAGGTTAAAATGGGCTCGAGGAATCACGGTACCGCACGGCAGAAAGGTTAAGCCTTGATTATATTATGATTAAGATGACAATTAGAAAAAAAAAAGTTAGAAATCAACAGACAATCGAAACCCAAAGGCCATCCTGAAGACTGTCTTATTAAATATTTTACGGGAAAAATGAAGGCCAAGAGTGTGTTACAATTCTGTCTGGCGCTGTCCTTGTTGGCAACGGCCGGACGGACGTCTCTAGACCAATAGGAGACCTCAAAACCGCCTATCAGACGACCGTTGAAAATATGACAGCGTCTCAAGTATGTAGAATTTATGAAAAATGGGCTAAATTAATTCACAGCCCTCTTTCTGTCGTTAACAGGGCAAGTTAAATTACCGACAGATACCGGCATTTACCAATTACCAATTAGGACTGTCGATGGCGTTGTAGTTAAGGGCTCCAACTCATAAGCGAGCGGAGGGACGGTTCGAATCCCAGTGCCGCCATGTACCAATGACTATTTCTGAGTTAAGTACATAAGTTGATCACTAACCGATGCTCTCACGACGAGGCGAAACATCGTGATGAAACCTGCACATTCAGACGACTCCAACCATGATTCAATCTGGTCTGTTTCCTCTGGTAGCAGGGTCACGGATGTCAGACGGGAGTCCCTCCACTGTAATTACCTCATCTGTGATATCCTGGTTCATGGTCAAGCCGGACCCCGGGCCCTCGCGTGCGAGAGCTCAGCCGGGACGCCTAGATGATCGAGCTCTATTATGGGTCAGTCTGAAAACCAGCGCTGTGTTTGGCTGCTGCCATTTATAGCATTAAGCTGAGGCTGGTCCAATTTGGTCCGATGATGCATCGCCCTGCTTCCTTATTATGTACTTATTATGTTAGTTCTAAGTTTTTTTTAATGTGTTATTGGACCAAATAAAGATACGTCTATGTCTATGTCTATGTCTATGATTATTTTTTTATTTACCGGCATTTACCAATTACAGACATAATAAAGTACCTAAATAGAGTCCTCCCTCATAGTGCAGTCTCGAGTCTATTGTATTAACCAAACATTTACGTCTTTCCCTCTGCACATTTATCACTGGGGTGCTTGGTATAAAACCTAAACCTACATCATAGGTACAAAAACTAAAAATCGATTCATACCATCACCTCAAAACGGGAACCCACTGCGAATATCCCTTCTCGAACACGAAATGAAATCAATCATCGAAATGAAATGTAATGTGCCCTACCTACTTTGTTCGTTATTATTGCAGACGTGAGCGTGACAGTGCACCTGTCTTGAGAATCGGAACACCGCAGTGTGATGAGCCAGCACCTCGTTAGCTTGTACTTGTAGCTATTAAAGTGCTATAAACATTAACATACAGGTAATTTCAATCAAACAACTTGACGGTAACACAAATATAGATATAGGTAGTTACAGCACAAGTAATTTAACTCCACCTGTGCTGTTGAGTAGGCAGTTTTATTGACAGATCTAATGGGAAACGTTTAACGCATTCGCGGTTTTATATTGTCAAGATAGTTTCGATTACTTTTCAGTACATGATCAGCGTGGCTATTGGCTATCTTCTGTGGCTATCTCAGTGGACAAATAAATTTGACATTGGATAATCCTATACTTCTTTGATTTGGTATTCGTTATGACCAGTGGCCAACGATGATGACGTACTGTAGAATTCTCAAATGTCAAATGCAGTTGCCCACTGAGTTAGCCAATAGCCCCGCAGGTACCTACATAGACACAGGTACATCGTCGGGTAACTGAAAAGTGATCGAATTTGATATGTATGAACACAACATACTTGAACACGTAACTCGCGAGTATGGTTTGGATTTGTTCCTAATATAACGGTGGTAAATTTATACCATTGAATGAATTATTTTTACCATTTAGATTTTTCGGTAACGTCAGAAAAGATAAACGTCGGTATAATTATATTTGTTAATAGCTACTCGTTTGTTCGAAACCAGAACTCCATGGAACGACTCGTTGTCCAGGGTCAAGTTGAAGGCAGGCGGTCACGAGGTCGATCGCCTACACATTGGACAGACTTAATAATGGCTACCACACATAGTACTATTGTCCAATGTTCCCGTAACGCGGAAGACCACAACAAGTGGGGGCGCATCGCGAGGGCTGCGTTATTATTATCCAAAGAAGACGCATCGTCATGAAACCACAACTACTCTGCCAAGAGTGAACGACTGAGGAGGGGGATAATTAGGTTTGGTTTTTGGGTCAAATAATCGACTTTTAGAGTACCTACAGGTTTTGACGAAAAACTGGGTTTCTTATTGAATGTCTAAGCTGTTGTTATGGTTTACTCATTATTAGAGTGTTTAGCATAACGATAATATGCCAATGGAGACATCATTGAATTTTATTTTAATTCGATTCCTTGAACGAGCGGCAGATAGTCCAATGAAAGGACAAGATAAGGCGAGTTCGAGTAAAATAAAAAGAAGATTATAATCATGTAGGTTCAAGGTTTAATCGCCGGACTTTGTTGAAGCACTTTGTTACCATAGAATTAAGAAAAAATATATCTGACAAAATCGGTTATATCGCGCACGCCTGTTTTGAAATACCTCATAGATTCATCATCAACCTATACTAATTAGTCCACTGCTGGACATAGGCATCTCGTTAGGAGCGCCAAAGCACCGTGGCCTCGGCTTCCATCCAGCATCGGAGGCCGAAGGGCATTCCGCACTACGCTTGCCGAGTCGCGCTCTCCACTCAAGAACTCGTTTGCTCCAGTGGCATATAGGATGAAGATATGGAATATAAGGCACTGCCAGAAAATTCTCTACTTACCTGCAATGGATACAGAATAGCATCATCAGAATAATAGAATTGCACCATGTGAGCCATGTTCACAAAAATAAATGATATTCATGAATACTTGAACGTACCTACCTACCATCGCTTATGAAATAGACAGGTTCAAATTGAAGTATTCTGAGCTACTGTCGAATCATCCCAACCTTAATGTCTCAACTACTCGTATTATACTAGTGCTAGTCCATAGTCTGAAGACAGATTTTTTTGTAAAGGAAGTAGTGGCCTAGTTTCGCCTAGTTACGCCCAGCTCTGACGACTCGGAGATCATAGAAACAAAAATCATTACATTATTCGCTAAGTCATGCACTGTGATATATTTTAATGAGCTTGAAACTATGAGATAGGTTAATAGTCGCGTGGTAACGGTTCAATAATTTAATAATAAACTATGACAAAACGAAAATAATGGCATTAATTTTATTTCTGTATATTATGTACGAGTATGTCATAATAAAAGTATTTGAATTGAATTAAAAAAAAAACATTTTAAGCAAAACATTTGCCCGAAAACACGGTTTATTTGTCGCCTCTCAATCTTCCGTGGGCACCGCCGCAACATCAGATAAAACAAGATATCGATCAATCCATCAGGCGATTTTATTAACGCCATAAATTTTCTGAGATTATTTCTCCTGGCGAAATTCGAGGCCCAAAAACGCCCGGCAATATTATGACTAAGTAAATTACTGGCTCTGACGGTAAGTACGGGCAAAGGCGCATCGTGTTGTGCCGAAAAGAACCAAAGCCTTAAAATGCAATGTTTAGTTTTTGTTTATTTGTTTCGCCATGTGATGTGCGTTTTGGCGGTACCAATGCTCTGTTTATGCAAGTCAGTATTGAATTGGGTGATTGAAAAATAACAGAAAAAGATTCAATATCATTTTTTATGGAATGGTGCGTTCTGTGCGCAGGTATTCGTAGCTATTTTTGTTAACTTTGTGGGTCACAGGTACCTATTACTTACAATGCTAATACTTGTGCCTATGTCTAAGGCTTAGGTTACAAGTATAGGTATACAGCGGAGCCTTAGGATTGGCGGTTATGGGACCGACGTAAAGTAACGAAAATAGTTCAATTTTTCCATCATGTTCTGCTAAAGCGTTGACATACAACACTTTACTGTTGTATCATCGAACGTCATATTGTATCCCCATGGTTGTGATGTTTCGTGGCCCAGGAACAGCCAAGAAACAACTAGTTAATACAATTCTTAGAATCGACAACAGTGAATGTTACAAACAATTCATACGGCTGATAATCAACATTTGCACAGGCTGCTCACGATTTTACTCTAAATTATTAATTTGAATTCCTTCATTGCGGACTAAATACCTCTGACCTTTGTTAATAGGAGGCGGCTACGGTTCACCTTTAGCCTGTTTTTTTTTTGCGATAATGCCATATACAATTAAAATGGACTATTGTATCGTTGATCTGTAACTGATAACGGCCTAATGAGAGTCGAGTGCCTAAAAATCCCCTATTGAGTCAAATAAAATAAAATACGGAAAAGGACAGACGGAAATAATCGTATTTAGTTTATCAAATTCACAACACAAGAATCTTTTAAACCTATTTTAAGATTTAGTAAACGTTTAACAATGGCGTTTACTGGCGCTGTTTGGTGTCAGAGGCCAAGATTCACTTTTATTTAATATATATAGGACTGTCCTATGTTTTGCTCCATAAACTTACTTCCATGATATACCATACTCTCTGGTTTTGTTCCCCAGTCATTAGGTATACCCTCTTAATGCCATTGGCGAAACGAGGTTGTCAAAGTCCTCCGCTGTGGACCCTGAGTGATCCGACTGGCACCCCGTGATGATTAAGGGTTTTTTTAAATTTCTGTACAAGACACAATTCTGCAACCTTGCAAATAAATTTACAATCAGGCAGTTCGTAAGCTTGTTTGCCACGTTGGAGTTTTAAAAAAATGGTTGCTGAAAATTTACATTGAGCCTTACCAAATGTACCAATCAGTTCCGTTGGAATATTCATCGCACACTCGATCGTATGCAACGGAGTAATAGGCGGGTGCGTTCAGAAACCAGAGATCGGCACGCTCGTTACGTCTTCTCTAAATCGTTGGAACCATCACAGACTGGTTCCAACGCCTGTGGCTATCGTGAGATGAGCTCAAGAACACAAGACTTGTATAGAAAGAGCTTTGAGTGAAGCAAATGTCTCTGAAAGGAAGCAGCGAATGTCGTCTATAACATCTAGTTCTACTATTTACACATTTTAGATAAAATCTTAATGGCCGCAGCTGTGCTATTACTGCATCACTGGAAGGGCTAAGCTGATATACCCCAGTGAGTAAGCTCACAGTGCCAGTTTTACTAGTTTCCTTACGCTCCAAATCTAATGAAATCTAGTTTACCAGGATTCAGTATTGTTACATCTATAGCTATACTGCTTATACCATTATTCATCCTACTTACCAACTAACTAAACTATAACGGAATTTTGAGGCAACACTAAATCCGAGTTTTTTCAGGTGTGGCGAATAAGGTGATAGGTAAGTATTTACTATTTTGTATAATTTAAAAATGTAGGTATGTATCTACACCATCGTCCGTATAATTTATGCCTATTATCATCAAGTCTGGTAAGGTCTGGTGTGTGAGGAGCCGGTGGATGCAAGAGGCCGCCGCCTGTGTGGAAGGCTTCGGAGGGGGCTGTGGCTAAAATGATGATGATGATCTCGTCACATTTCCTGCTGGCCACAGACCAGGCTTTTTCATATACCTAACATTACACAAACAAAAAAAAAACGCCAAATCTTGCTTTTCTAGTTTTAAAAAGCAAACGTCGGCCGCTCCGCACCGCGGCGCACAAGCTGTGCGCAGGAGTGTATTTCGGTTGCGCAGAGCTCGCCGGGGGCGCGCGTGGCCTGTCGATGATTTATCAAGAGCCGGCCGCGATGGCTGCACGACGGGCCGCGCCGCTTCCTGCAGCCGGGCTGGGGTATAGGCGGTAGCGGGGTTCGTCGTTATGTTTAGATAAGTATTTATTTTAATCAATTTTGAGAATGTTTAAATAAATAGTCAAGAATTGGGCATATATTTCTTCAGAGGTGCGATTCTCTAAGAAACATTCTTGATCGCAACTATTAAATGTAGGATGTACTTTGTTCATTGTTCATTGTTCATTTATTGCATAAATTAAAAATTTACATGTCCGCTTTGTTAAATTCAAATTGTTACAAAGTATTATTAGTGTTATTTAACATATAACTTAAATTATATAGGTATTAAATTCATTTATATTCATAATTATAATGTTTATTGTGTGGGTATGTTTGTACTGACGGATGATAATAATATTTTAATAGAAGTTTGTGCGTTGCTTGGCAGCCTGGCCACGATTCTGAAGATCTGTCACGTTTCATCGCTATACTCACGGATATTGTGTTAAAGAATAACACAGTAAGCCAAATTTTGGGATGTTTTTGAAAATAAATTGGTTCGTATTTTAGACTTAGAACTGGGATCAGAGCCAATAAACTATTGAAAAGAACGTCGTTTTACTTTTAAATGCCCAGTGGAAGGTGTACCTGTGTATAACCCCATTTGGAATTAGTCCATAGGTACTAGATTTTCTATACTTATCGCCCATATACGCCTTGATCAAAGTGATTGCAGAACTAGTCCAAATGGCGTGCTTCTGCAGGTGATAATGATGAATCGGTCAAACAGATAGGCACAATTAGCCACACTGCTGGACTAGAGCCTCCTCCACATAAGCGAAGGGTATGGTGTGGAGATCGGCGTTTTGATAAATTTTACTCAATTCTCTGTTGGGTATTATCGACACTACAGCAACGTTGTTGCCTATTGTTGATGCTACATATTCTCCTCTGCCGGAGCTGAACACCACAAGGCCAACTGGTTTTTAGAGCTGTTATTTTTTTTTAAATTGGATAGGAGCATCGGTGGCCGAGTGATTAAGGTATTCGACTCGTAACCACTGCTCTTACGGTGAGGGAAAACATCGTGATGAAACCTGCACATTTAGGCGACTGAATCTGTGAGCATGATCCAATCGGAGGTCACGGAGGTCAGATGGCAGTCGCTCCACTGTAATTATCTGATCTGTCAAATCCTGGATCATGGTCAGGGCGGACCCACACTCCTTGTGCGCGAGAGTACAACCGGGACATTAAGGCCAAGATGATGATTATTATTGTTTAAATTTAAATTAAATAACTTTTTCCGCTACAATTTAATCCCCGACACCACCGGCCCACTAGTTCTGTCCCTTCGATATCTGCCCCCCTCTCCTTGGACCTAGTTGCGCACGCGTCGCGCCACGCCCTGCCACCGCGCGTTCAATGTATATCATAGGTCATCTAGTCAGGTTTGTCCGGCTTAAAGCCTAGTCCACATTAGGGCCACCTAGGTTACTATAGGGACTACAGAATAATCTGTAAGTTAGAGATAATAGGTGCTAACTATTTTTGTCGCGATATTAAAGTGGCTGTCCTGCGCTGATTTATTTGGGATATGTGGAAAACAGGTGCGTAGACCTACCAGTATTAAAAAAGGGGTCCCGATAGAGACCCAAGAAGCGATGGGATGGGGCTCGCCTCGAGGCGAACGGTTTTCAATATTTTCGGCATAATAAATTGAATAATATATTTGAATGCATAACGCCTTGTTTCCCTATTATTCAACCGTTCGCTTCCGATGTTCGTGTTGCGAATGTAATTTAAAAATATATTTTTCGATTCTATTCGATACTCCGTCGCTGATTTGGATGCGACAGCCAATGACTTATGACTCAAGGATGGATCGAAGACCGGGGGAATGGAGGAGAAAGAGTATGAAAGCACAAGACAACAAGCAGCAACAGCAGTCGTCTGTCGCGTTTTAAAACGTTACAATGACCGACCAAAAACCGTCGGAAAACCCCCGACCAAGGTAACATATACTTAAATATTTCCTAAACTACTAAACTGATATTAATGAAACAAAGCCGAGAACTATCTAGATTGAATTGACTTTCAAATATAGAAAAGCGCATCGAAAGCGGTTGATCCCTTCGGGAGGTACGATGTCACAGACAGACACACACATACACAGAGCCACACATACACACGTCAAACTTAAAACACCCTAATTTTTTCGTCGGGGCCTAACAAACAATCCTTACCATGAACAAGTCTTTACGCTAGATTCAACTTGATAGTAAAACGTAAACGTTACCTAAACGATAGCCAGAACCGGATAAAATTGCTACCAGGCATTATCTTCGATAAGAGCAACTAACTGCAGTGTGTATTCTAAAGGTTCACGTTTATGGCTCGGTGTTCCGAGCGCACAGTTGTACTGTGTAAATCTAATGATATACTCAATTCGTCGCACACTATGTTGGTTGAAGCTTTACAGCACCCAGGTAGGAGCCATGTGAACATAGACATCTTCTTTATTCTTTATTGTACACAAATATGACATCATTATACAGTACAGTAACAGAGATGTACAAAGGCGAGCTTAACTCATTAATTGAGTTTTCTACCAGCAAACCTTGGAGTCATAGGAACAGGTTTAACTTAAATGCAGGTACTAAAAGTGTACACTTAAACTTACTACGGTAGATATTGATAAACACAGTTACTTACTTACATAAACATATACTAAAAATATATACATATTATACTCGTATATAAACACATATTATACATACATAATATTATATACATACATATATATTACTAAACATGATTTATTATATTTGATGGCGACATGGAACTTGCAAAAGTTGTAACGTGACTTGACGTCTGCCAGCACTATTTAACGTTAAATAAATAAATATTCTGGGATAAATTCACACAGCCACCTAGCCCCAAAGTAAGCAAAGCTTGTGTTCATGGGTAGTAGATAACTGTTAAACTACTTAGGCAAATACTTTTTTTAAATACATTGTTATTATACATATATACTACACCCAGACCTAACATAATAAAAATTCATCAATTCAATTTCTGCTCGGCTGAGAATCGAACTCGGGACCTCTACGTGGCAGACCGCCATTGTAACCAACTGAACCACTCAGGTCTTCAAATCTTCATCAACGTAATTTGCGGCAACGGAACCCCAACACCTGGTGACCCTTCAGATGGCCCGCTTGCCTGTTTGTCTGCCGTATAGCATAAAAAAATATCAAGTCAAAAAAAAAAATGTCTTGAAGATTACACTTCTACTCGTATTTATGCTCAGAACAAATCTTTACTAACTTACCCCGGCTTGCATTAAATTCTTAAACACATTTAAGTATCACGTTTATCATCATTTTGTATGAAATTTTGTTATTATCTTAAGCTTAAACGCGATTAAAAATTTGGTGCAAGTGGCCCTTATATGGTGGGCGTAACAAAATGATTTCTGCATAATGCCAACATTTGATTCACATTCCTTTTAGCACATTCCTTTAAACAGTGTACTCCAAGAGTCGCCAACTCTTTATCTAGCCAATGGTCATAAAAAGGGGCATATCGACAACCGATACCATCGGTTAGTGAATTACCGGCTAGCCAGCACCATTATTTCTAAGAATTTTGCCGCAGGAATAGAAGAGCTGGAAAAGATAATATTGTACGCTATAATGTGATCATACATAAACAACCGCCTCTGGACATCTGAAATTGAAATAAAATATTACAGGTATGATTTAATAATTAATACCTAACACATCAAACTTCAGAAGTGAGTGAGTGTGATCTTGAAGGAAAGAATCAAAGAGATGATTGATAGCTGTTACCTTTAGAGTGTCGCTGGCCGAGCGGTTACAGTATCCGACTCGTAAGCCAGAGGTCCCGGGTTCGAATCCCGCTCCGGCCATGTACCAATTACTGTTTTCTGAGTTATGTACATTAGTTGAATACTTACCGATGCTCTTACGGTGAGGGAAAACATCGTGATGAAACCTGCTCATTCAGGCGACTGGTTGTGTAACCATGATACAATCTGGTCAGGTTCCCCTGGTAGCAGGGTCATGGAGGTCAGATGGCAGTTGCTCCACTGTAATTACCTGATCGCCAAAAGCCTGGATCATGGTCAAGGCGGACCCCGGGCCCTTGTTCTCGAGAGCACAAAAGGGACATTAACGCCAAGATGATTATTTTTTATACCTTTCTACACATTGTACCAGAAACACAAATGACGGTATTTTAAAAACGCAATATACAAGACACGTGAAAAACCAGATACGCAAAAGGCCAGAATTCAATTCACAATCGACTTATTAATAGAAAAAGAATATTTTACAATCAATTAAATAAAAGTGCATTCGTAAAAGTCGTGGCCTTTAATTATTAACATGATTTACTGTAGATCCCTTGTTTGTTAAAGAAAATGTGCTTACTAGGTATCTATACCAAAGACATTAGCCTTTTTGGGTGATCTGTTCCCAGCTCCCAGTAGTACCTACTACAATGTTCTTCATACATATTTGTTAAGAAAACTAAGGCTGTGTCTAGGTCGTTACAGCGTAGGGTCTTCCGACTGCGACCGCCGCATCCAGCGCGCCGTTCATCCCAGCGCCATTACTCTGTGTCTCCTAAAAGACTAATGGGCCCTAAGTCCAATAATTCAACGTTGGCTCATTGTCCGAGATTCGCACTCTCGCCCTATCTATAACGCGGTGACAAATTTATTAAACTTGGACATTGTAAGGGCCTTATTAATCTTGCCGGCTGCAATTTGATACGGCGGCATCGGAGCGTATCTGCCTACATGGCTATCAGTGCCGTCTTACACTTTGATGAAGACCAGTTTAGTAGATCATATATCTTATATGAACAAAGAGATTTAAGCCTTCGCGTATGAAGCATATTCTGGGTTTTCTTTGGTAAAAAACTTGTATAGTTCGATAATGTCTTATAAATCTTAATGTCTTCTAAAAGTGACACTTAATTTTATTATTATTAACTAGTGGACCCGGCGCGACTTCGTGCGCGTACACCTACTTTACCCCTACCTACTTTTTTTTTCTTGCTTATAAACCTTCCTCTTGGATCACTCTATCTCTATTGTTGAAAACCGCATTAAAATCCGTTGAATCGTTTAAAAGATCTAAGCATTCATACTGTAGATACATAGGGACGGCGGGAAGCGACTTTGATTTATACTATGTATAGGATACATAGAGACAGACGCTTTGTTTTATAGTACAGATACAATATAAGTTGGAGACAAATCAAGTTAACATTCTAAATAATACGAACATGTACGACATAAGTCCACGATACGAACTCAAAATGAAAGAGAAAAACCTACCGCGTCCTCACAGGCTTTCCGATCCATCAAAGGAATGTTATCTCGACACTTTCTAGTCTCCATGTTGCACAACACCAATTATTCATTAATGTATTCCCAAAGATTCATAATCAACGTTAGATAACCGAAACCAATCACATGCGCAAGGCCATGGAAAGTAATTAAGTTCGATATAGTGCCACCAATTTGGATCTGCTCAGTAGATAAAATCGGAACTAAGGCATTACTGTACTAAAATGACAGATTGAATCGCCTATCTCTTCACCAGTGGCGACGACGTCAACAGAACAGGTAAATTGGCCGCACAGTACAGTGTGGACCACCTTGGTGACATTGTTGGGGCTTCCTTGGGCTTCAACGTATACGCGGATTGGTTGAAAAATGCTAACCGCGTAAATGGGTGCGCTTCCAAAAAAGGCGAGGTGGGTGTAGGATTTCGAGTGTCAAATGTTATGGGTGTCGGTATCAGGGTGTACAAGTTTTTTGTTGTGATGTAACGTAGATATTTTCGCTAATAGCAGGTATGAGTATCGCTAAAATGTGGAGGCGACCATTGTAGCACGGGTGTAGTATTTCATTACCTGTTAAATCTTATCCAGTATTTAAAGTACGTCAAGAATTGTACGTATGGGGGGTCGGTAACGCATTTGTGACACCCGGGTGTTATGGGTGTATATGAGTGGTGGTGATCCCTGTCTATCTGGTCTCTTCCATCATGGTGGCAACTGAATGTGTAACCATGATCCAATTTGATCAGGATCCCCTGGTAGCACAGTCATGAAGGTCAGATGGCAGTTGCCCCAATGTTCCCGAGCCGAACCGGGACATTAATGCCAAGATGATTATAATTTTTTTTTATTAATATAAAATCTGGTTGTTAAAGTACACAAATCCCATGACACCCACGACAGTATCCATTGAAAGAGTCGATCCCAAATTGGGTTTCTTCATCGCATTTCGAAACCTATATTTCATCGGACCGTCATTCACAAAGTGGTGCCCCCGGTCATTGTTAGCTGCGGTGTCAATCGGCAACTATAGCAAAATCGAAAGTGCAAGGTGACTGGGCCGATGTGCAAAACAGCAAAAAATCTCGATGAGTAAGCCTAACTACAATGGATGGCTGGGGCTGGCAACCACGTTGTGGAAGTAACAGACGTGACAAGTCAATAAGTCAAGTGGAGAAATAGTAAATACCGTTTTTGCGTTTACTAGAGGTTACTTGGATGGCTTGAGTTTCTTAATATTAGCTAATTGAACTTTGGTCCAACGAAAAACTGCTATTTGTTAGCTCCTAATGTGGACGAAGAGCTGAACCAAGCTTTAGAAGCCTAGGCCTAGTAGTCGGAATCAGTTCAAAATTTATAGGAGTGGTATCTTTTGGTGTCAGAGGCCAAGCTCCTCTTTGGGATCCGAGCTAGCGTAGTAAGTCAGTAATAAGTAAGTAAGCTAAGTGGCCATAAAAATAGACCTTGGAAAGGGTAAATCAAAATAACACTATCACAGCCGTATCACAATTATATTGAAATTAAAGGTCGATTTCGCGCTAGTCTGCTCATGTCATAGGTATGGCGTCCCTGTCATTGTTTTTGAGAAGTTGTCACGGATGACGACGGGGAGGTGCTCTTGTTTGTTGCCTGTCAAATTTAGTTCCATTTTCTGCCGCGAGCAAAGTTATCTTGAGCGCACTTTATACTTAGTCCCATAGTGCTACGATTGCTCCCTCCATGGGCCGGACAATTAGATCGAGCAGGAAATAGTTTGTCATCATAACAGACAAAAACCGATCACGAAGTTTATGTTGCGTGAAATTGGAACGGTTTTTTTTTCACGATACGAGTGTATTAGAACCAGAATGTACTTGAAAACTGGTACAAGTGGCACTTATTGTACCTTTTGTGTGGTATGGTTTCACTGGTCGCGCCAATATACCTTCGTGTCGTTCGATATTCAAATGTAAAATATGCTCAGATTTCGTCCAATTTGTTTCGTGAAATCTTTATTTTTATATTTAATTCCGAGCATAATATTTTAGTAAATATGAAAATAGTTTCTTTTCAATTATGTTAACATTTTATATTTAGGGGGTATAAGGAAAAGGAAGGAAGGAGGAGGAGGAGGGAGGGGGAAAGGGCTGAAAAGGTTTTACGGGGTCGGTAGCGCATGGTTGCCCCTGGTATTGCAAACGTCCGTACCGTAGATATTTATTTATTTATTCATTGGAATAACAACAGCCAACTTATTCATAAATACATATCTTAAGTACAATTAAGAACTGGGCCAATAACAGTTATCCACAGATTACATGTTAATATGTGCAGTAATGTTAAAAAAATAATGTGAAATTAGGCATTCTAAAGCCTGTTAACAAAGCTTATTAATAACAAAAATTAAAAAACCTTAAATAAGAACAGTGTTAAACCTATATTTAACATAGGCTAGGCTACTCGTAAGGCTACAAAACAAGTATAGGAGAAGATGGCTGAGCAAGAAGCAATCACGGGGGTTCGTTCGAAAGTATCGACTTCACGTTAGTTTTAAATTTATCTTTGGAGTTAGAGAAAGGATCCACTGAAGAAAAAGATTTATTATAGATATCAAATGTTCTCGTCAGTACCGACCTTTTACCGTAATTGGTTGCGTGGAATGGAACGTGAAACAGGGCGGTATTTCTAGTTCTGCGTGAGGGTACTCGCAGTGAGACATGTGACAGAAGGTCCGGGCAATCGAGACGTCCACTTACAATATCGTGAAGAAATCCCATGTCCAGAACATTACGCTCCTCAAGAGTAAAGAAGTGGTGCATATTGCAGCTACCCTCATACCAGATAAGTCCAATTTGTCCCAATTTGAAAATCAGGTGCTTTAGGAACTTTTTCTGTATACGTTCAATTTTACCCTTGTGGATTGCGTACACAGGAGACCAAATAGAGTAGGCGAAATACACAATTTTTAGACTCTCTGTACCTTTGAATGCTTTACATGTGCGCAAAACAAAGCCGAGCCGTAATCGAAATGATTTTTCCGTTATATAATTAATGTGCGCATTGAAAGACATTTTGGAATCTAGCCAGACACCCAGGTCTCGCAACAAATCGACCCTTGCCAATGTGACGTCGTTCAGTGAGTAATTATATTTAATTGATTTAGATTTCCGAGTAAAAGTTATACATTGACATTTGCTTATGCTGACCATTATGTTGTTATTTTTGTAGTAATTGTTTAAACTGTTTAGGTCTTCCTGTAATCGCTCGCAATCAGAGAATGATTGTATGAAAAGGAAGACTTTTTTGTCGTCAGCATAGAGCAAGTTACGTGCGAAAGTGAGACAGTTACCTATATCATATATGTACGCATTATGGAAAAGGGGACCCAAATGAGATCCCTGGGGAACACCGGAAGAAATGGTTATGTACTCAGATTTATAACCGCCAAGTGTAACTGCCTGAGACCGCCGAGTCAGATACGACTCTATCCACCGCAGTAGATCTCCGTGAATTCCCAGAGCCAGGAGCTTACGAAGTAGGATGTCGTGATCCACACGGTCGAATGCTTTTTCGAAGTCCGTGTAGATCACGTCAACCTTACCCCCGCCTTCCATGTAACGAAGTACATAGTCTGTAAACAGCGACAGGTTTGAGATGGTGGAACGTCCCCGAAGGAAACCGTGCTGAGTGTCTGGTATTCCGTTTACCACAACGCTGAAAAGAGAATTATAAACTATTTTTTAAAAGACTTTACTGATTATATTTTATTTTGAAATAGGACGATAGTTATCGATAGAGGTCTTAGAACCTATTTTATGTATTGGTGTAATATGGGCTCTTTTCCAAATTTCAGGAAAGGTACATTCCTCAATGGAACGACGAAATAATACTGTTATGGGAGATGTCAAGCAATCAGCACACGCCTGTAGAAATACAGGAGGTATACCATCACTTCCCGGGCCCTTAGATCTATCCAAAGATTTTAGGTGCTTCAATACAAGATCCTGTGCAACCTCCACGGTAGATATAGAATCTACGCTGTCAACGGTACTTGAATAAGCTCTCATAGTAGGGGTGCTGCTTTCCGATTCGACAGATGGTTCCACAAAAACGCTCTGAAAAAAAACGATTAAACGCCGAACAGATCTCCGGTCCCTCTGAATAAATTACATTATCATATTTAAACTCTTTTGGGTAGTTAGACCCCCCCCTCTTAGGCCGGAACTCCATTGGCGCGGTGCAGTGCACTGCGCGGCGCGCCGCGCGGTGCCACGTCACGGTGACAACCAAAGAAACGGTGGTGTTATTCTGGTTTTTCAAATTAGGCAAGGTTCGCACGAGGGATTTTAAGTTAGGCAACGTTTGGACGAGAGCCTTTTCGATGCTTTTACGCGCGTTATTTGAAATGACTCGCATAATTATTGACCATATGTCTTCTCGACTGTGTGTTCACACCCAGGCGTAAAAAGTAAATAGAGATTTTTTAAATCTGCCGACTCAAATGCAACCAAGAGAAACGTACGAAAAGGATATCATTCATTAAAACACTGAAAGTAGATTAAAACACTTTCAGTGCCGGCCCGGAAAATATTATGCGATTTTCAGATACAGCATACAGTTTCTATAAATTTTACTATGGTGCCAAACCTGTACGCCCACCACCACCACCACTATGTAAAGAAATTGAACAACTTTTTCTTTTTACTCGACTACGAGGAAGCCAAGGAAGGAAGCTTTTTTTTTTATTATCAATAGGTTTGCATTTGACCTCAATTCACCGATGGAAAGCGACGATGGGTAGTGAAGTTAACAGTTTATGTAAGTATGAAGAAGCCACAGAGATTTGGCAGGACCGTAGCAAGTGGAACAATGTGGTATCTGCCTATCCCTACGGGAGAAAGGCGTAACCGAATGAATGTGTGTCATTGTTTGTTGTATTAATGAATGTTGATCTCGACAACCACTATCATTTCTATTTAGGAACTAGTGTTGTAGGACCAATCGTTTTATAGTTATTACAGTTTTAAATTTGACAGCTGTTATCCGAAATGTAGATCTTGACGAGCACTATCATTTCTTTCAGGAACTAGTGTTCTAGGAGCGATCGCTTCAAAGTTATCACAGTATTAAGATTGACAGCTGTCATCCGAAATGTAGATCTTGATGAGCACTATCATTTCTCTTTAGTAACTTATGTTCCAGGAGCGATCGTTTCAGAGTTATTACAGTTTTAAGTTTGACAGGTGTCATCCGAAATGTAAATCTCGTCGAGCACTATCATTTTTCTTTAGGAACTAAGTTCGTTCTAGGACCAAAAGTTACAGAGTTATTAGTCTTAAGTTTGACAGCTGCCATCAGAAATGTAGATCTCGACGAGTACCAGCATTTCTTTTTAGAAATTTGTGTTCTAGAACAAAACATGCCGTATTTATTATTCGGGAGGAACTGAGAACAAAATGACGAAAGGATCACGAAAGCGAAACAACTACGATAATGTTGCAGAATCACCAAAAGGGGCGGGGCTTACGCATGAGCTGTCAAAATTTCTTTGACAAGGTCGAATTCCTATTTCATTCATACGCGTTGAATCTTTACTAAAAGAAGAAGACAGATATATGTGTGTAAACTGTGTCACATAAGGAGGAGAGATTCGAACTGTTGGTAAAAGAAACAGTCAAGTGTGACGTTTCATGTTGACATCTGCTGACAGCGCGCCGCACACTGCACGATGGGGCCAAATTGAAAAAATGTGGACAAAATTCATACAAACTGACATTTCGGGCTTGGATTGCGCGTTTTGCCCCATCATGCAGTGCGCCGCGCGGCGCGCTGCACAGTGGGGCATTGAGCCACCTGTCAATGTACTTGCATACAAACTGCTCGGCGTGGAACAAGTTTTGCCACATTGTGCAGTGCGCCGCGCGGCGCACCTCTTCAATGTGTTCCAGCGCTTAGATTTAAAGTATTTCCAGAAAAAAATTGGGGAGCGCTTAATATTTTCTTCCGCATACCGTGTAAATTCCCTAAAACATTCCTCCTGGACAAGGTGTTGCCTGGCCCTAAACAAAGAGAACTCATCATAGTCTACTGCGTTCGATCAATGTACCAATGACTTTTTCTAAGTTATCTATATTAGTTTATCACTTGCCGACGCTCTTACGGCTGAAACATCGTGATGAAACTTCCACATTCAATTACATAATCTGCCGAATCCTGGATCATGGTGAAGGCGAACCCCGGGCCCTTGCACGCGAGAACACAACCGGGATAATGACGCCAAGATGAGATGAAGCAAAGGATATGTTGTGCTGACCCCACGTAGGTGGTGGGATAAGAGAGTAGGGTACCTATGCTGATTCTGCATATTTGTAGCTAATAAAGAAGGTGTTACCTATGTGGGTTACATGTGCACCATACACTTACATTATACAGCGAAAAAGAATATTGAGTACATGGATATGTTAGAGTAGGAAATAATTTGACGTTGTAATCCGTCATAATTTCCGAATCCTAATTAGTCCTACCTAGTCGTCATTTGAATTGGCTGGCGCGTCTATTGGCGTGATAAACAAGAAGATAGATCGAGGTGGCATACCAATAGGTTTGTACTCATTTGCGACTCACAAAAACATGCTTAGATGAATTTAATGTAACGATCGGTGCGACTGTCCAGTCTTCGTCACCTTCCGCGTTCCCAAGGTCGGCGTCTTAGAAGAATCTTACTAGTCGGCAAAAAAATAAGTGAGAAAAAAACTGTCGCCAAAGTAATTACGATCGAATTGTAGTGTGACCGCTGTCGGCCGAAGCGCGGACTTTGTGTTTCGAGTCATCCAATCAGGGGTACATAACACAAATGTATCGTTGGTATCTATGTTGGGTAGTTTTTTCACTAGAATACGAAAAAGCAGTTAGCAAGTGTTATATAATATATAAAATTTAAAAAAAGTGGACGTAACTGATGTGTTGTGGGTAGTATCTCGAGCGTCAGTTGGCTCGCCCTCTTTTTTAAAGTATCAGCATAACATAAAGCTGCTTAAAAGTCAGATTAAAACATAAAAAAATCAACTTCTTGACCCCATCATACGCCTGCTGGGTTAACAGTAGCAATCAATGACGTAACATTTAAAAAGTAGAGCAATTACAATGATTAGAATTCACACGAACGCACGTTACGCAGAACAAAGTAAAAACGTATCTGTCACTGTTGCTGAGAAGACTGACGCAGTTACCAATTGACTTGGCTAGGATTGCGCCTGCGACTTTACCGACTGAAAAAAAACATTGTCATGTTTGGCACTTTCCCGATCGATGGTGATTGATTGTATACCTCGGCATTGAGGAGCTGATTATGAGGAGATTATGAGCCAATTTAAAGGTTACGACAATCTTTAGATGCAACCAAGAGATATATTGTACACTTTTTTGTTGACTTGGCTTTATATGAATGCCAACAAACTTTGTTCTCGCCTTTTATTAAGAAAACATTTATGTGTGATTTTGAGTACAATGATGCGTAGCTTTGTGCTTTCTGATTAATGATAACCTTGTTAATGGAGCTCTTAGTTGATATCTAGCCATTGATGGTAACCATTGACCGACCCGACAGAAAATAGTGTCAATACACACACACACACTCTCTCTCTCACACATACACAAACACACACACATATACATATACATACAGAGTCAGTGGGAGAAGGACAAATATATGGGCGCATGAATCTATCTATGTATATGTAAGCTTTTTTTTTTGTCATTAGGTTATAATACTGTTAGACGGTTTGATACTCAAAATTTTAAACCGCGGTTTTGTTATTGGCATTGCAACTTTGAATTGTACAAGTTATAATTAAATTTCATTGCTGTAAAACTGTATGGAAATAAATAAATAAAAGGTGCATTTAACTAATAACGGACGCAAAGGTTTATGGATGTAGTTTTATGTATAAAGTTGAAGTCAAAGCTTTTATAAAATGTATGAATGTATTACAAGTAATACATTCGACGCAATCTTGGAATTACTCGCCGCAATGTCCATCTTTCAGTTGACGCAATGACTCAATTGTGGACGAGATTGATTGATTATATCTCACAGTAACGGAATGGCGAATAAAATTTACTCAATGCAATGTATACTGTCTACATGGTAGAATAGCTATGCGGTGGGTCGATCGTTTTAGAGCTTCATGGCATCATTTCTCGGCATCTCGTAAAACGTCCAGTCGATTGAACCCGCACAAATAAAGCGGTCAGTCGGTCTGATGCGAATAAATAAATCGATGGATTCAATTAATTTTAATTCCAGTGTTGTTGCACGTCTTGTAGCGCACGAGCGCGCACGACCTTGGGCTCGGGTCCTGCGCGCGCGCTGATGTGACTTGCACAACCGCACCGCTATTTTTGACACCGGTTAATAGAACACCAAGGTGACATGGAGCCTTTTTACTGGCTATTTTTTTAAAAGAATAACCGACGCGACAAGAATGCGGTTTGCACTGTGATTGACAAGTTTGCGTAACACCGAATTCGTGTGGTCGCGGTGGATGGTGAGGTTTTAGAAATTGTGGTGATCGTTTCTTTTGGATGTGCACATGGCTTCTTTGATCGTCATCAAACACCCGACTCATGACAGTACACTATTGGACTCGAGCCTCCTCCAAATCAATACATTTAAGTATTTAAGTAGTTTATCAGTTGTCTAGCAGTTTTTTCTTACTAAATTACCTTCCTGGATTCTTTGTGGCCAGATGGCGCTGTGTCAATTGTCCATGCATATTTATTTATTTATCTCCCACTCTCAGCAGACAATTCATTACAAAATAACAAAACTTATCTTTTTTATGCTCCTCAGTGGCAAACCAGCAGACAGCCCATCTGATGTTAAGTGGTGCGTTGTCACAGTGAGGACTAAGTGATAACGCCTCATGCCTGTAATTTCGCTGGCTACCTTATCCTTCCTAGGCGATAGAAATACATAAGGCGGTGGTAATCACCCAGGTGGACTCCTCAGGCTTGTGAGAGTCCTACCACCTGATCTCAACGTACTACGAATCTGTTAGCAGATCGGCGTCAACACGGAAGTAATTTTATACAACCCTTTCGTGCCGTCAGTGCTAAATCACCTCCGCTGACACCACCGGATTTCCCGAAAAGCGTAGTCATCAATGACGGCATGGCTCTAGCAACCATCGACAATGTAGACGAATTGCGCAAACCCGTACTTGATCCCCGTCAAAATAGTCGGAACCCGACACCTTGATCCGTGATATCATTTGCCTGTTCGGCTTCCCCGCCGCCTCCGCTGATAAATCATATCGTTTTACGAGTATTACCACAGTAGCCAATACTCGTAAACCTATTTGTCCATGGGTCGATCCACATAATCATGAGCACATTTGACAGATATGGTCCTTTAAATCATGGGATTATTTTCTTTGTGACATACCTTAGCGTAAACTTCAATCTTAAGGCGGATATCGTGAGGGTCGATAATGCAATGCGCTTGGTGCCATTTGTCTCCCAGGCGGTTAATAATGGAAATATGCCAGTAATTTTGCGCGGGAGCCCTCCACGCTTATGTGACGCGCAGGCAAATAGCAAATCTCAGATGAAATGTTCTAGGCAGTGATGTCTGTCCCTGTACAAGAGGTTGATTGCGTACGACCGTGACAATTCGATCCTCATTGTATTTTCCACACCCTGGCAAGAGGGTGGCGACATTTTGCTGTAGGTGCATTATTGATTTGTTTTATTATCATGTTTATTAAGCGTTAATTAAAGAATGTACTACGGAAAAGGCTATAGTTTTAAATCTCCAATACGCGTCAAAAGCCATGAACTTGAGGTTATAATTCTATATACAAAAATAATCGAAGAAAGCATGTTTGTTTAGGTAATCTTTTTTAACTTGTTTTTTTAAGGATGACAACCAGGTTGTGCGCGAGAGATGACGAGCTTAACGCCGCCTTCTTATCCTATAGGAATAGGGAGGCAAATGGTCCGGCTGCAGATTGGATCATGGTTACACATATTCAATATATCCATAATAATAAGTTTAAACAAACCCTAGAAAACACCCTCACCCGCCTCATTGCCTCCGCGAAGCATCTGCAAATGGCTGGAAACTGAAGCATCTGCAATTTCGCCGTGCGCTGCGCCGGCGCACATGGGGCGCTCCTAAGTCACGAGTGTGCACCTAATCCGTGACCCCTGGACAAATCGAGACGTATTGACAGCGGATTCTTTCCCTACTTCATCGCATCTGAAGCCAAAAGACAACGTTGCCTCACGGCGCTGCCGGGTCACTTCGCTTTACCGTGCCCACTTTGCGAATGATTTATTGATTTGCCATTTGGCAATAACGCTAGTGATTTAGCTGTTGCGTTTACGGGCTTTTTATGATTTGCAGCGCGCAGTTCGTTGGACACGACCAATTTTGTTTCGTACAATAAAGTGAAATTTATTCTCTTTACGCCTTTTTCCTATAGCGGGTTGGGCACTACCCATAGGTTTGTTCAATTTGCTACGATCCAAACAAACCTCTGAAAGTTCCTATTTTACAGGAACTGTAGATGATTGTAGAGGGATTGTAGATGTTCTGAACGACGATGGCCACTTTCCATCAGGTGGACCATACGAGTGCCACTCTAAGCAATAAAAAAAGAAGTAAAACACTTGCTTACTAGTTTAGGTATTTAAATTAATATTGTTATTTGTGCTAGAGTTGTAAATAGCTAAGTAACCTCGATTCCTTTTATACCCATTTATCATAAGTGGATATTGTAATGTAAGTATATGTTTCTTTGTAATTTTTGTATAATTTTTTTGAATAAATAAAATTATATAATAAAATATGGGAATGAAATTATTTTTCTCCCTACTACAGAGGAGGCTAAAAGGCCGTGGGCCAAATGAGAGAGAGACACAGAAATTGGGTGACAATCCTGGCGTTATAAAGCAAGACCGCTCGTAGAGCCTCACTGTCACCGGTCCATCACTTAGTCCCGATGTCTTCACATGGCCGCAATTATTATTATTATATTAATTTACCGCTGTGCAAAAGATCTCGTATGTGTTTCATCGTATGCGAGATTTCCTTGTGAAATTATGGTTGCAAAATTTTTTAGAGGTCCGCGTTTTACTAAGAAATTAGGCGGTGCTTTGACGATTATGAAGACAAACATACAAAAAATTTAATATTTGTGTAAGTTTTTAAGTGTCGATATAAAATTGATGTAGGTACACACGTACCTACAGTTAATAAAAGTCACATTTAATTTAGGTAGGTAGTAGCCGTGTCTTAAATTTAATCCGTCCGCACTTCGGACGTCACAATCGGGACAGAATGGCTTCTTATACGCGACTAAGGCTTCATTCATATGTACAGCTTGGAGATTGCTACATTTTTTTTTTGTAAGTTTTATACAAGCATTTGACCGGCATCTCATCCGGTGGAAAGTGAAAAGCTATTGAAGCTGACAAAAACTAAAAAGGCTACTGAAAAATTATTGCAGCATTGCGATGTGTTTGTGACAGGCAATCTCCATCTTCGGCCGCATCGTCACTTACCACCAGGTGAGATGACGGTCAAATGCCTGGTTTGTCTAATTAAACAATATATTTGGGTTAAACCCATATAGGTCCTCACCAAGACCATAATTCTTTCATGTGAACGAGCCTTAGTTTCCTGGAACAAGTGGAGCTCGCCACAATATCAATCAACATCAAATCCGATCCTTAAATCGCAGAGACGAGCGGAGACAGCTTCGCCTTAATTAAGGATGTCGGTGAATTCTGCTTACACATCTCGTGTACTTAATATTTACTTTAGTCGTGTCCTTATTACTTTATCATACTTAGATTGATTACAGAAAGAAGGCGGGCTCCATACAAACGAAGTTTGACCATAATTTCAATATTAATAAATCAAGGCGAATGAAATTATGTACACGCGATTTAGAAATCAATATCTATATCTGTGGTTTGTCAAATTTTCGTTAAAATAAATCGTTTCAGACACAGCGTGGGTAGGCCTCCCACAAGGTGGACCGACGACCTGGTAAGGATCGCGGGTGCCAGCTGGATGCGGAAGGCACAGGACCGGCCTTTGTGGAGATCTCTGGGGGAGGCCTATGCCCAGCAGTGGGCGTCTTCTGGCTGATATGATGATGATGATGATGAAATCGTTTTATGGCCGTGTGGTGTCCGGCAGAGTAGAATAGCACCAACCCTTTACACTTTACACTCGTGGGTGTCGTGCAAGGCGACTTATGTTTTCGAAGCAAAAGATCTAGTGAGCTAGAAAATATGCAGCAGCGTATTCCATTGTTGTATTTATAAAACTGCGATCTTCAACCTGCCTGCCAAGCGTGGAGATTATGGCAATAAGCTTCCCTTTCGTGGGAGACGTCCTGCAGTGGACTGTTATGGACTGTGATGATGAAATCGTTTCAAAGTTAAACGGGACAATAACTGGCCTCGCTTTTTATTGAATTTGATTTAAATTTAAAATTTACATTTTAATTAGTTGCAATAACTTTTCAGTAAAGAAGTTATCCGGCTCTCGGTCCAAGAATAGTATAGTAGAGCTATAGGATAGAGTTGTGATCCCCGGTAACTCTACTTAATGCGCTTATTATATTTGGCTAAATTCAATCGTCTAAATTCAGAAGCTAAAAGCCTGAGAGCAATGTGAAATTTAAATTTAGTCAAATTTAATAAGCGCATAAGCACCGAATCAGACAGACAGAAAGACGGACAAGAAAATTGTCCTATAATATTATGGTTTGGCTTTTGCCTTAATGTACAGGTTCGGAATCCTAAAAAGTCAATACTTATGCTGACTATCTATTAAGTGAAATATATTGCAATGCGCGCTAAATCCAATTTCCAAGTTTTATAATGCCTACTTTAACAGCATTTTGTGAGTGAAAGTGTGTATTGGAAACTTTCTGAAAATACGAATCAAATTTTTAAAAAGCTTCCAATATTTTATTATCCAAAGCTGGAATCCTTCAGTATGCTCGGATTGGACAGTATTTCTCAGGATTTTAAATACAGTTTAAAATCAAATTTGCGTTTCATACTCCTGTATTTAATTAACTTCCATATTCTTCACAGTTACGTGGTAAGCAATTACCTCGAGTGGTTTCTTTATAATTCCTAAAAGTGCTGGCTGCTGTAGTGCCTGCACCTTGCCACGCATGAAAGTAGCCAGAGAAGAAAGGTCACTGAAATTGTGAAAGGCGCCACGGCAGAGCAGGTTGCCACCTACCATTTACGTTGAACTGGGCTTGTGCCACTACCATTGGCTCGGTTAGTAATTACTGCATTTCGTGAGAGAAAAATAACCGTAACAACTGAATCGAGTAAGTGCAGAAAAATAGTTCAGCAAAGTTACTTTAAAAAGTAAAAAGTGTAGTTCGGCGTGCCTCACTACATGGCGCTGCTTAAATAGGATTCTTACTCGAGAAAGGGACTCAGATAGGTGTTTCGTGAAAATAAACTTCGTTTTAGTGCCTTTTCTGTGAAGGAAGTGCAAAATGTGTACATTTTTATGCGTCTAACAGTTTTCATTTATATTTGAGAATCGTGTCTAATCAACGCTATCTATAACAATTATTTGAACTATTTTTTCTTCCTAATCGGCTCTCGAAAAATCTCCCATTGTAGATTAATTCCTTAACAAGAGATTAATAATAATCTACTTATTTCTGTCTTAAGAAGAAGTTAGCTTCGCATGGGTTGATACCAATCTTCATAGGTTCATCCGCTGGCCTAATCAGTGGCATAATCGTCTATGAAGACGCTGCATTCGCATCGGCTACAATTTGAACAAATTACGAATTAGCCTGTGGTGTTGTCGATGGCTCATGCTCAAGTCAATGTACCACGGACTAACTCGCATTGACAGGACTTGGATCAATCAGAAGATTGCCTGAAAACTTCATCAAAAGTGGTCCGACCGTAATCAGAGTCTATAAGCTTCTGCTCATGATATCTCGCTCCGCTACAATTGTAGATAAAAAAATTTAATTGTAGGCGTCTTGAAGTCGTTGTATGAATTTATCCAAGAATAGATGATTATGAATTGCGAGAAATCATTTAAACTTTTATTGATGGATAGCCGGCTTATGAGGAATCTCGTGGTAGGGGACGTTCACCCGCGTCGCCTCCGAAGTGAGCGGACCTTGGGTAAAAATGTTAAAATATAGATCGATAAAAAAATCGAAAACGGTAGCTGTTCCGAAATTGCAACATTTGTCGGCAAGTACAAGCCAATGCTACTCGATTACGTATTGATGTCTCGATGGCTCACTTGAAATTTTACAATGATAATTAAAATATCACCGTATTCGATATTTTTTTTTTCACGGTTAACTGGTAGATAAGGCTACGTTAGCTTTAAGTCCGCCAATGAACCTTTAGTGCATCAAGTTTTAATAAATAAATAAATATTGTAAAGGTACACGCGAATGTGAAAGAAATACTTTGTTAATCTTTGGATGTCTTAAAGTCAGGAGGGAATAGAATAATTTTGAATAAGCGAGTAACATTGTGAACTTCAATATCACAAATAGCAATAAAATAAGTCTTAATGCTGAAGAAACTTCAAGTTTGTTTGTTAAAAATGGATTTCAATCATTTTTCGATTACAGAATAGGAAGCTACAGGATTCCAGAGGGAAGAATAAGCATTTATCACCGCATTACCTAACCTAACCCGCATGCGGGTTGGAGATCGCAGCGTTGTAAATATAACAATGGAAAATCCTGCTGGTGTTATTCTACTCTGCCGGACACCACACGGCTATAACAGCAAGTAATTGTAATAATTTATTTTGACACTACAAAATCCATTCAAGTTTGACCTAAAATAGCCAGGTTGGTATGTATGAATCGTAATACAATTTTAAAACAAAATAGAAACAAACATAAAATACGATGTGAAAAAGACCCCAGCTCAGCGTAAGCTACTGCAAGTGCTTCAACGCTGATTTTTAGCGCGACCTAAACTATAATGCACGAAGCACAGTAAACAAATGACGATTGATTGATTGAAATGATGATTCCGTGTTACTGTTTCCGTGTCACCTTTATGGGCAGCTATTTAGTCGTCTGTCAAAACAACTCTTTATAATTGGCGCCAAGTCTTAAATATCAACTCGTCGATTTCCGATATGACAGCTCTTCCAAACAACCTTTACGTGTTGGTAATTCTGTTCTTGTTTTCACAGCATGTGTTCCGACACGAGTGTGGTGTCAAAAATCTGCACCGCATCGGGGGAAGTCATGCGATGTTATTTACAAAACTCCGACCTTTTTTGTTTTTCGATCGCGATGATGAACTTTCCGAGTAGCTGGGTAAATTGAGAATAAAACACACGTGGTGTCGTATCATACTTTATTATTATACCCTCATGAATATTCATGAACTGTAGATCTAGCGTCCGTTCGTCGAGATTTCGTCTATCAGAATTGTAGATTCCAATTTAAAATATTGAATTTTCTTGCCAGTACCGTTTGCGAACTAAAGAATGTTCAAAATTGTGAAAATGCGGGTTTCGGGTGCATCGTTATCGCGCGAAAGTTTCCCAGGAGGTCGGGTATTTTAATAGCAACTAACGGCCAGCCGCGGATTCCTGCGCCGACGCAGGATTTTGGATTCTGTGCATATTTGATGCTGTGTCCGCGCCGTGGGAAGTCCACTCTGTCACAAACTTCGAACATATGCTGAATACTCGCATGCAGCGGGCAGTTCATCGTAATTCATGAAAAAAAAAATGTAAAAAAAAGTCATTGTTGTTCATAGAGCTCCCTTCATAACTTATTATTTTGACAGACCAGTACCATAAATTTGATAATACTTAATTATCTTATCAATTGGTTACAGTAATATAAAACACAAGCATTTTGACTTGCGGACCTTTTAAGGTAAATCTTATTTATGTAGTGTTTAGCGGAACATCTGAAATATGTTTTATTTGCGTCGGGTCTGGGGTAGGTTACATCCTATGACCAGTTTCATGAACTGCTCAATATGCTTTTGAAAGAAAAAATACGTGTAAAATTATATTCGTATTCACACCCACTGTCTCTCACGTCACGAAATAACGGAAGATGGCATTTCCTTATTTTAAAACGCCCCAATCCATCAGTTAACTGCAGAGCAAAGTGCAATCGCGCTCGCCCGTTTGCTCTCATTGCCAGCTTGAAGCCTCAATTAATTACGTAGCACCGCTGACATTACCTTTACTTTTTCCACTTTTACAAGATGCCGCCCCCGCGCCTCACGTCCCGCGATCTTTAAAGTAGGCCACACCTGACCAGCCTTCGCGGATGCCTGACTTATGAACGCACCAGCACGTTCAAGAGACAAGTTATTATTCATTCGCTTACATAATTTAGCTCCAGTTTGGTCGCGACGCAATTATTTTAGAGAGTCCGCTTGCGCCTTTCCGCGGAATAATGGCGGCGAGGTTTTCGTAAATACTTTTTGCAATAGGAACGACAAGTGCAGAACGGCCGGGTGTGGTTTATTTGACTCGTGTCTATTGTACAGGCTGATCTAAAGAGTAAGAGCAAGGGCCCATAAAAGTTGAAGTTTCTGTGGAACGTCTTGGAATGAAAAAATATTTTCTTTAGAATATATTACTGAACTCATATCAATAATCATTTTCCACATATGAAGTCTGGAAAAAATATATTTCGTTGTAAAGATTTCGAATTTTGTAGATTATTAAGATTCTCTTCAAAAGACCGGGCTGCATGGGTCTTGGTCCCTTTGCATTGCTCTTTAGCAAAAATAGAAAAGATCCTTGATTTCCAGGCCGTTAATTAAATCTTAATAAAAGAAAATGAGATCCTTGACACATTTGACGTAGTAACGTTTTTTTTAACGTTGCGCCAAAATTATGAGCAGTTTAAACTGACTAATTTTAGAAGGTGTACAATAGGAGGAGGCGTTAAAGGTTATCTACCCAAAAGCGTCGAGTTATATATCCTCTACTTCTTTTATATAGAGCGCCACAAACGAACCTTTCCAAACTTATCACCGTTGACGATTGAAAGAGATATATAATATCCTACTCAATAAAGTAATTTTGAATTTTGAATTGTATCCGATTCGGTGATGGCGTTAGTGTTGTTAGCATTGATATGTCATTTGAAATACATTTAAAATAAAGTGCCACTATTTTTCCACAGAGAAACGCAGGAGAAACGTTATATTATTCATTAAATGATTCTTTAAAATGATTTAGGTAGGTATTTTTTCAGATTTTGTTTAGTCATCGCGATTTTAGTGAAGTTTCTAGACGCTTAAATTGTTTGAAGCACTCATAAAAGATCTCATCCATTTTCTTTATAAGACGTACCTAATAAAGACATTGTTTTTAATCTAGTCGTTATTTTTATGTGTTGTTGTGCTATAAAACTAGTTATTTTTATGCAATTATTTGTAAGTTTACACAAAAGTATAGTTAAAAAAATTCAAGAAACTGTCATGAATTACCTATGCTAAGAGATACGACGACTCATACACAAGTGAATCTGTTTTTAGCCTTTTGACAACACCTGTATATTATGTGCGCCTACATAACTTTACCATTCTAAATACGTGATACATTATCCACGCATCGTCGGCTGAAGGTAGGCAATTAATAATTCAATGACATGCTTATTAAAGACCGATGTGTTATGATAAGATGATTTTTGTAGGTGTAAGTTGTGTTGTGAGGTGTCACCTGTTTCAAATTGAGTTTGACGAAGGTCTCGGTGCCGTCAAACTAGTTTGTCCAAGTTTTTGATTTTTATCGAGGATTAGCTGGGTGCTTTGCATAATGATCTGTATTCTGTAGGTCTCTCGATCAGCTGACTGCTTTAAGCAGCCTAGTGATAGATTATAACATTTCTTGTGCAGAAATAGTTCAATCGTTGATTAGTAAAGAGTATGCGAAATCCTTAATATCGTATTTATGACGCGTAGGCATTTTTAATGCGAACTAAAATGTATGTCTCGAAACGTTAAAGAGCGATCGTAAAATGGTATTTTTAAAGCCTAAAAAAGGACACAAGGTTATAAAAGCGTTGCTATAGCCAAAGGCGGCAATTTCGTTGAAACATGAACGTTTAATATCGGTTCATTATAGGCGGCGGGCGCGGGACATTGTTTGCCGATGAGCTGCCGATGCGTCTCGCCGTACAATAAATTACGAAAAATACCGCAGATTAAGTGATTATTAAGAACAAAAAGCGTGTAAAAATTACCACAGAAATTGATAAGGATTTCTTTTGTTGGGCGGTGCGAGTAAATTGCGTCGAAACCGCTCCAAAAGAAGGGCGACGTTGCGAAACCTTGGAGAAAGGTAGTCTCTTTTATAATAAACGCGATTGGCGAGTGCACTTATTTTAAAGAAGCAGGGAACAACCAGGGATGGCGCTTCGGGCCTGACGGCGGGTCATCGCAGTTTCTTCTTGATTTAATTTGTTGTGCCTTTCACAAACCCAACCTAAATTATCAGATGAGCGAAAGCAGTAACGTTGAATTTGGTAACATCTAAAAACTGACCCGATTTTAATACATATAAACATATCTAAACATTTAAATAACGAGTGAGCGAAGAGAGCTCAAATTTTTGTTATTTATAAGTCCGTGTAAGGGCTTGATCTCTTCATCAAATCTGTAATTTTTAGGAAAGATGAAGGTCAGGGGCCCTCTGAGCTTAGGGCCCAGGGGCGCATCCAGCCTAGCCCTTGATAGATATGCTATGGCACATGAGGGCCACAACACAACCAAATAAACACATCTAGTTTCAGTAGCCATAGTCAAAGCAAAACTGTGTCCAACCAACGATACCCTCCCAAGCCTTGCGCCGTCCCTGCGCGTGCGCAATAAAAGGAATTCTTTAATGATGTAGACGCCGATATTAATATTGGTCGAAGTGGCTCGGCAGCTCCTCGTTTAATGTAGTTATAAATTATGTTTTTGGAGCTCGACTCGACGCGGACTACCCATTTAGTGTACGCCGCAAAAGGAATAATGTACAGTAGCATTGTCCTATTATTTTTGTTGTTTTCTTTAATTTAGAGGCACTTGCACCATATTCTTGAACGCATTTAAGTTGATAATTAAAAAAAAAACTTCATACAAAAAAAGTTTAACGTCATTCTTAATTTATGAATTTGGTGAAAGCCGGGCTTAGTCTTTTGCTTTTGACGTACTGTTTGACTTATACCTGTTGTTCATAAACTAATAGTTGCTTTAAGGATCTATCTTGTTAAATAAAATTTTGTGTCACCATCCTACTCCTCAGAAATGAGGAGATCCGCAAGCGAACTAAGGTCACAAGCTCTAAGGATTGCCAGACTGTAGTGGCAGTGGGGAGGGCACATAGCTCGAAGAACAGATGGCCGATGGGGCAGTAAAGTTCTCGAGTGGCGACCACGTACCGGAATACGCAGCGTGGGTAGGCCTCCCACACGGTGGACCGACGACCTGGTAAGGATCGCAGGTACCACCTGGATGCGGAAAGCACAGGACCGGCCTTTGTGGAGATGTGAGGCCTATGCCCAGCAGTGGGCGTCTTCGGGCTGATATGATGATCCTCCTCCTAAGCCTTCCACGCCGATTGGCCCTATGCCTCGTGCATCCACCGGTTCCCTACGAATTTTACCAGGTCGTCCTTCAATACTTACCACGCTTCGATTTCCTGTACACGTGGTCGCCAAGACATTTCTCGCAGACCCGAGCCGATGGGGCGGCAGTGGCCATGTGGCCTTCTCACTGCCACTTCAGTTCTGCGAGAACCACTTACCACGCTTCGATTTCCTGTACACGTGGTCGCCAAGACATTTCTCGCAGACCCGAGCCGATGGGGCGGCAGTGGCCATGTGGCCTTCTCACTGCCACTTCAGTTCTGCGAGATTTCGTGTTAAGCAATTTACCGTCTGGTGACCGACAGACCAGCTAGGTCCGTACGTAGTATGCGGCGAACCGCCAACTGGTCGGTCTCAGTTAGCGGTTCGCCGCATGTCAGATGTCGCACAGTGCAGTCGCAATAGTGTTTCGGATTTGGTCGCATTGCGGTCAGTCAGTAATGAATACGGAGGGTACTTGCTGATTTACCGATCCTGCATCCACGATTCGTATTCAGTCAACTAATTAAGTAGATCACGTATTTGTATAGTTCCGAATTTAAAATCTCCGTAGTTAGATTTGTTTTTTGATAGGGCAACTTCTGAAATATCATTCGTTATAGTTAAATGTATGTATGTATGTAGACTCTTTATTGCTTAATAAATAAATACAGGAGTTACAAAAGAATAGTTACCACATTAAGGTACCGTGTACTGCTACTAAAATGCTTTATGGTACTATGTATAGATTTGTAACGGACATACCTATTATTTTAACGCAATAATGTACGCAGGGAGTTACCCTAATCGCCCATGCTAGGTCCTTATTAGTTGGTTCGAATATGCGATCAAACATTACGATGTCGAAAACTGTGCATCTTTATCAAATAAGGTCTAATAAAAAACTCTTTAAATAAATCGTGTTGCCCACGCTGTCTTGATACTCGTAACGTACATCAATATGATTTACTTCACTAATGATGTAGTTCGGTTTATAATCCTTTTACGATATGTAATAAACTGAACTGGAGAAATTATTTTATACTCACTCAGGATACGTTATAGGTTTCCTCGTGCCTAAGAAAACAATCAGCTCAACTCTGCTAAGCCAGTGTCCAGGTCTGGGATAAGGATAAGAAAGTCTGCTGCGTTTAGCATGAGTACGGGCGGAGACTCGCGGATTCTAATACATTGCAGACATTTCGTCGCGCGCGCCATATTTTAAATCCGAAATTATTTAGAACTCGCGCTGTAGCATCGTACGCGCTGCTGGCCTATAGTCAATATCGTGGTTGTGCTCTCGCTAGAGAGAGACTGGGGTGCACCTTGACCATGATTCAGGATTGAGCAGATTAGGTAATTCCTGTGACCATATTAACATGCGAATCTGGAGAGATTTGGTCACTGGTGTTTTCCTTCACCGTTAGGATATCGGTTACTGTCAATATAATGTATATAACTAGGAAAAAATTATTGGTACATGGCGGCACTGGGGTTCGAACCTGGTATCTCTCGCTTACGAGTCCGACCTGCTATAGCCATTAGGCCACCTAAGGTCTCACTTTTCTTTGGTAGCCCACTAATGACAAATCCATATTTCATATTTCTAATCTTCCTCGTATCCTTAAACTTTGTTTATGTATATGCTCTACGTAGATATATACAGGGTGACTTCAAATTCATGATACCAAGGGTTACCGGATGTGCTAGTGATAACAAACATTTTTTACTACGGCACCAACTCTGAAATCGCAAAAAATCAGCTGCTTCATACATTTTGGAAGAATTCGTATTGGTTTTTGTATGAAACATGTAATTTCTTTTCGCGATTTCAGAGTTGGTGCCATAGTAAAACTGGTTATCACTAGCACACGCGTTCGGTACTCCTTGGTATCATATTATATTTAACTCACTCATGTATATCTAAGAAGAGCCAAATGAAATATGATAAGTAGGGCCCCGGCATGACCCAATAATAATGGTATCTGCCGGCGAAGCATCGTCGATATCGGCATCACACACATTACGAAGTTTTCTCAGAAAATGGTATCGAAAATCGCTTTTATTACCCGAAGATTGCACCGACGCCGGTAAGTATGCAATAATTTAATGTAATTTTGGAAAATGTCGAAATTTAAACTGATCGAGATTAAAACATGAAGGGGAGATATTCTCAAACGTCGCACTTGGGTTGCGTCTCGAGGTTTTGATTATTTTGTAAAGGATGATCGAACGGAGAAGATACTAGAAAACAAAGACTTCTGTGTACTTGCTAGAAAATGTAGGCAGGACTCTGTCAAGCCCGATGAGTTCATCGCTCAGACCAAGGAATTTTCCCATCGGCAGCGAACTGTGAAACACTACTGATAGACTGTTAAGGAAAAGTAGAGAAAAGTTTGTACGGTATCCAACAGATATTTGGTGTTTTAGATTTATTTTACTGACTTTTACTGATATGCGTGCCAATAATCTCACCACTAAGGATGCCGAAGACCGAGCGAGGTGGGCCAAGAGTAGGACGCAAGTGTGAGAGAAGTACGCAACCGATATATAACGCCAAGATGATGATGACGATGATGACTGGTATTACGACTTTTGCCCTCGAATTATGCAGCCGCTTTAGTTTCACCTTAGTAATGCGTATGTGTGTGTTCCCTGAACATTATAATATAGACATCTTCAAAGCTAGAGTGAATAGGCTGTTCCTAGACAGGCATGCTCTATCATCGGCCGTATCGTCACTCACCACCAGGTGAGATGGCGGCCAAATGGCTATTCTAATAAAAACAAAGCTATGATATAAACTACCAATTTTCTATAGTTTTTTTGCGAGGAAGAGTAACATACATCCATCCTTACAAACTTTTTCATTTATAAAATTTATTGTAATGTAAGAAGTGACAGTGACTTTTGTATAAGTGGATATTGAAACTGAGTTCTGCGTTCTCACTTTGTTTAGTAGGTACTGCAGTGCAAGGGTACATTTTCTCTGCATCTGATAATAAGGCCATACTGTATTCCAATATTAACCTATTAGTTAAGCTGTGAGCATAAATAAATTAAGAAACGACGACGGAGAATGGACCTCTCCATTGGGGGACTAAAGTGCCGATGTTATGAGCCTAAGAGGTTTTCCGATTTTAAATGACTTAATAATGCAAGCAGATTTTCTCAGTAAGTTACTATCAATGACAAATGACAAATAATTCCACAGTGTACCTATAATATCGTCAATGAACAAAAAGCGTGAAGGGTTCTGTAGTCAACACATGAAGGTAAATGGGATCGTGTGGACGTGATTGTCATCTGACATTTATGAGTAGAAAATGCAGAAGCAGTTACTTAACTAACTATGCAAATAGTTAAGCGCAGCAGTTACCACTTTACATTAGGTGGGCTGTCTGCTCGTTTGCCACTGATAAATAAGAAACAAAAGAATGCAATTTAATTATACCTATAATTAAATTTTATTCTTTTCTTTATTTTCTTAATATTGTCTCCACCGCTCTTTAGATCTTCTTTCAGAGGGTTTATGGTTGTCTGGAAGAAATGCCAACTGTGGAATAAGCCCGCTTTTGCTTTTTAAATTATATTTATCTAATTTCTGTACGTATTTATTATGCAATAAAGAGTTTACATACATGCATACATAATAAAATAATACATACATACATACATATAAATATAATCACCAAATGTTTTTTCCATTCGCCGGCCGATGATACATTTAAAAGCTGCCTAACCAAGACAAGGAAATACCTGCTAATTAAAAATATCGTGAAACAAAGCGTACCGTTCTAAATCCATTGTACCTATCTATAAATGGTTTTTATTGTCCGTGGCAATTGCAAATATTGCAATTAATAGATCCAGCTATGAAGTCTGTAGAGGAAGCCCGTACTGACCTTACACACTCCATGCCGTATCAATTTAGTGACCCATGCCGTTTCCTGCGATTAGACTGCGCGAGCGCATGTAGCACACGCAGAATCAATTTCATTATTGCATGTACACAAGACAGCAGATTAAGCTGCCTTGTTTCAGATAGTCTACCCTAATCTGGTCTTTGTAATAAAAAATATTTTAAATAATGATATCCTGAACATAATAGTTATAATTAGATGTTTGACTTAATACTTAACAATATTTACATCCCATTAGTGTAAAATGCTTACCTTCATAACAAAATTTAGATATTAAAAATTAAAAATCAAGCCATACAAATATTAACGAATGGAATACGTTGTGTGTTCGCTCAACTTAATAATGAGAAAGTGAATTAACTAGACAGGCATGTTCCATCTTCGGCCGCATCGTCACCTATCACCAGGGGAAATGGCGCTCAAATGCCCGGCTAGTTTTCTTACAAAATCATGATATATCATGATATGTTCGCTGACATTACCTTATTTAGACTCTCGACCTTACATCTTCAGCTGTAAGAGTTCTTGATGCGACATTGGCAACTTCAGGTGCTGCCGTATGTACTAGGAACTCATATAATTTATAAGCTACTGCATACTTCTATGCTAATAACAGAGGCAATGTTCAATGTTCAATTTTTGCGTAAGATTAAAGCAGTGGTTCTTTAGGTTTCGATGTCTAATTTAGGAGATCTGATTAAAAATATGCAGGATGCTTGAGATTATTAATTATATTGGCTAAGTCTAAGAATGTTACCGTATAAGGGCTTCATAAGCTGCCAAACTTCCTGCCTTAAACGAATTTGTAAATGATATAACCGTGAACTAAAAAAACTATTTGGTGAAGTTATACAAGTACCTAGGTATAATAGGACCACGATAAGTTCGAATCGACTGACAGTAGTAGAAATTATAAAATTTATTTATTTACTATTAATTTACAGCTCCAAAAATGTGGATATGGCAATAATCTGGGGATAATCTGTCCTTGTCAGTCCTTCTTGTAAACATTTAGATATATGGCTTGAACTTTTACTTTTAGTTTGACAAAATTATTTATCATGCTGAAAATTATCACTCTCACTTTCTTTTTAATTGTTTTGCCCATTATTTAATAATATTTTACCTAACTCATGAAAATAAACAATCCTACAGAAATCAAATTGTTTGTTATGACTTTTATGAAAGACGTTCTATTACTTTTAAAAAACTTGTCATAAGTTGCCATACAGAGATTTTTTTTTTTAATGAATGATTTTGACTTAGCGTAGTCTTATTATAAAATATATGTTTCTCATAGAGAAAAAAATTTCTATACAGAAGCAGAGAGTACATTTAGAGTTTAAATATGAGACAAAATGTCACACATCTCTATAACACACACACTAATGCAAATGCAGGGACGGAACAAGGCAGTCCATCATGAGTTATATTTTGCTACGACTTTCTACTCGTAACGAACACAAACTAATCTGACTTGTTGTTCGCTCCAGATGACTATGCAATTTTTTTAAGCTTGTCCTTATATATTTTAATATTGACATTATAATAAAAGGTAAGGTGTCCAGTGAATCAAAGCCATGCCCTGATACCTACCACCGTCTTTTCGATCTCTCGATCCTACATACCGTGAATCGGCAGTGCTTGCTTTAGCAAAAAGGAGGGTTATGATTTTGACCGGTATTCATGTTTATTTGTTGCCTCATAACTTCTAAACTAAGTAGGTACCTACCTACTTACTTATAGTTAAAAGCGTCTTAATTGTTTACAGGTTGGCCTATGTGACTTCACAAATTTAATATGATGCCCTCTAGAGGACATAGTCATTAAAAAAATAATAATAATGAAAAGGATAGATACATTAATATATTAAACAAGCAGCATATTCTTTATTTTCAGTAAAAATTCATATTATGCTGGTGCAGCAGGACAGAAGGGACTTGCATCTAATTATTATCTTGTTCTTCAAAATGTTTACAACGCAGCATTTCCAATTTGCAACCCAGACATAACCATGTCTGGTCTTTAGGAAACCTAGAAAAACAAATATTTATGTAAATAAACGTAAATACGCGATTAATCCGTTGTTTCATATAATGTCTGAACATTTAAAATGTCATCTAGGTACATTTTTGGTATGGAACCCTGATACATATAAAGTTGTGGACCGCTATTCACAAGATTTGAGTAATAAAATACTATACAATAAATACTAAGTCCGACCCTGTTAGCATCAAAATATTTTCGTACCTATTTAGACACCGAAATATTGCTCAATTTGCCAATAATTTTAAATCTATCTCTAATGGCATGTTGTTTTAAGGTAAAGCATTTCAATTAATGCAAATTCACACTATTTCGATGCATATTTTTGTCACAATTTCTAAAATTTATTTCGGATCGCCTCGACCACGAATGTTTACTTACCGGTGAAAGGATAATCCAGGTGTATTTCCATACTTTGCGCTTTCACATAAATGTGCACTAAATTACACACAAAATTACAATCTTTTAAATGGTTTAATTTAAATTTTATTAGGAAATTATAAAATTTACACCGATGTTTCAAAAAAAACGTCAGGTCGATAGGCCCTCGAGCAATATGTCGAACGTTCAAAACATTGCGCACGTCATTTTCCGTGAACTTATTCCAAGGGATGAAAAAACGGGATAGCAAGATTCATAATCATTGAAGAGCGAGCGAACAGGGAATATTTGTGATTTGTGTTTAGTCTGGTATGTCTGTGATGTTTCTTTAAATTCTAGAATCGAAATAAAAAAAAACAATAGGTACACACGATTAACACCAATGGACGATTCAAACGTAGCAGCTGTTTAATACATCAATAGTACGTGGGTGTCAAAAACCAAGTGAATTACAACGTGGTCGAATTAAAATCTTTAATATCTAATTTATTCATTATACCTAAGAGCGTCGATGATATTTATCACATCCACTATTAGCAATTAAACTTTCATAATAGCAATTAATTGGGGCTGGTATCTGGAGATTAATTAGAAATTGTTGCCGAGATCGGTGGCTGGATAAGGTAAATTGTTTATTGTGTTACATTAACATCGGTAGCTGCGCGGGCGCACCCAGGTCATTACGCGGTCGTTTTAAATCTGCTCCGTGTAACAATGGCCCGCGCAATAGCCAGGGGGTACGGCGGAATGGGCGGCGGCGACGGCGCATAGAGAGGCGCAGATGCAGGGCTATGGGGCTTGTCGAGCAGCTATCAAAGAAAAAGCGGTAGTAGCTGCTAAGCTTTTGACTTGACAGGAATTTAAAATTTTTCGATTGTGGGTGGAATGTTTGTTATTTTAAAAATACTCTCGTATGGTCATGTACGGTGTTGGTATCGGTACCATGAGGTCTCGATTGAAAAACATACATTTTTGCTTTGAAGATCATCTTTGTCAATAATTGGAAATAATAATAGTTTTCTAAGCAGGTACGATGATATGAAAAAAGTTCCTCGTTTTTGGTTTACCATTAAGTAAGTTCAATGTCGCTGTTTGCATTAATAAAACGGACACATAGGCAATATTCATACTAATCAAGACAATCGAGTCTGGGCACTATCTGGGTGCACTCTGATTATGCACATCTAGAGCACGGATAGAGGAGGTCTAGAGTTCCTAAGGTTTTCATACACCGGTGTATGAAATCGAAATTCCAACGCAAACTTTCCCGCTGTTGAGAAAACGGCCTTTTGGATCTGGTAGGCCTTAGGAATTCTAGATCTAGATTTGCATAATCTGATTGCACTCATTGCATAATCATAGCTAAACCACAACATATTCCGCTCTCTTCGCGGTCACATCCTAGTCCCATCTCCCGTTCTCATTCATCATATCTTCTTAAGTTTTGCAATATTGAGTGGCCGCGGTAATTAGAGCCGCGTCCGGACGGTTACAGCATCCTGATTCTAACGCCATGACTGACCACACACAAAAGTCCTACATCCCTAGAATAGATCATAGATTTGCACCTTAATACTAGAGGCAAAAAGTATCAAATCCAACGGACATATCGCGAAGTAACTTCATCTAAAGTTGAACTTTGGCACGAGGATCGGAACGACGCACCTGTAATTGGAGTGTACACTATTTCAGTCCTTAGATTGTAACCGTATAGAGGCTATAATCCTGCAAAGTGTGGTACATTTGCGTAGTTCTCTGCTCTAGTAAGGATGGATATGGTCCCTTAGCCGGTTGGGTTTCGCAAGGAGCCCGCTATCGGATCGAATTGATATCGTCTAATTATAAGGTAGTGGCAGTGGGCTGACGCATGCGCAGTTGAATCAATTGCGATGTGGTTCATTCAGGTATAGAATCCAGTGCATACAGGAAAAGGTTTCACTCGCTTTTCTCTTCTTCATTTAGGTTTAAGGAAAATTCATTGTTACAATATGATATGGATTATGTGTTCAATTGGGTTTCAATAGAAGTTTCGTAGGTTACTTTATTGTTTTGTGACATGAACGTTACTCCGTATTACCTACTATAAAAAGTCTCTGTTATGCTCTCTCTCACGAGGGCCCGGGGTCCACCTTGACCATGATCCAAGATTTGGCGATCAGGTAATTACAGTGGAGCGACTACCATCTGGCCTCTGTGACCCTGCCACCAGGGGAACCTGACCAGATTGGATCATGGTTACAAATTCAGATGCCTGAATTTGCAGGTTTCATCACAATGTTTTCCCTCACCATAAGAGCATCGGTTAGCATTCAACTAATGCACACAACTCAGAAAAGAGTATTTGGTACATGGCCGCCATGGGATTCAAACCCGGTACCTCTCGCTTACGAGTCGGATACCTGCACTACTCGGCCACCGACGCTCCATATTACCCACTATAAAATTTCAAAAAACAAACTCAGAAACTAGAAACCTAGTTCGCAAGTCGGATGCCCGCGAAAATAAAGTTTTACGACGCTGCACTATATTCACACAAAACGATGGAATGTGGCCGATAAGCGGCGCCCATAACTATCTGAGCAATTACGAATTACCTCAGTCACGATTTGGCAGCTCATCTCACCCTGCGCGCGCGCCGAATATGCTACCAGACTCGTACTGCGGTTATTTGAACAAATGAAGATGGGTGTTTAGGTCTAGATTAGCGGGAAATAAGGGGTCTAACCGTGTGGTGACAGCGCCTTATTTTTGTGGCTGACGTACAAGATTCTAAAGTTTTCGAGGCAAAAGAACTTGAGTCTGCGTAGGTTGCAAAAAGGCCAGCAGCGTTATCCATTGTTTCATTTATAACACTGCGATCTCCAACCAGCCTGCCAAGCGTGGAGATTACGGCAATGATCTCCCCTCTCGTGGGAGAGACCCTAAGTGCTGCACTGGACTGTTATGAGCTGGGATGATAAAAGGGTCTAATCCTGCAGGTATCAGAAGCGATGGATTGACGTTGGATGCGAAAGCAACGATTGGATGTGTGACGTGAGGATGGTTAAGGCCGGAAAGAGCCAGGAAAGCTGACCCTAGCAGAAGTCGGGATTGACAGCTCGGATTATGAGATCTAAATTACGTCATACACACACACACACACACATATATTATTTGAGTAGATAAACGATCATATCACCTTATCTGGGAATACGTTACGGAGTCAAGGCAGAGCTGACGCGGTGTGTCGTCTATTATAAATATAAAAAAGTGCAAAATTGTGCTAAGCAAAATTTTCTTAGATAACGGCTTTGAAGATAATTTTTGTTGGTTAAATAAGTTCAAAGTTTAGATATTCTAGACGTTTTTTTTAAAAAGGTAGCTGTTTTATAATGATTCTGGTTACTAAGAAATGGTTTCTTCCTAGAGTGGCAATACTGTCGCATCTCTAAGGTCATAAGCGCCTACAATCTGAAGTGTTCTCTAGCTAACGTTAACTACTTAATCAGTATGTAGCAATTAAATAACATAATTCCGATGTTCATGTTGTGTCTGTACTCGAGCATAATTAATATGCTGTTTATTTGGTTGTAAAAAACCACAAAATGCTAAACAGCATTGTGACAAGTGGCTGGCACCTGACGCTCGTTTTCATTTCATAATGGAGCTAGACAAATTAATTCACAAAGATTTTTCGATAAAGCGCGCGAGGTCATTCGGCTCGTTCGCCGTAAATCTGGGAAGTGGCCTCCGAAATCGATAGAAACATTAATTCCTGCTTCATCTGGCCGTCACAGTATCTCCGACACGACGTGTCTGAAATATCCTAACACGTTTCCAAACGCAATGTTTCTAAATACGATTAGACTAATACTGTATCGATAGGTTGGAGGTCGCTCCGAGGTCGCGCCACCTTTCGAGATTTCGCCGATGCAAAAATACTTTTTATTGTCACTGCGAGAGGGCTGAGTTATGATTTTACGACCAAAACGTCCCCTTTTTTCGTTATTTTTACTGTACACCGAGAAATATTTATAATGCAACGTAATTACGACAGCGATGCCCTGGGTCATTAACTCTTTATTGCGGAACAGCTGTAAAACATCTGAATTAGGTTCCAAAATCATTTGATACCTACATAAATATTTTTAACGATAGCTGTTAAAAGTATTGCGGATATTCTCAGTATAAAGTGTAGCTCGTGTTATACATAAACAAAAAGTTATCTTGGGGTTAATGTCCCGGTTATGCTCTCGCGCACTAGGGCCCGGGGTCCGCCTTGACCATGATCCAGTATTTGGCAGATCAGGTAATTACAGTGGAGAGACTGCTATCTGACCTCCGTGACCTAGGGGAAACTGGCCAGACTGGATCATGGTTACACATTCAGTCGCCTGAATGTGCAGGTTTTATCACGATGTTTTCTCGCATCGTAAGAGTATTCGATTAGAATACTAACGTATTTAACTAATCTACATAACTCAGAAAATAGTCATTGGTACATGGCCGCAGAGGGATTCGAACCCGGTACCTCTCGTTTACGAGTCGAATATCGTTACCACTCGACCAGACGCCCCGATGATGTCTTATCGATGCTTTAAAAAATTAATAAATGTTTGTAGGGATCTCTCAGTAGGGTGGCACTTCTCCGGTTTTTATATTACTAGGAAAGATTCCTATAAGAAAACCGACTGCCCTAACATGGAACCATGCATGGGGTATCAAATAATTTCTACTCGTTTTTATAACGATTCATAGTCATCCTGACTACGGAAAAAATATTTTGTATGTTTGCAAATTACTTTTTATGTTGGGGGCAATTTCATACACTACTAAACTGATTTCGAAAATTCTTTTACTAACAGGAAAGTAAGTGTAATGTATTAGGTTATTTCTGATGTTTGCTGGCCATTATCCAAGAATTGATATACCTACCTGTCTGACACGTAAAATAAAAAGATATTAAAATAATAACATTTATTTCTAAAATAATTATTAAATAAATTATGCTATTAGACAGGAGGCACTAAATTATGCTCTAAATTAATACTAAACTATTAAAATAAATTAGCCTAAAATTTATATAACCAACCATAAAATATAAAGGTATCTAATTGATAATAAATTAACAATTAATTAAGTAATTAAGTAAGTACTTAGAAAAAATAATAATAATAAAACATCTAATCATAAGTACTTAGAAATATTAAAAAATTCTACAAACTTACCAAAAGTATCTGAGCGTTATAGTTATACAGAGCCATCAGAACAATTAATGAGTAGGTAGTTAAGCTTTGATAAACAAAAAAGTTAATCAATCATTGCATTGTTTACAATTTTGTTTGTTTAAGATGCATTGATTGATGAACAATGCAACGATAATGCTCAGTGCATAGTTTATCATGAACAGTGCATTTATGACAATCATCGCATAGTTGATCATCACTCTTCTTCTCACTCACAGATTCCTCTTCATCAATCTCCTCTTCACAGCTTATTATGGTGAGAAGTTCTTCCTTTTGGTCGACTATCAGCTGTTCTAAGAGCTCGTCGCATGGAATCTGATCTGGTAGGGGACCTTTTGGGATCATCCCGAGGCCCAAGGAATCGTACAGCCTCTTCACCTGGCTCGAGGTCAACCACCCTCGGTCGCTTGGGTCGAAGGTCTTTATCACTTCCCGCAAGTGTCTGTAAAAGCATAACAAAATTTGAGGAAAATATACCTAATATATACCTACCTATAGTCGAAACAGATGCGCTGGTTGAGTGTGTGTATAATGCCTGTAATACAATATAACTTTAAAAGAGTATTTAAAAGTGATGATCGCTTACTCTACGCTGTAGACGTATTATATAATCTATGGTAGTTTTTTTTTTAAATTATTCTAGCCAAGTATTTGACCGCCATCTTACCTGGTGGTAAGTGACGATGAGGCCAAATATGCAGCATAGCTGTCTAAGAACAGCCTATAGTAAACAAAGAGAAATCGTTCAAAGTTTGGCTTGAGTACAAGACAAGCGCGCAATATCGTGATAATATCGAGCGCGATATGGCGATATCTGTTCAGAGTAACATTTTTTTTAAGATTTAATGATGCACGCGATCATGAGTTTTGTACTAAATGAGATTATGAGAGTTGAGATGTAGCGCCTGCGGTTGTTCCCATTGATGGATTACATTGGAATTTTGAGCTTTGGAATGCGTCGGCCTATAGTCAAAATTATCAAACAATAAGTTCAACCCCTAATTTATAAAATTAGCAACTCAAAAGTTACAGTCGGTTAAAAGTTGTCCCTCAGTCGTGTGACTGACAGGTATCCATATTTAATAATCTACTAATTTATAACTGCTGTAAGTGACTACATTTAGTAAAAGATTTGTAAGACTAATTTGATTAAGTATCACTCTTTCCCATTCACCTGCTCTCGTGAAGAGGAGGTCAAGCCAACGATCCAAAGCCAAAGATCAGGTCAGATACCTGTATCAGTATATAGCGCAACTGGTAACATCGAAACCGACGTCAAAGCCCGAATATCAGCGGGTTGGCCAAATGGCCATTACGTGGACCATTACCATTACTCATCCCCATTACGTGGACCCTTTAGTGGTGTCCACGCGAAGATTCGAAAGAACGTTTCTCGCTCGTACGATTCGGATGTGGAATGAGCTCCCAGCCACGGTGTTTCCTTTGGTCTATGACATGGGATCGTACAAGAGGTATATTAGAGGTCTCCTTAGAGGCGGGCAACGCATTGGTAGCACCCCTGGTGATGCTGATGTCCATAGGCGGCGGTGACCACTTTCCATCAGGTGGCCCGCTCGCCTGTTTGTCTGCCGGATAACATAAAAAAAAAAAAAAAAAATTGCCGGGGGTGGCGGGTGTCATTTGTGACCCTAAAATGTCGATAAAGCTGAAGGGACAGGTTTACAAGAACATACTCTTATACCTGTATTCTTATAGGCAGTGAGACTTGGGGTCTACTAGTGCGGCCCAAGTAGGAGTTGCTAGTCACGGAAATGACGATGCTGCGGTGGATGTGGGGTTTCCCGCAAAAACCGCGTGCGAAACACCCACATCCGCGGTAGCCTTCACATCCGTAACATCGCAGATAAGTTACAAGAGTACCGCCATGTCAAGCGCAGAGCAGGAAATTATATAAGGAACTAATGTCTGGCCATGCCACGCCCGCCGGGCACGGGAAGGAGAGGCCGGCCCAAGAAGCGATGGCTTGACGTAGTCAAGAATGATATGCGTGCTACGGACTAACCATCAAGGATACCGAAGATCGAACAAAGTGGACCAAGAAGAGTAGGAAGGCGAAGTCTAGACGCTCGCGTTTCGCGCGGTAGGGCAACCGGGATCAAATGCCAAGATACCTAAGGATAGGTATTTTATGGTAGTGGTAGATTGATAGCCATATCCATTTCTACGTTCGGAAAGGAAGTACCGTTTTACCGGAAGTACCGAGGGCCCGGGGTGTCCGCATCCAGGATTTAGCAGGTCAGGTAATTATAGTGGAGCGACTCCCATCTGACCTCCGGGATCCTGCTACCAGGGGAGCATTACCAGATTGGTTCATGATTACACATGCAGTCGCCTGAATGTGCAGTTTTCATCGCGATGTTTTCCCTCACCGTAGGAGCATCGGTTAGTGTTCAACTAATGTACATAACTCAGAAAAGAGTCATTGGTACATGGCCGGAGCGGGATTCGAACCCGGTACCTCTCGCATACTAGTCGTATACCTTAACCGCTCAGCCACCGATGCTCCTCGTTTTAAATTTAAGTATTCCATTTATTTTTGAGTCAGGTAATACGAAATCCTCAAGAACCTAATTCATTTGAGGGCCTAATAAAGAAGTAAAATTTTGAGTTACCGTCTTTCATACAATATAGGGGGCGGACCGTGCCCTGCGCGAAAATACAAGCAACGGTCGACTAGTTTTTCAAGGTATCTTCCTAAATTGGGCCTTCCTTTATACTCGAAGCCTTCTGCTAATGCTTTTGTGAATAGGAATTGTACAAGTTGGGAAATATGATGCTTTTCAAGGTATTCTTCAGTTCTTGCAACAGTTGATAAGATTCTGGCTTTTCTTGCTTCGATTTCTGAGACCTGGCGAGTTAAACATTTGCACACGAAGTCAATTTTCTCTTCACCAGGTGTCACGACCCCTCGATCGTCATCGACCCCTTCCAATATATCATCGTCTAGCGTAGTGTACGAATTGGAGGATACAGGATGTTTCATAGTAAAAACCGACCCTGAGTGGTAGGTTTTTTCGCCCAGTATTTTTCCAGTATTTAATTCTCGATTCATGTTCGCAATCTTTGTAGTAGTAGTTTATTTTATCAAAATTCTGTGTAATAATATTTGTAGAATAGCAGTGATTTCTAAAAAAATATATTTCTAAAAACGTAGTTATTACGTAAATGTTTGTATTTTATTGATTGACGCTGGTTACGTCATGCACATTTTCTTTTCTTGATTCATTCTTTTCTTTGAAATTGCAAAGAGATTGAAATTGTAATTACACATTCCAAACGTCCGTCCTTACCAACTTTTCCATTTATAATAATAATAGCTGGCCCTGGCGACTTCGTTCGGGTGGTGTCATACACAAAACAATATTAAACTATACGAATAAATAAACCTACCTCTTGAATCACTCTATCTATTAATGAAAACCGCATTAAAATCCGTTGCGTAGTTTAAAACATCTAAGCGTACAACGTACAGACAGACGGCAGGAAGCGACTTTGTTTTATACTATGTAAAGATTATATTAGTAGGAAGTAGGATTTCGAACTCTGTGCTTGACGGAAGGTCTTGCTTCCAAAACTGCTCCAATGATAATTTAATTCTAATTCTAATTCTAATTCTAATTCTAATTCTAATAAGTGCAAGCAGACAAGCAAGGCTCTACATAAGTATGTATAAAAGAGAATTATTTGTTTAGTTTCTGTAAAATAAACAGTAATAGTACCTATTTAATTAATTATTAATAAACAGAACACAATAAACATTCCATTTGCAGAATGATCCTTAGATCTCATATAGGTTTTTTTTTCAGGAAAGTCACGAGACCTTGGCGAATTTTACATAAAAATGTTTTGGGATTTCATTATTCAAAACTAGTTTGATGTAATAAACTTGACTGTTTGAACAGTCTCGGGCGGGTGCCGATTGGCACCAACATTATTATTATTATTATAAAAGTCCTTTAAGCCAACCTAAACCAATACTGGTCACATTTTCTCTTGTCTCGAGAGATCTTGTTTGTTAGCTTTCTAGTTAATACAAATATCATTATAATTACAGAAATATCTAATACCATAAAAGCACAATCCGCGTGTGCGGCGCTCATAATTGCGGGCACGCCGCGGTCGCTTCTTAGGTCTAGAATCTAGATAATTTTCTTGTCACGTCGCTAATAAGAGTTTGATGTCTAAACATACAGGGACACACACTGCGACTTCGCGTGTCGAGCGATTGTCGCTCACCATCACAGGACTGGCTCTTTTGATTGAAATCACGTCGTGAACTCGTGAGTCTTGGGTTGACTTCACACAGAAATCGTAAAGACTCCCTATTACGTTTTCTCGAATTATTATTTATCTAAAGCTTTTGAAGACTTACTTTATCTTACGAGCTTTTCAGCATTTTATGTTAATCGGTAACCAAACAGACTACCTTAGTGAGCTTAGTGCGAGTTTACTGAGAAATTACGAGAGCATAAAAACTTAATGGCGAATTCTGTAGCTTCCCTTGCGGTTACGTGATAAACTAAAGCCCTTAGTTTCTTCATACATAATTTCTGCGATCACGTTAGCGACTATTGCATAGAATCGTCACTGTAAACTCGCGCTGAACCTCGTGATGAAAAGTGCTCAGCGCTGCCTACTGTTTAACCCTCCTCCAGTCAGGGTCCTATCGACTTCTCACTCATACGGACCGCGTCAGACCTAATCACGGGTGATGCGCACGGTTACTTGCCGGTGGCTCTTTGAGCGTGCGCTCTTCTTGACACTCACAAATCCGGTTGTCCATAAGCACTCTCCTTTAACGAGCTGACGTTACAACATACTCTCTACTACCCCGTCGGTCAGCTCCAACCCCCCTCCTCTTTCTGCTTACTACCTGTAAACCAGGGGTATCACCCACAGAAACCTTAAAATTTTCTAGCTCTTCACCAATTCGGGAGGTCACTCCGAGCGATTACGTCCAGTGCGCGTGCGCCTGTGAAAGCGTTTACGTGTAGTATTACCGCGTGATGGATGAGGCGGCGACAGAGCAAGCGATTGTAATAAGGCCAGATAGTGGCTTGATGACCCATCCATTACCAGTTTACATGGTCATCTCGGCCCGCTTGGTGCTTAGCGAAGACATTATGTGATCTCGGTGTAGCGGAAAAGGATAAGTGCCCAATCGATCTCGTTTTATTGTTGTGTTAAACGTGCAAACGATACGGTTATTGAGCCGTTAGCTGTCTTTGGCTGTTTAGCTCGTGTTGAGGTAAAGGATGGCGAACTTTAACCCGCGTGCTTTTCTGCAAATAATTTATTTTGATCCATGAGACCATAAAATAATCTGTTCATTGGGACCGCACTATGTTTTTGTTTGTGAAAGAATTAAGATGTTATGTAATTATTCCACAAAAAATGTTTGCGGGCCCAAACGCCTAAGGAAAAATACAAATTTTAATTCAACAATCGTTTCAGCCTGCGGGCCAAAACCAGACCGAGCCGAAACGCCTGAACACTCCTCGATTCACTAGACTGCACGGTGACGATGATTTGTTTTTTTTTTAAACAGAGGTAGGCAAACGAGCAGGTGGGTCACCTGATGGTAAGTGATCAACGCCACCATATACAGCCCCAACACCGGGGAGTCGGTTTACTTAGTTTTAAAATTAATCTGAAATTAAGAATACTCTTCAGATCGTATTGCTTTTCAATATCTAGTTAGTGTTGGATGTATTTCTATGAGTAAGTAGGTGTCTGTATATGTATGTACTAAAACATTGCTTTTAAAATGGTAGTCTGATTCTTAATCAGGCAAGGTACAGTGCATTGTCATTTTAAACCAAGTTTAAGAATATGGTATTACCCAAAGAATTACCTAACAAGTTCTTAAAATATTCGTTTCAAAACAATTCCGTCAAAAAAGAAGAAAACGCTAAACGCTGACCCTAAAATATGCACACAGATAATCGCCACAATAAAAATAAAAGGAAATAAACAACACAATCGAAAGAATTCCATCCTTTTTGCTCTTACTAATGACTATGCAGCACCACAGTATCATTGAGCTGCGCCATTCAATCTTTGTAACTCATCTCCTCCTAGGCTAGGCACTAACTCCAAACTTCATATTGAACCAAATTGGTTCTTCTAGTGATGTGCATAGGGTAGAGATTCTATCGATGTAACCGTGTGTTTGTGGCGTTATATTGCGGTGAAGGTACGCGTGCCTAGCTCGTGCCAATTTGTGAATAGCGCCGGACGCTCCGGGCAGCTTTCTTTCCTCCGTTGCTAAACTTGTTAGTTGAATATCACTGCTGTGTAAAATAGGGATTGCTTTATCGATAATGGGATTTATTTATTTATATGGGTCCTTGAAGCTATTGCGTCTGCTTTGATTTAATATGTGATCTGAAAGCATGTGTTCAGAAAAACTATATACATTGTATATTGTGTAACAATATTTTCAAATTCCTTTATAAACCTTCCAAATCGTTTATTTTCATAACCAGTCAGAACCCGCCCCGTGCTCTTGCCTATATAAAAAAGTAGTTACAAACATAAATTAAAACTTCTATCACAAACGGATAAACCCATGCCGATTCCAACATACCGAATTATCTTTAGGCACTCCCCAAACATCGACAATACGCCAGCCCATCCCTCCGGTCCTCGTGATGCCCGCGCTACCATGCCTAGTACTGCCGCAGCTCATTAGAATTATTGATGCCGTGTTTGAATGCATAAATATGTGCCTACCGAGCCATTGCGCCGGTCACGAGCCGACACGCGTGTAATGGACACAATGCACGAGATCTACGAGAGCCGCGGATGGGATGCGGATGCTTCTGGCGTAGAGGATGATCCCGTAATGCAAGGAGGATTGATAGTGGTAGGGAAGTTATAGTGGGAAGTGGGCTTCGCATCTTTGTTGACGATTTATTTCTTTCTCTATTTCTCATCTTATAGTCACTGTGAGCTGGAAATTCGTAAGCGGATTTGATGCCGATGCGCCGAGGGTAGAGGAGTATATCTCGCGTAATACGTGTAATCATTCTGGGATAATTTGAGGCATAGTTCGAATTAAGACTTTTATGAAGATGGATTTCTTGTTCCTTTTACTTAATTGGAACCGAATATGTGCTTACCGAGCCGACACGCCTGTAATGGACACAATGCATAAGATCTACAAGAGCGGCGTAGTGTAAATAGTCTGAGGCCATGGACAGGACGCGGAAGGGTCATGCGTGAGGATGATCTCGTATGCAAAGTTAATTCTCAATCCGTATGGAAATACTCTTCTTTGTAATCTGACAAAAATTTTTTTTTTTAGTTTATTTATCTTTTACTTATCAATAAGTCAAAAATCAACCACGCAAGGGATTGTTAGTAGAGGTAGAACCCATCGAGTACCAATTACGTTAAGAAAAAAATTGCATATTTTTACCTCGCTGCATTTTTAATACCCACGGCTGCGAAACGAGGACGGCTGAAATTATAATAATAAAAATAAAAAGCTTAAAATCTGTTCAAAGCCGAAGCTTTCGGATCAAAAGTCGACTTGCGGTTTACCTTTCGAGCCGCAAGCGCAGTTTTCTATGACGCAACGCCGAAACAAGATCAGCCTGTGTACACACAAGTTAACATAAATAATTATGGAGATAGTCGTGGGCGATAACAATTAAATTAAGAGATGTGTGTCGCTCGCGTGACCTAGGGGCGTGCTCGCCACGCCGCTTCTGTTCTGTAACTGCCTCACATGCCTTACGCCTTTCGCAACGTCCTTAACTAATCGTGTGGGCACAATAAAATGACAAAGTGGTAATTTCTCTGGTACAATTAAAAGGTTCTACGTCAGAGACGATGCACTACTAGTATTTTGAAAAAAAGATAATTTTCAATTGTGACTTATAAAGTCTTGACGCCCTGACGCGCTTGAGGACAAGCTACGAAGATGGTGTTGGAACAAATATAGGAAGTTAACTTAAAACGCTGATGGCGAGGCTCATATTTGGATTGGGACTGTTCTGATTCATCAACGTAATCTGTAGGCTTATTACGTAACTCTCTAACTAACAATTATTTGATTTCAATTATTGAAGTTGTTTGTTACTTTTGCGATTCCGTATTTTCGATTTCATGGATTTAGTTGCTAACAAAATTCCATTGCAATTACGGTGTGGTTAGTAAAAATCCTACGTTTATCTAATGTAGCGTAAATTTGATTTATCGTCATTATTATCCTCCACTCACACCTATAGGTATCCGATTTTTCTACAAATCGGATCAGATAACATCGATCAGAATCTAAATCATTCGCTGCATGATCTAGATCGGCGCGGTTATAATGAATTCCATACATTTATAATGCATTTTATTGGATCGATATGAATTGGAGCACAAAAACGGAGTTGCGCCTGCGCACCTTGCGACATCGAAATCCAGTCGTCACATGAATTAAACATGGCTCGTGATGATGGATTATCACTTCGTTTGAGACGCTAGCTTCAATTACATTTGTGATGAGAATTATACTCGAGCACTAAATTATTTGTGTACTTCAGAAGATAATATTGGGGAGCGTTATGTGCGCTCTAACCAAACGAAAGAATTGAACCAAAATGGGTACTAACTGGATGCAGAAGGCACAGGACCGGCCTTTGTGGAGATCTCTGGCAGAGGCCTGTACCCAGCAGTGACTTCTTTCGGCTGATATGATGATGATGATGGGTATTGTAAATTGTCACAGCGAATGGCCTTAGGCTACAAACATTTTATTCTTTACAGATATTAAGGTTTATCTACATTATCTGCATATTGTAATATCAATTTGTGGAAGGAAATCCAATAAAATGAGTCTCATCTCGGTTGTACAGCAACGGCTTGAAATCAATCGATGTGGTTGCGATAATGTCTTATTGTGTGACCACAACTCTATCTTATACGACCATTATACTTACACTTGCCTACATATTTCTGTTGAATTGAGATTTGTTTTTACACTGTAGGTATAATACTGTGGTTGGAGTGTATCCAACTTTCTCAGTTTAACTCCAAAATGCGAGTCGCTCTACATATTTGGAAGGCTTTGAATTTATTTTACAGTTCCAGTCCAACCTTGGAATGTTGGAGAATTAGTGACAGTGATGATAACTTTTAAAAAGGAGGTTTTCAATGAATGGATAGATGGTTGATCAATCACTATGACCCTTATGCTCAATGGCTCTAAACTTTAGGCGACGTCTAAGTTCATTTCAGATATTCCATTTCAGACATTCAGCCACCAACGTTAGGTAAAATCTAAACTCGCCGCACTCTTAACTTTATGACGTCGACACTTTGTGATGCCTAAATGCTTAGAAACATCTTTTGGCGACAAGTTAAGCGTTAGTACAATCGGGAATAATAATGTTTGAAAAATCTTGAAACAAATGTGTTTCGTTTTGTACTTAATTGTTTTAAAACTTAAAATTTAAACAATGCTGTGCATTATAAAAAAAACAGAATCGTATTGTTATGTTATTATAACGTCTCTCGTTACTTTTGTAACCAATTTAAAATGGCATCTGAAATCTCAACTACTTAAGTCTCCGTCGTATCTAGATTTATCCACTCAATTACTTGTAAAAAGTAACAAACTGGCTCTGAAGTACTACACTACAAAGATTAGTGCCTAAGCTACAGGCATTTGTTCCAAGCGGCTGTTCTAGCTCGTTGTTCGTGTTACATAAAACTGGATCTGCTATTTGTGCGAATTCCTTCACAGCGGGGTGTTTGGAACGACGACAGCTCCTATATCTTGCCTCTAGGGGGTGCCTTGGAGTCGATTGAGACCAGACTCCGGGTCATTACAGATACTATGCCTTTTTGTGCGATCCTATCTATAACCCCAGCGATTCGCACATTTAGATACACGTTTGTTGACTACTTACGAGCAAGCTGACGTATCTGATGCTTTATTATCCAGCATACAACTCCAGTATATTTTTGCTTAGAGATAGCAATAGACGAAGTGATGGCGTCCGGCTGGGTGTGCATTTTCCCTTTGGTTGGGAGTTGGGGCAGATATGAAGAAGCTGCGGTAGATGTGTAGAGTTTCCCGGAAGGATCACGTCCGATACGCCCATCTTCAGGGTAGCCTTGACGTCCCTGAAATCAAAGATAAGCTGCAAGCTTCGATGGTATGATCATGTCTTACGCAGACCGGCAAGTGACGTAGGGAATAAATGTCTGGCGGATGACGGGTGGGAGAGGTCGGCCCAGAAGCGATGGCTTGACGTCGTTAAGAATGACATGCGTGCCAATAAACCGTAGTTGGGAGTAGGGTCCCGTTTGAAGGATATATTATCATCATAGGCATGATCAGGCATATCATCTTTGTCCTCAGATTGACAACGCAACTACGGTTTAGCAGTGTAGTTGCAGGAGAAATAAGTACATGCATGAACTGTAGAAGCGGGCGACAATTACCGCTCAATAAAAAATTTGGCCATCACGTTCGTAATTTCTAGCCCAAACCAGGACTTGCCTGAAGCCTGAAACTGTGGCCGAACTTAATTTTACGATTAATTAGCAACTCTATTAATACGTTTCGCAACCGCCAGACGTGCGAACACTATTAATTGTTTATTTGTAAGGGCTCGTACTGGAGAATGTAAATGGTAGCTTCAAAAATGTTTTTGTTCATGTTGGCTAATTATTAAAAGGAATGCAAAAGGATGCGTATCTGTGCGTCTGTCTGTGGCACCGTAGCTCCCGAACGGATATACCGATTTTAATGCAATTTTATTTCTTAGGGTCGCAAACGATCATGCGAGTCACCTGAAGTGATCACCGTCACTTACAGACTTGCAACTCTTGGGGAGCCGCGAAAGCCTTTCCGGCCTTCTTTATTTAAAAACCAGTTTAATCGAGATGTTTCTTAGCTTTATTTAATTAATTTCAGGTGTTTTATGAAATATTTAAGAATATTGTAGACTTTGAGACGGAGTTATGACAAGTCTAGAAAGACTTGTCACAGTGGGCAATGGCAATGGCAAGAGGTTAAGAGGACGGTCCCAACTAGATGAGAGAGGCTGGCCATGGATAGGAGCAGTTCGTGCGCTCGAAGATGTCAAACAACGACGACATCAGACAAAGATCCTCAGTCATGAGGGACCGACTACAGAGAGAGAGATGAAGACTTTTCCGGGGGTTTACCGACACCGTGCAGTTACCTATCTAAATACTATTTTATTAAAACTCACAGTGGTCTCATTTTTGTACCTGCAAAAATATGTCAATTTTCAAGCCAATTCGACCATAAAAATGACTGTTTTGGTATTTACTAAGTAAACCGAGTTTGCTAACGGGATGGTGAGCGTGTGGACATTCCCTGAGATGTTATAGCGTCCGCAGCCACGCGAGCAATCCTAATTACTACAGCCTTATGGCTGTTTTTATAGGATCATTGGTATGTAATGTTTTTAAATAGACCAGCTGGTGGCCAGTATCAAATATTTCGCTAAGCTAACGTGGTTAGTTTTTGTGGGTTTGGTAGCAGGGGACCTATAAGTGGTGCAGTAAAAATGCAAAAAATTCTGGCTGGATAGTTTTAATTTTACCAATTCATGATTTCGTGGAGTAGATATCGTAGGTACGGACCCTCGCGTGCCAGTGCACAACCGGGACGTTAACGCCACGATATTTTTTTTATCATGTCATTTATCAAAAGATTAAGTATACAAATTTATTGAACAAAAAATGTATCATTTATTTAAAAATTTGTTTATGTAATTTTTATATACCTATTACAGGTATAATAACGCATTTAATGATGAACATAAGCATGTGCCAAAGGGCTTAATTCCGCACGCAATCGACGATTAGTAAAAATGATAAAAGCATCTCCTCTCGAAGCACAAAGTGTGCGTGACCGAATCAAATTATCACGATTATATCAGATCACTCGGCACAAGAACAAAATTACCTATCAATACGCCCCAGTATTCGGAAAGATTTCTCGATATGGCACTCAAATGATTGATTTCGTAACTCAAGAAATTGACTTAATTCTTCAACCCTGAGTCGAAAATTAAAAAGCATTAAGTATAACGCAAGTTGCAGGTAGGCACTTATCAATCAGAAAGTTGAAACCCTTGGCTCTGATATTCCCATGAACATTGACATTGATTTCTGAAGCCATCATATGTTAAAATGTACCGTTGTCCGATGTACAGGGTGAAACAGTAACGAAAATATGATATTATCACTCAATTTGAATAACTAAACGAGTGTAATAAATTGCTTCTGCAAAAGACCACAACTGTAACTACAAGAAACTACATATAAACTTAACAGTGGTTCTTCTATTTCGTGCTGCTACGTCACTACTCAGCAACTATAAATCACTAATATTTGTTTCTGGTTAAGTATGACAAGTTTTTGGGCGAAACGTGTATTGAACATGTAAATTTGGGGGAGGGTGGGAATTTCAGTTAAATAACGTCATCAAAGAGCCATGGGCAAGTTATCTATCGTAATATTATTCTACCCTGATACTCTATTGGTATATTAAAATATCTATCTAAACTACCAAAAATATGGTATTTTTGTAAATATACATAAGGATACGTATGTATTTAACTTTCCATTATCTTAAACGTATTCTTCTAGCTACACCCTGTCTCCGGCTTTCCTGGCGCGGACTGCGCGCGCGCCGATCTCGTTTCATTTTTGCCCCGTTAACAAGTTTTTTTTGCCCGAACATACGTGCAAGCACATCGCACGGTTAAGCGTCGAGTCGTTACATAAAGTAGCAATTCTGAATGACGCTGCAAGTGCTATAAGGGAAATTAATGCGTCTCACACACATTCTGTTTTAACTGCATAGTTTAACCGTACAGTTTTTTTTACCTATGTCTGCCACATGGCAGACATAGGTTACGGCCTCACCGTTGGTTCGAACTACAAATGATTGATAGCGGTAGTTCAAGGGTCTATATTAAAATCGATTAATGCATAATTTTAAAATCCATTCATGTAAAATATCTGTTCCTGATTTTGACCAGTTTTAGGGCGAAACGTTTGTTGAACAAGTCAATTTTAGTGGGAGGGTGGGAGTTGCAGCTAAATGACAGCAAAAAAGGGGCCAGGTTTGAAAAAAATCCGTCTCTTTTGATAGCTAGAAATAACGACGGTACACCCGAACGTACGCGTTTTTAGGATGCATCTAAACCTCGTGAACGCGGCGAATGCACAGTTACAGCAGCGGCTCACGCGTCATCGTTAGGATGGCGAATTTGAAAGGAAAGAAAAAAATTTCTATTATGAAGACAGCGCGAGTCTCTCTGTCACAGGATTGGCTTTGCGATTCTTGTGATTCAATCAATGGATTTATGTAGTGGTATTACCACCTTACGACATTGAAATCTTCAACAAACAACTAGTTAAAGGTCGGCCACGCCTGCAACACACCGGTTATTGTACATGCGATCACTTGCCCATCAGGTGTGACCCGCTTGCTAGTTTGCCTCCCTTTGGTACCCACGATAAAAATCAACGAAGCCGCAATGGTATAGTGGCAGCACTGGTGGTAGCGTGCTTGCGAGACCGATAACCAAAGTTAAACAACGTACGCAGAGTCCGGAAGTTGGATGGGTGACCTTTTTGTATTTTGAGGCTAACGGGTTTTGCCCCACCATTCATTCCCACCGCTGCAACTCCTATGTAGCCAAGAACTACAGCGGCGACCACACACAGGTCCTAAGTTTTGACACTTAGGCGCGCCCGAGGACAACCTAATACTGTCTTGGAACCCGTAACAAAATGAAATAGTAACGGGTTGGAGTAGGAAATATAGTGCTCCCGTTCTCCTCCCTCAAACAGCGGAGACATCGTAAAACAAAATAGGCCTAGTCACTGTCAGAAATCAGGGGAAACGCATCACAGACATACACTAGATAATTAAGGTACTTTGAGGCTAATCGTACTTCGGCTCCGCAACGAATTCCCTACTCATTAGGCGTGCCTCCTAAGACCATGGTCTTCCGCTGGGGATCCTGAGTCTGATTGAACAGTCTCTGGAGCCGACTAGCCAGTGATGTATATTGCAGTATTATAAAATCAACCTATTTGTAAGGTATTGTAACAGCATAAATTTCTCCATTATACTCACAGAGTCATCACACGCGTCTAGCCAGAGGCGAGTGTTCGGTAATATTTAATCTCGCCAACATGTAGTTTAGTGGGTATATCTGTTTGTATTGCGTTCTATTTGGTATAACTTTATTGTGAGGTCATGTTTTTTCCGACAACTTTAGCGGTTATAATCAGTTGTAAGTAAATATTTTCTGGATTGATTTTACAGCGTACCTTAGTTTACGAGTAGCCCAATTTCGACGCAGTTGCATGTATCACCACGGTAATGAGGAGGTTAGTGTGGTGTGATTTGTGAAGTTAGCTAGTAGCTGGTTAGAAGGACTAGTTTAATTGTATACCACCCGCAGATCTTCCGTCAGTCGTCTCCTGACAAAGATGTTGTCGATCCATACTCACTCAGGAATGTGACTAACTATGATCGTAATTTTCCGGCAACTCAAGAAACACATATATGCACTTAATTATAAATAATGAATTCGAATTCAACCTTTCTTGGATCGGACTTTTCCGCTCGTCTTCAATCCAGGCAATGCATCCTCCATATCTGGTTGGAACTTGTTAGTACTTCATACTGATTTTAATTCAATTATTACAATTTCATGACTAGATCATCATCATCATCACAGCCCATAACAGTCCACTGCATGACTTAGGGCCTCTCCCACGAAAGCGTGTCTCCACGCTTGGCAGGCCGGTTGGAGATAGCAGTGTTATAAATATAACAATGAAAAACGTTGCTGCCCATATTCCAGCCTACGGAGACTCTAGATCTTTGCCTCGATAACATTAGTCGCCTTGTACGACACTCACGAGTGTGAGGGGTTGGTGCTATTCTACTCGGCCTGACACCACACGGTCACCACACATGACACGATCGGTCAATTATATTTTGGTTCAAATTGACATTATCAATTCCAGGAAGTTTACGCGCAAACGCAGGCGCAGCGGGCGGCGCTGATACAGTCGGATTTAATTAATTTAAACGGCAGAGTCGGCGCATGCGTCGTGGCACTCTGAGCATCCTGCGCACAAGGATGTAAGTAAGGGTGTAAGTTTGGAGATATGGTATCGATCGTATGTGCCACGCTCGTTGTTTCTGGTTTGATCACGTGCTGCCTAAGCCCTAGGGTATGTGGGCCCTGTGCACAGGAATGAGTAAGTTTGGGGATATGGTATCGGTTCTATGTACCACACTCGTTTGGTCTGGTTTGATCACGTGCTGCCTAAGCCCTAGGGATATGTGGGAATTCTGTGCCTAAATCTGCCGGTATCAGAGGTCTCGTGGGAGAAGAAGGATTGACATCGACCCTGGCAGAAGCCGGGATTGAGCGGGATTGACGAATGATGCAACTGCGGTTCTGTATTTTTGGTACCTGGAACCTAAATGTAGGAATTGTTATGGGTGACAGTTGCCACTTACCATCAGGTAGACTGTCTGCTCGTTTGTCACTGAGTAGCATAAAAAGTAAAAAATGGCCATGATGTCCTCTCTTCCATGTGCCCTGTGATCTTTCTCTCAGTTTCTGACAGTTGGCCAGGTCATGCGGAATTGATTTAACTAGTCTGTGGTTGAGCATTGGACGGTAGAGGGCTGATTGATTGATTGTTATTGATAAGTTCTTAAGAAGCCAAAATAATCTATGTTTTTGGATTCATGTATCTTTTATGCAACTTTTTATGTTTGTCCAGCGAGCACGGCACATCCTCACAATTTCTTACGCAACTGTTGCTTTTTTGTTTCTTCAGTACACACACCTCATTATTTTCGGGAATCCGCTCTGGTTTCGAGCGGCTTCTGCATTTTGTTGTTTTTTTTGTCAGGCCGTGTGTTTGCGACGTCGTTGGGTGGAGCGTCAACCTTTTGTTTTAAAGAGATGGGTCTGGGTGTTCGGCCTGGTTTTTCTTGAATCTGCATGTAAGGACAGTCAGCTGCAGAGTGAACGGTGCCCAGTATCAAAAGAGAAAAGTGGTTTTAATGTGTCTGAAAAGCGAAACTGCCAAGAGGATGTGAGGCACCTCGGTTTTTTTTAATAGCGGATATGTAAGTATTATCGCTTTAAAAAGTCGAAGTTTGGGTCACTAAGAATAAAATATTTTATGTGCCATGCTCTACACGGGCCGACCAACATTTTGTGGATCTCTTAAACGTCTACTATCACTTCAAAGTGGAATTTTTCTTGTACTCTATGACGTAGGATAACCATAGCGCCCTCACAGTCTACTACATTTTGACACGGGCTACTTTCAAGCCTAGTTAATCTCTCTAATTACGTAAAAAGCAGAAAAAGCCAACGTATACCGGCGACAACGGTGGCGAGAGCTATTACTCTGACGGACATCGCATGTTAACATTTTATTTATCACCTCGCTTCGCTACCTCATAAATTTAATAGATAAATAATTATGTTCAACTTTTTTATTGTGCATATCATAATCACGGGGTGGTTGTAAAGAGAATTAATATAAATTACCATCTAAGTTGACTCGACAAGGCTGTTACGCCCATTTCGTCATTAAAGTGCTATTGAAATGGCGCGTAACGACGTGTTTTGGGGGACCATTTCGACTAGCCTAGATTCTGCTCGAGTGTTGGGCGCTAGATCTGTTAAAAAAAAGCGCTAGATTTCGCTAAACATGTGTGATTTAAAAAAGCGCTGGATTTTAACAATTTGGAGTTAAAAGTTATGACCCATAACCACACCTAATGTTTGACCGACAAAGAAACTAATTAGTTGACTTCTAGTACAGCGTAACAAACAGGAGCTCGTTGCGCTCGCTCGAGCGATATTCAGTGGTTATGTTATGTACCTATAACATGTTCACTCTAGGTCTTTTGAGCCAAAATTAGACATATTTCGGTTTATTTTAGGCATTTAACATTTCAATAAAGCGCTACATTTTCCGCTAGGAGTCAAATATTAAGAATGGGAGTTACCCTGACATTTCGCTAGATCATCACCATCATCCTAGCGTCGATCCCGGCTTCTCTCAGGGTCCGCTTTCCGACTCATTCTTCTCCACTTTGCCCGGTTTTTGGCATCCTCGCGTCGTAGGCCGAAGACTGTCGCTAACGGCCTGACATTCCGCCAGATCTAGCGCCCAAAGCGCTAAAATGGCAGCACTGTTCGGTTGTTCACCAGCGTAATTTGGGCGTGAAGAAATTGTGCCAATCAATCAACTCGTCGAAATTATAAGTGCTTGAGTTAGCTTTGTGGGGTTGTACACGGTGTTAGTATAAATATTAACAGTATGTGCGGTCGCGTTAATGGTTACCACTTTTCAAATCAGGTTTTGCGTCACGCTGCGCGGAGTAAAGTTTATAGTGACAAATTATGGGTTTAATAAAATTTGTTATCGACTTCATGATATAAGTAGCTATGTATGTTAAAAAGGGCTTAATCGCTAGAGAACACTCAAATTATCAAGATATTTCGGGAATATTTCACTTTATTTGTCCAAATCAAGCTAACCTTATTGCCTTGACGTTTTTTGCTGCTGGTGGAACGTGTCCTGGGGTATTAGGAGTAGGTAATGCATTGGTGATCGGAGCGTCGGTGGCCTAATGGTTAAGGGGTCTGACTTATACGCCAAAGTTCTGGCTCCGAACCGTAGTGCCGCCACTGGCTTAGGTGGCGTAGGCGCCACCAATTACTCTTTTCCGAGTTATGTACATTAGTTGAACGCTAACAGGTCTCTTACGATGAGGGAAAACATCGTGATGAAACCTGTACATTTAGGCGTCTTTGTGCAGGTGCAAGACCAACGCATTGGTGATACCGTCTTCGATTCTTGAGTATCATAGAACACTTTATACACCGTAAAAATTACAGGACCGCGTGGTATAGTCCAAAGTTAGCTGGATCTTGAAATATACGTGGTAGAAAACCGTAGTGGACCGCTTGTAGTTGTAGACTAAATATTAAAAGTACAAATTACTCGATACAAAGTACTGTCTATCCAGTGCCTATGTTTGCGCTTTGCATCACTGGTCATTGAGAGGAATTAATTCGACACCTCGGATCAGCTGTAATTGGCAGGTCGCCGAGTTGGCGCGTTGCGAAAAAGTGGTCCGACGCACATTCGCGGATGCGTGGACTTAGATTATGATTTATGCCACGGCTGGGTGAGTTTATGACACCTTTTGATATCATACATTTAGGAGTGTAGACTTTGTGCTCGATTACATTTAAATCGTTAACTTGCCGGAAAGAGGCCCCGTGGGCGACCCAAGAAGCGATGGATTGTCGGATTCGAGAGCCAACGGCCTACGACGTGAGGATGCCGAAGACCGGGCAAAGTGGAGAAGATTGAGTCGGAAAGCGGACCCTGGCAGAAGTCGGGATAAATGATAGGATGATGATGATGATGGCATTTAAATCGTTAACTTGAGCTTCTCCATTTTAACAAAAGGCTTTGACGTAATGTTCGCACTCTGCGATCGCGCATAAGAAGCTCAGGACCTTTTTCTGACTTCGATGCTGTCTCTAAGGTATGTATGTAGTCAATAATAAAATAATAATAGTCCAAGAATTTACCCAAATAATTTAGTATTCTCGTCTACAGTTGGCTACAACGACGATTTTCAATTAACAACGCAACCTGCCGTCTGCGCACTGAATATCAATAAGCAAATTGTGTCAATTCTAAAACTAATAGTACCTATTACTGTAGATAGACCGACTGTAGTAATATGATGAATTTGATCGTCCCTCGGCCACGGATAACGCTGTATCTGTGGCGGGTCCTCACAAATTTAACCCGCAACTAGTCAACACGCCAAGAAGAAGAAGCGTCCTTCAACACCTTCAAGCCTCGGAGGTGGGTTACTGAAAACAGAAAATCCTGGCACTCATTTTAACGTCTATAGAAATTCTAAGAAGTTCTAGTTGGTCCGCCTCGGAGAGACATGTATTCTGCCGGGTAGCCCACGATGAAACCAAATAGTTGCTTCATTGGGTGTGAAAAACAGTTGATCAGTTTGAGTTCGTCGGTTTAGTTGGTCATGGAATAGAATGACTGTGTGTAAAAGAAACATGTAGTTCTCTGGTGTTTAGAGTCACCAGAATGTCCAGAGACCTCGGGTCGTCTTTGACCATGATCCAGGATTTAGCAGATCAGATAATTACAGTGGAGCGATTGCCATCTGACCTCCGTAACCCTGCTACCATTCAGTCGACGTTCTTAAATATTTATTTAAATATTCTCCAATAACTTCGGCCCTTGTACACAATTTTGCATTTATTTTTGCATTTTGAAATATATTTTTGTGTAATTTGAGAAATCCGATTTCGCCGTTAACTGTAAAATCCCAGCCCTCCATTTCGACTCTTATCTCCAATTGGGCCACTCAAACTTACTTTAATTTTGATTGAAAAGAACTGCCGGTGACTCGGACAGGTTATTTATTGTGGATCAAAGTGGAAACGCTGCGGTGCGCGTACGCAGCCCGCCGCGCTGAATTTATAATGCGACGGGTGACGACTCGAGCTGTCAGAGCATCTAGATTACCCCGAAAGGGTTCTGTACTAAAAAAGTACCACCACGGGTCGATGCTCGTAATTATTGTATTATACGTCACGTCATCGTGTGTGACGTCACAAATCCGATTGGCAACGGATAGTATTGTTCGCATTATACCGCCCTCGTCAGTTACAGGATTGTGATGTGTCGAAAACTCTTTTCGGTACCTCCGATTAGTTCTGGTTCGGATTTGGGAAAAAGTAATTTAACTGTATGTAGTATGCGTATTTAATAGCTTACTCGATTTTTGTTGCACACGATCATGAAATATATTTTCATTTTTGCAATTTTATTTAAAACTGTTATATAACGCTGGATAATCATCATTATCATCACAGCCCATAAGAGTCCACTGCAGAACTTAGGGACTTTCTCATGAAACGGAAGGTTATTGCCATAATCTCCAGGCTTGGCAGGCGGGTTGAAGATTGCAGTGTTGTAAATATAGAAATGGAAAACGCTGCTTCCCATTTTTCAGCCAATGAAGATTTCACAAATTATATAACTTTTACGCGGGGTAATGCGGCCAGCCTACTGGGCACTTATCCGGTTACTAGGAATCTTGGGAAATTTTTATCTTTAAAAAAGTTAGTTTTGTGTATTTTTTAATTGTACCTAATTAATTTGATAAGTACTAAACGATTTTTCTTGTCACACAAAAGTAATAGCGGGGTTAAACAGAAGCGAGTGCTTAGCACGTCAATGTAAATAATCTCAATAATTCATATATAGATACTATCATCATCAAAATCACCATCATCGTCCTAGCGCTTACTCCAGCCTCTGTCAGGGTCCATTTTCCTCAACCTATATTAAACACGACATGAGCGTCGGTAGCCGGGCGGTTGAATATCCAACTAGTAAGCGAGAGGTACCGGGTTCGAATCCCGCTTCGGCCATGTACCAATGACTCTTTTCTGAGTTATGTACATTAGTTAATTACTAACCGATGCTCTTACGGTGAGGGAAAACATCGTGATGAAACCTGCAAATTCAGGCAACTGAATTAGTAACCAAGATCCAATCTGGTCAGGTTCCCCTGTTAGCAGGGTCACGGAGGTCAGATGGCAGTCGCTCCACTGTAATTACCTGATCGCCAAATCCTGAATCATGGTCAAGGCGGACCCCGGGCCCTCGTCCTCGAGAGCACAACCGGGACATTAACGCTAAGATGTTTTTTTTATATTAAACACGACAAAAATGAAATATTGTCTAACGGAACCCTGCACCGGACCGGTCCTGCAGTTCCGCGCGCACCCCACTCTATAATTTAGTAATACTGGACGACATTATGCACAATAGTGTCGACGCTTATCGTCACGACTACCGTGTAATTATCCTCTCGATGCACTTATTATCGATGCGGGCTGGGCCCGGTTTATCGAGACCTTATCGGTTTCTCGATTTGTTGTAACTGCGTTCGAACGACCCGTAACTACGTCCATCATTTTCGGGGGCTGCTCTTTTGCGGTGTTGCCAGTTGGTGGGGTTTCGGCTGATTTTTATTTTCTTAACACGCTAGCGGTATGCCTGGTAAACGGTAACTGGTTAAAATCAGAAGGACCGTATACTTGCTAGATGCCTTACACCTTAAAGAAAAAATATTTCTATATTTTATAAGTGTTTATGCTGCTGGGCATAGGCCTTGCCCAAAGATCTGCACAAAGACTGGTCTTCCGGTACATGCGACCATTATCTGGACGTTGGTCCACCTTGCGGGAGGTCTACCCAAGCCGCGTCTTCCGGTACGTGGTCGCCATCGGTCATCCTTTCTGCGTGCTATGTGCCCTGCCCACTGCCACTCTAACGTAACGTTTTTGATTTAGTGGAGGAGAGAGGAGAATGAGATCTTTATTTCTGTTTCGATCGCGCAATTAGACTCTGAGCACGGCTTTGGGTATTTCGTGTAAAGTCCATCACTTACCAATTTTTTATTCAGCCAAGATCTACAGCGGCCAAAGTCACAGACGACATAAGCCACAGAAGCCTAAGTGGTTAATGGATATTTTACTAAGATTTGGCGAAATTAGCCTAATAAGCTGGCAACACAACGTCCTCAGCGCGTCTCCTATGGCGTTGGAGTTTCGTACCACTGCAGTGACCGTCGCCGCCGGCCACGGCACTTAATTTGTACACTTACAATTTATTCATTGAATGTAAAATGGTTTAATAACAACGTAGGAGGTGTTATCACTTTATAAAGAAATGTTTTGTGTCTGTGGTTGCGCGAGCGTTGTATGGGAATGAACAACTTAAATAGATGCATCCGAAGTTGATGGTTTAATTTTAGTTTAGTCGTTTAGCTGTTAGTTATAGTAGGTTTAAATAATTATAACGTAAATTAGAACATAGTTACTATTGCGAGATTATGAGGATATTAGGTTGTATACTTATTTAAATGGCGATGGAACATAGACCAAATCCGTGAGCCTTAAATTATACGGGACATTTTCTTCTTTTTTTCCATTATAAACGTATAAACATATTTAGTAAATAGTAAATATAGTCAAATGCCTGGCTCGTCTAGTTAAAAACAAAAGTAAATAGCTAACAATTTTAAACAAGTGTAGATAGACAAAGTGGCGGTCCATAGTCTCTGCCTACCCCACTTGTGGGACAAAGGCGTGAGCTTTATGTATGTAGATATGTGTAGAAAGGTTACTTTACAGCTTCCGAAAATAGGCTAGCACGCGCCGACTGGCCGTACAGCGGCTTGCCATTACCGCGGTATCTGGGCCGATATTGGTAGATAAGCCGCTGGGAGCTCAGGGTGACCAGAACATTATGTAAAAATATGCTGAGGGTAAATAAAAATGACTAAATATGTCCAAAGTCTAGTGTCGTACCCAAACGGCTGCATAGTTTAGTACATTTGTAAGTTCTAGCTGCATATAAATTACATACTCTTGATTTTGATACAATCTTACTGTTGGTGCTTAAGACTGTACCGTTTTTCATTTGCCCAGTACTGGTAAACGCATTCTTTGGCATTGCATGTGAATCGTTTGGACATAATGGACCATTGTTTTGAAAATTTTCCGGTAGGTATAAGCAGTAAAATCTGGATGAACTATATTTTGTTTTAAATTAATCCGAATATATCCAAATATTAAAATACCTAAATATGCTTGGAAAATTCACACAGCGCCATCTAGCCCCAAAGTAAGCAAAGTTTGTGTTATGGGTAAAAGAGAACTGATAAACTACTTATATTTAAAAAAATATATAATAAAAAATGTAATACACACTTATTATACATATTACACCCAGGCCCGTAACAGACATTAAAATTCATAATTTCAATGTCTGCCCGGCTGGGAATCGAACTCGGGACATCTGCGTGTTGTTATCCAACTGCACCACTCAGGTCTTCAAAATAATTTATCCCTTAAACGAAAATAAATTATACCTTCTAGTCGTAAGTCTAAGGTATAGATAGACTAATAAACACACACATCAATAGTTACAGCCAAATTATTTTCCTGTTTACTGGCAACACTGAATCGTTAGTGGCATTAATTAATTAATCTCGTCCTTATCAAAATGTCTGCACGAAAATCGTGGCATGAGGTTCTGACCAAAGCAGAGCAAACTGGACTCCAGTTAGATCTGTTAAACATTCCCTTGTAAGAAAAAAAACTTGTATTTTTCTAAATCGGATGTTTATATGGATGGATCGGTAATACAGATACGAAGGAATGAATTTGGAAAACTAGCTCAACTTAGAATGGAATAGTAACACCTTTATTTACAAGTTGAACAGAACATACAAAGAACGTAATTATGGACTTAGTATGGAAAAGTTATCTATCAATGTGGATTAAAACGTATTGATAACGCATTTAGTACTAAATTTAGATTTGCCATTGCGAAATTTGCTGTTAGAGTCGGTTACAGAATTTGGCCTTTAATTATCATTTTATCAATGATCAAGCAACTAATTTATTTCTTAAATACATTGAGAAAGCATTAAGCTAGTAGCAGTATTAGGATATTCAACTTTCAATGTTTGATTATGACAGCTAAGTTAAGCAAATAACATTATATATATCAGATTTACATTTCAGGTTTTTAGACACTTACATTTTGTCTGGGGCCTAATTCTCGCGCTGTGACATCTCGAACTCGACATTTTTTCTAGACATATCTCCAATAATAATGACATTGATATGCCTATTGCAGCCCTAACATATTTTTTCAGCTATATTCGACAGTCGTATATTGTCTAGGATCAATTTCAATGACGTTTATATACAGTTTCTTGGCTAGTACAAAAGTCGATTTTGAGATGTCACAGCGCGAAAATCGCCCGCCGTCCTTTGCTTAATATATAAGTTTTGACAAAATTGTGATTGTGTTTCTACTCAAAATTCCTTAGCTACTTATTTCCAGCGCCTTTGACCGCGTAGGCTAGTACTTGAATTTTCCTGAATACCTATTTCTATAAGTGCCCTATGTATCACTAGGTAGCCAGCGAAATTACAGGCATTTCATCTTAGTCCTCACAGTGACAACGCATCTGCGGTTCTGCATTTTTGTTACCTGCAACTTAAATGTATGAGTTGCATATGTTATCGACATTGCAGTGTGTGCGACAGTTACAATTTACCATCAGGTGGGCTGTCCGCTTGTTTGTCACTGAGTAGCATAAAAAACTACTACTACTTACTATGCGAACTTCTAAGGGACGGTTTCACCATGCGCAACGAAACACTTCCTAAAGGCTGCGGCCGCAATGCATGGTGACTGTTTTAAATATTAGGCTACTTGGAGATTTTCTGACTGCCTTCCATTTTATTTCATCGTTGATGTCCGCAGATCTCGTTACCAACTTTGGTCGGGCAACGCACTGCTTGATTGACTTCCTTTTTTTTGCTTATTAAAAGTCTCTGAAAAGCTCAATATTAATGTTAAAACGCTTGTCGGTTGTGTCTCTCAGTCGGTAATCTTTTGCGCAATATTTGTGACACTGATGGATTAATAGTTTCTAACTAGTATAAGGAATGAAAATTGTTGACGAGATAATATTAGGTACAAAATATGTGTCGGCCGTAAACGCGAAGGTTTTTTTTTTTACAAGGCACTTAAAAAGCAAACTTTCTAAATTACATATTTGAAGCTAAAGCCAAATAAAGTCGAGTGATCAGATTCTGTCAATCTGTAAAGGATTAACGTCGCATGTTGATTACGTAACTCGACACATTAGTTTGCGACATCTCATTATTATTTAATTACATGCTGCTTCGTAATTTGTAATTTTTTTAATGTAGTACGGCAGACAAACAGGCTTACCTGTTTGTCTGCCTATGCTACCAATGTGTTGCCCGCCTCTAAGGAGACCTCTAATATAACTCTTGCATGATCCCATGTCATAGTCCAAAGAAAACATCCCACATCCGAATCGTACGAGCGAGAAACGTTCTTTCGAATATTCGCGTGGCCACCACTAGAAAAATTATAAAGTACAAAGCATCTATATTTTCGAATTTACCCAATACCTGCACGTTCCTAGGCTATATTTTCATCGATAGTCTAGATATTAAAGTAGGTTTTTACATACATACATGTATTTGATTAAAATAAGTATAAATCGTTGGTTTATTGTGCAACATTTGGCTATTACTAGGATATTTTTATTAGTTTGGTTATAGAAGCTGCCCTAACATAGCACTCTTTCAGCAGTTGCTTGAGGATAGGATTTTGCAACGAGCTTGGCACTCGTTATTGCCTCCTAAAACACCCTACCAAACGACAAAGGTCTTCCTGGGGCCTGGGGGTCCCGTGACTGGAAAAGAAGTCCTAGCCGATGACAGTTTGGTGTATATTATTGTTGTTTGTTACTGATTTTCAAGGGTATATGATGACTACTTTTACCACCTTATCAACTGTGACGTCACAGGCGTACACGATCTGCGCGCAATCGTTAGTGTCTCCAAAGACACCCTCCTAAAGTACCAAGGTCTTCCTGGGGTCCCCGAGGCTGGTAGAAAAGTCCTAGCCGATGACGGTTGGTGTATATTATTTTTGTTTGTTGCTTATTTTCAAGTTTATACGATAAATACTTTTACCACCTTAGCAACTGTGACGTCACAGACAAACGACCAAGGTCTTCCTGGAATCTCCGAGATTTGTAGAATAGTCCTAGCCGAAGACGTAGGGTTGCGCGTTTATCGGTCTTCTACAGGTTACATTTCGGAGAGTGTGCGAAGCAGCTGCACGACCTCATTCCGCCGGCCCCTTTCCGCCATCGGGAGACGCGATCCGTGCGAGCGCTTCATCCTTATGTCGTGTATATTCCAGCTATCCGCACGAGCAGCATTGGTTCGACCTTTATAATGCGTACGGCTAACGAGTGGAACGCGTTGCCTGCGAGTGTGTTTCCTGATCAATATAATCTGGATGCCTTCAAGGCTGGAGTGAATAGGCTGTTCTAAGACGGGCACACTCCATCTTCGGCCGCATCGTCACTTACCAACAGGTGAGATGGCGGTCAAATACCTGTCTTGTATAATATAAAAAAAAATAAAAAAGAAATAAAAAGACGGTTAGGTCTATATTCTTGTTGTTTGTTGCTGATTTTCTAGTGTATCTCTCTCATGTCGGTCCTTCATATCTAAAGATCATGGCCATGGTGGGGACTTCCAATCGGGAACGGATAAATTGTCTCCAGCGACCTCCGTCTGTAGCAATTTTGGCGATTTGATAGAAAGTTGATTTTTGTCATCTTTTAGTTACTCAGACCATCTAGTTGGTGAGCGGCCCCTACGCTGATTATCGTATATATGATGACTACTTTTACCACCTTAGAAACTGTGACGTCACGCCCCAGCATGGCTAGCACTAGTGTGCTCTCGCGCGCGACAAGCGAGGAAAGGCGCTACATAGATACTGCTATTTCTTTCTTCTTAGTATTGAGAGAAGGAAACAAAGGCGCGAGCTATGTCGCGGGCACGGTGCTAGCTGTGCTGTTCTCTTTCGCAAGCGCATTTTGTTTTTAGTGACAATCTCGGAGTGGGCTGCACTTGCTACATCGGAGGCGACCTTGCTTTCCGTTAATTAGCCACCTCGCTGGGCACAAGTGATGGATCGGTCACCTGTTACACTGTATTTATCGTAGATGTAGGCGTTGGACTGGAAGAGACAGTGAAACTAGTATTTTTAATTCAATTAGATTCCATGTGGAGGCTACAATTCACACATATTAACATACATACATACATAACGTTACTCCTCTTTCCCGTAGGGGTAGCGCAGAGACCACATTGTTCCATTTTCTACTTACTCGCTTGTTTTTCTAAACGACATAACGGATCTTGGGTCCTTTCTTAAAATCGAAACAGGCTACACAATATTTTTATTTCCAAGGAAAGAATGGAATTTAGGGAAAAATAAGACTTAAATTTTGAATACGAATTAATCTACGTAAATGATGAAGGTAAGTTTTAATTTGCTTGTTGGATCTTGGATGTTTGTTGCAATTGCAATTATCTTTATTGTTTTATTTCTTATGTAAGAAATGTTCTGAAATATCTGTGTAACCGTCTCCCAATGGCACATCCAGTCTTACTCCACATCTCCGACCACATGTCACCACAATGCGCTCTCGAAACCCGCGCTGACCGCAGCCCGGTCGGTTTCGGCGGTCACTGTACATGTTATCATCTATCCGAGAGGCTTGGCGGCCTTACGGCTTTTTAATTAGGTAATAATAACTTGAGGCCTCCGTTGCACGATGAATTCCAGATGCGAAAGTTGAACTGGTTTTTCACTTAACTATGCAGAATCTATACATAGTATAAAACAAAGTAGCTTTCCGCCGTCTGTCCCCATGTATCTATCCATATAGATCTGTTAAACTACGCAACGGATTTTTATGTGGTTTTCAGTAATAGATAAATTGATTCAAGAGAAAGGTTAATAAGCAAGAAAAAAAGGTAGGGTTACGCGAACGAAGTCGCGCCGGACCCACTAGTGTACAATATAAAAGCATCAGTTCAATACCACTTCAAGATAATTTTTCTTTGCAGCTATAACGAAATACCGGCTATTTGGTGCATCGTTAGTTAAATTGAATTAGCTGAAAGACTGGCCCCAAGAACTTTCTTAACTCCTAGGATATTAAAATAATGAAAATATACCGTCACGCATTGCCATAATATACATAGTATTACGGTCATATTCGTAAAAATAACGTAGGTTTAAAACGTTCATTAGCTAAAACACTCAGTAGGCCTTTAAAACATATTTTAAAATTGCCTATTCATGATTTTTCCAAAAACCTCACTTAGCTAAAGCTCTGATAAAATACAGATCGACATCATCATGTTGTCGCTATATTGAATTTATAGCGAAAAACATAAAATCGCTTGTCGCCAAGTCTTAGAAAAAAGCTCTAAGCTCGGCCAACATATTACTAAGTATTACCGTAACATTTACGGCCGCCTTTATCATTAGCAACATCAGGTGGTTCGCTTACTTGTTCGTCTGATTTAAATCTTGATTTTAGAACCCTGTTGTTTACACAAGAAACACGAGTTAGCTTTATGTTCGTTTCTACAAATGAATCGATGCCGTGCATTTGGTTTCAACAAATAATGTCCTACATCTATATCTTCTTCTAATAGTCTTGCTATTTCTTTCTCAAATTCAGTCAGCTGTTTCAGTGTGATTAAAGTTCAAACCAAGACATTATGTATAGATTGAAACAGTTACTCTGTCTCCACTTGATCGACGTAGAAACGCTACGTTTCTAGCGTAGCGTTTCTAATTCTGTAAAAGTTGTCTGGAATAGGTATGGTCTTTACTTTAGTTTTGTTTGGGATAGCTTGACGCATTTGATTTATTTCATCTACATAGCGACAACAAGAGTTTACTAAATGCTTTGTACCAAGGATATTAATTTCAGTGGTATCGCTCTTGCTCGAATAGTTTCGAATGGTCATGTTCTTCATGTTGAAGGAGTCTAACCGTTTCTAGAAGCTATCCTGATATCGTCTATTTGTTTTATCTGTATATTATTTAGAAAAAGCTTTACCGCTATGGTGGCCAACAAGCTCACGGCCTGCCTGATGGTAAGCAGTTATCGCAGCCTCTGGACGTAACTTATTATTAGATTCTTCAAATATTTTTGCTGGAACTATACATACCATGTTTTCGGTGGGTGTGTCAAGGGTGATCTCTCGAACGCGCCGTTTGTGCGCAAGTTGGGCTCATAGTAACTTCGTTATTACAGCGCCATCAATTTGTATTAAATTTGATTGTCGTTTATATATAAAGTTCTTTTGCACAATTTTACACTAGATCGTGGTAATCGATACATCTTACATCGCATGCCATCTTGCCGTAGGGTTTGAAGACCCTTAAAATCATTCATAGGTACGCGATGACGGTTAGGTATGTAGGCAACGTACTGGGAACAAAGTTTCCTATTCCGAAGCCAGCTACCAAATGGGAATTTTTAATGGTTTTTCAAATTTAATTTCGTAGCTAGCTACGAAAGTATTCGTCCCATTTCGTAGCATGCATCCGTGCGTTATTGGTTGTGGTTCAATATTTTTATTACGGCCGGCGTCTTTGCCGCGAGCTATCACTTTTCTGATTTTCTGCCTCGCGTGATCAGAATGGGATGAAATATTATCGAAGAAAATCGACAGGGTTTGTCGAAGAAAACGAAATTGACAGTTCTCAGATAGTTCATTCAAAGTTTTTTGGTCCATTCTGATCGCCCGTAGATTTAAAGAAGAGAACATAATTTTTTTATTAAAGTGGCGGTCCAGCTACCGCCACGACCTCGTTTGGGTGTTGTCCTACCCTTGTAAACCTTCCTCTTCATCATCATCTTGGCGTTAATGTCCCGGTTGTGCTCTCGAGAACGAGAGCCCGGGGTCCGCCTTTGACCATGATCCAGGATTTGGCAGGTCAAGTAATTACAGTGGAGCGACTGCCGTCTGACCTCCATGACCCTGTTACCAGGGGAACCTGACCAGATTGGATCATGGTTACACATACAGTCGCCTGAATGTGCAGGTTTCATCACGATGTTTTCCCTCACTGTAAGAGCATCGGTTAGTATTCAACTAATGTACATAACTCAGAAAACAGTCATTGGTACATAGCCGGAGCGGGATTCGAACCCGGGACCTCTGGCTTACGAATCGGATACTGTAACCGCTCGGCCACCGACGCTCCTAAACCTTGTAAACCTTCCTCTTGAATCGCTCTATCTATTGTTGAAACAGCACTGAGATCCGTTGCGTACTTGAAAGATCTAAGCATACATACATACTTACAAGACACAGAAAGACAGACGGCAGGAAGCGACTTTGTTTCATACTATGTATACGTCAAACGTCGTAGATATCATCAAACGACCAAGTAGGTGATTTACTCTCTGGCGAATGCCTTGCCTTCGACAAAGGCTTAACATTTCAAAAACATAGTTATACTCCACTACAAGTACCTGCATTGCATACATTAGGTTTATAGTAAAAAAATTACTACTATATAATCCATAAACGAGCTATCGCAACGCACCGCTGAGGCGCACGCGCTAACAAGCCGCGGTGCGCCCGCGCCGGCGTTGCGCAACCGGCCCCACCCAGTGCTGGCACTTCGAGTGGACTGCGGCGCAGGGTATGAGCGATATGCGATTTCGATATGTGACTCTAGGACTTATGAGGTGGAGAGGTTGGTAGAAAAGAGGAGAGTGACGATTACTTAGAGTTAACGTAATGATCATGGAAAAAGAAAATGATGAGGACTTGGTATTTATATTTCGCTACCGACTTTTGTAGAATTCGCCTAATTTGATTTGATAAGATGTCTTGATATTTCTTAAAAAATTGAAAATTTTATTGTAGGTAGTTATTTTACTGAAGTAATTTTAGAATCAGTTCCCTTGTTTCTAGAATTTATTCCCATAAACGCAGACACCAAATTTTACTTCTAGATAGCCAAACGATCATCATCGTTACCGTCCGGATCACGTTCACTGCTGGACAAAGGCCTATTAGGTATTCCTTCACTGCTCGTATCCAGCGGCTTCCCCTCAGGATCCTGATCATCAGTCATTTTATAGGGCCTACGAGCATCACGTAGCTTATATTAATCTCTTGTAAGTATCTTAGAATTTACATGCTAGAGCTTTTCGATTACTTGCTACTTAGCTTTTTCCGCACTGTCTTTGTGTGATGTTAGAGAAGGTATATAGGTACTACTACCTATATAGGTAGGTTAGGTAGGTAGGACTGGCTGTAACACCTCTCAGTTACATGAAAAAAATCAGTTTTAGTAGATGTAGTTCCATCATGTCTGTAAGCTATGTGTTTGTGATTCTAAATCAGACATAGTATCTATGTCACCAAAGATTTACAATGATTCAAAGTTAGACTCTCCTAGCTTGGACCAACGCCTATATGAATCCGTTTCTATCCGACTTGTGCCCAGAATGATATTACTAGGTGAGTCTAGTCCTCGACACGTAACGCTACTCAGCCACAGAGTTGTTTATTATTTATAGCCTCTACCTTACAATTTGACAAGTAAATTTAGAAAGGCGATTTACTTTTTGCTGCCACCTGCTACCATCTAAAGTAACTGCTGGCCTATTGTCAGTGGTCAAATAAATCTGATGGATTTACAAAGGCCTGTCCTTGAAATTGGGTTTACCTTTCTAGTGCGCAGGCGCAGATCACCCGTCAAAAGCGTGATCCGCAATCCTGATAACGTCTCACTTCGCTCGGCCAATTCTTATTCTAATCTGAATTCGTGTAGCTTTATTGGAAGCTAAGCTACTTTCAGTTTTCATGTAGCCATATTACCTACTGAAGGTTATTTTTTATAGCAAAAAATAATAGTAAGTATACCTACTATTAATATCGCTATAGATACTTACAAAAATCACTTCCATTTGCTCCACTGCTGATTGAAAAAAGTACAAGCAATATACACACTCTTGCATATGTAGGATAGGATTATAGATCTGATTGTCGGTTTGTCCTTCATTCTTGCCGAAACAAGGCACCCTACTCTACTCGACTACGACTACAGACTATGTTACGTGAGTACCAAACTGTTTTTGCAACACAGACTAATACGTCACATCTATTTAATTGTTGTCCATAAAAACGTTAACGACTCTAATCCTAGGCCTCCCTCGAGATCGATTTATCTAATTATTGTGATAAACCTAGCAGCTCACCAACATGGCGGGCGGCGCTGGGCGGTTCGTTTGTCGCAAATTAATGCCCATAAAGCATAATCATATCGTAAACGCTTGCTGCGCAAGCGCATGCCGGGGGCGCCCTTCGATTCCAAGATGGCGGTGGCCGATTTAAATTGTATTAGGCCGGGGTGGGGTCCGACCCGTTTGAACGTTTTAGCATAGTTCAGGGATCACGGCGAGCGAGCGGTGATTCACTGGTGAGACGAATTGGGCTCGTGGATTGTCTTATCAGCTCTGTAATGTGCTTCGGTGTGGATGTAGGAAAGGGCATTCTTGAATGCTACGAGGTTTCGTAGAGATATAGGTACTAAAAGGTAATTGTAAGTTTTGTGTAATTGATGTAGACCTCTGATGATGGAGAGGCTTTCTGCACAAAACTGTAGACAGGTGCAATGGCGATCAGTTTGCTCAAGTGGATGACGATTTGAGGAGGTTGCTAAATAAAACAGAACATATATTTTTATTGTTATTTATTTCATTTTTCGGTGACCTTTGAACGACTAAATAGATATCAAAAGTATAAAACGATAAAGGTAATAATCTCTATACCTTACACATTCTACGGATAAGTTAAATAGCATCTCTTAAGCGGTTCGGACCACTAGAAACTTAAAATTTGGTACGAGTATGTACACACTAACAGAGGCATGGCAAACAAACATTTGTACAAAGGTAACGTTGACTCGAGGGATTACTCTGAGTATGCCAGTGAGAGAGAACATACCTTGTCGACCGCACACTTTAATATCATCATCGCAGCCCGTAACAGTCCACTGCAGAACTTAGGGCCTCTCCCACGAAAGGGGAGGTTATTGCCATAATCTCCACGCTTGGCAGGCGGGTTGGAGATCGCAGTGTTTAAATATAACAATGGAAAATGCTACTGCCCATTTTCCAGACTACGGAGACGCTTGATCTTTTGCCTCGAAAACATTAGTCGCCTTGTACGACACCCATGAGTGTAAGGGGTTGGTGCTATTCTACTCTGCCGGACACCACACGGCCACACACTTTAATATGATTAAGATTAATTCAGTAAACAAATGTTCGAATGAAGGAAGGAAGAAATGTTTTCGGCAAAGATTTTGATATATACATCGAGGGTTTTCTGACAATAACATTATAAAGCACTCTCATAAGGCTTTGCTTACATTTGTATTGATTTTAATATTGTAGAGAAATTAGACAAACAAAACGTGCGGTCGACCGAAAAACCAAGGAATTATTAACCTATTTTCTGTGTGATTGAGAAAATTTTATCACAAACGTCAATTCAATTATTTAATCAAATTAACAAGAAATAAAATTGTATACAACGAAATAATTATACTCGTAACAATTATAGAGATCTATCTATACTTAAAGGAACGTTTAGATTAGTTCTTTGAGAAACATTAATTTTACCGATTAAAAGTTTAGGTTTTGTATCGTATGTATAAAAGTATAAACATACTTTTATGTACATAAAATGATCTTTTGCAAATTATATTTAAGTATTTTTTAGATTGTAAATAACTCTCCGTTAAATATTTATGCAAACGTAAATATTCGTACCCAAATAAGGAACACATTAAACTTGTGGGTATCATTTCACTATTTGGTACAAATTGACTTGTTGTTACCAATTGCTTTGCTCTATCTGTACACGTTTCTAACGTTTATTTTATGAAACAAAAAAACCAAACCAAACAAAAAATAAAACAAATGTGTTGAAGTAATAAATTAAAATCACAGATACATAATATCTTATTTTGTAAAAAATTTGGAAGACTATTTAATTAATTTTGTACAAATTCTCTAAATTTATGCGTATCACTTACTTTGTGATTTTAAATCTCAAAAATATGTAAATATTATATACATCTAGACCTTTGCGTAATATCTGCAAACTTAACAGCTGGGACGGCCGTGGGCTCCCAGTAATAAGTTACGCAACTTAACTGAAATATTTATAAAATTTCGATCGATTACATTTTAAACAACTTTTCTAACACTTCGTAAAATTATTAAATATAATCAATAAGTAACAAGTCATAGTTTTATTGGTAACCGGCGTTTCCTCTCAGACTAATAATACTAATTTATTTTACATCAAATAAAGCAAAATATACAATAATAGAATTATTCAAAGAAACTAGGAAGGTACATTCAAACAATAATTATCAAATATTTTATACTAACGTAGCGAACACTCTCTGAACACTTAAAATTAGTTAATTACCTACAATTGTCTTTTGGGACAAGGAATATAATCGTAAAGTCTACATTTGTATCTCTATCGGTAGTGAAAATTCGGTAGCGACCTAACTATAAACTAACACTAGTATGTACTTTGAACGATAGCTTCATTAATTTATTTACATTAAGTACATGAGATGCTTTATCACTTTTTAACAGTAGCAAGTTGTAAATATAATTTCCTTCATTGTATTAAAAATTTAAACTCTCTGTCTTTAATCAGGATGCATTTCATAATGAAAATGCACACTGCTATTATTGTATTATGCCATATTACATAATCGTACATATCCATATAGTATTTGGAAAGTGTCATAACGGAATGTATACGAATAACATCTCACAAACACATAGGTTCTATAATATTCTACACCGAGTGTCATTTGGATGGTTGGACCAGATCGATAGTGGCTTGCGGCGGGCGGCGGGCGGCTCAGGTGTGGTCGGCCGCAGCAGCGGCGGCGGCGGCGGCGCGGCGCGCGGCGGGCGCCACGCGGCCCATGAAGGAGCGGATCTCCTCGAAGTAGGTCTCGTCGGGGGAGCGCCGCCGCTCGTCCCCTCCCTCCGCCTCATGCTTCTTCAGGTGCCGGTCCAGGTTGGTCTGCTGCCCAAAGCACCGGTCGCAGTGGCGACACCGGAACGGCCGCTCCTTGTTATGGATGTTCCGTACGTGTCGCTGCAGGTTGGACGAGATCGAGAACGAGCGCTCGCAGTACTTGCAGCGGTACGGCTGCTCGCCGGTGTGCGTGCGCAGGTGCCGCGTCAGGTTGGCGCTGCGCGGGAACGCCTTGCCGCAGTAGGAGCAGGTGTAACGGTCGCGGGCGCGCTGCGCGCCGGGCCCCTGGGGCGGCGGGGCGGCGCGCGGTGCGCCCGGGGCCAGCAGCGTGGCGGCCGCCGCCGGCAGGAACGGGTAGCGGCCGAAGGAGGCCGGCAGCGCGAGCGGCAGCCGCCGGCAGAGCTGCAGCAGCGCCGGATGCGCCGGGTGCGCGGGGTGCGTGTGGTGCGTGGGGTGCGGCGGCGGGGAGGGCGTGATCAGGTTGCAGTTCTCGTCCTCGATCCGCTGCGGGCGCTTGTGCGTGACGCGCAGGTCGAGCGGCTCGTCGTGGCGCGGCGGCGTCGCGGGCGGGCTGGGCGCCGGCGAGCGCGGCGGCGGCGGCGAGCCGAGGCGGCGCGGCGCCGCGTGCTTCTCGCGCATGGCGGCCGCCGCGCACGCGCTCATCGGGCTCGTGCGCCACCGACCTGCAACCAACGCAGAGCGGTTAGAAAGTCGTCGACAGCCAATAGATCGCCGATACGCCGCGCGAGCCGTGTGATCACCCGAGGCGCCGATGTCGGATCTCGGCCGCCAATGACAAGTATAGTGATTTAGCGGCGGAGCAAAGTTTACGGAGTGGGCTCGGTCACGAGTTTTTGATTGTGGCGTTGCGCGTTGGGGCGATACGATATTTTTGTTTGGGTAGTCTTAGGTCGTGCGTTAATGGCTCGCGCCGTCGCGGGTAATACCCCGCCGCGTGAACTACGTCCTAGTCTGGTATGCAAAAGCGTCTACGAGCGTTGCGCCAGCGCCTCGGGGGCGGGGGGCGGGGGTGGCTGATGGATGTCAGCCGGCCGGCTCCTACGCGCTGCCGCCGCCCACCGGCTTGCGACATCGCCAACTGGAGCACTTGCTACCAAATCAACGATGTTTTCGATTTAATTACTAACAACATATTTAAACCTTTGGTTCGTTTAAAATTGTATATAATACCCGCAATATATATAATAGTCTTATGGCCACCATTCTCAACAGTGGCAGCGATCTATATATTTGTACATTTATATTTTAGATTAGGGTTGTAGGTTAATTTAAGTTAGATACTTAATTAAGTTTTCATATTTATTTAGTTTATTATTTTTGTATGTTGTTCTTTTTTAATAAATGACTAGCAATAACCTGGACACTCGAGCTGAAACTACTTCCTCTTTAGATAAGAGGAAAACTAATTATTTCTTCTCATTGTTACCCATGGTTGGTCGTTGCATAATTAACGAAGCGTGTACTGCGATGACAGTTGATCGTTGTTCTGTGGGTTTATGCGTAGTTAGTTGTCGATAAACTGTTCATTTTCTGATATAATATGAACAGTGCTGTTGTGTCAGTATGTACCTACATTTTCATTATACCTACAGGCCATAAGCAGGTTTACAACGATCGTAGAGTGAATTTTGACGTGAAAGCCAAAAATATGTCTCACATGAACTCAGTATCATGAACATGACATCGATTAGTTATTGTTGCTTTTTCTAAAATGATTAAAGAAAGTTGCTATTTCCGTGTCTGTTTCTCCGTTTCTTCTAAATCACGCAGCGGATTTTGAAACGGTTTTCACTGTTATTTAGATAATTTCTTCCGGAAGGTCTATATGTCAGGTATCATACAAGCATATTATATTAGAAAAAAGCCTATAATTCTCGCTAATAAACAATAGATCAATAAAAATTGCCAATATCTTTTACACTTCCCTTCGCTGCGCGTGCGCCGCCCACGCTCTTAGCGCAACAATGGCCGAACCGCCGAAGTGTTATTACAAAAATAATAACAATAATCGTGACACGGTAATAGAACGACTTCATTCGCGTTTGATTGATCGCCGCGCGCGCATCACCCACGTGTGTCGCGCAGGGTTGTCGCAAGCGCGGGAAATTTAAACACTCTTTGTATTAAACCACAGGAGTGTATAGTGCAACAAACGTATCTGACACAGTGACAGCGTCGCTGTTGTTGGAATTGACATGATCTTTTAAAATGGCGACACTTAGTTCCAGTTTTGGCCACAAGGTCAGATAAGTTTGCGGCTCTCTACCTTAAACAGACGCGAAGAAAAGCGCGCGTAATGCAAAAAGATATCGATTAATTTTTTCCTTTCTTTTTTATCAAATGGCTCGAAATTATAAATAAATGATGTTTTAATAATTGTTTAATAGCGATCTCTTTTTAAAATAATTGTGTATCTCAAAATGTTCCTAGTTGACCACGTAAAAATAAATATTTTAAATAAAATGTAATGCAATTTGTATAAGCCTGACAAGTCAAACCGAAAATCACAATTAGGTATACGTAAAAAAACGCCGAATGAATTTCTAAAACAAGGTAGGTAATTTTTTAGATAGCAGAAGAATAAGAACTAGAAGAGTACTAGACTGAAGACGTAGATACGTGTACCAGTGCCTTCCAAAATGCCCAGCCAACCCTACAGCTGCCATTGTTGGCGTGCGCCGGCGTCGATCGCGCGATAACGCTGCGTATGCTAACTACATTACGATTTCATTAGAACTTATTAAACGTGATAGATCGATTTGTAAACGCATCTACGTCTGACCTCTACAAAATGAGAGTCACGTTTTTGGAGACTGCGCAGTCGCAATCGAAAGGAGTTTATTTTATTAACGCCATTTTTGTGTGCGGTGATCGACTTTCGTTTCTTTTTTCGAAAACGGCAACTCAGTTGTTAATGTTTTTATGCATCAAAAGCACAGCTTTATTTGCATTATCTATTGTTAGCTCTAGCGTTCCTATTTTAAACTTTACACCCCGAAACATCCGCGATCTAGACCTCGGCTCTATTCGCACAATTCACCGCTTAGAATCCAGCCCGGGCCCCAGTAACAAATCATAAGTATGCAGCGGGCACTCACGCGCAGGTCCAAATATGGCGGCCGGCGTCGGTCCGAAGGGCGATTTATGCTCACTGCTTTTGGCGGGATTAGCCATAGAAATGTAGGCGAGAGCCAACAAATTCCCGCCAACATGATCTTCGCTTGTTTATTAAGTGGTTTTGATAAATGGAACAACACTTACAAATACATCGTTGATAACAAATGTTCATGTTATGCTGATGCTGATCAGTCATCCCAATTTCATGTAATGCCTGATGTTGTTAAGGACAAACAAATGATAATCAATTGCTTTCAAAGTATTACTTCCTTATGTAGATACTCTTGCTTGCTTGGCTTATATCTTGACAAGAATGTTCCTTAAATTGTATTTACATTACTGTCTACCTACTTACACACTATAACTATTTTAGAAAACTGTAAGTTTAGGACAACCTTTGCTTGCTGTGTCCTTCGTAGAGAGAGACAAACCAAATAGAAAAAAATCTCTCGGTCGCATATATTAGATACGAGTACCTACCGTACTTAGTACTTACAATTCAGAAAACAACCTATGGATAGACCTAGAAAGGTTAAATTTACTGTAGACAAGATCAAAAGCGCCGGTAGCAGTCTGGTAAGGAAGCTGGAGCGAACATCTACCAGCGCCTTATACGTCTCCCACACCCTTATTAGTTTCTTGTGAATCCGAGCAGCACTCTTGTGTAGCACTAAGATAAAGTGTACCCAGTAGAGCACAGCAGGTTATATGCAAGTCTATTTTATCTACTTACAAGTCGCTTCTGGTAATACATTGAGGTTATTTTCCGGAGAGGTGTACGGTCTATCCTGTATTTACACTTGAGAAACTTACAAGCATGAAATGTTGCGACATGTTTTCTATAATGTAAGAGCACTAAGATATATTTTTTTTGAAGTTCCATCTGGACGGTGATGAAGGGGCCTGTATGGATCAACAAGAAAGTTGTCTACAATGTGTGAGTATCATTTAAGTAAGTACTACATTTTTAATGAGGCTCTCTTCCATTTGACAGAAGACTTGGAATTTATTGTCCTCTATGGCTTCGGTAAATAACAAGAATAAAAGAAGTAGGTACCTATTACGTTTTTGCATTCTTACAATTTTCCGGGAAAGAACTGGTTTTAAAACAAAACTATTTTAAGCACATTTTTAACTGCGGGTCCAAACGCGTGACGAAAAATATAAATTTTAATGCATCAGTCATTTCGGCCCGCGGGCCACAACCAGGCCGTGCCAAAACTCCTGAGCACTCTTAAAAAATCACAAACTCCAATAAAGATTAAGTATGACGTATTTAGATAGGTAAAATACGGTGTCAGGTTAGAAACAGCTATTACTTTGCCACCCAATATGGCAGGCGTCGTTCAGCGAACGACCCACCACCACCTAAACGTAAACATCCTGCTCACTCTGCAATTGTGGTCACGACCCACTAATTATCGGTAATTAAAGATGTTCGCACCGTGACGCAGGGGGCGGGGCTTACCGCGGACGTATGTTAATACTGGCGGACGGCAGCCAATCGCGGCGCCGGACCGAGCGGTGATATATTAGCATTTGAAACGCTCTAGGATCAGGGCTGCCAGAGACGCTATTGGACGTTAGAAAAAAAAATCGAAAATGAGGTACTGTTAGCTCTTTCAATTTTAGATGAGGGATGCAAGCGAATTTGTAATTGTTGTCTTTTGTAGACAATGTTGATAATATATTAAAAAATGAAATTATTTAAACGCCATTAGAACTTGACACTCGTACAGTCTATGTAGCGAGAGTTTTCATAGGAAGGCCAGGGCCGGATTTAGGGGAGGGCAACCGGGGCCTCCACAAACGGGGGGCCCCCACAATAGAGACTTCGGAAAAAAATTATTTCAAATTCCAATTAGTAAACACTAGTAAACATCTTTTCCTTTGATATATTTTTCTTTTGCTCTTATATTTATATGTGTTTGTTCAATACTAAGAGAATCTACTTGGTTTCACAATAAATTATTTAATGAAAAACTCGACTTAAAAAAATTGTTCACTTTATTTGTAAAATAATTTGGGCCGAGGGGGCCTCCGCTCCTTCGTTGCCCCGAGGTCTTTTGGACCTCTAAATCCGGCCCTGAGGAAGGCACAATGTTTATTACGCCTATGAAGTAAATCCAAGTAAGTATCAATTTCAATTGTCCAACATTTATTGACAGATTGATTGAGTTTTTTTAGTACCTATCCCTAGGGCCAGTTTCGTGACACTTTAACCACCCATTGAACTAAGTTAGGTGCCCAACCAGTAATTTTGGAATTATACTTTTTGAGACACAATTTAACCGTTGTCAAGAAGAACCATTGTTTGTTTCCTTACACTTGTACAGATAGATTCGATTTGGCAACCCTACCACAAAGCGAGGCGAATCCGCGGTCGGTCGCTTTGTCGGCGGCGAGTCAATCGGTGATGCTCACTTGTTTAGACCGAAGGGGGGCGGGGTTTTCAGATGTGACGCCGGCTGCCAATTCACGGATAGCAAGTTAGTATTGGTTATACTCAATTCTGGTAATTAGTGCGACATCTGTGCCCTAAATACGCCGAAATGTGTTTTTGGTTCTCAGGTGTACCTGATGTAAAACTTATACTGGATCAGTAGATATACAGATCTACGATATGGCCTAGTTTGTAGAATAAGATAGAATTAATGGCGTTAGGCGCTGTCCTAATTGGCAACGGTCTTCCGACCATGGTCGTGCGACGGGCAGTTTTGAGGTCTTCTATTGGTCGGGCGAGACAGATTATTACAGCGCCTTACAATTTTACAAAACTACGCATTTATAGAATTGTAATATCACATTACACAAAACATAATGTTTACTAACCTAAATAAACCACGTTCATTGGACCTTGGACTAATTCTGTGAGAAAGAACGCCAATGACGTATCGCGTATATGTGATACGATAGCAAGCATCCAATGGTACGAATGTAAGAGTCACGCTTGGCCGCTGGCCCGCGACGGCAACTATCAGCTTGTGTGAAGATGTACAGTATGGTACTTGTACGTCAATGCCTTACCTACTTATATAGTGCAAAGATGTTATGTGCAAAAGACGGATGTATATCTTTTGGTATATGTGAAGGCTTCAGTTTGATTTAAAATCTGACGAACTATGTCAAGTCTGCATTGTTTTGAAATATCCCGGATAAATGGCTTCAAATTCTGCTGAAGCAAAGTTATAGAGGTGCCTCCACCTATCTAATCCAGCACCATAAATAAGTAAGAACCGAAACCGCCTTGCGAAACCGAATACATCGCCATTCATAAAGTGATTCAGTTATGTATCTCTGCGTTCATAACTGCATAGTTGGAAGGCATTACTAAATTCTCGATGTAGGTAGGCTGTGCCCGTAGCTCCCATACGATCGCGGCCCCAGCAGATTCACACGCCTCAAACGTTTTTTAGATACAATTTATCGATAGAGTGATCGTTGATTTATTTCACATCACTATTTTAGGAAACGCGTCGCGCCTGCGCCGGACAACCACGGTATAGCTCCCCGATCTATGGACTCTGAATGCGAACTAAACGGTTGTTTAGATGTATCGATTATGAGTGACATATTATGGCTTGTACGCGGTTGCGGCATTGCCTGAATCCGAATCCTGCGCAGCCATATAAAACCTCACTTAATGTTCCTTTTTGTGCAATAAATTTTAAAGCACGCGATCCATGAGTTTAATATCTACAAATTCTAGTCATAAAAGCATTTTTTGTTGAGCATGTGAAACGGTTTTTGTCTTCCATTAAGATAGGAGGGATTGCGTCGCTCCGACTACCTAAGTATGGGAATTTCATATTGTTCTACATTCGCAATCGATTCCATTTACATTGGAGGGTAATCGAGTCGCCTCGTAAAATGGTTAATCACAAGCCCGGGCTGCCAATCGCGTCGGAATGCGCGCTATTCAGAGTGGGCATTAAATATAGAGGGGGAAGGGCGCGGGGCAGCGACAATGTTGTCAATAGATGCGTGCGCGCAGTACATGAGAACCGGGCCGGCGGCGCCTCGTGGGAACAACCCGAAATCGCGACTTTTTTCCAACACCGTACGAGATACAGTGATACCAGTCAAGACGCATTGCTGATTGCAGTCGCACGCGCAATACCCAATCGCATAGCTCACCCGCGCCGATACCGAGAACTGAACACAAACTGAATAATTTTTAATGGCCCGTAATAACGTATTTCCTTTCGGTACAACTTCGATAAAGTGTTGGGCATTTGAAAAATACAGTATCGAATTAATTTGTGACGGTAAGCACTTTGGTGGTATTAGGCTCTTAACAAATGAACGAAATACCCGAGATCAGCAGGCTCGAAATTATGAGATAACTCACGTACGAGTCAAATTGCGTGAAGAATATAATTGCTATCAAAAGGGTTTTATTGAATAATTTCTATAAAGACATTCTTTCTAATACTGTGTGACTGAAAGCATTTGTGTGTAATCCTACGAATTGATGTCGAATTCTGCTGCGCCCAACAAAATAAACACTGTTCCTTATAGTTCGGATAATTTCAGAGCCGATAGAATAATGCATTCGCATTACGTATTCAGGCTATAATCTCTACAAAATTCTGTTCACGGACAGCTATAGATAGCAAGTGTTGGCTGTCTTATAATTTATAGTACACCATTAGGAGTGTACTTGAGCGTGGTGCATTTCATTTGCATTGGAGATTCGGATTTGCGGTGACATGTCCAGTATTAAAATGATGTATGGCGGTTTGATTGCGGGCGCTGCGCGGGCGCAGGTAAGGCGGGAGCTCACTGCGCGGGGTCATGAAACTGCTATTTTTCATAAGCGTTTATGGATCGTCCTCACTCCAATTTTATCGACTCTTGTTTAGGCTAGTTTGTATTTTTGTAAATATTTATTTTAAGAATGAAATTCGCTATTTTTATTACTTCGGTTAGATTGGTGCTGTCGCCTTATCTAATTAAAATCAGATACAATATTTGCGACGTCGTGTTCCGGTTTAGAGGAACTGCCAGTGCACCTATTACATGCGAGACATGCCAGCTTAGTCGTCAAGTGACAACGCACCTGCGGCTCTACATTTAAGTAGATAATCATATTGAAATTTGTGTCAGAACTAGACTGTGTAGGCGGTCGTTTTGAATAAATCGAGGACTGCTCGTTAGTATCTAATAAGCCTCTACAAAAACGCATGTTTTATCACGATCAGGGGGCAATTCTCGCGCTGTGACATCTCAAATTTGACATTTTTTCTAGCCAAAACACTGTATTGAAACGTCACTGAAATTGATCTTCGACAATATACGACTGTCGAAGATAGATGAAAAAATAATTTTTGACTGCAATTGACATTTTAATGTCATTATTCATGGAAATATGTGGCTAGAAAAAATGTCGAATTCGATATGTCACAGAACGAGACTTAGACCCCTGAAAACCAATTGAACAGGATATACCGTAAACAATGAAAGACAACTACAACCGTCAGGCTCACTTGCTCTCGTTGCTATGCCTAGCCGCTGTTGCTAAATGCATCTGACCTATAACCGTGCATGTGACCGATGACTGCGGTATGTATATCACGTAGCCAACTGTCGCAATACCTCGTCCCATTGGCGATCTGCGCGAAAGACGTGGAGGCACGCAAAGGATAAACTACGGTGCCCTCCGTCAAGCTGTGTTAGTTTTGTTTGACGTTAACGACCAGCAGAGTTACGTTTACGACGATCACCAACTATAGAATTAATATACAGATGTCGTGCAGCGAAATGGTAACATCGTAGATCGTCATTACGGTCAATGGTGGGTCGCGCGGCATTTTCGCGCTAATCTGACTCGAAGGACCACGAATATTAGCGACACCGAATAAAGATCATACATTTAGCAATCAACAATGGTAGTTGCGTAATTATTGCAATAGAAGTTTCGATTACAAAACCTTTTAGTGACGACTAAACGTGCCTTTACACATAGGCTGGATGGAACCCGATAACCCATGACAGTGTCGGTGCTACAATAAAATCTATGGACAGAGAAATCTCGCCCGGCCTCGTGGTCGTACGTAGGTGGTCACGCCTTTATCACGGACACAATACAGCTAGCGCCCTCTGCTGCATTTTATTGGATGTCCCCTTAATAAATAAAGGAAACATCCCGGCACAAGTAGAAGAGATACTCCATGCTAATATTTAACATCTTTACGTGCAATTGTACCGTATTTTGAGTTATGAATGTTCACTTTGAGTTGCGTAACTGTAAGCCCTGTTTATAACATGGACGGAAATTGTAGTTGGTCAAACTAATTTTGATCCATTTTACGCTCCAGTGCGTGTGAGCTCTGTCAATTCCAATATGCCTGAGGCGGGGTTCATAAGTATGAATTTGGATTATCGACGATATAACAACGCTACAGTAGGCATACTACATAGTTAGGTAATAAAATTAACACCCACAAGTGTTCAATAATTAGACATATTGGACAGGTGAAAGTTAAACTTGTCATGTGTCGCCGTTTTGCCTTTTCTGTAGAGGATTACAGTTAAAATGGGCTCCTACCAGTTTTTGATGTAACGAATTTCAAAATTATTCTGTCAAGATGTGAAGCTACTTAAATTGATTTGATCATTTGGATATTACATTATATGTCTACCCCTATGAGAAAAAGGCGTAGGTTACCGTATGTATGTTTCTAGAGTTATTTTGGCACAGGTTTAGCTCTAGAATCACTAACGCTAGTTTCCAATAACGACCAGATACAATCTGTAATTTTCTATTATTCTATTGACTCATTGTCCGTTGCCCGTAGGTATTTTTCACTGTTGACGATTCGTTGAACGTTGAAATGAGGCGAAAGTGAATATAAGGATCGATTTCCGAACAATCAACAGCATTATCCCCTTAATTCTTTATTTTTTATTGTACACAAACATGGCATCATGACACAATAAGGTAATAGAGATGTACAAAGGCGAGCTTAACTCAACAATTGAGACCTTGGTGTCATAAGATCAGGTTTAACTTAAATGCAATGACTAACAGTGTACACCAAACTTAGTATGGTAATAATATCGTCTGTGGTTACCCAGGTTATGATTCGTTTTCGTTTTGTGGTGATCTGAATTTTCTAGTTGTATTAAAAAACGCGTCACACATCCATCACAACGTGACAGATAAGTATTTAGCCGTTGATTTATAACATCCATAACATTGGCTTGATAAGACAAGCCCTTTAAAATACATAAGTAATATATATGTGGACATTGAAATGTGTTCGATTTATAACCACATTTTTTTTCTTACTGGAGTTGTGTACCTTCCCTTTAAATTACAATATTGTATTTACCTTTAATAACAAATATTTCCTCAAAGGTGACGTTACTTTTTTAAATACTAATAGCCCTCAACTTAGGAGACTCCGTTGGCGCCTTAAGGTATTCCTAAGCATTTAGGTGTCACAAAATCGGTGAGCGACTTAGCGAGTTTAGTTTTTACTGATGGTTTGTGTTTATTCAATGTTTTTCTTGTTAGGAATATTTTGAATCGGCTTAGGAGTCGCCTAAAGTTTAGTGCAATCGGGCCTTTAATTTATATCATTAGCATATCCTTCGATTTTTATGGCTGCATATACATCGTTAGTTGCCAATTTGCCATATCTAGTAAACTAGTGATTGCACATCTATAATGGATTATTTTCTTTTTTCCGCGCCATATTGATCTAGATCGGCCATACATCACGACCTTCTGACTGTTATACTTGTATCCACGATATGTTAATAGAGTTGTTAGCATTGTTGGGTAGATCTGGAACTGATGTATATGCTACGGCATGTTTATACTGGCGAAGATGAGCGTAGTCTCTGTCTGATACATTCGTAGGTTGCAGTGGATTCTAGACTAGGTACGAAGGATAAAATTATAGGTAATACCTAAATAACACACTCACACATTCACTCACTGAATTTGACTTGAGCTGAATATGCATATCGTTCAATTTTAAATTACCATTTATTTATGACTTGGATTCCTCTTCCTATATACCTACTGTTATCCAAAAAGAGCAATGGGCCATCTAAATCCATTCATAAAAAGCCAATCCAAGCCGTTGTTCGAATTCTGGCCGATTGATACAGTGGGCCAAATCATAGGATTTGTAAATTGCGCTAAAAAGAGACGAAAAATGTTACAAGTATTTAATTACCTTCGTAATCGTAACCACGTTATTTAAAAAATAATCGTCATATTAACTAGATGGTTTCACAGCGCTCGTGTATATTGAGAAGCGCATATGAAACGCACCTTTATCATGTTACATATTATATCAGGCGATGTCTATTATGTTGGTTGTACACGGTCATGGTCACATGTGATGGCATTAGGAATTTTATTATATCCGCAGCTTCAATCGCGTGGAAGGAAGATGTCCTTCCGTCTTAAACCAAAGATTATTACTGCCAGGCCTTAGTAAAAAGTCCAAGATCCTTATGTTATACCTAATGAGGCATGCAACAATTAAATTAATGATTACAATACAGTGAATGTCATTATATTAAAACACAAAGTGAACAGATCAATAAAGTCTCTGGATCAATCTGTGCCTGGAAGGCTTCGTAAGGCCTGAAGGCAGGCCATAAACTGATTTACTACTAACAAACTGATTTGTAAATAAAACATGAAATTGTAAAGCGACGAGACATGTAACGCACTAAAAGATTTATTGACTTAGGTAATTATATTCGCCTGGGGACCCTTAGATTGGTTGAACGGTCTCGGTAGCTGATGGGTATCCCGTGAGGGTAATTTTAAGAAATAAAAAATCCCATCCCATATTTGAGAGGATACCTCTCCCTATAGGAGACCAAACGGCCAAGGGTCATGGCGAGAGAGACAGGAATCGGCAAATAATCCTGGCGTTATTCAGGCAAATCGCTCTGTGGCCTTATCTTCCATGTTTGACTTGGGATTTTTCCATTACGCAATCTCAACATCTTCTGGTGGTCGCGAAGAGAAGTTGGGACGAGCCGTTGGTTGAGACTACGACTGCTATGATTTCAGTGGGCGCCATTTGCCACATTTCCGTAATCTCGTGCGCCAAATTTATTATGAAGAGAGATTAAAAATATATTTCCCATTTGTGATCAAAGAAAATTGAGGAAAAGTGTTCAATTTCGATTAAAAAGAACATTCGAAGAAGGTTGCTGAAAACATGATTCGCACATTTGAACCTTCATGAAACGCATCGTAACTGGCGACGATATATACATTGCTTTATGAGTACTACATACAAACAAGCCTAAAGTTGAAGGCCATACCTACCTCAATTTGCTTATGAAAAATGTATGGAGACTGAACAACTGACTGTGTCAAGATTTAGTACAGCGCATTGCAAGGGAATCGCCTCTTGTGACGTCAACAAAATAAATATTTAATAATACGTTGTTACCTATTCGCCTCTAAAGCATTCTACCTGCTCCGTTGTACTCCCATATGGAAATTCCCTGACCCAAAAATTGATTTGTTTTTGCACACTCCTTGATACTTCTTACATAGAATATATAACCCATACTACGGGTATACCGACTCACCATATTTGTTGCTATATTTAAATATGACACCTAACGAGTATTACCTCGGCGTATAGCATCATAGCACAGTGGCGCGTGATGTTTATCGCAGCAAGATCGCGGGCAAGGCTGTCTCCTCCCAAGACCAAGCAAGTTCATCCATTATGTGTGCCTTAACGACTTGCGAGGCGTATAAGCGTCACTTTGACGTAATAAACTATTTTTATACAACCTCCCTATAAAATGACAAACTGATAGCCCATTTAGTAAAAAGTAGTGGTAGTTATCGCCAATTATATTGTCGATTCACACTAAGTTTGTGTGTTTAACTTGTGGAAGGGGTCTGTTAAAGCCTGAGTAGTCCGTAGCCTTCTCTATTTCTCCTGTGAAGTGACAATATTTGCATTATTGGGCTCCGTTTTGAAATATGAGATCGGCCATAAAGGTAAGGTAAGGTAAGGGGACAAGTTGGCCGAACCGTGTCCTAAGGGATAATTGCCCTCAAGCATGAGGTATTTCATCTTTTAATTCTAACCTAACAGTGATAACGCACCTGTGGTTCTCTATTTTTGTTAAATGAAACTAAGTGTATGAATCGTTGAATAGAAAAAAAAATTAAGTAAAAAAAAAAACAATTACACCGAATGGACTTCACGCTTGTTTTAATCGAAAGAAATTATAACCGAGTACCCGAGCTTTGGTATTGCGTACTTGACTCACAGATAATGATACGCTATATGTCTAAAACGGACAGACAGGCATCTGACGCGCATTTTATTACTATAATTGAATACACACATACGCCCAGGTGTGCAGTTTAAAAGCTTGCCGGTTAATTTTGGCTTTGATGCACTATAATTAGCGGTTGATCAATAGTTTTGACGAGGCAAAGAGACTGAGACAAATTGTGGTATCAAGGTTACGATAAAGACGGTGTGAAATGATAAGTGTGGCGATTTGGGTCGTTACGGCGGTTACTGAGTGATCCACAATGAGTAGTTATGAAAAAATTTAACAAATTAATCCTATCTATCAATTCATTTATATTTTGACTATGTAAATTACGTTGACATCTAAATAAATATGAATTTAATATATCAACATAAAAAGTATGGGGTTCTATTTTTTAACTGCTCACATTCACGCGAGCGCTCGCGTGCGCTACCTGTCTTTTTCACACTCGTGATAAATTGCTAATGATAGAAAAGACTGGTATTAGAAGGCGAGCGCTCAAAAATAGGGCCCATCTCGATTATACTCGTACATCAACAAATTCTACAAAGCGCTACACAAAATTGAGAAAACCTCTTGCATTAATACCATTATTTCCTTTTCTGAATTTCAAAAACGAGTAGTCACATTAATGACAAAAAATCTATAAACCAGCCAACAATTACATAGTCTCCGCCACCGAAGCAACAGTAAAAGCCCGAGCATTAATCAAAGAAAATAATACCCACATACCGAACCCATCGCGGAGTATTCCGTCATCTATCACAACACAACAGGTGAACGCGGTATGAAGATCTTGACCCGGGCCACGATTATACCCCGCGGGGCCATTATACTACTATACGCCCTCATTGAGAATAGTGTTGGTGCCATCATACCGCCGCGGTCGACGCAGCGATCGAATATGATCGTTTGCATGTTCAGAACTAAAATCCGAACGATTTGTCGTAAAATTGTTGATCGATGTAATTATTTGCTAAAGAGTTTGTGGTCCGTTTTATTGGCGCAGAAAATTCGAAGCAACTCATATCCGATGAATTTTAACAATGGTATTGTAGTGAGACAGATATTGAAACTCGTTTTAAAGTTCAGTAGATATGTGGACTCTCACCAAATTATAAAAAATAATAGGTAGGTCAATAACAATAATACACTGTCATAAGTCGAGATTATTCAACCTTTTCTTACGGTTATTAATACTCGCTTATTAAGGTAAGTCAAAACATAAACACCTAAAAAACCTGCTCTTCGATTTGATACATCAAATGATGGCCTGACCATCAAAAATATTAGTTAAATTATGTATTTATTTCAATTATTTAAACAATACTTGTTTCTTGAATCTTAAGTCCTTAGCCCTAAATAAAAGTAAACTCTCAACGAAATCGCACCAAACCCATCGCACCGTACCACTCCGGTGCGTGGTATCTGTAATAGTGCGGTGGTTCGAGAATGGCGCGTCGATGGCGCCTAATGACAGCCCAGTGGTGGCTGCACCAGTTCCTTTGCGTTATCATTGAACTAGAAGGTCGATTGCCTCTAATACGACTGATTAGTGTATACTTGCGTTGCGCACTTAATTGTTGATTCCCGGCTCTTTTGTGGTGGACTCTGGCCTTTGCCCACTTTTACTGATTAATGTGGAGAGGTAAGAGTGGCCGTAATTGTTGTTTGTCAGGGTTAGAGGTGATTGATTGAGTATGCTGCCACGGGACTACTTAATAAATATAGTGGCTAGATAGATGAATGAAGTTGATAGGTGCAGATGACTTACGTATCAATTAGTGTACGCAGCAACCATGCAGAATTCTTCATACTTCAATATGTCATTAAAATCTGTGTTGGAACTCTTATAGGACCAAAACCTACATATATATGCATATGTACTTTCGCTATTAGAACATAAATAGGATGTCACACCCTTGCATTTTTTGTATTCATAAATCAATCGTGTGTGTTAACTTGGAGCAGATATGCGCCTTAAGTTTTTACGACACCCATAACGTGTAGTTAATTAGTTGCCAATGGAAAAATGCCCGCAAACAAGCTTTGAAGGGGACATGTTACCGCCATTTAAAGTATGATTGTACCCATCAATCTCGCATTGACGGTTAAAATTACCTATCGATGATTAAAGAGCAAGAATCTCAGTTCCATACCAACTAGGAAACTTATTAAAAACATATGGATGCAACCGTCCATTAGGAAATCTTAGTCGTCGCGTTTATCCAAATTAATTGAGCAAATTAAATGGCACACGAACAGACTTCAACATACTTATATTTACAAGAAGTCTAGAATGAATGCAACAAACATTACAAGTGCACATACTGATACCCGGCTCGAAGGTCCAAGAGTTATTACGATATCGTTATTATTAAATTGATGTATTTTATCCTCGTTATATACACAGATGCTCTAATAAAAACAATTATGTTCGGCGAATGAAAGCTAAATTGTCCAGTATAGAGCAATTTACATGTGCCGCCAGCTCGACCAAGTGTTATTATGTAAAATAAATATTACATCTAATGTAAATAAGTGGGTGGATATGTAAATACGCTATCTCAGCCAGTTCTGCGCCCATTTGCATATGGAGCAGTTCGATGTGGCAAAAACTACATTCGGTAACTCGTATGTTGTCTTATAGGCATACATATACTTTAGATTTATAATAGGTGTATAGTTGAATGTAGCTCACGTTTTTATACTGCAGGAGGATTGTCAGGTTCGCATTATAATTCGAATTCGAATAGAAAATCTTTTGCTTTTTTTCTATCAAACTGCTGAATTTTTGTCTCCTATTCAGTATGATCCAAAGAAAAACCTTGAGGGACGCCTTTTTTGAGAAGTTAATTTTCTCTATTATTTTCAGTTTTATTTTACATTCGCGCCTACGGTGTAGTACATCTTTCACATCTCAATTGCTCTGTAATCTTACATTAATTAGCTCATCACCTGTACTATCAGCATACTCATGGCGATACTACATCCTACCTACGTGCATAGTACCACTGACACTACAATGGCGTCCCACGTGGGGCCTTGGCATTACCAGCCAAATGTCTGGCAGATTCCTGGCACGATACGTTGCGATTGTTAAGTGTTAATGTCGTTCGACCGACATTTGATTTTGGATGAGTAATTGCGCGTTTGGTATGAAGCAACGTGTGTGTTGTTATGTAAGAGAATACTGTGAGCGACAGGAATGGATAGGTTTGAAAACTAAGTAACACTAATTTGGGTGCAGTTGCAGTGTTTTGCATTCTATATCAGCTGCTATTGGAGTGTGATTGTAGATATATTTTGAGATTTTATTTAGCGTATCACTGTGGTTTTGTTACGACATATTAATACGATTATTGTTACGAAATATTTAGGAATTTTTAATGATACCAGTGCCACCGTTACCAATACCTTTTTTCGAATTATGTACTTAAGTTGCACACTAACCGATTCTTTTACGGTGAGAAAACATCGGGAGGAAATCATCAGGCGATTTTCTGCAATTTACTGTGTGATTTTTTTTACAATTTGAATTTCATTTCAACGCCATGTGATATATGGTATTCTTCAAAGTCCCGTATTTTGGCTATGAATGGAGCGACTGGTGGCATTAAACCCGCTGCCCACGTGCCGATGGCTGTTCGTTGCATTGTCTATTTGTCCATTGATGTAACGCGATATTATTATTGTACGTTTTTATTAACACCTTTGTCGATAAACGTTTGACAGGCGTTTTGTTCTTCTTCTATTCTTTTGAGATTTGAGTTTTCGATATCTGTATTTTGGTGTTTATGGGAGTGTATAGATTATTGTTATTAATGGTTTTTATTTCGTATGGAATATAACTATTATTGCAATCCAGACCCAATCCAAACCAGATCCATTGTTCGAAACGAACTTGCTAAAAGGTGCCATTACTAAGCCTCCACCGTGGCATGTTTGTTTGGCTAACTATTAGACATCTTTTATAGTACACTGCATCATGATCATCATCATCAATCATAATCGTCTTCAACATCGTCATCCCTGCGGTCAATTCTGACCTCAGCCATGGTCCGCTTTCACCCGCACCCGATCTTCAGCATCCTCACGTGGGAAGCCGTTGGATCTCGCAGTTGCCTCAGCAGTGTCAATCCATTGCTTCTTCGGCTTTCTGCGAGAACTTTTATCTGATACCGGCAGGAACCGTAGCATGATGGGCATTGTCGCACGCGCGAGAGCGTGGTAACTCCAGCTGTCTCTTTCGATTTGCATCAGAGCAAGCATTATTATCTCGCGCCACAAAGCTTGTGATGATACGCAAGCAGGTTCAGGTTTAGGCATTTATTCACGAATCTCTGGGGTGCGTACGTTCCTGAAATACGTAAATTGGTTTATCGTCATTCAATAAATAATATACCTACTGCGGCAATAAATAACCTTGTACACTGACACTTCAAAACGAGAGCAATATCCAACCACCATAGAAAATTCAAAGCCAGCAGTTTCATGAATCTATCAATCGCGCTCGCTTTACGAGTCAAATTAAGGGCAGTTAATGGCGATGGATTACACATTAAAATGGGATTGAATTCTAAGGAATAGGTAATAAAACAGTCGCATTGTTGGCACGCCACTTCGGGTTAATTCAGAAGTGGTTGGATCATTTTCTATTGGCTTGATGTTTCGAGGAACCCCTGAGCTCCCGCTATTCCTTTTCAATGGCCTATCAATATATCCCATTGACAAGTGGTCTATCAAAGACAAAACCAAATTGGTTGCAGTTGATACGAATTCTCGTTTGCCAAGTAATTGAGAAGTAAATTGGAACGCGCCGACTTCAGTCGAAATGAGGGCTCAGCCAACTATAGAGGTAGGACGTTGAAACTGTTAGCGTATTTTAACATCTGTCTATTAATCATCTATTAACTTGTCGTCGGGTTATTATCGACTCGAGATTTATCTGTGCTTATTTATTGTTATTAGTATAAATAGCGTTAAGATAATTTTGCAAAGTCACAATTTGCTACAGAACTATCAGATATGGCTTGTTACATCGGACGTTGCAATTATTATGCTCGTTGAATGGACACTTTACTCATATTTTAATAGTAATATCACTTATATATATGATTAACAATAAGTGTGTGGGTAAGTAACATCACCAACATTTATTATTAACAATAAAGGCGTGGTCCCAGAACAGACCCCAGCGGCACCCTGCGCCGGCGCACCAAACGAAAACTTTCTCGGAGCCAGTTACCGTAATTCTGCACTAATTTTAATAGTGAATGTGGTGTAATCTCAAAAACGGGGCCCAGCTCCCTTAACAGGCAATTTCCTACATACGCAATTACGCCACGGATCAATGCAAATTCTGGAGCGGCCGCGTCGCCCCTTTTATGGGCCTCATTAAGCGGAAACAACGAAGAAAAAACACAGTGCTTTTTACAAACCAGACTTTTAAATGGCGATGCGTTTTTAATTAATAAGTGATGGCCGAAAATGTGCGGTAATTAAGGATCGGGTTCAATGGGTTCTAATTAAGCCTACGCTACTTCGCGATTAATAATGACGTAACGGTAGTGTGTAATTGTTATTGGACTCCGAATATAGAGAGGTATTCTAAGGACTTATTCGTGGTTTTGTTATACTTATATTCAACAAATGGATCTACAAATCTCCGAAAAAAAATTTCTTGGTGATTCCGATTGACACCCAACAAAAGTAAACATTTGAAAATATTATTTGACGTTAGTTCAAATTGTAAACAAAACCCGACTCCATTTCTTACAATACTACAAAACTATCACAGTTGTAACTACCATTTCACCAACAGCCAATAACAATCAATCTCTCCGCTGCAGAGGCAGCTTGCGCCGATCGACATTGGAAATTATTACGAAGCACCCATTAGCAATAATCAGGGGCGTAATAAAGGCCCGTTGGAACGGGGCATTAAGGGGTACGGTGTCGTAAATACGCGTCTCGGCCGATAGATGGCGCGCACAATGGCGCGGGGGCGGCGCGCCACTTGCGCCGGCGCACCTATTGATTTGCTACTCCGTTGTTTGCGCCGCAATAAGCGAGGATGTACGAGCGAAAGGTAGTCTCTGTTTCTTCGTAAAGTGCGGCATGTCAACGTAATCATTTTGTGCTGTGGGGGTCTAGAAAAATTGGGCCTTGAAAAATAGCGGCACTCTTATTACCTATCCGAAAGAAAAAGTCGGGTAACCCTCCAACCAAGTTCACATATACTCAAATATTATCCAAACTATCGAACTGATTTTAATGATTCAAAGCTTAAGACTGATCTTGAATAAACTGGCCACTCAGAAAACCACATCCAAATCGGTTAATCTTGGGGGTTATCCAACCTTTTCTGTCGGTTAGGTCATCATATTATCACAACTTGTTAAATTTTGACATTGAATGGAACGTGAATGTTGATACGTTTGTTATTGATGAGGACCTACATCTATGTCAGAGGGAAGACATGTCTAATGAAATAGTCAAAGATTAGTTCCTGATAGGCGTAACGGTGGGCGACCATTTTTCACTGATCGCTCCTCTGTCGCTTTCATTTCATTGGATACTGAGATACCAGTTAATTGTATATCGAATAATGGTATGTAGGAAGATGACATCATACGAAGTTACTTTGAAAGGTCAAAATTGGCTAGCCATTAATATTTCAAATTATCTCTTTAAATTACTATGCTCTGATAAGTTGGCAATAAGTTATGAATTATGAAGTATGGATTAACATATCTGATTAAATGGCTACACTGATACAGGTGCAGTGTAGTATCGTCGTACAGATATAGAATTACAAAATGTCACATAGACATCTATACATTTTTTTACCGATAACCTAATATTATATTTTGAAAATATATTCATAGTTAAATGTAGCTAAAAAGCAAACATAAAATTTATCTTCATAGCTACTTAAAGTATACTCGTATACAACTTAAAAGCTGCTTTTAATCCACGTCATTGGTAACTAATATATTCTAAATACAAGTAGCTGACACAAACTCGTTACGAAATAATCGATATTTTCTCGTACGTACGAGCGGCGAATTACGCGCGTCGAGATCGCTTGCCCACCGGGCGACCAATAAATCGATGTCCAAAATGTATCGACTCGCTTACGTAGATACCAGTTATAACCGGCTTAGATACGGTTTTTATTTGGATACTTAGACGAAACATGCGGGAGCCAACGGCGTACGACGTCAAATGCCGAAGACCCGGTGAAGTGGAGAAGAAAGAGTTGGAAAGGTTTCCAACTCTTGGCAAAGACCGTGACCGTGACAAAGCTTAAATAAAAAAATTTAGTTCCACCCAAATTCGAACAATTAGAGTTGGATTGACGTACTCACCGTCTATAAATAAAATAAAAATAAAAAATAACTCGTCAAACACCAAATGTACTACGCATTAAGGATGACAAAGGTAAATAATACAGTACCTAGATATCCTTTGTCATCCAATATGCTAAAAAATTGATTACTACTGAGTCAGATTCAACTGCAAAAAGCCCCAACTAATAATTAAGCCGGTTGTATTAGAAGTCTAACAACTTACCGGCTACCGAGCGATTTGAATCGCAAAACTTATGTAAGTGATGTATCTATACAGGGATAGCCAAAAGACTTTCTCGCGGGCAAAGGAAGCGGTCCTGTAATGCCTTCTTAGAGCTCGCCATACAAGGAGCGTCGTGTTCACGGTTGGATTGTACAAAGATATATTTGCAGTTACCTCTCTCTACTTCAAACTTACTATAGATAACTATTTACTGGCTGTACACCGAGAGCTTCTCAATGACGTTACACAGCTACGCAAAGTTAAAATGGCCGGATAACACTTTAACATTCCGATCCTACCCATCTGCGGACGCCGCGCACTAATTTCTAGGGTTGGGATGAATGTCGATGGTTAAGTCGACGTATTTAGAGGAAAGTCGAGTTCAAATTAATTGTACATGGAGTAAAATGATTTGGAAATTTGGATTTAAAATGGTTTGGATGTTTAGAAACTTTAAACTGGAAAACTTTAGCTTAGAATTGGCCGCACGGCGTTTAGCAGCTAATATAAATAAGCTAGTGGTTTATACCAAAGGTGGACCAATAAGCCACAAAATGAACGAAGAAGTATTACAAATTAATGCAATTTATATATTTTTAATATTATTATTAACAACTGACATGTAATGAATAAATATGAATATAAATATGAACAGCAGACTTTTTTGGACATTTTAAAGAGGAGGAGGTTCAAGTTCAGCAGTGGACTGTTATGGGCTGTTGATGTTGATGATTTACACTTTTTGAATATCAATTCGCTCTACCAATAAATCAGCACCGGAGCAAAAACGTGTTACAAATGGCGTGACATATATTAAGTAACTATTTTGATTATAATTTTAGGTATAAATTATACTCATAAAAATGGATAACTTAATGAAACTAATAAAATGATCAATGTGTTTAATTTGAATTCAGATTTAATTGGTATATCATTTCTAACGATTTTCGGTGCGGGTTAATAGAGGTTTTTGATTGAGAATTACGTCATTAGTATGTAAATCTTCGTTATTGGCTATAATATAAATTGTGTTCACCATTATAATATTCGAAATTCTTACTTGGAAGCGCGGACCACACGCGAGACTCTAATTTACGTGCCGGCCTGTGTAAAAAGAGCTTTGTAGTTGTATTACCTTTGTGTCATTTTAAGGACGTTATGAGGCATTGTTGGGGGCGTGACGGTTCAAGTTACAGTGGTTTGTTCTTGTTTCAGTGGGCCGTAAGTCCAATTTGCTGTATTTTTGCGACTGCACTGCTTGTCTTGCAACTTTCCCTCACGCGTGCTGTATTCAAGATCACCGGAACGTTACTGGGCCCAATTTCACACACGGAGACGTTATATTAACATTGATTTACTTATTACGTGGAACCGGTCTGTGGAAATTTGATTACACAGTAGGAAATCTGTTCCAATGTTAACTCCAAAAAAATAAAACCAGCCTGCGGCATGATTGAATGAACTCAGAGTTTCAAAGTTTCGAATTGCACGCGTGCTTAAGTTTATAATGAGTACGTAACTTAAACATAATGTCACGTCTTTTTTCCAGAAGGGAAGGGAAGAGACAGTCCCTATTGTTCTTGCTATGGTCCCGACAAACGTCCCTTGCTTTTCCAGTAGGGGAAGGCAGAGACGAGCCCTATTGTTCTACTTTCGACGGTTCCGACAAACGTGCCTTTCTTTTTCTAGTAGAGGAAGGCAATGCAGAGACAATCCTTATTGTTCTACTTTCTACGGTCCCGACAAACAGCCCTCGCTTTTTTAGTAGAGGAAGACAGACAATTCCTGTTGTTCCACTTGCTATGGTCCCGTTTAACGTCCCCCACTTTTTCCACATTCATGAACCTTTTTGTACATCCTCGTCGGTTTTGGGTGGTCGGTCTTCACCCTTAAGTGTGTTACTTATCTCATTAAACCCGCATTATCTAATGCCTTATTTTTTATTACCTAACCGTTACAATTTTTAGACGTTAGTAAAATCTTGTAGGGTTCATAGTTTGGTAATTTTTTTTGCATCTACAAAACTGTTTAGGTATCCACGTCCCGCCTCTCGACTATATTAGTCTACCACGAAGTTTTGTTATCCATATATTAGTATAGTCCTCAACTACTTAGCTGCTATACGTTTATGGCTTATGTCATAAGTGCACGTGTGAGTGCGATGCAAACTATTTGTAGACATAATTCGATTTCACGGAGTACATCGTTAATTACAGTTCAGGATCGATGCACTGAGCTGAGTTGCAGGACTGGTTCTTGCGGTGAAACCGGGCAGGGGTGCGCAGCCTTTTGGAGCGTTTTATATATAATTCGCGTCATTAGTTATTTTAGCTTATTCGTGTTGTTTATGCTGGGTTATGTTATTTTTAAAATATGCTAAGTGCATACAATATATTTTTAATGTAATTGGATCTGAAACTAAACAGTATCTTACCAATAGGGCATAGTGCTGAGTACCATAGAACGTTCAACGACGGTGTGTGATAATTACCTGTGAACAAAAATGATAAAATGTTAAAATTTAATTGGATGGGTATCATTATTGGAAAATAAAATTTGCTTTTTTGGTCATTGAACAATATAAAAATGAGACAAATGTTTTCTTGAAAAATAATCTTCTTCTTCATCTTAGCGTTAATGTCAGGGTTGTGTTCTCGCGCACGGGGGCCCGGGGTCCGCCTTGACCATAGTCAGGTAATTACAGTGGAGCGACTGCCATCTGACCTCCATGACCCTGCTAACAGGGGAACCTGACCAGATTGGATCATGGTTAAACATCCAGTCACCTGAATGTGCAGGTTTCCTCACGTTGTTTTCCCTCATCCTAGGAGAATCGGTTAGTATTCAACTAATGTACATAACTCAGAAAACAGTTAATTTGTGTTAAATATTATAAGTAGACATGGTAATATATATAAACAAAAAAGAAAAGCCAATGACAGGTCCTCGCAGATAACATATAATTACAATTTACCATTATATAATATACTAGTGGATCCGGCGCGACTTTGTTCGCGTACATGGACCTACTTTACCTCTACCTACTCTTTCTTTCTTGCTTATAAACCTTCCTCTTGAATCACTCTATGTATTGTTAAAATAAATAAAATCCGACACATAGTTTAAAAGATTTAAGCGTACATAGATACATAGCGACAGAAACCAGGAAGCGTCTTTATTTCATACTATATAGAGATGAAAATATAAGTCACCCACCCGACCCCCGTTACAAAAGGTTGGCGTCCCCCACTGATTTCTCTCCGGGGCCGTCGCGCGGAATTCAGATACGGCTCGGTCACTCGCTCTTGTTAGGGGACATCTGCGGCGCGTGGCCACGCATCGCATGCGATAGATTTCACTTCGCATTTATTTATAAGTCATCCTGCGACGGGATGGTATGCTAGGGATTGTAGGAGTTCTAGGGAGATCTTAAGTGCATGATAGGTACACGAAGTGGTTGGCCGTGGTCGATCGAATGATGGTGAATATCGACGAAAATCATCCGAGATCACGACAAAATTAGCAACAACTAAATATCACACATTTTTGCAAGCTTTTATTTAACTTGCACTGGTATGTCCGTCAAAGTTTGCAAACCATTTTTCGACCATTTGTTGGTATCCGATTGAGCTGAAATTTACCTATGTAACTTGGATGACAATGAATTAATATGGTACCATGGAGCTGGTCTGACGATGGACTCGGAAGGTAGTCGTAGGAACTAATGAACGCAATAAGATACCCCATCTTTGCTTGCTTGTGATAATTTTTATTTTTTATTTGAGAACTTATTCTTATGTCAATACATTTTTCGATCGTAATCGATCGTATACTACCTGAATAATTTGTGTACCTTTTAACCTCTGCTCTGCTACTGGCCATTTATAAGTTACCCTGCTACGGATAGATATTCTAGGGATTCTATGTCTAAGTCTAGGTGCAGGTTACAGATGTAAAATCACTTTCTTTAAGATATTGGTGTTCTGGTCGAACGGTTAAACGCGAAAGCTGTAGGAGTCGATCGTTGAAAAGCACTAAAAGTTCCATGAAATAATGTATTGTTACTACAAACAAGGCAATAAATAGTGCACTGTTTCTTCTTTTTCTGTATATATTGTAAATAAAGCCTTCTGATTTAATTTAATGGCCAATAGATGTTTAAGGTCAATGCTGATGACTGGCTTCCAATAGCTTACCGATACTATTTGACCATTTTGTGGGGTTCCTTAACAAAAATAATTAAATTTTAAAATGTGTGACAACGGGAATGAACCGGTAGATCGTCGCTTCCTTCAGTCTGAGTATCTTTACTTTAAGATAACATACTCTTACGTACAACCCCTGACAAAGTTTACCGATTCAAATAATAATAAAAGATAATAAATAATCTTCACATTGTATTCACAAATGCAAATTCTCACCACAAATCGTCAACTAGCCGTCAAAGCTAGGAACAAGCTCGAACAAAGCGATTTTCATCTAAAAAAAACCGCTTCTAAATCGGTCCATCCTTTCTAGAGCTTCGATATCACAGACAGACACACAGATACGCACGTCAAACTAATAACATAGAACGTCTTGCATCAGTGGGTAAAGTCAGAGAAAAGACCAGTGGATAATTGTTTAATTCAAATACTGTAAGTATTTACACGAACTTTACTTAAGATCACAGTCACTACACGATTAGAAATGATCGGAATTCGTAGTTAAGTAAGCAAATGGAAATCTTACGGTCTGGGGTAACCACTTAATTGGCCGCAGCAGACGCGGGACGGGCGACTCGCGGCGTACGCGGCGCACGCGGCGCATGCCTAGATATCCATAGATATCCATATTGCATATTAATCCCCACAGATTACTGTGATCTGCATAACCGTTCCATTGCAATACTGTTAATATATCGTTAGTATCTCACTCACTAGTTATTTACACAGCGATTTTTTCCCGATGCTATCCGCTTTACGTAAATTTGCGTTTAATTAAAATGTTATATTGAATTACCTTCGCGTAAATTGCGGATAAATGTCAAAGCTCCTCATTAAATCTACCACAAACTGCCTACGTTATTAATTTGGCCAGCAGCGAAGGCAGTTTGTTAAACGGGTACGAAATGAAATACGAGCTATAACTATATTTTTTAAATAACTTATTTTAAAGTCATAAAAATTTTCGAATTTTCTATGAATATATGCACTACACATATTATCGAGTTTTTATTGTTTTTACGAATATCTGAAAGTTGTACATGAAATAATAAAATTAGGCGAAATTACAGCCGAAGTGGAGCGAGATTTCAACGGCGGGCAATTTGCAACAATGATAATGTCATTATCGTACGCTAATGATACGTCAAGTGAGTTTTACATATTCGGATTACAAACTGTTAACGTCATTAAAAAACCATTATACGGCGCACACGTTGTTTCTCGAAGTGTTAAAAAATGTCAGGCCTTGAATGGAGGCGTTGGAAAAAAAGAGGTAATCTCGTACGCGGCGGGACTTTACGCGACGCATCTTTTTATCCCACGGGCAGATATATTATTTTGAACCACAACAAGTCAGGGAAACGGAAGAGTTACATTGTACCAAATCAATTAAGTGGCAGTGACCACCCATTGTCTTTGATTCAGGCGTCTCGTTAACCCGACGGCGCGATCGCGGCAAAACGGGTTCCTGTCAAATTTATGTGTACCATTAAGCTCTTTGTCGCGGGGCATTTGGGAAGGCGGTATTTTAAAGAAACTTTAATTTCGACTAAAACGCCCTCATTGTTACCGAAAAGGTTACTAAACGACGCACTTGCGCTGGCTCATTAAGCGCCTCGGTTTTGGTCTAATTTACTGAGCGAATATAAATTTAATTGCGCATTCATTGACTGTTTCAACGTGTGACATATCAGATTGATTGGGCGAGACTACGCAATCAATCGGGCATTTATGCGTGCGGTAATTAAAACGGGTTGTGTCGCAGTGAAATTCGCGGGGCGAGAATAGCGAGTAGACTGGTCCCATCAATATAGTTGGACACGCATCCGGCGACAGCCGCCGACATGGGACAGCCGGACGCGATTGAAACTAATAATATTTCATGTAGCCAATAGGCTGCGGGCCCTTGCGCAAGCGGCGGTCGGCGCGCGTCGCGTCTTATCGCGTGCAGAGGGGTTAACTATACACTATTGGGTAAAGTGTTTGAGTTACTGGTTACGTAGGGGTACTGTTGTGGTAGTTGGAGGTAGGTATGTTTGTGTTATTGGCCGTGTGATGTTCAGCTTTTTCTAAGTGGAAACTTGAAGCTGCGAGAGTCAATTGGCACCCTGTGACGGAATATTATTAATTGATTAGTATATTCTTGTACTTTTATGTTATATTTTCAACACTGGGCTCTTTAACTTCGTTTATCGTAGTGATCATTAAAAGCCTTAGCCGCCTAATTTTTAAAGCAGTGTTCGGGTTAAGGAGTATTAAGGTGGCTCCAGTTCTGCTATTAAGTGATACGAAATATGAAGGATATTGAAGTACATTTATAAGGAATGTTTATATTTCGCATTTTACATTATACGCTACAAAAATTATAATAATCGCCATTTCGACTTCTTTAGCAAAGTAGATTTAGCTCATAGTTAAAGCCTATAAGCCTATACTTGTCCACTGGTGGACATAAGCCTAGCCAAAGTAGGGTGCCTTTCGCAAATCGTCACTCCTCCTGGCCGGAGGGCGTCCTACACTATGTTTGCCAAGCTGATTATTTTATCTAATAATGGTACATTAAAACAACAATGACAAATAGTCTCTACTTTGGCGGTGCGCGATAAACCGCAGCGGCGCCCGCGCAGCCATTATCTGCACGCAATAAGAATGGGATGGAACCTTGTGCGAATTAAATTAATAAGGAATTCAAGGAGCGTTTACTAACGCGTTGCCTGCGTATGTGTTCCGTGACCATTATAATCTAGACGCCTTCAAGGCTAGAGTGAATAGGGATGCTCCATCAACGGCCGCATCGTCAGTTACCACCAGGTGAGATGGCGGTCAAATGCCTGGGTAGTATAATTAAAAAAAAAAAAGTTTATGAAAAAGTTTACGCTAAACGCTAATTCGCCCGAGCACTGTCATTTAAATTTACTTCGACAAGGTCCCAACGCGGCGGACAAATCCGCTGCGGCGCTTCCACTGCGCGCGCGCACGCCAAAAGAAAACTGGCCGATCCCTCGGCTCGCTCGATCGATCATTCGGCCCGGTTAATTGAGTGTTATCTCTCGGTTTAAGTAGTTTGTGTCATTTAGTTACCGCACGGCGGGGATCGCGCCTTTGATGAACGAGCTGGGACCCCGGACTGACCGTAAAGCGGTGTTCGGATATCGTATGACGACGTATCGAACCATAAATCAGTCGCTGTACAAATATTGAGCGTTCGCCCGGCGGTGTTCTAGTCGTAAAATTGGCGGGAGCTGTTGTTTCTTTGTTCAGAAATGTTCTATGGTCTAATAGGGTAATTTCGTTGACAGGGTACAGGGTAATTTAAATTAGGATTGAAGACGCAGCGTGGGTAGGCCTCCCACAAGGTGGACCGACCTAGTAAATATCGCAGGTACCAGCTGGATGCGGAAAGCACAGGACCGGCCTTTGTGGAGATATCTGGGGGAGGCTTATGGCCAGCAGTGGGCGTCTTCTGGCTGGTTAAATTTAAGTAGAGAAGGAGGAAAATGGACTCTGGTAGAAGACGACATTGAGCGCTTCGACGTTGATGATAAATTGACAATAATTTACGTGTTTCCACTAATACAGCCAGCATTCCACATAAATTTAAATTGATTAAGCCTATTTTATCGACAACAGGTGATAATATAATCCAATAGAATAAATAGTACCGAATCGGTTTATTATCCTCATTACTTTTCAATTAGTGGTCGGTAGTCGCATTCCAAAGTTAATGGGTAGCGTAAACAAATTTTATGGGTACAAATGTTTGTTTATTCAACCATAGTACCGGAAAGAATGCGTATAATTGTATTATTTGCACGTTTGTAAAATTTGTTGCATACCATTTTTGATCTTCTAGGTTTTATTCATTTATTCAGACAATTAGGTTAGATTGTTTGATGCCTTTGTGTGCTAGTGATACCTTCATATACGGACTGTGTAGGCTATTAATGCCAGGTGTTCTATTTTTGAACCGCCCGCCTCGAGTCGAACGGTTTTCAATTTTGATTGTCGGCCAGAAAAATTCAATATCTTTTTAATTGCATGGATAACACCGAAAGCGGACAGTCATGCATCGAAATATTGAATTTTTTATACCGAAAACCAGAACTGAAATCTTTTCTACTCGAGGCAAGCGGTTCAAAAATAGGGCTCCTGGCTTCTATCATTCTATCATTCTGTCTGTCTGTCAAGAAATACTTTAACATAACTGTTTTTTTTATATTTCTAGAATCTTCTCTACGTATGCCGGTTTTTAGAAGCGAAAATACAATTGCTCAATCAGCTAAACACGCATCACTATTGCAAATTAAGCGCGATAAAGCGCCGAACTACCTGCGGGCTTCCGATTTTTATTGATCACTCTTAATTGGGTCAATAATAGTATTACATATAATTTATTAATCAATCAATGGACTCGAGATGTTGAATTCCGTCCAGTAGAGACCAGTGGGAAGATAAAATCAAATTTATTGTCCTTCCGAGAATCAAATTTTATGGCCGTTGGGTGCTTAGAGCGTACCGATAAAACATGACCGGCCTGTGTTGCCAGAAGCTATCATAAACTCCTGCTTCTATACCGTGCAAGGTTTGTGACTGGGTTTATGAATTTTTTTATTTTTTATTTAACAGTTTAATGTACACAAGAAATACATAGCAAATAACAGGCAAAGTAATAAATTGCACAACAGGCGCTACTTATTTCTAAAGAAATCTCTTCCAGCAGGCCTTTGGGAGTGTGATGTGCTCATGAGAGGCCGATAGGACGTGCACAATATTACCTATCTAAATAGTCATATATATAAGTATATTTATTCTACATACACACATAAGTATCTATACATACATACATACATATCGACTTATAAAACAATAATAATATATACTACATAATGCATAATCTATAACTTAGGAACACTCTGTGATAGATATAGATTTTTTGGAGCTGTTAAAGTCCAACAGTGGACACACTACAGTGGCTGTTGATTATGTTACTTGAATTTTTAAATGGTCACCTTGGCGTTATTGTCCCGAGTGTGCTTTCGCGCGCGAGTGCCCAGGTTCCGCGTTGACCATGGACCAGGTTTTAACAGATTAGAAAAAGTAAAGTGGAGTGACTGCCATCTGAGCTACGTGACAGGGGAACCTGACCAGATTGAATCATGGTTTCACATGCAGGTTTCATCAAGATGTTTTCCCTCACCGTAAGAGCATCCGTTTGTGTTCAACTAATGTACACAACTCAGAAAAGAGTCATTCGTACGTGGCGGCACTGGAATCTGCACCTGGTACCTCGGAGTACGAGTCGGACTCCTAACCATTAGTCCACCCGCTCTTCTTTGCCCGTATCTTTAAAAACCGATCCAATTTTATAATTGAATGGTCACTGAGAGAACCTCTTTATTCAATCTCAAGAATTGGTTTTGCGTCGTTTTGTCTTTTACTGAAAGTCACTTAAACAGTCAGCTATCTGTTATAACAGGTATGCCTTTGCGAATCGGAGCCCGACTCGTTACAATTATATAAAATAAGATGTACAATTTAAGGCCAACTTTTAAGATGCCACAAACTGATAAGTATTGTTATACCGCTCCCTAAGAACCGGTGTCGCTCTGTATAAGCGATGTGTAACAAGCGCCCGCGCGGACGGGAAACGCTTTGATGGTCTGTTTGCATTGTGCCAATGGAACGGTTCACTTGCGTTGGGATTATTGTCTGTATCTGTCCCAATTTCAATAAAATAAAATATAACTTGTGATGCGAATAAGCGAACGGGCGTCGGAAGGGGCTTCATTTATTATGGTATTGCACTTTTGTTATTATTATTAATATTGCACTTATAAGATGAGAATTTGACTAAATAAATAATTGTTATACTGTGTTATCTAACTAAAACATAGTTTTAGACACATTATACAAAGCTGAGTTCTGAGCCTTCACGACAAAAGTATGATAAGACAGAGAGTCGATACAAAAGACATCAACGCGCTGCATTTGGTCATCTTTCAACTCGCAACTATTTTGACATAAAACATGAGACAATTTCTTCATGTAGTAGGTACCTACATGGAGAAATTGCTTTTTTATCCATTTTTTCATTGTAGGAACATATTTTATAATGCTACCGTTAATTTAAAATGATATTTTGACCTTAAAACGAAGTGTCTTCCCGGACTAGCACAAATCAGTACACGCCTTCAGTCTGGAAAGCCAACTCGCCCACTGGCGCATCCAAACGGTCACTATCGATGCATCAGGAACGGACCGGTGAAAGTATGCAAGCGGGGCACAAGCGACGCTGCCCCCTGTCCACTATCGATAAGTCGATACTTCCTCATTGCACAGCACTATTGTTTGTTGAATTAATATTACATTCTGTTCTGTTCGAATACGGGCCATGTTGTATTGAGATGTTGTGCTTTCGCAATAATAATTGTGCTTTATGTGATTTGGTCGGTTCGCTCGTTGTCAGTCGCAATTGCACTTCGAAGAGTTTATGGGCACTGGAGTTATTTTGTTGTTTTTACTGTATAGACGTAGTAAGATATATATATATATATATATATATATATAGATAGCGTATACTTTACCCTACCTACCCTCTTTTCTTGCTTATTAACCTATATCTTAAATCACTCTCTATTGTTGAAGACCGCATTAAAATCCGTTGCGTAGTTTAAAAGGTCTCAGGGTACATAGATACATACGTAGATAGATAGGGCCAGACGGTGGTAAGCGGCTTTGTTTCAAACCATGTATAGAAAATAAGAGATATTTAGTAAATTGAAAACACTAATAATACTTTATTTGTTTAAACAAATTAATTTGGGGTAAATTTTTTTACGTAATCATCACTTTAAAAAGCAAAATGTAGGTTCCTTTAAGATAGTAATCATTAATTTTTAATTTGTACCAATCTGATATTTCGTGTGCGATTAATTATTATTATTATTGTTAATAATGGGAATGGCGGCGACTTTCACCGTCCTCTTGGATGTTACCGCCGACGGTAACTGGGGTAAGTTATACGTTTACGACCACGTACGACAAGTTACAAGTATAAAGCAAAGTGCCCTGCTGTATCACGCGATAATCTGAAAAACTGCTTTGCGGATTTTCAAGCGGCTTTCGCTAATGGATAGACGAGAATATATCTTTAATAGAACTAACATTATTATGGTGGAACATAGATACTATTTTTTGTGATTGCTCACTCGGCGACATTAACACTGTGGGCGACCTGAGTGTTTCAATTGGTTAACATGCCGGTTTGCCACGCAGAGGTCCCGGGTTTGATTCCCGGCCAAGTAGAAATTAAAATGATGAATTTAAATTTCTGTTACGGGTTTGGGTGTAGTATGTGTAATAAGGATGTATTTACAAAAAAGAAAGTATATATGTAGTTAATTAGTTATCTATCACCCATAATAGAAGCTTTGCTTACTTTTGGAATAAATGGCGCTGTGTGCATTTGTCTAAACACATTTATTATTTATGTAATCAAAAACGTTGCTATGAGTTCTCATAGTGCATTCAACGAACACACAGTTCATTGAACAAGAATCCAGCAGTGGATAAATTTGCTACTGATGATTGGGAAAACTTAGCTAACTGAAGATGGTAATATATTGATAAAACGTTGAACCTTGAATTAGCCTGTCATTTTCACTGTCATCAACTCGTCACTATGATGATAAAAGCAATTATGAAATAATCTTGATAAAGGATATGATAGAACTACAGGGCGCTGACTGTACAATAGAGGTATACATTTCGTAATTACAGTTAGTATTGTCGCCCAAATGGACAATAGAAGCCCAAAGGGCTGACGAGCCTTTTCGACGCCCAAGGACTCCGCACATAAAAGTAGCACACAGCTCGTAATTATCCCCAGCAACGACGTACATTTCGGCAGTTCTCGCAAACGATCGCTACTGACATGTAAAAATGTTCCGGCGCAGTGGCAATGTAAACTGATCCTGTCAACTGTTGCGCAACGAGGACTGTCTTTCAACACGACACTAAAGTACCGAAATAATAAGTGTGGCCACCTGTAAAGTGCATGCTTTACGCGCCGCTCACTTTTTGGCGATCCGCGCAAGAATTTCGGGGGCAGCGGAGTTTTCTACGTATCGTGTCGCTCTTTGTGTTGTTGTGTCTTTCGGTTTTTAGTTTGTTATTTAGTTATTTGTGGCATTTTTATGCTGGTTTGGAATTTGTAGTTGAATAATGAAATTGTGTATAAAAGTCTTCGTCTTAAAAATGTTTATTATAAAGGCCGGCGACAACTTCAGGTCCTATAATTTTAATAAGTATAACAAAATCAAAAACAATTTTGATAGTTTTGTTCACTAGTTAAATACCTAGAATACCTATTTGAGATTATATACGATTTTAAACTACGGGTAACGAGAATCTCCATAATTCTCCATGCTGCGTTAAATTAAATATTTTCTTTGGACTATGACATGGGTTCGGTCAAGAAGTATTAAAGGTTGACTAGAAGAAGTTCCCCTGCGATAAGTCCGCATTTGTACGTACCACTGTAATATTTATGTAAAATTTACATTTTTTTTTGATAAAGATTACATCAATCAATCAGGTATATTAGAGGTCTCTTTAAGATGGCAAGGCATTGGTAGCGCACCTGGTGTTGCTGATGTGCGCGGTGACTACTTTCCATCAGATGTCTGCTTGCCTATCTGCCGTACTACATAAACAAAATAACATCATTAGGCAAGCGAACACAATCGAGATATTCCCCCCTGAAAACAACTCAAGAACCGCTATCACCACAACGCACACTTGACGATTGTTAAACTCACTTTCCTTGCGCAGACCTCGAACCAGCGCCCGCGCAGCGAAGGGCCTCAATACGCAGAAATGTCACCCCTCGCTAAGAATGCGCTAATTTGCCCATTATGTAGCGCAGATTTATTATAAATATCGCCTCATTAACATGCTACCGTATAAAATTCGCGAGATTATGAGTGTGACACGTTTTTAGTGGATGAAAAAGGTTTCAGAGCGTGTATATCGTGTTGTCATTTTTCACAAAGAGACTTTCAAAGACGTAACGTAGATGGAGGCTCGACTTATAGATAATGTACACTGTCACAACTCTATACAAATTACACACTATCATACAAAAAGCTAGAACATAAAGGTGACCAAGGCCACCAAATTTGACAGTAGCAGTGGTTACGCAGGGGTATTTGACAACTTACAGCCATCACTTTTGGACATATTATATGTACCATTAAAAAAGGAAACAAAATATAGATTGTGACTTCAGCTGTGAGTAGGCTCCTTCTATGTCTATATAATGTTATATAATATAATGTTATCTTTAACCCTTAACTTTCCGCAAGGTGAATTTTGACCTACAAAGCATACCTATATCTACCACTAAGAATTATTTTAAGCTTTTCATACATTTTTTGTTTGATAGGGAACGCTTATACTTCTTTCTTGGATAGTTGATTGTTGTTTGTTACGTCCAAAGGAGAAATATATCAAATTCATTAACAAAATATTGTATTCGTTTTATTTCGAACTTATAAGTTATAAGTTACTTGCACCATCGCTTAACTCTGATAAGTGTCATAAGAAGTCATAAATAATCGCTAAATGATATCCGATACTACTAAAGGCTCTAGCTTAAATAGAAATATCTCTGATAATCCTAGGATAATAACAGGATAGCACATTCGGTCAGCAAAATATTGTTATTAATCCTTTAAGAAGAGCATTTCCAGACCATGACTTTACTGCTGATTGAATCATTAACTACTGGCAACACTGGTTAGGGTAATTTTATGACTCGTAACCCTATTGCTATTAAACATAAAATGTCGGGTCAGTCAGCTTGTTTTCCTATTTTAGTGGTAAATGGTAGGAGTGAGTGTAGCGGCAGTTGTGGTAATATTTGTCTGAAAACATATACTCCTGTATTTCGATCCTTAAAATCGAATGTAAAACAGTTTGATTCAGGACATTTAAAAAAACGCAATAAAATTTTTGATACTACAGAGAATATGGTCAAAAGACGAATGAATCCATATTCGCCGGATTCCAAACTTGTCGGAGTCCGAACTTGACTGGTTCCAAGATTGCCGGATTTCAAAACTGACAGTTTTGTACTGTTATATTATTATTCATTAATCTTATAATTCAATTCCCGGCCGGGCAGAAATTGAAATGATGAATTTTAATTTCTGTTACGGGTCTGGGTGTTCTATGTATAATAAGTATGTATTTAAAAAAAAGTATTTAAGTAGTACATCAGTTATCTAGCACCCATAGCACAAGCTTTGCTTAGTTTGGGGCTAGATGGCGCTGTGTGAATCTGTCCATGATTATTTATTTATTTGATTATTTTATAATAATATATCTACCAATATCAATGAAAAATCTATATATTTAACAAGCTAAAATACCACCCTCCACAGTCCTCAACTTTATATTTAAGCTCAGTATAAACATAAACAGTGAGGGCACTAGCCATAAATAGTTGTGCCCGCAACATTTCTCTGCAACGACGGACATTAGTTGAAATTCGATAGGCTCGGGCGGTTAGAGTTAAGGGAAGTCGGGACAAGTCGGCATCGCGTGCTAATGAAGCTAAGGCCTTATACCTTACCATTCAATAATGCATAAAGTTACCGGTAGGAAACAGGGGCAGTATAAATATTGTTTGTAATACGGCCACTGGCTGTGCACTGTATCATGCGTGAGGAACGACGAAGGATTGTTGTGCTTAGGATGGGTTACGAGTGGCTCTATGGTTTATTGTAGACTTAGAATTTATGTACGTCGTCTGTTCAAAAAGTATCGCGAATTTTGTATTTTTTCAAAAAGTATCTTTTCATGAATATCTATTTTGTCCCCTTAAAAGTATTCCCCCACGGATATAATGCACTTGTGAAAACGTTTTTTCCAATCCTCGAAGCACTTAAAAAAATATTCTTTAATTTAACTCCTTCGATGCCGTCTTTATCTCCTCAATCGTGGCGTAGCGTCGTCCTTTCATGGGCCTCTTCAGTTTTAGGAAAACGGTGGCTGTGGCACCATTACTGTGTTGTATTTGGCCAAATATTCGCGTACAAGCAACGATGTGTGAGTAGGGGCGTTATAGTGCAAAAGCCAGTTTTTGTTGTTCCACAAATCCGGGCGTTTCTGGCAGATTGCTTCGCGCAAATTGCGCATAACTTGCAGGTAATATTCCTTATTGACCGTACTACCCTGTGGCAAGAACTCATGGTGCACCACGCCCCTGCAAACGTCTGTTGTTGACGTGCTCGGGCGTCCGGCACTCTGTTCGTCCTTCACATCTTCTCGAGCGCTGAGAACATTTTGTACCACCGATAAACGTTGCTTTGGTCCAAGGTAGCTTTACCATATGCCACAGTCAACATTTGGAATGCGTCCACGCACTTTATTTGTTTTTCATACAAAATTTCATACAGATTCTTTGATCCATTTTTTGGAATAGACAAAAATCGAAGACGAGCCAAAACATATCCAAGCAAAACAGCTGTCAAAAATTAACTAAATATTCAAAATGGCCAACCTTGTGAGCATAAGTAAGGGACATGAGTACCAACATAACGCTACAAAAAAAAACAAAAATCAAATATACGTAGCCCGCGGAAATTCAAAATTCGCGATACTTTTTGAACAGACCTCGTATGTATTTATTTATAAATATATAAGTAGTTTATTAGTATTCTGGCACCCATAACACAAGCTTGGCTAACTTTGGGGCTAGATGGCGCTATTAATTGTCCAAGCATATTATAATTATTATTATAAATGAAAAAAAAGTGGATAAATTAACAATACTGGTTGGGAATAGGTAATTGTTGTTTATCTACACTCATAGCATAATGTTCCAATTACATATTCGAAAACAGTTGTTTAAGGATACACTTTTTTCACGCCAGTCTATAAAAATTTAAAAAAATACTTTTCGATACAGCATTTTCCATACTATTTTCATTACAGCTGTATCGAAAAATAACTTTTTAATCATTATGCAACACTTTTCTTTTTTAAATTTTTGTCAAGCGCCGGGACATGGCTAAATGTAGGCTGAATACCTAAATGTCTTCAACAAATTCAAAATTCCTGTTTATATTTGTGATCAGTTCATAGTCTGTGGTTGTGATTGTGTACATTTGGAATTATTTTCCCGCTAAACAGAATATTTTTTCTAATTGTTGTAATTTGTGTTTGTGAATGTTTTTTCTTGTTTGAAGCAAATAAATAGATAAATGTGAAAGTAAATTTCGCTTGATATCCTCGACGCGTAGATACAACAGAACTGACTCGCAGTTACTTCCAGCAAAGTTGAAAAAATTATAGGTACGAAATTTTAACATGAAAATATGAGTGTAGATAAAGTAGTGTATGCAACCGCATATAATTAGGTATTAAAACACTCGTGTCAAACTATTATCATACTCAGCTACGCCTCGTATGATAAATAGACACTCAGGTTTTAATACCCCCTTTTATATGACAGTTGCATAAACTACTATTTCAGTTTCCATTTTATACAAATAAAACGCAATTCTCAAACCTCTGTATGCATGATTATAATGTCGGTCGTTGTTGTTCTGTACCAATAATTTCTTATATCAACTTGTAGTTTATACTTGTAATGTCAACACATTAAACCATCAACCTTGATTGGCACAAAAAGCTCTTTGACCGCCAGAATTCGTGGAAAAAACTCACTGGGCGCATCACGCACGCGAAATGAGACGTTAAAGAATTTCCGAACGTCAAGAGCGCCGATCGGCATTTTCTTTATTAACCTTTTTGTGTCGGGGGACGCGAAAAATTTCGCACCGCGATGATAAATGCGCAAGCGCACAAAGGGAGTGTATTAAGACGCTTATAAGCAAAGAATATGATTTATTACTGCGTCGGGACTTTTTTTAATGCATTTTCGGGTCAACGGTGCACTCCCACTCACGAGCAGCCCGCAGCCAGTCAATGAAGACATCGCGTTCAATACGATCATAAATCAACCATCTGGAACGAAATAGCTGAATCGTCGAAATGAGGCGCGAGGTAAAAACGGCGGCAGAGTGTTCTTGTGATTGTGTCGAGCCTTTTATAGTATGTTTGACACTTGATTTCTTAATGATAGTAAAGTAATGAATGGTTATTTAAGCGCAGGGTTGACTTCATGCGTAGTACTTGTAAATGTGGGACAGAATGCTGTATGAGACTACGGAAAGACGTACTTTATTTTTTTTATTAAGTGTATTTGAATAAGAGTTCACAAAGCCACTTCCCACATTATTTCACAAAAGATACGAAGATTTAAAACTAAAGACAAAACAATGAAATCCGAAAAAGTAATACGATACGTATTAATAGTTGTAATTCTATACATTATGACTGGATATTGAGAAAGAAAAGCCAAGACTGCCAACTGAATTAAAGTACAGCGCGCACGTTATGGCAAAGCATTGTTCACTGCCAACCCTATAGAGATAAACGAAACAAATTGAGTTGTTGTTTATCATACACCAAGAGCGGCGCCTACGCAGCGGCGCTTCCTCGCCGCAACTACCTCAATTACTCAACTTATTTGGGACGAGAGCAAAATACACCCGCACGTACCTCTGCCCAAGTTGCAGTTGACCAAATTGAACATGATAAATGCATTTATGATTACACCACAATAAAGGTACCACGCGAAATGTCAAGGCGATGATGGTGCAGAGAGAAAGGTGTTTTAAGGATCTCCATTTGACTCAGCGGAAATTCTTGCCTGATAGCCCTTTTAGGTCAGCGTGATAAGGCAGGTGACTCTTGTTATTTTCAGTTTGAATTGCGAGACTCTTGTTGCGCCAATGTTTTTGAACAGTCTCCGGTTTGTGGAACAAATTGTCACAAAAGTGTCTTATAGTACTATTTCCAAGGTTCCAATAAACGAGAACAATATATTTCGTGACTTAATTGACTTCTCTAAACAAACGTGGAACCTTACAGAATCTGGCTCTAATCACTGAATCGAGTTACATAACCTACGCGTGTTGTCTACTGAACGACACTGCATACCACGTTTAGTTTCTTCTTTTAATTCGATTAATATTCAGGACTAAATGCTCCTGTCACGGTCCTTTGAAATGCCCACTTATTTCCTAACCTTTGGAGACACGTAAAGACGCCCACTAGCGAGAGGATACAACATCGGCGGGAACACGAAGCGTTTTGTCGACTCGATACTGATCTGTCTCGATTGTGCTCAATCGATAGTATGGCTGGCTTAAGTAAGTGTTGGGTTACAAAACTTCGACGCCAGAGGACTACGCCAATGAGACTTTATGAGGGACAGATGAGGAGTTATGCTCGACTATCGAATTGATGTCTCGTTCTAGAGGTATTAGAAGAGATTTACGCACCGATCCTGATCGATTTAGGCAACATGCTCTTGCAGTAAATTAGTCAGGGTGTCAAAACTGATACTGAGAATAAGCAAAGTATTTCAGAGAGCTTAAGCTTCTTGTATTATTTAATTTTGAAGGCGGAGTTTTTGAACGTATTGTGTGTCGTTGTAGATTACAAATTTATGAGGCAATTCGCTCTGTCCTGGTTTTGGTAGACGAGTTGTCCGACAGTAGGCAAGTCAAGTAAGTCAAGAAAGGCTGTTATTCAATGAGTTACGGGGTACTAAATCCCTGGGGCATTCCAACCTGATACCCAGTTGGTACTACATCAGTGCGGTTCCCGTTGACCTCCAATTTTATGATCCAGGTGCAGCGGTTGCGCTGACTTTAATGGACTGGTATATTTTGTCATCCATGATACTATTTTTGTATGTCGGTAAATGTTCTTGTCACTGGAAAACTATATTTAAAATTATGAATTTGATATGTGTTTCTGCTGTATTATAACGAATGTAAATATAACAAAATTATATTTTTGTTTCCTTTGTTTATTTTTTTTTAGTTTTTCTTTTTTGTTAATACTTGTTGAAATTTTTTGTATGGTAATTAAATTATTTCTTAATATATGTGAATGTTTCATTTGCACAATGTTCATGATTCTCGTATTAATCACGTAGGCGGCCCATAAATTGAGTGTAATTTAGGTTTGAATTCTGGCGACGACTATGACTTGAATTTATAACGAATGGCTAAGTGTAAGCTCAGACAATACAGCAACTACCATCTATAAATCGAGAAACTTACTGCAGAATTGTGTGTGACGAATAAAATGATAAATCGATGCCGAACTACACACTCTACAACTGCTACCGTCAAAACGACGATGACCTAACTACCACGACTAACCCAGAACATGAATATGCTTGGACAAATTCACACCGCCATCTGGCCCCAAAGTAAGCAAAGCTTGTGTTATGGGTGTAAGATAACTGATAACCTACGCATATACTTTTTTATAAATACATATTTATTAAACATACTTACATCCAGACCCGTAACAGAAATTAAAATTCATCATTTCAATTTCAGCTCGGCCGGGAATCGGGTTTACAAAACGAAAATGACCTGCCTCGTCAAAAGCTAAGGCTAGCGAAGGCTAGGTATGAAATGGGATGTTATATCTATCGAATTAGCTGTACGGCAGTATACTTCCTAGAACGACCGTAGCAACTAGTAATAAAACACCTATTAAACCAACAAACAGCTATCATATATCGGTGCGGCCTACGCGCCTACTAACGATGCGAGGGAACATAAACAAAACTACTACTAAATGCACACAACTGAAGAAGCTGGCAATTGAGAACTGCTCATGCGACTGTGTTACGAGCAGTATAGAAACAGTAACTTAAGTTTATTGTACACAATTATGACAACAGATACCTCAAACCTATACAATTTTGTCTTAAACCAGTTTTCCATTGATGTAAACAAACAACTAATCGCGCAGAAAAATATGCTCTTCGATCCGTCAGAACAAAAGAACACATGTAAAATGGGTCACTATAACACAATAAGTCACTAATTTTTCATCAGTATTGAAAGCAAATCACCAATTAAATCTATCTACAAATTACCTATAACTACATAAATTTAATTTTTGTATTTGTTTGATACAGACTGTAGAATAAGCACTTATATTATCGTAATATTGACTTTTACTCACCTATAACCAGCAGAAAAAAATCAATCACCTTATTGTATCGCTGGCTATTGTATCGCTGCTCCTGCCATACACTGTGGCATTGTCTACGCCGTGATTTATATAGTAATTCATCTCCTCATATTACTTTTACTTTTACAATGTCTCGATAATAAAGGCAATACGAAAATTTAAAACGGCCTTTTGTACTCCTGATGACATCAGGTACGGCTGATGACGTCAAAATGGAATGACGTTTAGAGAAGATTTAATGTTTTCGCATTACTTAGAAGCTATATCTTTTGTTCTCCAAGCGATCTGGGTATACGTAACGAATTAAGATGTGCTGGGGGGTTAACTCTGCAGCTGTCTGTACTGAGAATATTGGCGTCTCCGACAAAAAAATTAAAATGACAGTTTTAATTGGCCCTTTTTGGGTTATATCTCTTTATTTCAGATGACATGTGGCATGCGAAATGTGTACTACCTACATACTAAAATAAGTTATAGTCATCATTTTCCAATAGTTTGCTAAGTATTCTATTTCACGGCTATTTGTAGCAGTAGAACTGGGGTGTAGGTGGGATACAATGGAACTATGTCAAACGGTATATTCATGGGCTTCATAAACATTTAAGTGAATCACTATTCGTCATGGTCGTATTGGTAATACCAGATATTGATAGCTAAAATGATATTGTCTGGTGTACTAAGATTGTGTCTGGTGTACTGGCCGTGTGGTGTTTGGCATAGTAGAATAGCACCAACCCCTTACACTCTTGGGTGTCGTATGAGGTGACTAATGTTTTCGAGACAAAAAATCTAGTCTATATTTATTACACTGCGATCTCCAATCTGCTTGCCAAACGTTGAAATTATGGCAATAACCTCCCCTTTCGTGGGAGAGGCGCTTAGTTCTGCAGTTGACTGTTATGGGCTGTGCTGATGATGATGTACTTATGACACAGGTCTTCAATATTGTCTACCCTCTTTTTATATACAAAACTTGCCTCAACCAACCAAAATTTTATCGAAACCAACAAGGTAATAAACATAACAATGGCCAATATTTGTTTGTGAAATATAAATAAAGTAGTTTCTCCCAAATATTAATTTAGAAGCGTTGCCTGCGGCCGCAAAGCCTCTCATACATTAGGGCCCTACAATTCGTCTGGATTTATAATGCACTGCTGGCATTTCAGGAACACTATCGAGCGCACCGCGTACTAAACCCGTAATGGATTAGAATCCGTGAGCTTCTACCGACCGACGTAGCAATGGTCTACAAGGCGATTGTGATTAACGTCGCGCTCAGCTCATTATAGCTCGCATTTGTTTTCGTTAATGATATTTTAATCACCGCATTATGCATAATCTGCGAGCCGTGTCCAATAAATAAACATAACAATAAATAATTTTCAATTTCTTTGTCGACGAGTTTTAATAAAAATTTTGGTGTTGCGACATCGTCTCAGAATGCTAATGCTATATTTACATATGAAAAGAAGTAGCATATTATTTATTTTTGGAAATTAATAACAGGGCTATTGGTATCTATACTATGTGTGGCAAAATATGTTCAATGTTCTTATTCTTCTTTAACTACTAACAAGTACCATTTAGATATGTATACACCTGAATCTACCTCCAATTCATCCATTAGTGAAAAACGCATAAAAATTCGTACCCTATTCTAGTTTCGTAAATTCTCATTTGCTTATAAGTGTTATTACATTACACGTTCATACGTTACACAAAAACAAACATACACAATCCCGCTCAAACCGCTTAGCCAACCGGCTAACAAGACAAGAGTGCCGTATTTTTACGTAATGGTAAATGGTAATTGATAGGTGGCTGGTTACCGTCTGACGGTACCCAATGAGCTACAAAAACCGAGGAGCCGACACCGCGACCCTGCATTGAAAAGTCATTAGACGAAGCGGGTGATTCTGCGACGCTAGTAGACGGTAGGAATAAAAGTGAAAGTACGTTGTCGTTCATAACGGTATGTAGCAGCGTTTTTCTTTAACTTGTTGGGCATTTGACCGCAGTTTGGATTTTATGAGGGGGATTTAGGTGCGTGATAAGAATGAGATATGAATAATAATAATAATAGCATGCGCTTATATAATATAAGAAAGTGCAAGGTAAGATGGCGGTCAAATGCCTGGATGATCTATTAAAAAAAAGTGAGGTACGCTTTCATTTTCTACAAAAGTGCAGTCACAGACCACGTTTTTTTGTTTTATTATATCTGCAATTATAAATGTATAAATTTTTGTTATATTTACTTTTTTATTATAGAATTATTACCTAAAAATTAGCTTCCTCTTGTCAGAAAATTAGAATCAGAAAGTAACGTGAAATACTTTAATGCCAATTTTGTCAGACTCCAGTTAGGTCAGAATTAGAGACTAACAAATAAAGTAACTTCAAGACTTATTTTGACTAAGTAAGTATTAAGTAAGTAGTAAATAAAGTAAGTACAAGAGAAATGTCGCAGAATAACGCCGCGATCATTAGCGACGCGTGCGGTGCGCGTGCGCCGATGCGCTATTAAATCCGAAACAGTAACCGTCGGTTACTGCTAGAAGGTTACGAGGTTTATAGTTGGGCAATTTTATCATCTTGTCTTATAGTTATTAGTTTAAGCATTAGTTTAAGTAAGTTGGGCTGTGTGCATGGTTATTTATTTGCAAATAATTGTATGTGGGTAGGTTTATGGATTATTTTTGTCCTTTTTGTTAGGCAGCGTCAAATTTTGCGAACGCCCTTCGTGCGAACCGTTCGCGCCTACTTATCTAATCTTCAGAAACTACTGTTCTAGGAACAATCGTTTCAGAGTTATAACGGTTTTAAGTTTGACAGCTGTCAACCGAAATGTAGATACCGACGAATACTATCATATTTCTGTCTGTTCTAGGACCAATAGTTTCCGAGTAGCAGGATAGTAACTTAATGTCAAGCCTCAGGTTAAACAAAGCCAACGCTTAAACCGGGTCAAGCCTGGACACTGGTCAAGCCTTGACTCTGAAGTGTTGTTATGTCACTGCGGCTTCTGCTTGTGTGTACCTGCTGTTTGCGCGCAGCGCATAGATTGCGCGCGAACTAGGCGAAATAGCGGCGCATTCTCAAAATTTGGACGCTCCCTAAATTGTGACCGAATTTCCTGTTAACTGAGTAGTTACAATCTGTTATGTTAATATTTTTATATATATCATTTAAACACGAGATTATTTAGATTGACCTTATTTATCATCAGTCGCCTTAGTTCCCTTTATAGGCTTACAGCCATGTGATTTTATAAGTTTTATTGTGACTAATGCCATGTCGAGTTTAAAGCCAATTTGCTGACTAGTTTTCTCTGTGTTTTCCAATTGAACTGCTTATTATGCGCTTTTATTTGTTTATACCTCTGATTGAGCATAATACAATTGCGTATTGCACGTTGTTTAAGAAATATAAAATGGTTCTATGACTGCTGCTGCAATAGGTACATTATAGGTCTATATAGTAATCATTTATTTTACGCTGGACATAAATGCCCATTTTATTATTGTTGTTTGATTAATCTAAAGCTACTTACTTATTCGGGGACAAATGTTTTCTTAGGCTGAGAATTATTTTGATCGAATCAGCCATCCAATCTCATTAGTCTATTGTATTTATTGTTGTTTTTGTACAAGAGACGAAGAAAGAACAAACCGGCATGCAATACCCAGTATTCCGTATTATATAACTTGAAACGAAAGGTGGTTTATCAGTCTTCACAAAACTTCCCAAGTAACCAAAATAAAACTAAAGTCCAGCTCTGAATTTTATTTACAATGGAAAATAAAACGTGTCCTTCAATGAAATACAACTGAAACACCTTAGGGTGATAAACCACTTTCTTGGTCGACGGTACATACCTCACATTAACGCAAAATTATGTCAAAAAGGCATAAAATACGCTGAATACCTAACCCTCGTAACCCTGTACCCCGTTTGCCTCAAACCCAAGTGTGACGTACCGCCCGCCCACGTGTGGTGACCATCAATCATGACTCGCTATTCGTCGCCGGGACAGCCTAATAGCGTGGCGTAAGGGCTGCGTATGCGCAATAGAGATGGGAAATTGCGCTATAGGTATATAACTCATTCTCCATGCCGGATGAGTTAATTCATCTTCCTTTAACCAGCATCAACAGCCCGCTACACAGTCCACTGCTGAACTTAAGCCACCTCCACATTAGTAGAAGATTTTGCCGTAATTTTCACGTTTAAATTGGAAAGCGGAATGGAAATATTAGAGACACACAAAAGAAAACGTTCAACAGGTCAACGGTTAGATTTGGATAGTTCATACATTACTCGCCTTGTATGACACCTTGGTGGTATGGTTGACGTTTGCGCAGATAATATTGCTCACGGATAATAAAGGAACTAAATTTGACAGACAGTCACAACTCACAATATAAACAATGACAAAGATGCCATAACCTCAAATCAATCTCATCTGGACTCTACATTACCTAGAATTTTAAGTTGGAATATGACACTGCACCATCATGATACAATGACTTAACTAAAAGAGCCAGCCACTGCGCTAGCTGCGTCTGAGTTACTGTGTTGAACTAAAGAGTTTCGCTGAGTTACCCATCTCTAGCGCAGGCCAGTGTTACCTCACCTAGACGGCTATTGTCTTGCGGTGATCGTGAATCGGTCAGTAAGGTCAATTTTCGTCAATGAATGTGGGTCGCTGTGACGTCGCAACCTAGATTAATGGAGGAGCTGGTTCATTATTACTATGGGTGTGGTGTTTTTCTATACTGGTTTGTATTATTTATTAACTACTTTACGGTGATCACAGAGTGTAAAATTGTATATGGTAGCTATTAAAAGTTTATGGGGCTGTTTATACTTTTATTGAAAATCTGTCACAATGTCCTTTGGTCTCCTAAAACTTAAGGCTACTTTTCATCAAACGGGGCAAATGAGTTATGACCAAACGCCACTAAAATTTATTAGTTACAGGAATCACGGTCGCACCGCCCATTGTCGTAAACAGGAACATTGAGACACAGCCTTAGCGTCGGAGCTGAAGGCGCCCATAAAACAATGTTGCTCTTTCTGTATTACCAGCGGATATGTGCCAATTGCTTTACATAATGTTATTCGACCACTGCTGCGGCGAGCGTTCTCGCCAATAAATAATACTAGCAATAACACAATGGCCCGAACCGTCGATAGTTCAACGCAGTATATGTCACAGGATTGTATCTATATGCAAATTCTGGCGGATTTTCGCAAGCGGTGGCGCCTGGGAGCGATTCATCATAGAAATGTGGACGGATCCTGCCCACGCGCAGCTTTAATGCGGCCCGTTTAATGCACTAGCGCGGCTTAAGCACCCCCGCCGCATTGTGAAAACTGATCCGCGAATACATAATGCGATCTCCGTTCGCGAAGATTTCTCCACGAGATAGATTGGGGGACGCCATAAATTTTTGTGTTATCTTCCGCGTTCATTTTATGAGCTGCCTCTTAATATGCAAACGGGGGTTTACTCAGCGAGCATTGTAATCTGTGAAGAATATCTAATTAACCATAAAGCCACGCGCAATACAGAAATTACGTATCTGAACATAGTTGCAGAGGCAGATCTAGCTGAACACTCGATAATCGGCGCTAATTCGTCCGTTTACAAATTTAACATCTCATAAAGCAGGCACAGATCGGTTCATTCATATTGAAATGAGGCGCGGGCGCAGTCTAGCGCGGCACTTAGTGTCCGCCGCGTCCGCCATGGTGCCCATTCAATCGCTGACTCCATTAAATATTCATGGCCTCAGATGCGACCAAATAGATGAAGTTGATAAATGCTGGCGCGCGGTATCGGAAAGCCATCGATTCCTTATTACGATTAGCTCCAATCGCGGCCTTATGTAAACTCGTTTGAATAAAATATTTGTAAACAAGTGCTCGGCGGCATAATTGAATACCAGATTGTGAGGTTGATTGTCCCAGGGGCCAGATCGTTAACTGTTTCGCGGCGATTCGAGTCCCGCGTCCCGCTCTCGATTTATAGAGTGCTGCGCCCGCGCCGGTCATCTGAATAAGTTACGTTTCCCGTACACGATATTGCGGAATTTGCATTCAAATATTTGCAAATAGGTAAATCTGTGGCACGCCGCGATAACAGACGTGCTGCTTAGATATTTAGCCGGCCGGCCACTATATTTCGTAGGTACACCGCTTGCTAGCAATAAAGTTACATTTGTGTAGCCGTAATGCGTAATAGCTTAGATAGGTATGTCTCAATAAATTCGAATCTAAATTTCTACCTACCTAATATTGTCGAATTGTAATGCTGAAATAATAAACAATATTTATACACCGACAGTGCTGCGTCCAGCAGAGTAGAATAGCACCAACCCCTTACACTCGTGGGTGTTGTATTAGGGAACTAATGTTTTCGAGACAAAAAATTCTTAGGCTAGAAAACTGGCACCAGCTTACTTAAATTTATAACACTGCGTGGAGATTATATCAATAACCTCCCCTTTCATGGGGGAGGCCCTAAGTCCTGCCAGACTGTTATGGGTTGTGATGATGATGATGATTTATACACCGTATCAGAGGAATTATTGTTTTACGGAACCATGCTTTAGAACGGTGACGGTCCATTCTAAACTTCAGCAAATATGAAGATTTTAGAAGAGTTCTCGTTACAAGTCTCGCCTCATCCCCTGTCATTCCAAAGTCCAGCAATTGTATTTCTTACACACGATATTGGTTTGAATCCGCAATAGAGCGGTGTTGGCATACGCGGCCTAATGTTAATCTGCGCAGTGACACGCAGTCGCCGCCGGCGTCGGCGCGGCTTTGTGCAAATACTGCGCGGCGCATGCGCCCTGGGTAGTGATTTCTTGCATCAGGGTTGACTACGATTTTCGATTTGATTTGTGCTTAAATAGATATATACTGCCTTGAGTGGATTTTAGTGTTTAGTATAGGTACCTACCTCAATTTCTAGGAGACACAACCTGAACTGCGTTTAAATTTAGTTTTCGTTACAAGTACAGGAAGAGATACCTACTTAATCTTGGTGCACATCTGATATATTAAATAGTAAAAAGATTGGTAACGTCGCCATAGGTTCATAAAGATATTGAGTAAGTATAAATCTACGCAAGATAGAAATAGGATCACTTTAAACTCCAGCTGCAACTCAACTGCAAAGTACATGAAGTTAATGAATTTTGCAGTGATTTTGCATTGCTGAATACAGCAATGCGCGCGGGTGATACCTACTGGGAATAACTAGTTCCTATAATTTGTAGATAACGATTTTGTGTATATGTAAAATAACTAACAAATTTTCAAAAATTAAATTTTTTGAATTTTTATATCTAGTAATTGGTACTACGCTGATAAATGTAAATAAGTATAAATTACCAGAAAATAGTCAAAATATAGTCTCCTAATCGCACCCCTGCGGACGCTGCGTGTGCGCAGGTTCGCCGTTCTCGGCGTCACTCCTCCCTCAGTCGGCGGGCGGCCGCCGGCGGCGCCGCGCCGGTCGTGTCCCCGCGTAATAGCTTCGGATAACAGTTACGGTATACCTGCTCGAAGAACACATTGCCTTTGGTCCTCTCAGAATGACAGACCGACTGATAAACTGCTTTCCTGTTTTGATGCCGGAGGAAAGTGCTGTTTCAACGTTGAAATTATTATGGTATTAAAATGATGTCGATCATGTTTGATTTTGTGTTGTTGAGAAGGTTTTTTAACAATGTTGTAGCTTAGATTGCAAGCCTAATCCCCACCAGCCTAGCCACTGTGTAAGGGGGTAAAGTAAAACATCAGCATTTGGTCATTGCGGTGGGTCCACAAGGCTGGGTGAATTGCCCAACGAAGGTTTTTATTTTACAATTAAAACTTTAATCAGACGTTGCAAAACAGGCGACTTTATAGCAAAATCGATTGTGCAAGGCATTGTTCTATCGACGGCTGTATTCCTACATTGCGTTATGGAACCGATAGCGCCACGCACGGCCGATACCCAGCGGGGGCCCACAACGTGACGATACCGATCTGTAACAGATATTAATTGATAACCAACATAACAGGTAACAGATAATTACCACGATCACAGCCGGGCTCAGCACTATTGTGCAATGCGGCCATTAACTCCTTTTTATTACTGCCGCGATTGTGTCACGAAAATAGCAAGCCCCGAATTAATTCGTGTATTTTACGACATTGCAATTTTTTTATGTGCACAGTTTCATCTGTGGGGTTGCGTACTTTTGAGTTTCATTGCCTAGTTTTAAGGCTAATGATAACGATTCAGTAAGCAGAAACCGCAATTATGGTGTTCGAAAAATTACTGCACGAAAATAAAAATTTAAATAAAACGAAAGTGAAGTCTATTTGTGTTTGTTTTTGTATATATCACTTTGTAATATATCCTAACTAATATTATAGAAGTGAAAGCTTTTATTTATTTTTTGTCTATCCTCCGGGAGCTACCCCATATCCAGAGCACTCTATTCGACAAATTTTTAACTAAGATAAAATTCAAAGGAACTAAAAAGGTTTTCGTCGCTTTGAGGCTGTTTGCCTGTTATTTCCCTTCCACGTGAGGTGAAATAGCGAGCGAAGCACGAAGTAAACGACAAAAAAAGAATTACGCAATAAAAAATGCACTAAGGTAGGTAATTGTAGGAAAAACAGGAAAAAAATGAAATAACGAGCGAAGTCTCATCTGGTCGCGCAACCGCGGTCATAGGCGATCCGGCAGTGCGTAACGGGCGTCCAGTGAAAACTCACAAATAACCACCCATTAGCTGCCTGCAGCGGCGCGCGCGCAAACCAACAATTTCCCCCCTGATTTATATCATCCACTGCGGAGCCTTGCGAGAAAATGTGGGAAAATTTTCACCCGTAATTTGATAACTAGAATCATCGGCAAGCCCTGCCTAGGCCGTCGATGGGACGGGTGATCGCTGAGCGATAATGCAGAGCTACTTACGGTATGAAGCTGATGGCTGTAGTAATAACCTGTAATTTCTGGAAAGAACGTGTGTGGCATCGGTCTGGTACGCTATAACGTCCAAGTTTAGGTGTTCGCAATTTGGCGAAACAAGAAAGTAATTTTCGCAGTATTTTTGACTCTACACGCAAGTACACAGCGTAATACATTACAAAATACTACACAATATGTCCCTATAAATCTGCTCTGAACTATCTAAAGCATCCTACTCGGCTGACTGCGACACTTTCTCCAGATATTCTTACATCCACAAATAGTCCGATCGAAAACGACAGTTTCCGCCAAGCGATGCGACTCAACCGGTCGAGTTTTCTCGAGGGAAAAGTAGTTGGCCGACCACCCCCGTTTGGATGACGTGGTCTCTATTTATGTCATGCTGGCTCCCGAGGCGATGGATGGAAATTGCCGGTTGGCGGCCAAGAGATTTACTTTTATACCGCTGACACTCGCTTTCTGCGGTCTTGGTGGTGGTTGCGGTATCGTAATTCCTTAGTTAAATTTTTTGTTTGTTGGTTTTCGATTTCAATTTCAATGTACTTCATTTTATGGGTATGAATAGGTATTTCATGTTTAGTCATGCGTATGGTCAGTTATTTTTCAGAACTAAAGCGGTTCGAAACAATGTTGACGTGAACTTGATGAACGTCTTCGTCGCCCCAACGGGGCATTGGAGAAAAATTGTGTCACGAAATATGTGTAGTTTTGAAAGTTTAATATTCCTAAAGTTTAAAAATTAGAAAAGTGTTAGTTATATCGTCGTAAACATCTATCCGGCTATAATACAAAAGTATAAGTTTGCCCTTCCCTCCACTTCCCGCTGTGAAATCATATACCGCGAAAGTGAGCACTGAAAACAAAGTGTACAACAAAGTACACCAGTTCGAACCAGGTTGGCGAAAATGCCGATCAACATGATCCAGCCCGCTTGAAATATATTCGAATGTAATTTCGACGGACAAATCAAATTCATGAAAAAATTCGATAGTAGTCTGACTTCTAGCCTCTATTTGTTCTATCTTTCTTGGTATTTTCAGCCATTTTCCCGACGATAAGACCAACCATTTCCCTTGTAGCAACGATTATTTGCTATTCTGCTGCATACAAAACTTTATGAACACTACACTGCACTGACAAAGCCACTGTTTTACGCGTGAGTCACTGCGATAGACAGTCCAGTAGACATCAACGCGCGGTACAGTTTTAATGGTGTGAAACCGGGTACATCACGGCTACCAGTCATCATGTTTCACGGAACTCGCCTCTTTAATTACTTTACTGCCAGACGAAGTGGCTGTTCACACCGCGGAAGTCAAAGGTGGCTCCAAAAAGTTGATTTTCTCACGTCTCCGCTGCATGTTCGTGGAAATACAAAACTTTAGTAATCATCGTAACTTTGAATATCGTCACGTAAAGAATACACCGAAGTTTGGGCAAAGCCGTTGCTTTAGTGACACTGTAACTGTGTCTTAGACGTGATCCGAGTAAACTTTAGAGAACTATAAAATCAATGCGCAAAAATTAAGCCTGCGGCGTAATTTGTGGTTTCTACATCAACACTTCACAAAATTAAAGCAGTCCGGCGTCACGTTATGAAAAGTGTTATTTGTGTAATTTATTATGTGGCTCGCAATTTTGAAAGTGTTTAAATGTTAATTTATTACAAATAAACGAAGAACCATTGCGGGGAATGTTGCCCAAGTGGTTTTTGTGCGGAATTGGACAAACGTCAACGACCTCGATCGGGTGTGTCGGAAGTCGGCGGTGTCTTTGAGCGAAAATTTAATTTCTTAATCCTAATTGAATTTGTTTGTTCCGATAGCGCAAGCGCAGCGCCCGCGGCGCCGACGCGCGCCTAATAACCGTCGAAGGCTAGATAGATGAGTTTCATTATTGATTAGGCCTTCTTTTGTGTTTAAAGGTGAAGTTTAAGTTGCAAGTTCAATCTTTTCATATCTATCGAACGCAAATGGATCTCATTTTTTAAGTTAAAATGTAGACCGTTAAGCAACTCGGCACGCAGCACGGCGCTAACGACGTGTTAAACCCGACATTTTAAGATTTTCGACTGAAATCGCGACTTTTTTACGGTAGCAGCGCACCGCCTACTTAAATATACCGCTATTTACGACGCAGCCAAATACATTAACAAACCGTTTGACATTTCGCCGCCGTTTAATCATCCCGATAAAGAGACCGACGTAATATTCGAAATAAATATTTTCGAAGGCGTTTTAGCGACAACCTGTTGCCATTTGTCGTCATGTTAAACTTTTAATGCTTCCTTCGCCATAAATCAAAGGGGTATTTGTGTTGGCGACATGTAAATGAAGGGGGTATCTCGCTCATTATAGTGGACTGACCAGCGGCGGAGAGGAACAAATTCTCAATCGTCCTATTGCCGCTCTGTGGCGACATCGGGTTTTCTCTATTGCGACTTCCAATTGTTCGTGGCGACGCTCATTAGTTGAGCCAAAACAAAGTTTTAAGGTTGATTTCACGTCGCCCGCGACCGCAGGGCCGACGTGTCGTCACCGCCGGCGGGGAAGCGAAAGCGAATCAATCGCGGCTCGATCGACACTGTGCGTGACCGTCGCTATTGTGAAGAAAGGGAAAATAGGACAGTCGACCACGTAAAAATGGACGACCGCCGCCGGAGACGCGGCTGGACGAGTCCACGCGCCGCCGCGTGACGCCGAGCCACGATCCGCCGAAACCGCCGTCGATTGTACGAACCTACAGCGGCCATTCCAACTCTTTTACCATCTAATTGGTTAACGAGCGAACCGTTTACGCTTAAGAGCATTAGTTTCGAGCCAATTTAACAGTTCACGAGGCACGTGCCCGTAATTGCGAGTATCCATCAGGGCAACAACATTAAAGTTCTCTATGTGGAGTGTTTCTGACATAAAGATAAGGAGTTTGAACCCGAGACCTTTCGGATCTAGCATTTTACAATTGCGCCACCGTGAAATGGCTGGCTGGTAGGTGGTGGTGGTAGTGGCGTGCGCGTGCGCCGGCTAGTTTTATTTATATTGGTTGTAGTGCGGGAGCGATCACGACCGGGTAATTGATGCTCTCTCCGCGCGCGTGCCGCCCCCCCTCCCCGCTCCCCGCCTGCCCCTCGCCGTTATACGCCTTCAATGGGCCACGCGATGTCATTACGCCGTAATAGATACCCTGATATATGTCTCAAGGCCCCGCATCTGGCGGCTCCGTCATGCAAACATCTGATACAGTTGCGTTGTCTACGTAATGATTAGAAAGTGCTTTATTGATAGGTGGGCCAATTTAGCTGTGCAGGGCTCAATGCGATGGACGGCCAGCGGCAGTAAACACTGCATGTGCAATTTCAATTGTGCGTAGTAGCTAGTTTTTGATTAGAAGTTTAGGAACAATTGGGGACTTGACTAGATTCAATACAAATTATTCAGGTAATAATTAAGAAGCTTTAAGTAGAACCGTTTAAGTTAAATCGTAATATTAAAACTTATTTTATCAAGTAAAATGACAAAAAGGTTTACATTTGACGCATTTGTACAATGACTTCACAATTCAAAGTCTCATACAAACTCCATAAAAGCGATCCGTTTTGACAGATCTTGATTTAAATCGTTAGAAAACGATGAGTGCAATAATTACAAGAATAAAATCTCTTTAAATTAAAGCTCTTTCTCCTCTTTCATTTGAAACGTACGCGTAACAGTATTGTCAATATCGAACGAACATAATTGATATAAGCAGAAAACGTTTTATGTTAAAACAACGTAACTACATGAAAATTGAGATAGAAAGCGCACCTCAATGAGATAAAAGTGCCATAAGTAGCATATCTGAAGCGTTTTCGGCTTTCGACAAAATGGTTTTAAAAGTATTGCGCGATTTCGTTAAATTGTATCTATTAAACAAATCGATAAAAATGAAATTCGATAATGTCACTTTTTTCCTCGATCACTTTGCGCGTGAGTGGTTCGTGTAACATCTTTGTGGCTTACTTCTCGAGCGATCACGTAATGATAAAATTTCGCTTACCTACCAACAGGAAAAAAAAGTTTATATCTTCCGATCAGCGGGACAAAGCAGTTGGTCCACGTGGCCTAGAGGATATTCTTTTAAGTTATATTCAGAACAAACTCAAGGTTTTGCAAAACCGTTTTCTCGTAACTATGTTTATGATGTATGGGAAGTTGTGGCATGAAGTGGAAGTCATCTTCATGCCGAAGTGGCCCCTACAGCATGAAGATGACACTTAATTTGATTCCGAAGTAAGGGTCTAATACATTTGGCCGCTTTTGTTCAACCTTTATAATGAGTAAAGCTGATAAATGAAAGACATTGGCTGCGAGTGTGTTCCCTGATCATTATAATCTGGACGCCTTCAAGGAAATAGTAAATACCACCAGGTGGGACGGCGGTCAAATGCCTGGTTAAACTGATAAAAAAAAGCTTCTCGTACAAAGTCACGATCACGATGCCACTAGTTGTCTATAAGAAGTACATATGATTAATATGCCTTGTACTAACATAATGTAGATATACACATATCGCGCGGTGTCGTCACCACAGCCTTATCCAAGCAAGGTGCACTAGATTCGCAGCAGCACTTCCTCCCTGTAATTGAAAATGCATCCGTTCCACATACTTGTCTAGGAAAACTACTATAGAGGCAGTCAATAACGAGTAGATTCGCTTAGTTATTGGCTGGCTTGCGTCGCCTTGACTGGTGGCTAGAACTAGGATAGGTCTTTCGTTCGATGCAGTAAAATTGATTCATTATAATTGTGTCTTTTCTTCGTGTAGATTTTTATAGATTAGATTACTTTACTTACTATAATACAATTTATAATATAAGAAAGTCACAAAGATCATAGATAAAAGTCTAAAAAATTTATAACAATGTCATGGAATAATATGTCCCTATGTATCTATGTACGCTTAGACATTTTAAACTACGCAACGAATTTTAATGCGGTTTTCAACAATAGATAGAGTGATTCAAGAGGAAGGTATATAAGTTAGAAAGGGTAGGTAGGGGTAAAGTAGGTGTACGCGAACGAAGTCGCGCCGAATCTAGTAGCTAGAACATAAATAAGTGATTGTAAAAGCGGAATGTCCATATCTGCGACCACTTTATACCAAGATGACTGCACTATATAATCTCGTACTAACGCAAAGCCAGGTGCAGTTACTACGTTACTCGATACTTAGACAGTATAGTGCGTTAGCTTAAGCTTACATATTTTATGGCAAAGCTAACTAATTGAAACTGGCTAAGTTATGACTTTTGCAATTAATTTTGATGAGGCAGGATATTGAAGAAAATAGAGAATATCGTATTTCGTTCAAGGTTATAATTAAATAGACCTTTAGGAGACCTTATTGTTCTTAGAAAATCGTTAGTAATTTCATCTGATTAATGTTGGTAGGGAATTTTAGATAGCAGAGAGAATATTTTTTGACTTACAGCATTATTTTTACATTTGGCTGGCAGGTTTTATAATGTAAAATTTTGCTTCAACATTTATTGTGTAAACTTTCTACCTCTTACTGTCTTTTGATAAATACAACCTGGGAGCTTCCAAAGTATAAAGATATTTTTTTAATAAGAGTTTTCATCACAGTGTTGCTTAATATTAGACATATCAAACATCCTATAGTCCACGCGAACGAAGTCACAGCTCGTTTATATAATCATCAAAATAATGAATCTTCTAACATCGAAAAGTGCAAGTAGCAGTAAGTAGCTACTTTAAAAAACACATAACTGTCCCATAACTTGTTATGAATCTAGATTAAATACAACATTTACACTTTTAACTGCATAATAATCGGAAGTTTTAATCTTCCTATCTTTATGACGAGCGAAAATAGCTGCCATTAAAAGATTACGTCTATGAAATACTTGCTCGGATCTTCCGTCATTTCGATGTAATACACCCATAATTATAACTACTGTAGTATCCATCTGCACTATTCTGCACCCATAAATATATTCAATATCAAAAAATATCTTGGTAGTGCTCTAGAGCGCAAGGGCCCGTGGTCCACCTTGACCAAGATCCAAGATTTGGAAGATCAGGTATCAGGCGCCCATATATACTAATGTTGTTTTTATAAAGCTCAGTGACAAAAGCCTACCTTCTGGGGAATGGTAACTGGTATGAGGTTGCCTATCCAAAAAGCAAAACTTGTAAATTATCATTATTGAATGACAAGAGATGAAGGTTTATTAATTAACAAGTTGTTTTGTTTCCAGCTTGACAATGACATAAATGAATGGATATAACCTTTTTACACATATTTTAATGCAAATAAGTATGTAAATGTTTATACGTAAAATACATTATCGCTGCATAATGGATAGTTTCATTTACATAATTCGTTCGCGCTTTTTATCGTAATTTATATTCCAGTCACATAATCTGTAATTTTGTAGACAAAATATTTTTACCACCACCACTTCTATTACTTTGGACCTATTCTTATAAACTTTTTTTATGTAATACGGCAGTCAAACAGGTATGCGGGCCACCTGATGGAAAGTGGTCACCGCCGCCTATGGACGTCAGCAACACCAGTGGCGCTATTAATGTGTTGCCCACCTCTAAGCAGACTTCTAATATACCTCTTCAACGATCCCATGTCACAGTCCAAAGCAAACACTGTGGCTGGGAGCTCATTCCACATCCGAATAATACAAGCGAGAAACGTGTTTCTTGTATCATAATGTTGGTAAACCAGAAGAAAATACTTGGTTGTGAATATAACTGTATCTAGATTGAATTTATTGAATAGTATCCACAATTTTCATATGATTTGTTTCTCCGATAAGTATCGAAAATAGCTGCCATTAAAAGATTACGTCTATGAAATACTTACTCGGATCTTCCGTCATTTTGATGTAATACACCCATAATTATAACTACTATAGTATCCATCTGCACTATTCTGCACCCATAAATATATTCAATATCAAAAAATATCTTGGTAGTACTCTAGAGCGCAAGGGCCCGTGGTCCGCCTTGACCAAGATCCAAGATTTGGAAGATCAGGTATCAGGCGCCCATATATACTAATGTTGTTTTTATAAAGCTCAGTGACAAAAGCCTACCTTCTGGGGAATGGTAACTGGTATGAGGTTGCCTATCCAAAAAGCAAAACTTGTAAATTATCATTATTGAATGACAAGAGATGAAGGTTTATTAATTAACAAGTTGTTTTGTTTCCAGCTTGACAATGACATAAATGAATGGATATAACCTTTTTACACATATTTTAATGCAAATAAGTATGTAAATGTTTATACGTAAAACACATTATCGCTGCATAATGGATAGTTTCATTTACATAATTCGTTCGCGCTTTTTATCGTAATTTATATTCCAGTCACATAATCTGTAATTTTGTAGACAAAATATTTTTACCACCACCACTTCTATTACTTTGGACCTATTCTTATAAACTTTTTTTTATGTAATACGGCAGTCAAACAGGTATGCGGGCCACCTGATGGAAAGTGGTCACCGCCGCCTATGGACGTCAGCAACACCAGTGGCGCTATTAATGTGTTGCCCACCTCTAAGCAGACTTCTAATATACCTCTTCAACGATCCCATGTCACAGTCCAAAGCAAACACTGTGGCTGGGAGCTCATTCCACATCCGAATAATACAACCGAGAAACGTGTTTCTTGTATCATAATGTTGGTAAACCAGAAGAAAATACTTGGTTGAGAATATAACTGTATCTAGATTGAATTTATTGAATAGTATCCACAATTTTCATATGATTTGTTTCTCCGATAAGTATCCGAGGAGTAGGCTGAGTAAGTTATGGTTTGCATCTCGCAAAGCAAGTACTGGATACAGTTTTATATGCGGTTGCGGTGAATCGAGTGATTCTGGTATGTACCATGCAATACCATCGTATTTTGTTACGGTTCGAGTGAAATAAGAAATTGTTTGTAAGACATTCGATTTGATGACTTATGTGATTAGGATACGAGTCATCCACATTATAATCATTGCCTGAAATAATTTATAACTGGATATGATCAGTAAATGTAGCAAAGCATACCTACATACATAGTGGTCGGTCTTCTTGGCGTTAATGTTCCGTTTGTGCTTTCGCGTGTGAGGGCCCAGGGTCCGACATGATTCAGGATTTGACAAATCATGTACTTACTTAGTGGAGCTACGCCATATCTGACCACCGTGACCCTGTTAACAGGGGAACCTGACCAGATTGGATCATGGTGCATTACACTTCTTCTTCTTACTTCTTCACGCAAAAGCTACTGAACGTATTGTGATGAAATTTGGCAGCAACATAGCTTATAGCCCAGAATAGCACATAGGCTATAATTTATCCCGGAATTCAATGTGATTCCTACGGGAGCGGGTCCGGAACGTTATAAATGAATTTTACGCGGACGAAGTCGCGAGCTAAAGCTAGCTATTCACATATTTCTTTGTTAGTGAACCTAATATAGGTGAGTTCCCGTAGTAGGCCGCGAGTAACCGCGAAATATTCAATTGTAGCCAACCGCAAGAACGGATCCGTTGCTTTCGAGATGTATCACTGGAGCGAGGAAAGCGCGCTACATTCACTGCAGTCCGCGGACCTAGGGCAGCCCTCACCTTTTATCTTAATAAAACCATGTTTAACTTGATCCACATCTTTATAAACCTTTCGATTTCGTAAACAAGAGACCTACATCTCTTTTTTCAAGATTTTTTAAAGGAAACTCGGAAATTACGCTGTTTTTAAAACGTAAACAAGACTAGTAACCGTAAAATTAACTCAAATTAACTGTAGGCAGTTTTTCAACTAAGTATCTTGAAATGCAGCCGCCGCGCGCCGCCGCAACATAAACCAAGCGGACAGCCTCATAAAGAGTTGGTGCTTATTTTGTAATGTTTACTTTGTCCAAGTATCGGAAGGGCCCAGAATTTAGCACTCAGCACGGCTCAGTAGATAAAGTACAGATAATACGTGTCTTATCGTTTGCATTCGACTTTGAACAGTGAAATCGCGGCGGTTTCACCGCGGGCCCAATAAAATACTTCAATGAGCCGAGTCTAATATATATTCTATTAACGGCTTTGCCTGAGGCACGAAGCTTCTTTTGTTCCCGAGCGAGTAATGGTCAATAAAATAATTAGGTGTCTGTGTTCTGCGATGAGTGTGCGGTGTTTCTCAATAATTCATTTGTTGCCTTAGACTGACTGGCTTAATAGCTGTATGGCCCTACCGTTTTCAGTTTATGCGTGTTTTACGATCCGCCTGCCAGCCTGGCTATTGACTGAAGCGTTTAAGTGCACAGGCCAAATAAATTATACTAGAGTAATTACATAATTTGGTAGCGCCTAATACACAATTAGCTTGGTAATTGTTTCCACAACGGCATTTGTGAGTAATTGACTTGAGGATATTGGCTTTGTCGTTTCTAAATTGTTCAGGCTTTATGTGTAAGTGCCTAAGTAATTTATGGGGTAAATTAGCTTTGGCACGCGGTATTCCCTACCCTGAATTTGCCCTTAAAATATTCCAAAAGGTATCAAGTTAATCTAACAAAGTCACTTTCTAAAAGAGATTTTTCCTGGAGAGTATAGTGTTGAGCTCATCAAATCAACGGTGAAAAGTATTTGCGGGGGTCACCCCATCGCCGCCATATGGGGTGATACCATTTATATTGGAACGTCCATATGCACGAAAATGTTGATCACACTAAACTGAAACGGGGTAGGAACGTTGTGTAGAAAGTGAACTGGGTAAATACTAAAATAGGTCCACGTAGACGAAGTCGCTGGCACAGCTTGTTGGCTATAATAGCAAAATAAGTGAACAGACTCTCCTTGCCCGTGTAGACTTCATCAGAAATTGTTACTTTAAAGCTAATGATAGGCATTATAAAACGACAGCAATCTTTTCGATGCAGCCTTGAAGTGTTTTCAATAAGGCGGCGCAAGCTCACAAATTGAATTATGAAAATTTATGATCGGTTATGATCGGCTATTTGAATTGCTTTTGTAAATGGTTTATCGACTATCCGGTTACAAGACGATTACAGTTGAGTTTGTAGTAAGTTGTCCTTATATTGTTGTCACCTATTATGGATGTATATCTTTGGAGAAATATGAATGGAAATAGGTTCTCCTTTGATTGAAGCCTTATTGTGCTATTTATGTAATAAATGATTTTTATTTATTTATTTATTTATTTATGTCAATGCGAGGATTCAGAAATCAATGAAATCTCAAATACTGATGCGTTTGCCGTTGTATAGACCGCTGCTCGATTCATACAATGTCATCAGAACAGCTTAGCAGAACCGCTTGTCACTGTTAGTACTAAGCTGATATGCTTGTAATTACACCTTACCCTTCAAAACTGGAGCACTACAAAGTAGTCTTCTAACGTGTTAAATGTCTGTTACCCATCCAGATGGACTGCTTGATTGCTATGCCGATTAAGGCTGAGATTAATACAGAAGTCAGCTGTAAATAATGCACATTGGGTAGTTCGCAACTAGGCTTCGTAGAGTGTCGCCACTGTCACATGCATTTGGGTAAATATTTGTTGTTTATGTGACAGGTTTAGTACATGTTTGTGATTGTATTCGTAAAATAGTATGTATAAGTATTTGTATAAGCTTAAAGAAAAACATTGATTACTTGAAAATTATCTTGTTAAATTTATATGTGGCGGTTTGTAAATGGCTCATAGATAATCTATTTTTTTATGCATTTTTTTACAGCTGTAGCCCTACTGAATAAAATAAAATAAAATAAAATATGGCGCGGAAATATATTGACTACACAACTAATGCTCGGTAGTTGGGAGGGTGATATTTCGGAGATGAACGCGGGACGCGGGGCAGTGAGTAGTTTAACCACAAAACGTCCCTTGATGACGTTTCTCGGAAAAACGCTTGAGCTCCCTGCCCCGCGCCCCCGCGTTCAGCTCCGAAACAATCCGAGACGTCGCTCCTCCCGCTTTCCCTACCGCGTGCGATGTATCAGTTATGTAGTCTATCTATTAAAACAAAACTTCGGACCTATTATTTCTCAATAAATTACTAATCTATGGTAATTAGATTGTTAATTTTCAATTCATAACTATTATTATTATTATTCTATTATTTTTTAACTACGTTTGTATGTATGTTTTATAATTATATATTCCTGGCTGATTGTTCTAATATTTGTTAAGTGCTCAACTCGATCTGTTTGATTTCTCTTCTACATTTCTGTAAAGGTTGTTGGAAGAGATCGCTTGTAGCGATAAGTTCGCGTTTGCTCAACTATCTCACAAATTTTAACTATATCTACTGTATTATGATTTTTATGAGCAATAAACTGTTTATCTATCTATCTTTTTTTTATGCTCTTTAATTACCGCAGACTATTGTAACCTTTGTAATATTTTTCCGTCACTATATACCTACCTATCTACCTATAAATACAGTAGGTATTTACATACGAGCTTGAGCCAAAGAGCATGCCAGGTGTTACTCACACAATGACAGGGCGATTATTGTCTGACATTAATATGTGCAATCCAGTAACAAACAGCTCGAGCAGTCCGCTAGCGTGACTGGGAATCATTAAGTGCTGAGTGTCAAAATAGTTTGACCTCAGCGCGTCGCGGCACAAATTACCCATCAATTTAAAACACATTTTTCCTACTGATTTAATTTAATTATGTCGAGTTGGATTTACGTATTAATTGGTTTTCGACTCGAATGAATTATTGTGTTGGAACTTTGGCAGTTTTATTTAATTTATTCTTGTTTTGGCATCTAGAAGAGCGCAATCTTTGTCACTGCCTTACTTGTAGTTTAAAAAATTGACATCGCTACTAGAAATTCTAAAGGAAAATGCTCTTGTTTCTAGGAAAAGTGTAGGCCCGGAATTCTAGCTCCGTACAAGGTTTAACCTGGGTAACCTAGGTGTGGATATTGGAGCATGTAGTGCGTGCTCAGTGCCATGTAGACCCGTGGACGATAGACTACTATATCATGGTATAAGCGCTAGAAGAGCCGGACAGTTTCTGGAGTTGTTGGGTTTCTACAATGCGGTCCAAGTTAAATTTTCAGCTGCGTCCATTATCTGAATTTTTAAATTTAGACTTATACAAATAAATACTTGTATGTATGTATGTATGTATATAATCTCTTTATTGCATCAATTTATGACAGGAAATAAAAATACAGTTTATAATGCAAAGGCGAGCTTACTTCTTAATCATCTTTATGTCGCTGGGTAACAATATAAATTTATGAAACACGAAGTAATTGACATGAGCAAAAATAGAAATAAAGAATGGATTACGGAATAAAAATACACATCCGTAATTATTTGGTCTTATAGACGATACACTTCTATACATAGTATAAAACAAAGTCTCTTTCCGTCGTCTGTTTTAATGTATCTCTGTACATGTACGCTTAGGTCTTTTAAACTACGCAACGGATTATAATGCAGTTTTCCACAATAGATAGAATGATTCAAGAGGAAGGTGTATAAGATAAATGAAGTACCGCCACCGCGGATCCACTAGTACTAAATTTCTTTTTTTAACATCATTATTTCTCACATCTTATCCAACCGAATGTTCCTACCACATCCAGTACACAACCCCACATGCGATGGCCCGATGTTACCAGGTATTACAACTAGGCAGGTTCTGGTAGCAGGCTAATCGCCGCCCCGGGGTCAAGCCGTGTAGTCCGCCGGCCCTCTGCATTTATTATAATAAGGGCCGCTTTTGCTCATCGTCCTTTACAGTGTTACCCATAAGTCTTTTTTAAATTTTGTCGTAAAATTACGAAATAAAATTATAATAACTTTCAACAAGTAAAAAAAAAATTATTATCTTGGCGTTAATGTCCCGGTTGTGCTCTCGAGCGCAAGGGCCCGGGTCCGCCATGACCATGATCCAGAATTTGGCAATCAGGTAATTATAGTGAAGCGACTACCATCTGACCTCCGTGACCTTGCTACCCTTTCCCTGACCAGATTGGATCATGGTTACAAATTCAGTTGCTTGAATTTGCAGGTTGCTTTCAACAAGTGAAAGGACGTATTCTTTAACAAGGTGCGTGAACGATCTTGATTAAATTAAAAAAAGAGAAGTGTACATTTATTTGCTTGCGAGAAAGGTTCGTCTATTGACATTTCCTTGGTGAAAAGGTCTGTTATTACACGTAGGTTACAAGAACGGTCCTCGTAAATCAAGTGTTAACCGCTATGGTTGCAGAGGATTTAATTAAGGAAGTCTTAATGTTAAGTGTAATTATGGCTTACCTATTAGCGCTTCGATGTGAAAGCTTGGAATAATCTCATTTGCGGTAGACAGCTTGGCGGCCGGGGTAGAAACCTGCCGAAAAAAGGTTTCGTAAGCTTCGACGTAGAAAAGTCGCCGTGCTGTGAGTAAAGTAAAAAAGATGTGTTTCCACTCTGACATATAGTACAAACCATGGAGGATTAAACAATTAAAAAAAAAAAAAAAATCATCTTGGCGTTAATGTCCCGGTTGTGCTCTCGAGAACGAGGGCCCGGGGTCCGCCTTGACCATGATCCAGGATTTGGCAGATCAGGTAATTACAGTGGAGCGACTGCCATCTGACCTCCATGACCCTGCTACCAGGGGAACCTGACCAGATTGGATCATGGTTACACATTCAGTCGCCTGAATGTGCAGGTTTCATCACGATGTTTTCCCTCACCATAAGAGCATCGGTTAGTATTCAACTAATGTACATAACTCAGAAAACAGTTATTGGTACATGGCCGGAGCGGGATTCGAACCCGGGACCTCTGGCTTACGAGTCGGATCTGTAACCGCTCGGCCACCGACGCTCGGAGGATTAAACAATTGAAAATACTATATTGTCATTATTTGAAAATAATGTTGGAATAGTCTAGTGGTGTCCACGCGAAGATTTGCAAGAACATTTCTCGCTCGTACGATTCGGATGTGGAATCAGCTCACAGCCACAGTGTTTCCTTTGGACTATGACATGGGATCGTTCAAGAGGTATATTTAAAGGTCTTCTTAGGGGCTGGAAACGCATTGGTACCGCCCCTGGTGTTGCTGATATCCATGGGCGGCGGTGACTACTTTCCATCAGGTGGCCCGTATGACTATTTGTCTGCCGTATTATATTAGATTGATGGGTATTTTCGATACGTACCATCACCCTCTTAAAAAAAAAAAAAATATTAAGAGACTTAGGATGTCCGTAATAAAAGTAACCCAAAGGGAAAAATGATGGGGGGGGATGTTTAGGGGGTTAACCCCCCCCCCCCCCCGTTCCGCCCATGCCGGAACAACGAATTGTGTACATAATTTACGTTACCATTAACATATTAACATAGCGCCCTCTACCCTGGTGAGACAGATTTACCTCTCTGGTAATTTCATCAAAAATTAAATTAAACACAAAGCTCAGTCCAAGCAAGATGTCACGAATACACTGGCAATTCCGAGATAATACGCCCAATGTCTGTTTATCGCGACCATTGACGGCAAATGAAGCTTGTTTGGAATTGTAATGACTGTGATTTACGAAATAAGTAATAACGGTGCCTTACAAATAATAAGGCTTATGTTGCGAGACGTTAATTTCTTCGCCATCAGAGTCAGGGTTGCACAACTTTCGGTCCAGCGTCACCAAACGTCGCCATCGCCCAGACCCCAGTTGCAACTATTGCAGTCCCCATGATAACAATTGCAAAATAAACAGTAAATCAGTGGCATCGTGACGGGCTAAGGGAATCGACGATCCGTTTTAATTGCGTGATCTCTGATCTGTTGCCAAATGTTGGCGGGCCCTGCATTATGGAATTAAGGATAGAAATCTAATTAACTGTTTCGTTGGATTCGGAAAAGGTTTTCGATGTCATAAGAACAAGATATTACAATGACAATAGAGTTGCTTGAAGTATACTTTCTGTAGACACCACATGCGTCCAATTTACATATATGTAAATAACCTAGCCCAACAACTGTATTCATAAACAATACTTGTCTAAGTAAAGTAGCAGATACTCCTCGTTATGGCAAGCCACAGACTAAATCTATATGTCAAAAGCAAGCCATTCGATCCATATTCCAAACACAATACGGCTTTTTGCAACGCACTTTTTTGTGTTGCACTTTGTTTACATTGATGGAGAATTTGTTTGTGACAGACCTACATACCTAGCACTCCCATATCCGAATCCTACTGATAGAGAAATAAATAATCCAAATTAAAAAAGGAACGCCAATTGACAATCAATCAGTCAAGAAATATCTGCAAATATTATATTATTGTTCTACGCAAATTACAAGCCAAAGAATATAATTCTAGGTGTTAAAAAAAATTTAGCTCAATCAAACCATGTAAAGACAAAGACATTAAAATCCCAACACAAGAGCGTCTCCACTGATTCAAAAAAATAAAAGCAATCTACTCGCAAATTACTATTAAGAAAAAAAAAACACCAATGCCCTCACACTTTCGTAACATCCTAACATCTGATGATACGTTGCCTAACTAGACGCATATGCGCAGCCGCACGCGCTTTGGAACGTGCGATGCGCGTGCGCAACTAGAAACAAAGCTGTAAACAATTCGCGCGCGCCATTAGCTGGGCGAAAAAAAATCCCAGCGCGATACGTACGGATGGGGCGGTTGAAGAGTATTGTAATTTCTGAGTAGAGTTGTCGAATTTGGTAACAGATACTTATGTATTACACCTTTCGTCCAATAATGGGAACAAAATTTCTCCCTCTTAAATCAGCTTATTAGCCTCTGAAGCATAACAAACGGACAGACGGATATATTTGTTTATATTGGTAAGGAAAAATTGATTTGTGAGCTTTATCGGCTATTAAAGATTTTTTTACGCCCAGGTGGCCGTGGAGAGGGTAGAGGTTTGGTGCAATCGTTTTGGAATTGAAAGTCTGAAGTCTCTATCTGAAAGTTACAATAATTTATCTGGCCGGCACTTTTCGCGTTTTAGTCCAAAAATGATATTCTTACGTTTGACTGCTTCAGAAGAAGGGTTATCAGAAAGATTGGTTCTTGATCGTTGTTCAAAATTAAAAAAAAAAATCATTAAATGTTTCTATGGACATGTACAAATTACTACATAATAACAAATGAAAAACACGCAGTTGAATGCATGATTTTCGTTGACCATTCTCCAGCACAGTGTGTCGCACATTTGTTACATATCTCAGACAATAGCAGATGATTTGGATACACAGACCGATGGGAGCCGGTCATTAATCGTGAGATGTGATTGATGCGACACAGTGGTGAAACGGCCATCACACATTGTGGGTTAAGGTTCGGGTTAGGTAAATCCAGTGCAATTCAGAAGAACAAGTAGCTTATTTAGGCTAATTATGTAAAACGTCTTATTATAACAGATGTGGTAGTGTAATCTTTGTGTATTGTTTGGGTATACAATTGTTAATTAAATGTTTGTATGGGTCAGAGCGGGTGCGTAATTTTTGAGATGCCAGTGTTTCGTCAGAATTGTAATAATGAAATGTCTGCTGTGCAATGAAATATGTGTGTGACATTGATGTAATGCATTCGACCGATAAAAATCTTTGATTATTTTGAACTCTGGGTAAAGAATAAATAAAAATTATAAGGTTTTTAAAAATTATAATTATAATTATAAATTCATATAACGCCATCTAGCCCCAAAAACGCGAAGCTTGTATTATGGGTGCTAAATAACTGATAAACTACATATATATTTTTAAATACATACTTATTAAACGTACTACACCCAGATCCGTACGTAACAGGCATTAAAATTCATCATTTCAGTTTCTGCTCAGCCGGGAAACGAACCCGGGACCTCTGCGTGGCGACCGGCATGTTAACAAACTTAACCATTCAGGTCGTCAAATGACCAAAGTATACTTATACTAACACGCGAATGAATTCGTACCTAAAACTAGTTTAAATAAAATAGGTACTTTGTTCATTGATGTCTGGAAGGTTGTCTGGAAGAGATCACATTAGTGATAAGACCGCCATGTATATTATCTACCATATATTTTGTATCTGTATTTGTGTTCTTTGGTGTGCAAATAAAGAGCTTTGTATTGTATTGTATTGTATTGATGATAGATTTCACGGCAATACTATAAGTTTTTACCAAATCTACTTTGAATTGAGTAGAATAATTGTGTTGGGAATTAATCGGTATGCGTGAGCTAGGTGCCGCCCGCGGCGTCGCCCGCTGCGTCCACTTGTGGCAAAACAGCGCCGTTATCGCTTTTTTGTTCCCCCTCGTATCTTTTAATCGTTGTCGGCGAATAGTTCGAAAGCTTGAAACGTTTCCTGCCTTAAGTAGTGAATGCTGGTTGCTGTGCTGTTCTTTTTTCAAAACAGTGGCACATCCTGTCCTGGAAATGACGTTTGTGTGGTTGTTATCATGTTCCAAAATAGGTTATCTTGTGTTCCGGCTATTTCGTGGGTGACTTAGGGTGTCCAGTGCTACCGAAGCGGCACCGAGTGAATTCCGAAGTTGATGGAATTTCATTAACTTTGGATTTCTCACTAATTTTTTAACTCAATACTCATTGTTAACAACACAAAACCCACAAAACCGATCCCATTCGATTCTTAACAAAGGCAACCCACTGACACTGAGGCATCGTCACCAAATTACCCCTCTGATTACCTTTTTTTCCTCAAACTCGCTTCTCTGTTGCACAACTTTCCTTGTTGAAGACATCAAAACTCTAAAGCAAGGTCGTTGAAAAAGATCTGCGCTCGTTTGCGGTCCGATATTACGCCTACTCTGGCCAGACGAAGCAGGTGGTTATTATGGACAACAGATGTCTAAGATTTTACAAGTCGCATGTATAAAGCTATTGTAGGCATATGGTTAGATACACAATGTTCGCAGCAGGTGGAATTTGCCTCGGTTCCCCCTAGATATATTAAGATTAGATAGATCAAGACACTGGATTATTTTGATGGTCTTAGTACCTATAAATGCAAATCTTCATAAGCCTAATTATAGAAACTGCTAGATTTTAGCATGGACCCTACACCTTTGGCAGGTAGGTTAGTGATATAGGAGTTAGCAGGGTTTGAAATACACAATAGAATTTTAGAAATATAGCTTGTTTTTGGTAGACATTACTCGCCTTGTACGAGATCCCGTGTGGAAGGGACTAGCGACCTCGACACATGGCTTCAATATCTGCTATAAACCAAAAACTGGATAGTAAGTAGGAAGGTGGTCCCTGAAACCCTTTTCGAGAAAGGGATGTGACGAAGATGTAATGAATAATCTATACTAATGCCACTTGATCGCGAAGTGTGGAAGAATCGGGGGGACGCCTTTGCCCGACAGTGGGGTGATAGAATCTAAATTAATATAACAATCTATACTAATGTTACAAATTCGAAAATTTTATATGTATGTTTGTAAGTTTGGATGTTACAAGAGAACGGCTATATCTGCCGTCTCTAGACTGGCTGGTCCGCACAGACATATGGACAGTGGTCCGCCCCGGATAACAATAATTAAGCCGTAGTCAGTCGGCAAATACATTGCGTTCGCGGTTTATTTCGCTCAGAATTAACATCGTAAAACTTTGATAGCGTCGCACCCAGCGAAAGCGGCGGTGACGAGCCGCCAAATTCATTTTGTGCTCAATTTGTTGCGACAAGTAGGTTATGTGCGTTTGCGCACGCTTTAATTCTGTTGGCGATGATCGCGATTAGTGCGGTGCGTTTGTGTCATTGGGAAGTATTGGACAGTTTGGTAGGACTAGCTATGTATATGTTTTTACCATTCAGGAAGGCAAAGAAAAAGGTAAGAATCACCACCGCCCATGGAGTAACCATGGCAACACTGGGAGACGCGAATACATAGGCTTCTTTAAAGGTTTCGATGTCGTAACAGTTTGGAAAGACTGCGGCTGGTGGTTATTCGAGGCGGGAAACTTTGTTTAAAAATGTACCTATGGCTAATGAGACTCTCGTCGTCTGTCATTCGGGCCGGAAGGGAAGAAGCTCATCCAGCTTAGAGATGAAGTAATTTTCCATATAGACCCTAAGTTCCAATTTGTACAGGAATAGGCTATTTGTTTGTACACCCAGCTGCCTGTATGCCAGCCTGTAATCATCGTACTGGCTGCAGAAATATGTAAGGCGGCGGTACCCGTTGCTGTTTCTCCTCTCTCAAGTTTAATCACTGCCACTGGAAAATATTGTAATTGAAATGGTCCAGTTATCTGTTTTCGATAACTCCATGATCTCTTTCGATCGACAGTGCTATCTTAATAATTTGTAAATTATTTTAAAATACTATTTACCGCAGTGATATCTAAAAAATGTACATATGCTGAGATCATTATAATTAAAAAGGTTTATCAAAATCTGAATTGAAATCAATTTGTCCAATTTATTTGATAATTCCCCCTTCCTACCTTAAAGCGACTACCTTATTAGCCACGATTAAAGCGGGAGCCTTAAAATTTAATTGAACCCCTTCGGCTTATAGTGTCCGATACTTCAGTAATTAGGTTAATAAGATTCGGTTTTATCAACAAAATTTATTTTCCACAATTGCCTCAGTAAATTCGTGCATTGAATAGCGCGCTTTGCAATGCGGCGCAGGTCGGCAACGAAATAACTTTTTTAATTTTATTAACGCACTCAACTGATAAGTCTGGACATTATTTCGGCAATAACGCGGGTATCAAGCAACTGGCTCATTAAAGACGACGAAGAGAAGGGCTCAAAAGAGAAGGTACGTTTTGACGGCTCCTTTTGGCTTTTTACACGTTTCGAAAGTGATTTTTAGTGATGCAAGCGTTTCGCAATTTACGGGCGAGATGGTAATGGCAGGACGTGTGACGGACGCGGCGCCTTTAATTTCTGTTTCGTATTAATTGTGGCCAGCGGTTTCGGTTTTATGGGACATCGGGCTGATGTCATTGTAACTATAGGATTTTCTTCGGTTTTAAAATTTATATTCATACATTTCTCCTGACATTTCGCCCACTTTTCAGTTATCAGGGGTGACGGCTAGACTAGTGAAATTCGTCTTTAAAAGTAAAGAAAAGAATTGTTGAACTTTAGAACCCTCAGGCGCTATATTAATTGAAAATAGTCGTGCGACCATGGTCGTACGACGGACGTCGCCTGACCAAAAACCTCAAAACCGTCCGTCGTACGATCATAGTCGCACGACCGCTGCCAATTAGGACACCGCTTCAACATGCTCAGTACTGTATTTCTTGTACCAATTTACAGGTACCATAAAAATCATTGGGTCAGCCTTATTGGAGAGCGCGTTGGGCGCTCGGGAGGCGAGCCCTTGGGCTTTAATATAATTTGTTACTTAGAAATGCATACAATTTTAAAGTGTCTCGGAAGAGCGCTGGCTATAACTAGCTGCTAAACATTTCCCATTTATTACTTTACCGATTTTAATCTTTCCTAAATAAAATACAAAATTCGGTCCAGGGACATTGATGTTGCTCAACTACGTTCGCGAATTTACGTTGACTCATTGCCATGCTAATTTAGGTTTATTGTCTTTTTATCGAGAGTTTTATTATCAAAACTGAATTTCTCGCTGATCCGTGTCAATAAAAGTTGTGTAACTTCAAGATTAAGGACATTCAGATCTCTCACGGTCTTTTAATCTATTTTTGTCATCATCTGTAGTAATAATAAAACTTTTATTGCTGTCAATAAATTAAAAGCTATTACTCAAAATAAAGTACTTGTATTTAACTGTGATGTAAAGAAACGTCAAACTAAATTGTTACTTTATTAGTGTTTGTTTTAATTATTATCATGATATAAATGATATTGTCTCTTATTTTGGCGACCAAAGACATAACTACTTTGTAATAAAATTGAATATCTAAATTAAATAAGAGTGGAGTCAGTTTTTACATCAAAACTGTAAAAGAATCAAACGTAGTTTTTCTTCACAGAAATGACATTAGTCATACAAAAACGTTTTTTCCTTGTCATAAGGAAATGTACGTCGTCATTTGAGCGAATTGCAGGAACCACCGTCATCGTTTATTTTATTATAACCGGTAGGTAACTAAATAAACACCGATGAGGTAAATTCACTGAATTTGGATCGAAACCAGTATATTTTTTTTTACTTTAATGTTGCTAAGACAAGGAAACTTATTTCTGTTGCTTCTTTTGTTAATTATTATATAGTTTAAAACGACGGCGGGTATTTGCGTCTCTATTTTATTGGCCAGTTTCATCTCGAAGAAATCGATGACCTACATACGATTACTACAAAAAACTAGCCGATTCGTTGCAACGTGAAAAGTAAAACGAAATATTTCGAGTGTGTACATAATGTTGTTCAACGATAGCAAAATGGGTGCAAGTTCGTCGATTTGCAAAAAAACTTCCGAATACATCTATCTATAGGGTAGCGTTGGTAGAGCGACTCAGCAGTGTATTTGTGGAATCGATATCCCAAAGTTAAGCAACGCACGCATAGCCCTGGAGCTGTGGTTCTACATCAGATATTCCAGTTTCCAAAATCAGTTATACCCCCCTATGTTTTGCTCACTTAATAGTTATACAAGAAAAGCGTTTCATTCAAATCCGTCCAGTAGTACCGGAGATTAGCGTGTCATACAGTCAAACATTTTCAAATTTCGTATTCTATTTCTATTTCATCATTGTCCTAAATTACTTTTTATTGTAAATATATTCAATGTACAGACACACTTTTTTAATGTTTTAGATTACGTTGGTACCCTTTATTCACGGAACTATATAATATCCCTATAACCAGTTGCTAGTTCACAAGAAATCCAATTAGGTACAACTCTGATGACAAGTTAACGCGGTCATAATATCTACTAGCGGATTACGTGTATGTTGTATGTATGTATGGCCGTAAGAATACACTTCCTTGAGTAAAATAAATTGGCTCAATAGCTCAGTGATACGTGAAGATAAAAAATTAATTATATAAAGGTTTGTTGAAGTGTACAAGTTTTTAGGGTTCGCTCTACGTAATTTTATGTGGTGGTTTTCTTTTGAGAATAATATTACGGATTTTGTCGTACATAGGATGTAGACACTAGTGTGGAAAATTTGGCACTTCTTTGGATTGTAATGGGATCGAAGTTCTTATTTGTAATTTTAATTACTTCTACTTGACAGGGACCGGTAAAGCCATTAAGACGTGGTAGGTACTTAATAAAATCAAGTTCTAATTATATTGGCGACATCAATAGATACTTTTTAATTAATTAAGTAATAAACAAATTTGAGAAGGACACATTGAACAAGTTACATTTATGTGGCACATGTGTGTCAACGGACTCACCACTAAGGATGCCTAAGACCGAGCAAAGTGGACTAAGAAGAGTAGGAAGGTGGACCCAGGGCCTAGCGTATCGCGCTACCGGGATTTAACGCCAAGATGATGATGATGATGATTTATATTTAGGGGTTTGTTTATTCCTTGTCGTTCCTTACAATGCGATTGGAATTTCATATGAAACAAGACATTAAAATATTTTCATTTTTTATACTTACAATTTAATAGAATAATATTTGAATTTGATTTTTATACCACTAAGGTGGCAATCAACCTTACGGCCTGCTTATGGTAAGCAGTAACCGCAGCCTATGGAGATTGCAATAATTAATTAAAATCTTATATTATATCCATTCGGAACCCTCACTGCTAGGGCGTTGCACCGCTTAGCTGCATCCGAAGCCACGATATATGTTACGGTTATTGTACTGAGTGGAGTCAAGGTCGACCATCATCTGAATAATATTTTACAGGATTATTTTTATTAGCACGAGCCAGATACGCGTAAGGGGCCGGTTGAGTCATAATATACGCTTCCATTGCGGGTTTTGTATTATAAACAACGAGATACGGCCATTTTATGGCGGACTTGGTTGGCGAATTAATTTGAGTGGGGTTTTTTACTTCATTTTGTGTCGTTGTTACGTCGTTACTTATATTGTAAATGAGAGTGCGTTGTCTGTTTGTGGGTAGTCTTGGTAGTGTTGGTGGCTAAAACATATTTTCGATATAAATGTAATGTGGCGTATAAATAGTTTGTTTCTGATTAAGAACGTCGGCTGTTTTCCTATATAGACGTTCTGCTAATTAGAAATATTGATGTTTTGCTCTGTAAGATGTTTCGCTACTTAGACATTATGAATCAAGAATTTTGTTTTTACTTTTGCAGCGATCGTCAAACGGAGGGCCTAAAGTTATGTAATAAATAAAGTTATCTAAATATGTAATAAATATATGTAATACAAGTATAATTTACGCATACATAAATAGTTATTCTCAAAGTATGATGTGACTTAAACAATTATATTTTTAATATGAAAAAGCTCGCGTTGATGTCTTTCCTATGGAACATTTATACGTCCATGTTTCGATAGTTCTGTCCTAAAATCGAAGTATAAATTGACTTCTCATCAGCATCATCTTGGCGTTAATGTCCCGGTAATGCTTACGCGCACGTGGGCCCGGGGTCCGCCTGGACCATGTTCCAGGATTTGGTAGATCAGATAATTAAAGTGGAGCGACTGCCATCTGACCTCCGTTGTCCACTCCGTTGTCTGAATGTGCAGGTTTCATCAGGTAAGAGCATTGGTTAGCATTCAACTAATGTACATAACTCAGAAAGGAGTCATTGGTACATGACCGCAGTGCTTTCGAACCCGGTACCTCGCCCTTACGAGTCGCATACCTTAACTACTCGGCCATGACTTCTAATACCACCTAATCTGAATCTGTGAAAATAGACGAGTTGATGTGACTTTCAATGGAAAGAGGGTAAATGATAGATTATAAACAGCTGTTATACAGCTTTCTAAGGCGTTTCCTGACAGATATTCTAATATTTTCACCGTACGTGGTCTCCACATAACCCGTACCCGTACCCGTATTAACTTATGCCGGTTATGATCGTGTCCACAGAATCTGCTTTTCATCTTTTATACAAATGCTAATCGAAATTATTCATGCACATAGTAAGGAGTCGTGCGGACACATTATACATCTTCATAGTTATTTTGTTGAGTTCATATTATTTGGTTTAGCTAGGATGTTGGTAGTTTTTCGATTCGATTCAAGTTGTATAAGGATTTCGGTGGCTTATGTACGGAATCTTTTGGTCTTTTTAGGCGTTTAATTGTAATTGTAGGAAGTAAAGAAATTGCTATGCTGATTAGTTATTGTGTCATTTAATTAAGTTTAAATTAATGAAAACTGAATTAATAAAATTAGTTTATTATAAATCGTCCGTATTCTAACTTTTATTACCTATAAACATGAAAATTTGTTTCAGCCCCTATTTTATTGGTCCTGCCTACACGAAACGGTCCCACTGTCATGATTTTTGAAACTGTGGCGCACTTTTTAACCATGTTCTTGAATAATTCCATAATGAGACGTGAGATTGAAGTAAAGTAAAGCACTTTTATTCCACTCACACACACAGCACAAAATTAAAAATATTGAAAGTAAAACAAATAAAACGTAAATCAAATACATAAACGGAAAAATAGATACTCTAATTTTATTACCTGTGCCATGTGGAGAGAGCAATGGGGCCACACGCAGCATTTGCCACGACAGTCACCGTGACGCTGGTTTTCAGTGGGCCCCCTGATTGAGAAAGATATATAAAATGTACACCATCTTTATCCCTGTAAACGCGAGCGAAGACGCGCGCACTAGTTACACAACTGTCAAGCCAAATACCATTACTTTTTATGAACACACACACCATCCACGGATATTAAAGTGCGGATGCCCATAATTCATAATTGCCGATTCGCGATCAACCTACATACGGTGCCATTAAATCTTGGCTATTACAACAAATATTGATTATTTACATTAACAGTGACCTCAGTGTCCGTCTGTATGCATTAAGGTTGTCCTTGCACTTTGCGGTGGGCCATCATTTCGGCGTAACTACCCAGTTTTTTATATCGTCCTTATGCCAATCGCTATAAGATTAAAATCGAACTGTATTTAGGTACCTTGATGTGCTGCCGTGTGTACATTTTACTACGTGCGTGGCCCATCCACAGGGCAGGTGAAGTAATTCGAGTCGGTCGATTCATTTATTTAATTAAAGGAAGAATAATCAATGGACACGTTTTATTTTGGTTGGAACTGTTTTTCTATTTATGGTTTTATCTGCTGTGCAGCAATCTATTAGGTTGTCGGTCTAAGATAAAAGGTACCTAGTACAAAATAAAAAGTAGGGTTATAATACCAAAAACCCTTTTTTAGCCTACCTATGTCTACGTCATCAAAGCTATCTGAATACCTTGCCCCGATCCGTCCAGCGGTTTGGCGTATAAATGCTACTTTTTCCTTCTACGAGTAAATCTCTAGCTAGATTCATCATCTGCCCATAACACTCCACCGCACTTGAGCCTCCTCCTCAGTAGCTTACTTAAGCTTAAAGTGTTAACCTTCAAAACGTCCATTTATTGCGGATGCATCTGTGCGTATACTGATGGCCTGTACCATCCCGTCCGCTATTAGTGGGACCGGTCCGACTTCCTATATGCAGGATGTTGCTCCATATACGCCATTCATTATTTTAATGGCCAACGCGATTATTATTGCGAAATTTTGCGATCTGAACATGTGTATCTGGGAAAAAATGATGAGTTGCCGTGGGCTGGTTGCGGATTGGCGATTATGTGCCCCAGATATTGGAGTGGACGATGCGAAAGAAATTACTGGTCGTGGGTTGAATTACTTTGTGAGTAGCGTCTGAACGTATGATGTGTCATATTGTATGATGGGTTACTTTGCTTCAAATGCTGACATTATTATATGGTAATATAGGTTTTATATTCGTTTAATTCTAATTCTAAAATTCTAATTCAATTAACAATGTTGACCATGACTGTGACAAATCTGTTCCAATAAATTCTGAATTTGTAAACCTGATGGCAAAAGATTGCTAGATAACAATATTTAACACTATATCAGCATAAGAAAAAGTTACGATCATCTTCGGTCCATAAAACTAAATATAAAATATGCTAATCATATCTTTATAGCGTAAACTTCAACAGACCGAAATCATGTCTGCATACATTATGAGAACTCAATGAAGCCACAAATCTCGACAAATTTATTCAAAGCTCCGGCGCCCAATAAAATAAACACAACATTCGTGATTTACAAAATGACGAGCACTACGGGTATCATCTATTTAACATATTAATAATCTGATTGTTAACATAAGGAATGTTCAAACAAGCCGCCAAACGTTGGAAACTCCACCTTATTTGTTATATTATAAGGTTGAAAGTATCTCTTAAGACTTGTTGGATATAAAAATCGTGCCACAGTAGCCGATAGCTGGGGTCAAAGAGATCACTCGTGATCGAAAACTGATATTATAGATAGCATGAAGAGTGACGCATGCGTGAATGGGATATTACATGGACGTTACTATGGCGCAACATTGATGAAACCAGCGTCGGTCAATGCTGCACTGCGACTGGCAATTCGCTTGTTTGTTTTGTGAATTGCCTATTGGCGATTTATTGGCTACGTTCATTATGTTATAAACAATTTGAGTATCAATGATGACTTTATCCCCCGACGAAAAAACGTGGTGTTATCATTTTGACGCGTGTCTCTGTGGCTTTGTATATCTGTCTGTGGCATCGTAGCTGGTGATGATGATGATCCTAGATGGACCGATTTGGATGTTGTTTCCTTTATTAGGAAGCCAGTTTCATCGAGATAGTTCGTAGCTTTGTTTTATTAAAATCGGTTCTGTTGTTTAGAAAATATTTGAGTTTAAGTGAACTTAGTCGGGGCTTATCCGACTTTTTCTTGTTGGTTATGTTATTCGTTTGTACAGCGATTTTCGGATTTTTGTTTTTTTTGCTTAATTTCGTCATACTCTCTTATGCAACACTATCTGTTTACCTAATATTACATCATCAACAGGCAATAGAAATAGACAATCTTGACAGCCAAATCGTTAGTAGAATTTGACATTCAGAAACCACACAATTTATGCTATCATGACTTTGAACCAAACAATGGAAGCTCCCAAGACCTTGCTCTAACGCAAATGATGGACACCGGAGATGCAGAACCTATATGTAATTACACACTTCGAACAATGACATTGCTGTGTTCCAAATATTAACATTCACCTCCGACCTTGGATATGACTATCTTCAAAACATTATAAGGTTATTTTTGACTCTGTTCGGTAGACGTAATTTTTTATCAGATCAATAATGTTCTTAAAAATATAGATGTATTCGTGTGAAGACGATCGTGGTTGTATGAGAGGTAATATGAGATTTTTTACTTTGTACTAAACAGACTTTTGACCGATATCGTTAAGTAGAAATCCATGTTCTAGGTTTAGTCTGTTTTAGACAATTCTTCAGTCATTGACATAATAGACATAATATTATGTCGATATGTATAATAGTACGAAAATAAATACCGACCTGTATTACATTGAAGATATTTTTACGGAAACAAGCGCCACGAGGCAAGCCTCATTTGTCATCAGTAAGTACCTGTAACAATCGAATGAAACACTATTTAACTGTGCACTAAAACGCAGTGGTTAGTATCACTTGCCATTTCTAATGGACGTAAAACGTTACATCAGTAAAACGCGTCAGAAACATAGGCAGATATAACTTAATCTCACTGAGTGCTGTACTCAAATAGATAATAAATATGATTTTTAATTCGTCCAAACATTTGTATAAACAAAGTGAAAGCGACGGACTTATGCGTTACTGACTTTTAGTCGCTGCAACTTACAGTTGGTGTCTATCACAGCGATCATTTAATTTTAATTATGATAACTGCGCTCACTTTAATCTGGTTGAGACTGTTTTATCTTTTGCTCTTTTGCTATTTACAGTGCATTGGTTGGCCTTTTTTCATGTAATAAGCAGACAAAGAGACAAGCAAGGCAACCTGATGGAAAGAGGTCACCGTCGCCCATGGACATCAGCAACACTAGGGCTAATTTGTATTGAATGTTCAGTAAATTTCGATAATAACTTATCGTGTAAATCTTTACACTAACTAAACTTTACAGTAGACTTTTAGAGCGTAATTAGGGTACTTGTATTTGAAATAAAGGGGAAACAAATGTTTATAAATTAAATTTTATACCGCATGGTGTTTGAGGTTTTCCTTTGCAAGTGGAACGAGGTGGTTATGTTGTATAGGTGCGTATGGTATTCATGGCTATAGATGGCCAGACGAAACACAATACACTTATTTTAACAATTCATACAATCAACTCTGTAAACACCATAACGTTTTCGTTCTCATTCTCCATCCGTACTGATATTTCAAGAAATAATGATGATGACTTTCCTTTTAAACAGAAATCAAAACATCGAGCTTGTGACGCAATCGAGTTACAAATTACCGTTTTTGCCTTTTTGGAAACTTTATGTTTACAGTGCGGTGATCGCAACCGCTTTGATGTCACCGCCACAGTTTAAATTAAGGCTGCCCACTCATAAGCCTGCCCAATTAACTGCGAAAAGTAACTCGAAAGTTCAAAAATTCAAGGCCACTTCGCACTTAATCAAAATCATCGCACCTTTCCAGAGATTTTTTGTTTTAATTGTTTTAATTTTTAAGAATGTACTTTTTGCTGTTTATTCAGCTTGATGATTAAACTGAATTAAAGGAATGTATGCTTATAGTGCCAAAAATGGTTAATTCCTCTAAATGTTGTGTAACTTATCTATGAAGTGAATTTGATTTATTCCGGCAAAAAAGTAACAAAATAGCAACTTTGTAGTACCTACTGTTTTAATTAAACATCCTGTAGTTGACTCTAATATTATACGAAATTGTCAACGACCCTCCTACTCTCATCCTCGTTGTGGCGAGTAAAATGTTAAAACATTGAAGGTCCCTATAAATGAGAATAAAATCACCCATTTCTGTGCATCGAAATGCATTCAGTTGCAAAGGGGACCATCGTGGGTGGCTCTTGAACTATAAGCGAGCTCCGGTACTATAAAACTTCACCGTATAAGCAAGTAATCGCGATTTAAGTCACAATATTGTTACCGATTTCGTCGCAAAACTGCAGAAAGATATTCTTGAAACATTTTATTTATCTGAGGACTCGCATCTCTACACTTCCTTTATGAATTTTCTTGCTTGGACTTTTTCCACTTAATTGGATGTCTCAAACTAATAAAGTGTGCGAGTCTACGATATTCTTTTTACTACGGAGTACTTTCAACTTTATATGGAGTAAAAAATGAGCGCCTTCCTTGGAATATCAAGGGATTCATACATTGTTTTTGTTGTCACGTGATTAGTCTGGCTTCGTTAAGAGAAGGAAGTTGTGTCGTTTCTTACGTCGATATTCTTGTGTGGTCTCCACTCATCTGCATCGCATGAACGGGTCGATGGTATTCCATTTTTTGTCCCATCATTTTTCACATTTCTCTATCACATATCGTTACTTTGAAAGGAATAAAAATATATTATATTAATTAGCATTTCTAAATATCCCATCCAAGATGTACTGGCGACATTCATTCGCGGACGATCCAAATCCCCGTGTGAACTGACAGCTGATTCGATTCGTTCGAGATACGATATATTATTACCAACTCACTGTTGCTGTTCACAAAACAAATCTTCCGTACAAAACCTACCGAGCTTAAGTTCCGTCAGCTGCATTCGAATCGCGGTCGTATTGCTTTACGTTACAAAATTACAACTTTTAACTTGCGGTTGAGTAGTTTCTGTTCCCATACGAGGATTGGGAAGATGCGTTTGATGGGCGGCAAATTTAAGTTTGTAAAGTAACACGTCTCATCTCGAACGGATCAAAGCATCTTAATGCGTGATCGTGAGAATTAATTTCGAGGTGTAATGACCTCAGCGCTAATCTGTGACAGCGAACGCGCGGAAATTGGACGAATTGTGCTACCGTCCATTTCGATCTATTTAATTAGGCTAAGCAATTTTGTGTTTGATTTATCTATAACTGCGTTATAAATGCGTTTGTCGCACTACCTATTAACTCGATGGCCCATAAATGTCTAATAAATACATTGAGATTTCTACACTTCTCGCAAATGATGACAAACATTAAATATTTATAAAATTATGTGGTTGTTATAGTTTATAGCGGACGGGTATGAAATTTAATTCCTACGTATTGTTTTTTACACCGTCAGGTACAGGAAAGAGTAAAACATGTCCCATCCGCTCCTATCCCGTTAGCGGTTGTGCATTTCCTTTCCTATGGCATTTAATCCGATCAAATTGTGTGTATTATAGAATGTATGGTAACGGTATAGGCGTACAGCACTTTTGTAAGCGACAAGATTAACACTACTTTATTCTTTCTATTAATAATACATACATAAAGCTCACGCCTCGGACCCACAGGTGGGGTAGGCAGAGACTATGAGCCGCCACTTTGCTCTGCCCTGACACAGCTCCCTAGCCTCTCATATAACCACAACTCTTTTCCTACATCTCCATTCTCCCATAAACAATAATAATTGTTGTATTTGAGAATAAATCCATTGAAAAAGAAAAACAATAACAAGATATTTCCCGTGATATCATATCACAAAAGGCCTATTTTAGGCATTATTAACCTTGGAAATTCGATACACGTTTTAGCGGTGAGCTGACTGCGGGTGGTCCAGTGCATTTGGAAGTCTTCTAATTGTATGGCTCATATACTTATGTATGACACATGTTTGTAAAAGAGTGTGTAGTGTAACATGCAAGATTTTATTTCAAAAATGGGGGAAATTGTTCAAATAAAGTATAATCTTCATATATAAATAGATAAACACTTTATTGATCATACAAAACATAATACAGTAGTAACAGTTAAAATCAGTGAGACAGTTGAACAAAGTCGACCTTATCGCTACAAGCGATCTCTTCCAGGCAACCTTCACAGAAATGTAGAATTTATGCCAATTCAGAAGTTACAGCTTGACGGTATTTAATTTCGAAACATAACAGTAACATCTTGATCTCAATATTGGATCGTGTGAGCGATCGCAGACTTCGTCCCCGTAAAATTCCGGATTTGTCCCCGCATGGACCACACTGAATTTTGGAATAAATAGTTTGTGTTATTGTGGACTATAAGCTTCATTACAGCCTTTAACAAACGTCTACCCAAATTATTTATAAACGGAAAATAATAAGTAATATTATTATCATAATAAGTATTATTATATATTAGTAGGATGAATTATGGAGCGTCGGTGGCCGAGTGGTAAGGTATCGAGTACCGGGTTCGAATCCCACTGCGGCCGTGTACCAATTACCCTTTTCTGAGTTACATACATTAGTTGAATGCTAACCGATGCTCTTACGGTGAGCAAAAACCTGCACATTCAGGCGACTGAATGTGTAACCATGATCTAATCTGGTCAGGTTCCCATAGTAGCAGGGTCACGGAGGTCTGATTGTCCCACCTCCAGTACGAGCAACATCATCCCTGAAGCTGCCTACATTTCGCAAGGAATGTGCAAAATGGCTGCTGCTGAACCATTCACGGGTTGCTGGAGTGAAGGTCTAACTAGACCACGGTTTCTGGTGATGTTCAATTATCTAATTATCTACTTCTCTTAGCTATCTACTTTTATACCTAAAGATTAAAATTTTTTTTTTGTGTGCCATTGTGTCTTATAATAATAGTTTTATACTTAAAGTGTATTTTAATATGTTGTGCCATATTAATTGTACGAGTATAATTGGGTATAGTACACATATACTGATGATGATATATATGATGATAGATGATGATGATAATGATGTGTATGTATGTATATTTATACTTAATGTTGTTAATTTTAGTTTTTTAGTTTTAATTTTTTAGTTTTTTAGTCTTAAGTCTGGCCATGACAGAATACCAGCGGGTGTGGGTTCCACCTTCACCCAAACTTTTTGTCTATTAGAAGCTTTTATTTAAAAAAATTTATACAATTCTGTTAATTTATATTTCTATTTCTATTTCTATTTCTGATGGCAGTCGCTCCACTGTAATTATCTGATCTGCCAAATACTGGATCATGGCCAAGGCAGACCTCGGGCGAGAGCAGGGGACATTAACCGCAAGATGGTTATTTTTATTATTAGTAGGATGAATTATGTAGAAACTCATACCGCGAGTTATGAAATCTGAAACATTTTAATGTATCCACTCCTTACTCAATATGGGATGTTGATTGCTAGTTCTACGATATGTACCGGTAAGAAAGCGACGTCCTGTTATGGTGTCTCTATGATATTGTCACAAAAACCCACCGGCACTTTTCACTAGGCACCCTTATTGGGTGCTGTAATCCGATACGCAGTCGATGTCGCCGGGAAATAATATATAGATTAACTGACTTCTCGTGGGTAATACGTTCTCACGTTATCGGTCGAGTATTACTAAGTTGGAAGCCTGGAAATAAGGGGAAAGATTCTTACTAAGCCTTAAAAAATTACCGTTGTATCTAAACAAAAAAGGGTCTTCTTTATTCTCTGCTAGTGGACTCGGCGCCGACATCGTTCGAGTACAACTACTTTATCCCTCCTCTTAAATCACTCTATCTATTGTTAAAAAGCACATACCTACACATAAACGCATTAAAATTCGTTGCGTAGTTTAAAAAATCTAAGCTTACACAGATACAGACGACGGGAAGTGACTTTGTTTTATACTATGTATAGACATTGTATATAATTTTTGTATTTAATAATGGTGTTGTTTGTACTCATTAATAACAAGTCTATAGTCTGTTACCGTTTGTCCGATTCGTCCACTCTGCGGCTAACTATACAAAAGCCAGCATCACTTAACAATTGAGTTTTATCCCAACAAAGAAGTTCTTCTTTCGGCATGAAAATAAGGGCAAAGAAATTATACAATTTCCGTATTATAAATATGCTAAAATAACATCTCTTTGGTTTCTACAACAAACCGTACACTAGCGTCTAGCACATCTTCAAGTCTCATCTGTATTTAGAAGATTTACGATCAGCTGGAAGGCTTCAAATAAATCATACGCAGTCAAACATTCTGAGCGGTCCATTGTTTCGACGGCACCTTGTTTGCTATCTATAGGTTATAAATGAACAGCTACAGCTGACCAAAACGCATGCTCGATGCTACAATTGTTTGTCTGTAATTGATGTTAATTGTTTGAAAGTTTATGTACCCATTGAAGACTGAAGGCTTGTTAATGGCTATTTTGAGACTGTTAAGTGTAAATATTTGTAGATTAATGTCATTAATCTATATTGTGATGAGAATAACTTGCTGTTAATTTAAAATGTTGGCTACGGTTGTTATCGAATGAAACACAGTAATTTTTTTACGTTAGTTAGTTTAATAGAAGCGCCAATTAAGCAAATTCTGTTGGTACAAATTCACTGCTGAAAATACACTTACACATATTTTGTCATAACTTCCGTGCTTTGAAGGTGGTTCATCATAATAATTTTGTCGTTATCTCAGATGTGCTCGTGATGCACAGGGCTTGGTGTCCCATTTTCTACTGATCCTTGTTCACTTATTTGTAGGCGGTTGGAGGTGAGTTTGTTGGCACGCATTTCATCCTCAACGACATCAAGCTATCACATCTTGGGCCCATCTCTCCTTCCCGCGACTAGCGCGGTTGCCATACCATTTATTCTCTACAAGTCAGCGCTAGATTTGGCCACACGATCCACGACGATTGAAACAGAATAGCCTATACCATAAAAACACAAATTCATATTATTATCTTAATTTTGGCAACTACAATGTACCACATTAACCCATTATCAGACATGCGGAGCATAAGTCGAGGTAGCGACAGCGCTCAGGCAAGGCCGCAGAAAGAATTCCTAGCATCCTCTGCGCGCACGCAGATCTGCGGTTACGAAACAGTTACCTACGATCAGATAACACGGCTATGCGTCGAAAGTGAGCATGTATCATTGGATTGGACGTTCGGTATTCAGGTACCTATTTGTATGCTTACTACCGATGTTATGAATTTGGACGTGTGTTTGTCGCTCTGTTTGTTAGCGTAATAGGTAAATAGTGGCGTGGGTTTTAAGTAGTTTAAGCTCGGCTTGCACTGAATTATTAAACACGATTAAGAATAACGTTTAACGTTTTTTGTTTAGTATCAGCTTAAATGCGTTTAAGAATTTGGTGCAAGCCGCCCTGAACCGCAAAAACAACATCGTACTATAAGACAATTTAGCATGGTATATGATGCATTACAATAAAAGTAAAAAAGGAAGTATTCGCCAAAGCCGTTATAATTTTTTGCGTTGTTTTGGTATAGGCTTTAGATATAGAGATAAAAATAAAAAGTGGTTTCAGGCAAGTTTTCTAACTATGATACCCCATATAAAGCTTCGAGACACCTCAATATTCACTCTTGATACGGTCGCCATACACCACAATGCGTTGCGCCACGCCAATAATTAGTGGAGAATGTTGCAACTCGTGTCGTTAGGATTAATATCTGCGGTGTCTTAACAAAGAGTGATCAGCTGTGACTCATCAAGGCGAGTTGAAGGCAGCGGCTATCCCTTGACCGCTCCCTGTAGCCTTGCTTTCGACAAGCCCGATCGACAGATAAACGTATGAGTATCTGCCATTGAATATGATCGTAATAAGACGAAATATGCCGATATCGATGACTCAACTTATTAATTTCGATTTCATTAAGCGATCGCTCGATTAAGTCCTTAAGATGTTAACAGGAAAGAGTTGCGGCAAGCCGAATGGATTTAATAAGTTAGCTCTAAGTCGGAAACTAATTGCGGCTAAGAGCAGCATCGGTTGTATGCGATTCGTCGGTGAATAGATATAAGTATATGATTTTATCACATGTCACACGAAGGTCGATTAAGTCCTGTAGGGATTGAGGTTAATGGCAATATGCTCAATCAGTGCCCCAGCGATCGTATCAATCCATTACGTTTATCCTGAGCCGTTCATTTGCGCAACGCGTCTATGTCGCTAGTGTAAAAAGAATACGATTGGAGACGCATGAAACTGGTCCGCAATCTCGGCGGCGATCATCCAGATGCCGCGCCACGAGCGTTCAGAAGGTTATTAAAAAAAAGTTGGGATGCGCGGCCGGCGCACGCGCAGCGATGCTATCGCGGCGCCCGGGGGCGTTACGAAAACCACTTACCTATCGGATGCCATCGCCGAAGCATACCCATTATTTTGGCTACTCCGTATTCAAATTATAATTCTAATCTCGGCTCGTTTCGTTCTTCGTTTTCGTGTACGACTAATGGAGATACAAACTTCGAGAGTTGTATGCTATAATACGGATCGATCGGTTTTCTGCGATGGTATACCATTGTTGAAAATAACTTTGGACACGCTGAATACCTTTTCCGAAATACTGCCTTTCTCCGCGATGCAATCGTATTGAAAGCCAAGTTACAGCCAATAAAGCTGGCAGACAGCCATCTTTAGCGTTATTAACATCACAGTTAAGTAAAGTGTCCCATTCACTGGCAGTTAATGAGAGCTGGCAAATATTTAGAGCACAAACAGCTATTCATTTCATCGTAAATAGCTCTGCAATGCCTATCTCCGGTATTCAAAACCGCCATGTAGAGTGCAGGCTTTATATTAAGCCCTATAAAAAAGGCACTTTTACATTTTGAGTAGATGTGTGGAGATTGATTGAGTAATTTTTTTACATACCTACTTTCTACTGTAACCTTGATACCAATTTTCTAATGACACGGAACTTCTCCCAGCTCCCCAGCGTATGTAACAGATTCTTGCGGTTTTTTCGTGCCATCTTTCATAACGAAGCTCGTATTGTAAAATTGCATTCCGGCCGCCTCCAGCGCGCTCGCTCATCAATTTAATATGCGTACTCTATGACAAATCACCGCCTATCCAGCTGCGCAGATTGCGCAACAGAAAGACGACAGGCTTTTGCGCAATCACTACTGTAATTAATACAATTGAGGAGGCTATTTTCTGGCAAGCAATTACATAGAATTCCATTTTTGGAACGACTGGACCAATTTTCGTCCCCTCACAAACACACAAGAAGGTATTAGAAGAGTTTAATACGTGCAACAACATCAGCATCGCGAGATCTTTAATCACTTAATCTTCTGCAAGCGAGCTCAAATTATCTTAATAAACAGTCGCTGTTTTGACTCGAGCTATTATTTCGTCACCCACCATTCACACATATCTAGTAACAATGGAGCCATTTAAGTTAATGAAGCGCTTGCGATGTTTGTGCGAGGTCCAAGGCGATGTTTTGACACGCGCAATTGGTTCAACTCTGCCCATCGTCATAACATGAGTGTTAATCTGTTAGTTGCTTTATTTTTTACCTCTTGATCCTTTATTGCTGTATTATTTAGTAGACTAGTGGACCCGGTGTGACTTCGTTCGCGTTGCGGCCTACCCCTATATCCTATAGCCGCTATATCCTATCCTATACCCCTCTATCTATTGTTAAAACACACTAAAATTGGTTGCGTATATTAAAAGTTCTAAGCGTACATAGATACTTAGGGGCAGATGGCGGGAAGCGACTATGTTTTTTACTATGTTTAGATGAGTAATATATTACTCACTATGGTCATTAGTTGAAATTAGCTTTTTCATCTGGTTATCAGATTTTGTATCATCGTTGTTTTTTGCTTCGTTCTGCAAAAACAAGTTGTATTTTTATTAAGTAAACCAACTTCTTATTTTATGTGGGATTTTTATATATAACTTTCATTACTGCTCTATCACTCTCATGCCCTCATCAAACAGTGGCAGGTAGAAACTATCGACTGCCACAGGCCGCGATCCTGACACATTCGTAATTATTTGGCCTCTTCCACATTCATATATTTGAAACCCATGAAACACAATATCATCATCATATCCCGGCTTCTGCCAGGGTGTGCTTTTGTACTCATTCCTACCGTTATACGCCGTTGACTCTCGCATCCATAAAATACAATATTGACACACTCAACCAAACCATTTCTCAAAAATGCTTACCTATTGCAAAAATTTCAATAGCTATGTAACTTGCGAAGTTACCATCATTCTACTGCTATGAGGCAATAATTTTTAACAACCATCGACAGGTGGTCTTGGCATACGCCTAAAGACAGATCTAGTTCTTACATAAGTTTTGTCATTGATTTTATCATAGTACGACGAACGTATTATAATTGCTAGTAATACTCTTCAATTATCCTCATTGACTATACTTGCATGTACAGGTTGGTTGAAGTCTCTATTATTATGAAGTTTATCTTGTATGGTATTCGTTATTTTGTAAGTATAGGTTTTATTATTTGTGTCTGTTTTAAATTTGTTTTTGTGACAGTTTTACTGCGTATACTTACTTCATTATAGTTACTCAAAATTGCTGCGAATACAACCTAATAAAGTATCAGAAAAATTAAAAATGGCGCCTGCAATTGTAATTAGTTATTTTATCGCTTAAAATTATCTGTTGGACTATTCGTACAGCCTCTATGCGTCTAGTGCCATTATGCAGCTAACTGCACCCACAATTATTGTAGGTATCGACCGTTATTTGGTGCAAGGGACACACCCAGACTCGTTAGCGGCTAGCTGTGCCTTGTTTAGACGTACGTTTCTCGGATAGTGGCTGGCTTTTCATCAGTTCAAGGGCTTCGCGGTCATGCCTTCGTGTCGTGGAATAGAAGTGACGAGAGATTGGCTTAAACTTGTCGTTTATCATATATAAGTAGCTTAGTAGTTATTTGCACCTAGACGACGTTTAGTGAATATTAGGCCACTGCTGGACATAAGCCAATGAGCGCCAAAGCTCTCTGTCCTCGGCTTGCCGCATCAAATCGTCACTCCAGCTGGCTGGGGGGCGTCCTAAACAAAGCAGTGCCGCCATCTCCCATCCAGATGTCAGACAAATGATTGCCTATAGCTTTTACTAAAAAAAAAATAAGAACTCGTTTGCCCCAGAGGTTGTTCGTTCTTCAGCAGATATTTCCATTCCACTACTATTTGAAAGTTCAAATAGTAGTAGAATGGATATAATATCATCTACCGACAACAATTTGACCTTTTCAGTTCGAAAAAACAATCCTTGTAACCTTAAAACCTGACTCATAGCATCACTCTGCCAAAACTAGCCACGCAACTGGCCTAACAAAAGGCAGATGTAAACAGAGCCTCCACAGCCGGGCTAAACTCTTGCGCAGTCAAAGCCTCATTGTATGTTAAGCGGGCACTCGAGTGCTCGACTCGATTTATGCACGTCGCGCCCCCCCGGTGACACGGTGTAAGCTATCTCCGTGGCTCCGTGATTGAATTAGGGCCTCGTAGATAACGGCCGTGCCACTAAAATGCCTAGGGATAGGATCTGGCTAAAAATAGATGGGTGTTTTCTGCTCGGCGGGTGTGGTTCGATTTTTTAAAGGTGGGTTAGGGAAGTCTGGGACGGGGTATTTGTTGGTCTGGGGTAGGATAAGTATAGTTTCGTCAGAACCATCAAATACTAGGTACACAGGTTTCCTCGAAGACTTTATTTAGGTTATTGTGTTTTCCGTATAGTTAGCGTTTGTATTATAACTTGTATAAAACAAAGCAAAATACGAAATCACACAAATTTTCTTTAAAAGGAGATCATGCCGAATATTTAACAACTTGTAAATGAGTCAATGGCTAACGTATTATGATCTTGATTTGTGTTACCGCTTGATAAAGCAATATCTCGAGTTTCAGAACTGAGACAGCCGAACCGTGTGACAAGCTCTGAAGGAGACATGGGTGCACGCTCTCCTAACGCCATTAGAAATGTTATGCCGTGCGAGAATTAAGGGCGTGTCAGCTAGGATCTTGATCGATTCCTCCTTTAGTTAATACTTTATGCAGGCATCATACCACCTTGTAATATAACGGTTCCTGACTAGGCATGTCTTGGATGCATAATAGAAATTTGCAAAGTCTATAAAGTTAGGCATATAACCTCTTTAGTCACTGACTTTTTCGGATGCTCATAATGTATACTTTTCCATACATACACACGTAACGACACTCGATTTTCCCTTAGGAATAGGCAGCGACCACATTGTTTCACTTGCTAGCTACGGTCCTGAGTGACTAACTTATATTTATAATTGGTAGATATTTTAACAGTTCCACAAAACGTCAGATTCCAAGCCTGACGGCTTATCGGCACGGCAAACGTAACAGACAGACATACTACACTTAATTCGAAAACACAACCTGTTAAGCCCAAACCTATTTATCACCAATGCCAATCCCCAATCCAATATGTGCACCGAATGCCTGAGTACCTCCGACCATGAAGCTCCGTGCTCTTCGTAGCTAGTTTCATCAGCTTACAACAATAGCTCCCTGCCCTCCCCGGGGCGCGGCCACCTCTGACCTGCGCCGGCGCACCGACACGTGCTACCTCGCCGCTGATTGGCCAGACGAGGGCCGCCGCTCATCGTTTTGTAAGATAACTTGAAGCTGTAGTACTTAGTGGAGGTGCCGTGTGTGGCTTAGTTTTGAGTAAGGTTGGGAGGCCCTTGTTGAATTTTGTGAGGCATTGTCTTTGTAATATAGAGACAGAATCCATTGGCTTGTATTAATGATACGTACGTTCCCGATTTTTCTTGAAGATAAACAGACAGACCAAGAACAGAATGAAAACTGATATGTTAGATTTGAGCACAGACTTCCTCGCTAGTAATGAATTCGAAATTCTGGGGTATTTTTATAAACTTTGTTGTTATAAGTTAAACGAATTCGCTGAACAAGGTAATCAATTTGTTTAGGTACCAATATAATTAATTTTTTCTAAAATAAATAAAAAAAAAAACTGATTGCAGTCCAAAACCATCTCTAGCAGCACGTCTCATAGCTTCTCGACCCCGTCGTTGCGGGCTCTATTAGGATTGCCCCCAAACAAAACACGACCGCATTGTTAGACAGATTGAATTAATTCTTTTCATCTCGACGATTGCAAGCGCTATTCATCAAACAAGTTTCGATTTTTTTCGAACAGCTGACTCTGTTTGGACATTCTTAAGCGGACATTTATCTTGTCCGATCGATCGAAGACACTTGGCCGTTGCGAATACAGAATTATATTTCAATGGGCGTACTTGTGATAGCTCTTTGCCGTGACCCAATTGCCTGCAAGAATTCTAGATGTCGATATCGAATGCAATGATAAATTTCCCTATAAATACCTATGTGTATTGGGTATTGTATCTAGAAAGCATCGATCGATTTGGGTAGGTCTCAAGTCTCAACCAAGGGCACGGAATAATAACGTGTGTCCCATTGCGTACGTGACTCGATTATTCTAAGCGCCAATGATTGTGTGGCATCGCAAGCTTTATTAATATCGGGCCATTTATTGGCTGCATTTGTCTTTGCGTGACCGTTTTCAGGCTAATATCGTCGGAAATGCGATCACGCGCAGCTAGCCGCGTGCGCATACGTCGCGGACTCACTGTCATTGTTCTGTGACATTTTAGCCTTGCTAATGACAAGCAATTTAGGTTTTGAAACCGTACACATTCGGATCTATATTGTCTTTTGATTCGCCCCAAATAACTGCCATAATTTCCGAATGACAAACGATTATGTCGCTATTTCTGTTATGAAATAAACATGACTCTTTACAATAACAATATTGTATATTACTCGCGTGATGACGTCTAGATACCATTATTTTTGAGCTATGATTTAAGAACATGCGTCTTATTCACTAAGTTTGACCTTAAATAGTATCTCGCAGTTGATACGTTTAGAAGAGCAACCCAAGGGCAACAGCTTACAAGATTTAACTGTTTTAATCTCTGCCTTTATCTTCGTATCACGTAGGCTTGCTGTCAGACAAGATGTCAGACCGCATGTCACTGTGCTAGTGACGCTCCAGTGACAGCCAGGCGAAAGATGTCATCGAAAGCCTGCGGCCTGATGTCTCAGAGTCTTCTTGTGCGTTGCTTTGTCAGATGAAAGTCTACGATTGGGTATGTTGTAACAACAATTTGCCAACTTGATAGTACGCGTGAAGGGGTAAGGTAACAATATCAGAAAGTATTTACGGTAGACAAACATGTTTTATGAACTCGGTAAGTGTGAGAAAGAAGTGCTATAGGTATTTCGTTTTTAGAAGCTTATTTCATTAGAACTTCCAGGATTAGAACATTGGTATTAAAGTGGGATTGGATAAAAATTAGATTGCATAGTAAATCATATTGTCGTTAGAAGTGGTGTCCACAATGAAATCAAAATAATGCCGTGATGTTTTGTGAAGTTGACTAGAACTGGGAATCGTTTTTAGTACCTACGACACAAAAATCAATTACAATACAAATATTTTAGACATTACAACAGTGACTAGGAAGTAATTACGCACAGTAATAATAGTACCTACATTCTGCTCCGTAAATTCAATTACTCTTTGATAAAAAAGCGAATTAAATAACATCCCCTCGCCAGTCTATTACGTTGTAGTATAACATTAATAACGCTTTCTATTGTAGGAAGCAATCTGTCGATCTTTTTTTAAACATTTCACTTGCTTTCACAGTGTTTATAAGAAAGTAGCTCGGACGAAAAGCGTTGTAAGTATTAAATGTTAACCCTCTACCGCATAGGAACCCATATATGGTTTCCCAACTTTAAAGTCACCTTTGTTACATAATTTCGAATTATTTATAGGTAAAAACTATTTTTATGTGTTCGATAGATACATAGGAATAACGAAACGCAATTAATTTGTTCAATGTCAAAGGGTTTTTGAAGTTACCCTCGTTTTTGTGCGAATGGTCGGAGCAAATTTAGCGACGTGAGTAAAGTAGTGCGAACCTCAACTTCAAATAATTATTATATAGTGATAAGGTAAGCTTTTTGAACTATAAAAAATATTGTATTATGTGCCACAACCTCTTTTTTGCATAACATGTGTCGCATTTTCACTATTCGAAGGTTTTCAGTAATTTTCATACTTTCAAATGTCGAAACCATATTTGGTTTTGTATGCATTCGAACGCTTTTTCACTGAGACATAAATGGGTTCGTATGCATTGAAGCTTGATACTTTGTATCTACAATAAAACTGCAAAATATGGGTTCGCTTTATTTCTTTCCTTCATAAACAGCTAATAATAGTCCACTGCTGAACTTGAACCTCCTCTTCATCAGTGGAGAGTTTTGCCAAAATATTAGCTTTGCTTTGATATTCGAGAGCTTTGCTATATACAGCTTACCTATTTATTTTCAGAATGGACCCAAAACGCTTTTATGGTTCTAATAAGTTAGCAAACCCTATCCCTGGTGATGGACTTAGTGATGACGAATTGGCTCCAGATTCTGACAGCGAACTACCTAGGTCTTCCATCCCATTTAGAAGACCCATAATCGTACCAGAAACAGATGATGAATTCACTGATGAAGACGACATTCCAATAGCAAATTTACCCTCTACATCCAAAAATAATGTACAAGCTCGTCGTCGTAAAAAACTCGTTGAGAAGACTAAATGGACATCTGCTCATCTAGCTTCGTATAATCCTAATCAATTTGTCTTTACAGGAGAGACTGAACTACCCTCCTATATCAAACAATTAGATTCACCTGCCGATTTCTTTTTGTTCCTTTTCACAGACGATCTAATTTCAATGATCGTAGAACAATCAAACTTGAAAGCTATCCAAGACAACGTGAATAAGCCTGCACATATCACGAAAGAAGAAATGGAGCAATTTATTGGTACAGTTATTTTTATGTCGATTGTGAAACTACCAGCTTCTAGACTTTACTGGAATACGACCATAGGACAACACCAAGTAAACAATACAATGACCTGTAACAGATGGGAAACCATAAAGCGTTTTTTACATTTAAGTGACAATACAAAGTTTATTCCCTTTGGTACACAAGGCCACGATAAACTCTTCAAAATCCGTCCCCTGTTGGACTCTATTCGCCAGCGTCTTTTACTGGTTCCCAAGGAAGAGTATTTGGCTGTCGATGAACAGATGATACCCACTAAAGGCAGACATGAGCTCAAACAATATAACCCAGCAAAACCTGATAAATGGGGGTATAAAAACCAAGTTTTGAGTGGCGCGTCAGGGTTCAGTTATGATTTCGATCTATTCGCTGGTGAACAAAGCAACAAGGTTCCTGACGGTGCACCAGATCTGGGGGTGAGTGGCAATGTTGTGACCCGTCTAACACAGTCTGTGCCTAAACATAAGAACCACAAGATTTTTTTTGATAATTGGTACAATAGTCCCAAATTGCAAGTTTATTTGACAAAAAGTGGTCTTTTGCCTTTGGGTACTGTGCGATTAAATCGTGTACCTAATGCCCAAATGCCTTCCGAAAAAGACTTGAAAGAACAGGGTCGAGGTCATATGATAGAAAAAACTGCTAAAATTGACGGCGTACAGGTAAGTTTAATTACTTGGTTTGACAACAAACCCGTACATATGCTTTCGACTTATGTTGGTAGCGAGCCAGTTACTAGTAAACGAAGATATTTTAGGAAAGAACGAAAATACAAACATATTGACTGTCCCCAAGCTGTCGAAGTCTATAATCGTCATATGGGTGGGGTAGACTTATTGGATTCTATGCTGGGTCTTTACAGGATCCACTTGAGATCAAAAAAGTGGTATAAAAGAATATTCTTCCATATGATAGACTTGTGTGTTGTAAATGCATGGATCTTGTGGAGACGAAAATGGACCGATACCTATATGTCTTTGTTCGATTTCAAACACGCAGTCGCAGAACACTTGTGTAAAGCAGGAAAGTGTCTTCCACGTAAAAGAGGTCGTCCAACGACGACTTCTGTAACTGGATCTCCATCTACATGTTACCAGGAAAGTCCTACAAATACATCTAATTTTGGAACACCCACTCGACGAAATGGAATGAGAAAGGCTCCAGCAAAACACCAAGAGCTACCCCTGAATTCTGTGCGGATTGACAATATAGGTCACCTGCCTGAATGGCACAAGTACCGACAAATGTGCCAAGTTTGCGCACGAAAAACATACACCAAATGTCCAAAATGTGGGGTATTTTTATGTTATAATGACAAGAGAAATTGTCTTTTCAAATTTCACCAATAATAATGTTATTTATAAAATTACTGACATTTGTATTTATGCATAGGAAACCATATATGTCTTAGTGAATTTTTGTGTTAATGCATACGAACCCATATATGGTTTCATAAAATAAAAACTAAACTACAGTACTTTTTTTATTTTTTTTTTACAAAATTGTTTTTTTTATATAATTATAGCAAATAACATCAACAAATATTTTTTGTTTCACTTCTGTCATATATCATGCAGTAGAGGGTTAAATCAAGACGGTCCATCTCGATGCAGTAACGGCCATTGTAATAATACGAGAAAGAGTCTGATTGACGGCTTGGTGGTATTCAAAATGTTTAATATATTTTATGAATAAGTGAATTCGAGATTAATGAAGAAGAGTACTGAGGAAGGAGGAGAAGGGATAGAGGTAAAAAAGAGTTATTCTCTCATTTCTCGGAGTTCTATATCCTTTAAAGTTTATAGGATATTTATAAAGACTAGCCAGGCATTTGACCACCATCTCACCTGATGGTAAGTGACGATACCGCTGACGATGGAGTATGCCTCTCAGAACAACCTATTCATTCATGCCTTCGATGTTTCTAGTCCAGTTTTAAAAATCCTCTACATTAGTGCCGGAAAATCTCCACAAATGTGGAAGAAATCTAAGTCCAGCAGTGGACTTTTGTGGATGATGTGAGTCTGCACTGTCAATCTACACCCATGATTAATGCGTTCCTAAACCGCCACAACAGTCATACACGCAAAAAGTGCTGCATTCAAACCTCCGAGCTGACGCGCCCATTTCGCGGCTATCATTTCAACACGATCGCGACCAAGTATAGGATGAATGGTGTAACGAGTTTAGTTTGATTTATTAGTTCGAACAATAAACACACGGCGTGCCTGTGTTCATTCATGGGATCGTAATAAATCTTTAACGGGCTTATTAAGACGGTCGGTAGTAAAGGCCTCGGAACATCCTAAACACCCCGAAGCGCCTCGTTTGTTTGATTGAAACGTTATAAAATGCGGGCAACGGTGCCTTAATTAGCTCACTTATTATTATGTTGAGAAGATATATCGGTTCTCCCTTTTGGATAAATAGGCGAGGTTACGTAAGCCGGTCATCTTTTACTTTTACTGCCGAGGAAGTCCTTGGTTTACAGAGTATCAGCTCGTTGTGAGAAGGAAACGGTGTCTTCAGTTCGTCGGATCGGTTCAAGGATTTTTGTATCTAAAATAACGATGACATGTGTGATATTAAGCTTGATTTCTTCTAATTTCTTAATTTAAAACCGCTTCAATGGGAATATGATTTATCCAGCTCCTCGTCTCCGGGGACCACCCCAACATCCGATTAGGCCGAACCGTAATGGTCGTAAGTATTTTAAGATCGGCGTCCGATACGGTTCTAATTAACCCTACGGCCGCCGCGTCTCAATCAAAACCATTAGAGCAAAGGAAGTGTCTAATGGAGCGCGTTCGGTAGCCGCGCTCACCAGATAGTGTTAAGAAATAATTACTGTTGGTCACGCCTCCCCTGATTGCTTTTCGTAAGCACTCATAAATCTGGCACCGATCCCTGCCCAGCTAGCATATGTTTCTCATTAGAAATAATAAGATAATGGGCGTAGTTGCCCAATATAATAAACTTTACAATCCCAAATCGCGGACTGGACCCATCGCTGTGGCATCTAATTGTTAATGAGACGATGCCCCGTATTAATGACACCGTAATTAGAGGTTTGGGTCGTTTTATTGGGCGGCGGGAGGCTGTTGTGATCGTAAAAACGGCTATAACTACCAAAATGCGGTGCCAAAGTTTTAAATGCCACTTGTCTTTTTCATCCTTGATTAGATTCGGTGTAATACGATACACATCCTCAATTTGAGCCGTAAATCGTGGACAGGAACCAGCGAGGACGTATCGCGGACGATCTGGCGATCTGCCGTGGTCCGCATATAAGCGGAAGCGATATTGGTGATTAGCAGCGTTTTTCTCAGCGGACCGCACTCCAAGCGGGCACTTCGCCGGATACGTCACTTACAGTTGTTCGAGTGATTACATTACGATTGTGACAGAAGTATGCGTGCATGTCAGATACAATGCTAAACGCAAAGTCGTTTTACTTTATTTGTGATACAAGTACCGGCGTTAATAGTTGGCGTAAATTTGGCAGTATCTGAAGATGTCAAAACTAACTACTAATACACTCGCTTCCGCGGGGAAATAAATAGTAGGCACAGGACGTCGCTCTATGTCGCGGGCCTTGTTGGTACCTTTCCAAAATCTCCCAGGTTGTAGAAGCCCGATAAACTTTCCGCCCCGTATGAACAGATGATTAACAGATAGTGTGTTGTATATCTGTCGGACGCGCTAATAGTTCGTTATCTTCGCTCACAGTTTAGCCGCACCGCGGTGTACGCGATAGCATCTCCACATGCGCCGTGGGATCCGTTCGCACACCAGCCACAAAGAGGAATGTCAAGATGCACATTGTGTAACACCATTGTGGCTGTATCACTTGACATTCGGTCATTCCTGCATTGAATTATGCCGGCGTGTATTTTTCATGAAGGTCTCCGAATGCATTGTTTTACGTAAGACTTGCCGTATTTTGGTATTTTCGTATTGTGATGCGTGGCGAGATTGCGTGTGCTGCGTTGCCGCGGTTGTAAGTGTTACGGTTGTCCAAAAATAGATTAAGTCACACATTCTAGTCGGTTTTGGCCAATCTATGTCAAAACGACTAACTAAATCACAGAAAATGTAAATGATGTGTTTTCTATAGATTAAATTACCTAAGTAATCGGTTTTTTATGTTTGTGTAATAGCATCATCATAGCCCATATTAGAGAGGTCCTAAGTCCTGCAGTGGACTGTTATAAGCTGTGATGAATAGCATAATCATAAGCAATTCATAATTTTAGACTGAATCAAGCATCACTGTAGATATAAATAAATCTCTCTTTAAGGACTCCAAGCTGTGTGACTTATCTAGGTGATTTAGATATAGCTAAAATCCTCAATACCAATGATTTCAATGCACATTAGGTAGATACAAATTTTCCGACAAATTTATCAAAGACAATAGCTAAAACATTTGCCAGCAGCATTGATGAATACCGACCTAATTGCACCCAATTCACTTTCATAGTAATTTCAGCACAAAATGTGCAAGCCAGCAATTTGATTCACATCCAGCCGCGGACGAATGTCTCTGATGATATTCATTATGATAGTACTACCTTATAATTTGTTGCGCACACGCAACTGGCACGCGACTAGTTTATGAAAGAGGTGCTGAGGAGTGAGGTTGAACCAATCAAGCTTCATTTTTTGTTTGATAAAGTTGAAGACAAATTAAAAATTTTAATTGTACGGTAGATTTCTACGGTTGAAATAAAATCTCACTCGTATAATATCTAAATATCCTTTAACATTTAGAATTACAAAAATCATCCGAAATTCTTTATTTTACACCATCATCAAAAATTATTTCCAATTCGCTACTAGCACATTAGCCTTCTCCGTGACATATGTACTAAAAGAAGGGAAATACCTCGACATGTTTATTGACACGTCTGACAATCTACAATTTGAGAAAAAGTACCAAAAGCTGGTCGACCATCAATCAAAAACCATCCACGCTCTAGTGAAGTGCGCTCCCGTAGTGATGTCAATCGTTTATTAGAACCTAGTATTTCTTTGCACCATCCTTGGTATTTTATGGTCTAACGCGGTCATGCCTTTAAGACATTAATAGGTACTTAATTTGACAACAGTGACTGGAATCGTTTTCAACTTCTTCACTCCACATGCCACTACTCACCATATTAATCAATAATCCCAATTATTACCCTTAAAAAGCCCTTAAATACCCTTGTTTACCTGCCCAAAAATAAGTAGCATATTGTTCTCATAAATTAAATTTTCCCTTCTTTAGTTAATTCGGAGCATGCGTCACGAAATCTATTTTAGATTACACCAATTTGTCAGTCCCCAGACCTCAAGCGGGCCCATTCAATAGCTATATGTGTGGGAAACGTTATGAAATTGAAAATGATCATATTTCTTTTAAAAAGACTCTAGGCTATTGCACAAAGATTCACCTAGTTTTCGTTGTAAGGTATTCATTACAGTGTTGTGGCGTGGGATAGTTTGCGTGCCATTGTTGTGGGCCGGCTGACAGACGCATTCCAAAGGACTTTGCGATCTCAACTTTTATGGCGTTTGTCTATTTTGGCGTGGCAGTTGTAGTTTAGTAGTAAATAATAGTTCGTAAACTAGATAATACTGGCTTTTACCCGCGATTTCGACCGGCTAAAATTTGGTATAAAGTTCCAAAACTGTTCCCGCAGAACAAAATTGAATTTCGGGGTGCTATTCTGGGCTATAAGTTATATTGAGCACTACATACCAAATGTTATCAAAGCACCAACCCCTCTGATTAGCGACGAATACCGACGAATGCGAATACCATGCAAAACTCAATAGTATTTTACATGGCAACTTCTAATTAACCCATCTATTAAAATTAATATTGACGAGACTAATATCAAACTAATTAAAACTGAAACTTATTAATTACGACGATTTAAAATAATAATTTGCATAATTGAGCAGTTTCAATTGCCAATTAATTGATTCTTACATCACAGAAAATGTGGATAAGTGGTCCAATACATTTGTCATAATCAGATTAATTAGGTATGTTGTATTGTATGTGCCAAAATATTTAATTAAACCCATTTTTTCCTGTACAGAGACTACTACCAGCCAATGGATTGTAATTAAAGCAATGATTTACTATTTCATGTAATAAATGGCAGTCACAGACTGCGGTTGTAGCAAGCTTCGCCTTGATATGTTTATCAGCTATCATAAGCGATCTGTTCCAGTTTCACACAGGTACAAACTACAAAGTTTGTGGATCCCTTGATATACTATAGCTTTTGTCCACGACTGCGTCATATCATTATCCCGCAGGAACCACATTGTATTTCGGGATAAATTGCAAGATATGTGTTATTCTTAGTTATAAGCTACTACAAAATTTCATTAAAATCTATTCATTAGTTTTTGCGTGAAAGAGTAACCCCATCTTTACAAACTTTCGCTTTTATAATACCACTAGAGAAGACTGTAAACAGCTTCAAAATTTGTATAATTGTTTTTGAAATTACAGGGAAGGAACTTTGTTTTAAATTTTAATATTAACATAATTAATACATTGGTAATAGTCACCACTCAATGCTCAAAATATGACATACCTAAATAGAATCCAGAAGCGCATATTCGGACAACGTAGCGAACACCTCCATCTTTGTTTTTTTTTTGTCCAACTATCGCCTTGGTAGCGACTGCTCCTATTTCGAAGGCTCTATGTAAATGCAGCCATCTGCGCAGTACGCCACGCGCAACCAAGATGTTCTTATTAAATCGACAGAGTAATCAACAACTATGCATAAATGAATAATATATGTTTTCCACAAGAGACATTGAATATTGATGCTGTAAGTTTAATGGTGGTTAATCGACGTTACGGGTATTTTGCGTTTTATGTGGTAAGCTTGAATGGTACGCAATGACTACCTGTATTCCTGTGTGGCTGGCTTGGCTGTGCGCTACACGTCTTGAAAATGTAATAGACAAGTTCCAGCTTTGTCTGCATCGACAGTTACCATCATGTGAGATGGCGGTCAAATGCTTGCTTCGGTCTTGGCGTTAATGTCCCGGTTGGCTATCGCGCGCGAGGGCCCGTACTCCGCCTAGTCCATGATCCAGGATTTGGCAGATCAGGTAATTAAAGTGAACGGACTACCATCTGACCTACGTGATCCTGTTAACAGGGGAACCTGACCAGATTGGATCATATGGTTACACATTCAGTCGCCTGAATGTGCAGGTTTCATGACGATATTTTCCCTTGCCGTAAGAGCATCGGTTAGTCATAAAGTAATGTACATAACTCAAAAAATTGTGATTGATGCAGCGGCATTGAGGATCGAACCCGCTACCTCGGAGCACAAGTCGGACCCGATTAACCATTAAGCCACCGACGCCCCAAAACGCTTGCTTAGTATAATAAACCTAAACAAAGTCATAGATTTTCAATAATTATAACATATTAATGCAAATGAAAATTTCGAAACCATTGATTAAATGTGAGCTACGACGTATTTTGCACTAGATGACGCGTAAACCGCTACACAACCGTAAAACGGATAACATTCGCTACTAGAATACGCTATTAATTAGTCGTAAAATTTCGAATGACTATATTAAAATGACGCAAAATCAAATGCCGCGGCAGCTTGTATCAAGTCATAATTATACCAATCACGCCACACCATAGCATGCGTCTAGTCGTAAAGCTGAGAGTGCATGGAAAATGGTAACTTGACTTGTAAGAGAAACTAAATTGACCTGTATCTTTCTATTTCATACAAGATTACTTGCTTACGCGCTCGGAATTCGAGCCTCAATAGACCCACAAGCAAGTAAAAGCGTATAGGCATACCTATTATTATCAGGAACCAACAGGTCATTTGGGAATCGTGTGGTTTTGTAGTGGTGAAGGAATGTAGAATACGGTTGAGTGGTTCCAATCGCTATGTAGCTATATATACTACAATAAATAACTTCACACCTAAGGTTGATATTATTCGGTTGATATGATCATCCTGGCTCCCGGTTGTCCCCGGAGTCCGCCCTTCTACTTCTCCTTGTCTACTTCGCTAGGTATTTCTCGGTATTACGATGCGGCCGAAGATGGAGCATGACTTTTAGGAACAGCCTATATTTGTTTAATAGAAGTGTATAATTATTAAATACAAAAAACAAATCCATTGTTAAAAGTTTTGTTTGAAATCCGAGATAATCCGACAAACCAGATAAAGTTTTTGCTTTTGCTCACAAATAGTTATCTGTCCACATTCGCAACTCTGTCACACTTGGACAAGTTTTAAAGAATCAAACAATTACCTTTAATACAAATTACCCTTCCACGCTAGAATTCCACAATCTCAAAAAACAACAGAAATACAAAAGCAGAAATAAATTCTTCCTTTCATTTTATGGCTATGAAACCTTACGACATTAGCTACAAAAGAAGGCGTAAAAATAACAAAAAATTCCAGCTACGCAGTCATAGTAAGCAACACCACCAATTACAACACAAAGTAAACACCATAGCAGCGTCGATAGCATCTCTTGTCATCGTCATTGTCGGCAAGACAATGAAAAAGTTTTCTGCGTGCACAGTCTTGCCACGGTTGACACGAAAGATGATTTTACAATAAGGCAGTGCTCTAAATACGCAGTTTCGTTACAAAATCGTTATTAAAGATCGAAATTCGGAATCGGTAACGGCAATTAAAACTGGCGTGGATGACGCAAGAACAATTTCGCTCGATTTCTTACGCTGGGAGCCTTTATTGTCGAAGATCACGATAATACCCATTGATCTAATTCCCGACGAGAACGCAAGTGATTTTTTAAACGATGCCTTTTTATTGAAGGCTCTGTTGCAGTCCAGTTTCGCAACCGACTTTAAAAGGAGGGCTCTTGATTAGTTGCTAGCGGATAGTTTTTATTGCCACCTCGTTTTGGTAGTCTGCCATTCGGATGTGGCTGTGTTCATTAAACCATAATTGTTGTGGTCCAATCCGTAACGATTTGTTTTCACTTTCGTTTTGGAGTTCTAGTTTTTTCTTATTTGCGGCTAGTTAAATAGTTGATGTTTTAGTGACAGAAATTGCGACGTCGCCGTCGTCAACGCAAATATTCCGATATATCTGACATTGACGAACTGAGTGGTTCAGTTGGTTGACATGCCGGTCGCCACGCAGAGGTCCCGGGTTCGATTCCCAGCCGAGCAGAAATTGAAATGATGAATTTTATTTTCTGTTACGGGTCTGGGTGTATAAGTATCTATTAAAAAAAAAGATATATATTTATATGTAGTAAAGTTAAATACTTTACTACATAGTTTATCAGTTACCTGACACATACAACACAAGTTCTAGATGGCGCTGTGAGAATTGTCCAACAATATTTATTTATGTACATACGATTCTTGCGTCGTACTTGACCACGCAAAGCGCAACCAATTCGGGAGAGCTGAACAAAACTTCATTTACGTTTCCCGAGTGTGTCGAATTGTATCATAACGAGGCCCCAGCTAATGTAGGGCTAATGTCGGCATTCACGTGTGTGAATTTCTGCAGACAATCGGCTTCCCATGAGCCGGATCGACACCGTAAACTTGCGTAGCTTACGCAACTTGTGCGCAGAAGACTAGCGGTGGAGGTATCGAAAAGCCTTTTTGCGTAGAAACACGTGTGAGCGAGCTATATGGCTCCCGTTCCAATTGAGACACAGCTCTGATTGTTGATCGATAACGCTGCAATGTAATGGTGGCAAAAAGGCGGCGGTTTCGTGTGAACTTCTAAGAAGATATTGGCGGTAGCGTCACTTCTCTAAGCGGTTGGTATTCAGAAAAGATATTTAATACGTCAGTGTGTAAAATATTGACTAACTGAAAAAGAATGGAAATTGCAGTGAAATATCAAAATTAAACGTCACACTTAAATTCAAATATCATAAGTGTATCGATTCTAACCCTAATTTTAAGATGACGCCGCTAAACCCCTTATTACATTTGAATCGTTTTAAAAGTTTGTATTAAAAGATACTCTATATTTGATAATGTTAGTTAAAATATAAACCTTGACGTTGCAATTTTATTAAACAAGTAGAATATACTTTGACTACTGACAGAGGAAGCAGTATATTCTTAAGTTGCATATAATGTTACACGGGCATCCTGCTGCTAGTGCTATCTATATATCTTTTCTTGCCATCACTGGCGTTCTTAAGGACATATTCATTAGTCAATATTATCTCAGAACAATAATATTATACTTACAGAATTTATGACACATTTCATAGAATATCTAAGAAATAGCTAAATAAATTCAGGAAAGTTATAATATGACGTATAATACCTTCTGGTAGTAATTACCTGGCAAACGAAATTGCGTAATGTTTAATTGTATCCCGACTTAAGTGGAGTTGTTAGCAACTCCAAATCGCATATATGATTTCACTTTTCATATTAGGCTCGTTTGTATCAATTAACCGCATAGCTTCGCCTTAACTATGCGTTGGTAAGTATTAATCTTCTTAGGCCTTAAGGCCATGACATCCTTAGCTTGAGCGGATGTCCGTTGTAACACAGAGAAAGTCACACTTAATTGTTATATTGAACAAATAGTAAATCGCTTTCAATTATGCATATGTGGATATAACATAATAAATCAACAGTCCGCACTGCAAATTTTCTTACTATTGTCATTTTACAGATTATGAGTGTATTCTGGGCGAAAGTCTGTTCTCGTATTTACTTTACCGTTCTATGAATGTGACAGCATTTTATAATAACTAACACAGAGAGAGCAGTATATGACTATGACTTATTAGTCATTAGTCCATACATCCAGTCTGTTGGTATCCGGTAGAGTAGACAGCACCAACCAACACCTAGTCATGGGTTTCGGACTTGTAGAATAAATAATCATCTTGGCGTTAATGTGACAGTTGTGCTCTCACACGCGAGGATCCGGAGTCCGCCTGGACCAGGTTTAAGGACTAGGCAGACCAGGTAATTTCAGTGGAGCGACTGCCGTCTGACCTCGTGACCCTAATAACCGGGGAACCGGGGGATTGTATCATGGTTACAGATTCAGTCGCCTAAATGCATATTCCCTCATGATTCATCACTAGGTTTTCACTTACCGTAGAAGGGTCGGTTGGTGATCAACAAATTTACATAACTCAGAAAAGAGTTATTTTTACATGGTGGCAAAGAGATTCGAATGTTGGAAATTAAAACCCTCCACATTAGTGAACTGTTGGTTGATACGATGTCATGTATCATTTATTTCTGAATCGGTCCAATATTTTTTTAGGCAGTTTGTTTAAAGTAGTGATAGCAGGTATACTCGTACAGTATAGCTGAGGTATATATATACTGCATGCGATATTCCCGCCACTGTTCTTCCAGATATAAAAACCCGCTCTAGACTCCGAGGTTAACCTCAAACATTCAGTTGCACATTATGATAACGAATCTCAAAATTATACGTCCACACCGTCGTCTGTGCATTTTTTTACAATCTGAATTTTATCTGGATCGATGTACTTGAATGCAGACTATTTCAAATTTCCTTGAATTTTGATCAGTGATGTCAGTCTATGTCTAAAAAACGCAAGGCGAAACGGTTTCGCCATATCAACCTTTGAACAGTTTACACAGAATACGACGGTTTCGATGATGTCTTTAAGAGCGAATATTGCGTGGAGGGTCTCGTTAATATTTTGCAAGTCCACCCCTTAAAAATATACCGAATTTCTTAGTCTGCACAGTGATTCATGTGTCTGCTGCACCAGACGAATACATTTGCGACCGCATAGACACAGCCGTAGACTGTTTAAATATGTTGCAATTTTGTTCTGCATTTACTTTTTAATCCTAGGTCAGATGGATTTCGATGAAATTTGGTATGGAGATAGTTTAGCACCTGATTATAGACAGGCTATTTTTATTTTTCTTCACTCGCAAACTTGTAAGATTTAGTTACAAAACTCGGGAGCCGCGGACGGAAAGTTTATGATATTTTAAATACGAAAGTATATCGGATGTTTGTTACTGTTTCAAGTAAGCTGAACGGATTTTGATGACATTTTACAGTTTTGTAGCATATATGCCAAAGAGACTAGTTGTAAAAGGCGCTCTAGGCGCGCCATCAGTACCTATAAATACGCCGCGTTTTAGGCGCTCAATAAAATTGTATAATTTTTTATGTAACGAATTATTTTAAGCATGCCTCTCCCGAGCGCGCTTGGCGTGCTCTCCACGAGGGTTAATTCAAGGTAGTTGTATACTGATAATTGAAATATAGTAGTACTAAGCATATAGAGAATTCAATTCTAAAGTTAAAAAATCTTGATAAGCGTCCAGCGCGTCCAGAACAGCGCGCAGCTCGGACGCTTGTAAAAACTAGTCCCAATGTCAAAATTTAATATGATTCCTACGGGAATAGGTCTAGAACGTAATTACGATTACCCGTATTTTACGAATACGGCAAAAACGAGACGTTATGTTTGTAGTAAGTTACGGTCAAAAATCATCATCCACCTGCCCTTTATATGTATAATCTATTATTAATATTATATTTTAGGTGCAAATAAAAGTATTCTATAACAATTTATATTGTAGTGGCTATACAATACAGCAACTACAAACGCCAATTAACTCATTAAAACTAAAACAGGTCGTACACGTAGTATGCCCTACATACACAGCAGACCTATGCTTAGAGAGCCCATCATCACTTTGTAAGTCGCATAGGAAGAGTAATAACTCTGCCACAGTGTAGCTAATAAGCAATAGGCCAATTATATGCAAATGTTATACCAGCGGGTGAGTTTTGTAACGCTTGTCACACCATTGTCACACCATCCCCCGCTAATTTTGTGTCACAACCATACGCATTACGATGTACCGTGTCTTTTACAATTGTAATTTACAATGGTTTAAGCATCTTGTTATTGTTGTCTTAGCCGTTTTCGAAGGTAAACTTTTATTGGCTTGAAGCGTTAGGGTCATTCGAGTATAGGACTTTTTCGTAACAAAAATTTAGTGCTCATAACTAAAATCCCATATAAAATTAATTGCACACCTCCATAAAAAAGTTATTGGCGATACGAAAACCTGTGAAAATATCACTTTTGCGTCGTAAAAGTCGGTTAATTAAGTGCCTACGCATTTTTAATAGTTTCCTTAAAGTTCAAGTTGACGCACTGTTTGTAGATCACGATTCGTTTAGGAGAGGCGTAACTACATTACTTTTTTTAAATTTATAGTGTCTAATAAAGAAATAGGTTAAGGTCTTTTTTAATTGAGTGATCTTTTGAACAAGCAGTAGTTTGATCTTATTACCTATCGATTTACATAATCGAAACATTATATATACGAGGTAGCTAAGTAGTACACCTACAGGGATTTTTTCAATAATGTGTGTATCGCAAAGATCGTCGAAATCATACCTTATCCGCTACTATGTTATTACCGTAGCATTAACAGCCTACGCATTGGTCTTAATTCTGCGGCGGATCTATGAAGCCGTCGGTACTGTTGCCCAATCTCAGTTCCAGTCAAGCGTATGTTTTAGGTAAATACCTTTATATTAAAAGGTAATAGCTCGCTTTATCTAGATCTCAACAGCTCTATAGCCGTTTTCGCGTTCATTAATCTTGGTACGACGGAAGTTGCCTGTTCCACGGACAAGTCTGCTCTAAAAACGTCAAGTCGTGTCTTCCAACAAAATGTATCAAAGATGTGGACGGACAGTGAAACCGGAAAGTTGTTTCGCTGCAGAGCTGGCACCTGATCGATACCAAACTGGACATGTCTATCAGTTACCTAACTCTACGCACCGATACTAGTGAAAGCGAAATATCTAATTATTTTTTTCGTATTGTCTTTTTTTATTGACAACAGAGGTGACACAGCGTTTTCTGTATTGGAATTTTTTCTCAATGCAATCTTCATCTTAGGCCAGTGTGAAATAGATTGAATAACAAGAAAGTGATTGACTAGCGAAATGCTTGCAGCGGGATGCAGTGTTGCCAGTGCGTTCTATTACACTACATCCATCTGGATTCGATTAAGTAACTGTACCCGTTCATATCCATAGGCGAGAAAAAAGTCCCTCGGTAGATTAAAATTAACAATGTAACTAGTTTAAGCGGCTGATTGTTGATAAGAGCACTTTAATCTAGAATCTATTAGGTAAGAAGTTTTTTCGAATTCGCTTTCTCTAATAGCTACGCAGGTTTGAAATGATTATGTTTTTGAGTCTTCCGATAGTTGAACATTCTTTGCATGTAATTATTCTTTAATTGCGTAATAACGTCTTTTTGCGTGTTAAATGTTATGCATTTTCGCTTGATAATCAGTTTCGATGTTCAATTCATTTGAATTCCTGTTCAATTTAAGTAATGTTGGATAAAAAAACTTGTGAACAAGTTTTACTGTAACATTAACGTTAGAATGATTTGATTTATTAAATATCATTTTAAATTATAGTTAGCTTAGAATTAAGTACATAATTCAAAACAAGTTCTAGTCAAATATTTTTCAATGTATTGTAAATATTATTTAACGAAATACAAAATAAAGTGATATTTTTCTGTAGCCTTACGGTTTTTTAATGACTATTGTTATGCATATTTTAGGATTTTATTGGTTTTCCACTATATTTTAAAAAATAAAAACCATATACACGATCATTTTGAAAATTCGTAATTTTAAACATTCCTTTCATAATTAAAAGTAAACATAAATTTTTACGATAAAAAACGGATATTTTATATAAATTGAAATTTTCTCAGAAGCAAGTTTCGAAAACTACATCTATATTATTATTAACAAAGAAAATATTATGTTCATTATTTTTAGCTGCCTATTTGTAACACATTTTTAATGTAGTACCTATTTTCTCAAGATTCGTTTCTAAGGTTTCAAATCGATAACAATTTTTCGAATATTATTTTGATGAATACGTTTGCGTACTATTTATTCTTGTAAGTAGAAGTTTAAAGGCTTAATAGATACACTAAAATACTAGAAAATAAAATAATATAATCTTTTTTTGAAATTTAATTTTAATAGTTTTAAATATGATTAAATTTCAGGAGAACGTTTTATTAATTTTATTTTTCTTTTAGAAATTATTATTAAGGTACCGTTCGAAAATTTAGATATCTTAGAGGCGAACCTATTTTTTTAATGGTTCCACGCGCCAAAATACATTACTATTACTGGCTATTCCAAAAGCAAAAAATATTTTTTATTTCAACAAATAAATAAGTTTCCTTTTTTACAAACGCGATTGAGATTGGACCCTAGAAACCCAACAAGCTTTGACCGCAGGCTCAAAAAACCGACGCAAAAAGCCGTCGGTAACTTGCCGCCGCTACTTTTCTAGTTTATTGGGTCGATCGGCTCGGTTACTTATCTTTTTTCCACTGTTTATTCTCCAATACGGTGTGACAATGAGTGAAAGATGCGGATGAGACTCCCTTCACTTTCATCCAAGCCTTTGTGTAGGGTCCAGTTAATTGACAAGAACGCGCCATTGTTATCACGCGCCGTCTCAATGCGGCGACAAAACATCTTATTTGTTACAATTAGATGGGCTTTCAGGTGTTTAGTCGTAGTGTAAAAGTTGCAAGTTTGTGTTTATGTTAATGTAGTTTTATGTTGTTACAAAATGTAACTGGTATGATTAATTCTAAGGAGTTTAATTTCAATTTGACAAGACGACATGTAGAGTGCGAAAATTTAAAATTAGGTGGCAAGCTTGCCTGTTCGTCTACAGTATGTCATAAATTGTTTCCGCTTTTCTACTTAATGATTTATTTATTAAAAACAGGGAAATTTGAGACTACATAGTTAAGCTATCCTATAATGTTTTAATGCTGTACGCTAATTGTTTTCTTAATTTTGTAAACGATATTTTTTTTATTAAGCACGTGATAAAATACATTGATAAAATGAAGCCCATGTAAATAACGATTTTCAATTGTTGTATCGTAGTTTGTATAATGTGAGTTGGAGAGACATTTAAGCACTACATATTTATTTTAACCATTTCAAATTATCATTTTCTCTTTAGATCTAATTTAATAAAATATGAAATTAATTTTATGAAGATAACATTTCTGTTCTTTATCGATTTGATTTGATAATTTAAATTTAACAAGTTCACAGTTAAAATTTTTCAAGTATCCGAATAATCCATCCCATCACCAAATTAAAATCATCGAAGCCTACCTTTTAACACCGAAGAAAAAACAAAGAATCCACTTTCAGTTTTAGTCTCGTCCAGTATCGCACCAACAACGCAGTCCGTTTAGCAAAAAAAAATCCTCAACAACGTGCTCTAGTTACACAGTAACGGTTTCACTTTTACTAACACTCTTATCAGTTGTTTTAGAATAAGAAGAAAATATACCAAAAAAAATCCACTGCAATTGCAAACGAGTCAGAACACAAGTCAATCAGATAAACAAAAATTTCCCGAATCGAGTCAGTCAGCACAACACTAGAACTCCGCCGGCGAAGCTCGCTCGATTTTTTTCGCAAAGTCCGCACGAGCTTAAAGCTGCGAGCGTGTCGGGTGTGTGCGCGCGCGCTTGGCGGCGGGGCATCGCGTTATCACCGCAAGCGGCGCGCCGCGCGACAACAACAGAGCCTCGCCGATCTCGAAAACAACAAGAAAAGAAAACGGTCCAGTTTCAGCGAGGCTTCCGGATGGCTCGTGGACGGCGGCTGTCTCGCTCGCACGCGGGTGCCGGCGCGCGCGCAACCTGCAGACACTCAACTCGGAGATAACTGTACTTTGGTTTGGAGGTTGGGTGTTTGGTCGGTTGCAGAGGATTTTGGATGGGGTCTGATGGGACATGTGTGGTGTGGTTCTGCTAAATGGAGCTATGTAAATAGTTCACTCATATCCTTGTTCAAGAGTTTCATTTCACCAACTTTTATTATGATAAGAATAAGATAAGAATTTTTATGATATTATTGAACGTTATTAGCTTTAAATATTTATTTTTGAGATCGCTTAATAATATGACGTAGGTTCAGATGCTCTGGAAATTCCGTTTGTATATCCAAAGTGAGGCTTCTTGGAAATAACTATTTTATTTTTCCGCCAAGCGAAAGGAGCGTCCTTGGACGCTAAAAATAGACACCTTTATTTGCGTCAATAACGATTTTAGTTTTACCCACTTACCTTTTACTTTCTTATTACTTTCGAGAACTCAATTACAAAATATCTACCGTATTGTTCATTTATTCTTCCTTATCCGTTGTAAGGTTTCTTGACATAAAGTAAGCGTGTTTATCAATAGTCTATAATTGTTGGATATGAACGTTTCCACAGTAAAGACCAGGAGAAATTAGTGAAGAGGCTACCGCTCTAGATTTTCCTGGATTTTACCGTAATCTGTACGCTTGACAGCAGGGTTGGATATAGCAGTATTTTGACAAAGTCTACGAATCAACAATAAAAAGCCTTACGAATTACGTCTGTCTGTAGCTAGACTACTGTTGTAAAACCCTGCTGGGGTTTCGCTCTCTTTGTCTAACGGTACCGCGCGCGCGCCGCCGTGATAGCGCAGTCGCGAGCGCGACGCCGCCCAGTGCGCATGCGTTGAGCATTTAGATGTTCCCGCCTTTATGGCATGACTTGGGTGGAGGTCTGTACGCTTTGCGGAGTGGTATGAGGGTTTAGTAATTATGCATATAAAATATGTGTTCAAATATTAGGTACCTAGTTTAATAGGGCTTAGTAAAGTTTTGGAATTTTTGAGGACCTGATTTTTAGGTGATCAGTTATTGGGTATGGGGATTATGGGGCCCACCACCATCCTCTCGGCCCAACACCCAAGCCAACCTGCAAGCGGTGGCTGTGATCGAGAAGGCTCTTGCCAATCAGCTTTTCTCTAACAATTGTGCGGGTGTTATGGCAGTCACCGCATGCAAAAAACAAAAACACCACCAAATTTTAAATTAACGATACAGGTTAGAAACAGCTAAGTGATTTCGTAGTAGAAGAGCGCACCCTGCCTGGCAGATTTAAACTGAATGGTATTTACCGCTAGGATAAAGAAGAAGAAAAAGTTATTGAATACTAGCTTTGCCCACGACTTTGCCCGCGTAAAATTCAGTTTTTACGGTCCGGACCCGTTCCCGCTGGAATAATATTTGAATTTCGTGATAAATTAGGTATGTGTTATTCTAGGCTATAAGCTACATTACTGCCAAATTTCATCAAAACCCGTTTAGTAGTTTTTGCGTGATGAAGTGTAAGGGGTACCCCTTACAAACTTTCGCATTTCTAATATTAATAAGAAGTAAGATAACATACGTATATTTCTTCAAAAGACATAAGTACCAGGGTAACACTGCATCCGCTCCCCTAAGTAGCAGATGTCTTGGACGACGTTGACCACTTTTAATCAGGTGGACCTTTTGACCATGCACCTCCACAGACACGGGCGGCTTCCACAAAATTCCTAAACGCATTGAAGCTGATACTTAAACAAAAAACTTTATACAAAAAACATTAAACGTTATTCTTAAACATGTTTAAGAATTGAGTGTGAGCCGGGCTTTAAGTGTTAATAAGAGAACAATTTTAGCTTTTGTCATAGACTTCGTTATGACAGTGAGCAGGGTCCAAGCTACACCTGTGTTTTGGATGTTTTATGAAACCCAGGTACATGAATCGTACATGAATGTGTCACGAGCGACAGTTATCTATCGATTTCTATCAGGTGGTCTGCCACTGAGTAATATCAAAATATTCATACATATGTACATACATACAAACATGACGTCACGCTTTTAGGGGTAGGCACAGACCACATTGTTCCGCTTGCTACGGTCCTCAAAAATATAATTAAAAATAATGTCATCAATTGTTGGTTTATCTTTGAAAAAAAGAGTAATTTGGCTGTAGCTAGTTTTGCCTCTTTTACATGACAGTTATAAAAATGTCATTTCCCTAATTGGGTTAAAATGACGACCTGAGTGCTTCAGTTGGTCTGCCATACAGAGGTCCCGGGTTCGATTCTCGGCCGGGCACAAATCGAAATGATGAATTTTAATTTTTGTTTCTGGTCTGGGTGTTAATAAGTATAATTTAAAAATATATATAAGTAGTTTATCAGTTTTAAGTTACATTAAGTTGTAGTTAAGTTAACAGAAGCTTTGCTAATTTTGGAGCTAGATGGCGCTGTGTATATTTACCAAGCATATTTATTCATTTACATTTAAACAAAGTTTCATTGTAACTGGATTTTCCGTTTCCAAGAAATTTATATTTTATCTTGAATGAAAATTAGTTTCCTTCGTTTCCGTCGTACTAAACAGCAATGTTATATGTACCTAATATATAAAGTGCAGCAATAATATAAAAATATCCGTAAAGGGGTATACTCACATAACTTTACTCTTGCTTGCTGAATGTATTTAATAAAATATTGTTATCTGCCATAAGCGCAAGCGCATCGCGTTGATGTCTTTTGTACCGGCTCATGAATATTGCATCGGCTTTTTGTGTCCAAGTCCATATTTTTAACATAACTTGTTGGACGATGTGTTAAATAAACATGTTCAATGATTTTTGCATATGATTTTGTTTATTTATTTGTTCTTTACAGTGGCTTATTTGAGTTTTAAGCTTATTAATGTTGTAAATATGATGTTGTATTGAGTTTTTTTGTGCTACGCAGTGACAAACCTGGATTTTTATTCGTCAGAGCAGACTGCCAGGCGTCAGGCAGATTTAAATACATAGATACTGTCTTACTATGGAATGTGAGTGTGGTTTGGACACGCGAAAAAAATATTTTAGATTTTTTTTTATTTATTTATTTATTTATTTTATTTAACTGTTTATTGTACACAAGAAATACATAGCAAATAACAAGCAAAGTAATAAATGGCACAACAGGCGCTACTCATTTCTAAAGAAATCTCTTTCAGCAGGCCTTTGGGAGTATGATGTGATCATGAGACGCCGATAGGACGTGCACAATATTACCTATCTAAATAGGCATATATATATAAGTATATTTATTCTACCTACACAAATAAGTATCTATAAATACATACATATATACACGCATACATACATACATATCGACTTATAATACAATAATAATAATATATACTACATAATGCATCTATAACTTAGGAACAGTCTGTGATAGATAAAACTCTTTTACACGCTTTTTGAACCATGTTCGATTATAACGGTTCTGTAATGATTCTTTGGAAAACTAATATTAATTTCAAATGCAACTTATTAAATACGCCAATTTGAAGAGGCGAGTAAAATTTTACATTAAAATATACCTTACTTTTGTAAAAAACAATTCCAATTAAAAAAAAAATAAGCGGAGTCATAATTCACAATTTCACATTTAATTTCTATTGTGTTAGTCCTTTTGTATAACTTACAATAAACAGTTATTTCGTATTTTTTGTTTTCCATATTTTATTAAAACAGTTCTGCCTACCTAGGGGTACGTATTGATGAAGGTTGTGCGAAAAAAAGGAGAAACCGTTTAAAATCTGTAAGCTCATATATTCAGCACTGGGTGTCATAAATACCCAATTTTAGTGTTGCTTGGCGTGTTAATGGTACAACGCCTAATTGTTTTTACACTTTTTCTTAAAAAAAGAATCTTAATAACAATTTTCATAAGAAAATTCAATATATTCCTCGATAGCGCCTTATCTGATCGGTTTTAAATTTACGAAGCGCGAATTAAGGTTTTATTTATTATGGGGTTGCCTTAACCAAACATTGGTAAAAAAAGGTAACAGTTTTTCGCCTCCGGGCGAGCGTGCTTGCCGAATTCAGTCTTATTAAAATGCAATAAAAGTCACAGCTTTTAATCGATTTTCGTAAGAAACGGTCATATTGCCAAAAAGCCTACAGGTTATCGGCTGGTACATACGGTCGGGCAGATTAGTCAACTACTGCAGGTACTAGATAAAATTATGGTCAACGTTTTTTATATAACTAGGAATGTCCAGGCTTCAAATGAGTGTTCCAAGTTTTCTCCTGTACCAGAAAATTGCGTTATATTTTCCTGGCCGGCACTTTCAGCGTTTTAATCCAAAATGAATGATATCCTTTACGTAAGTTTCTCTTGGTTGCATTTGAGTCGGCAGATTTAAAAAATCTCCAGACTCTTTTTACGCCTGCTATGAACACACAGACGAGAAGACAGTCAATAATGATGCGAGTCGTTTAAAATAACGCGCGTAAAAGCGTCGAAAAAGCTCTCGTGCAAACGTTGCCTAATTTGAAAAACCAGAATAACACCACCGTTTCTTAGGTTGTCACTGCACCGCGCGAGTGGACATTCGGCCTAAGAATACGGATTGATTCGTTGGTGCATACATACTTACAATGCGTACGGCTAAGGAGTGGAACGCGTTGCCTGCGAGTGTGTTTCCTGATCAATATAATCTAGATGCCTTCAAGGCTGGAGTGAATAGGCTGTTCCAAGACGGGCATGCTCCATCTTCGACCGCATCGTCACTTACCAACAGGTGAGATGGCAGTCAAATGCTTGCCTTATAAAATATAAAAAAAAAAAAAAAAACTTTGGTACAGTCTATAGTTACGTTTACGTTTAGACTGACAATTAAAATACACCAATTACAACAATTATTATTATGAGTCTAAAATATCTACAAACGAACACACACATAATACAAAAAATTTAACAGTTACCCGTTAATACAAACGAATTCAGAAATAGCTTAGTCCAAAATGAGGGCAGATATTTCAACTTACTCAAATACACCAATATATTATAAGATAAAGATAAGTAGTAACTTATTATTATTTTCTTTCATTATAAAAATGTAGGCTAGTTAAACTTACGTACATAACCTCTGCCGTCGTAATAAAGAACGCAGTTTTCGACAAAAAAATCCATTTCGCTTGTCTCGGTCTATATTTAGCACCGCCACAGTCACCCACTGTTATCTGCTAAATTTAGATCTCTCTCAGATTTTTTTGTTGTTTTTTTATCTACACTATTTCAGCTTACCGTGAATATTGCGCTTATTACACCTAGCTAAATTCAGTCGACTAAATTCCGAAGCAAAATGCGTGAGAGCAGGTCAAAGTCGAATAAGGTCAATTTTTATAACACCTATTATGTTACGCGTCGCTTCTCTTTCCAAAAGTGTGATATAAAAATTATGATTTGATCTCACGATTTATGCTTCTGAATTTAGACGACTGAATTACGCCAAATGTAATAAGCGATTGTCAAACTTCCATCGAGATTTCTACTACATATTTTATCTATACCTAAATTTCATCAACAACTTTACACCTCTCGACCTCTCAATGTTACACCTTTTATTGTGTCCTGCATGCCCAAATACATTCGTACAATGATCTGTTGACAGCCACCGACAGTGTTGTCAATGTGGCAAAGTTTTGGGCAACTACACTACAGTGTTTGTCATTGACACGCTAAGACGAAGATGTCATCAATTAGGTCTCGTAATGTTGGCTGTTCAAGGCAACAGTGAGTATAACAAAATCACTATATGAAAATTGCTGAGCTCATTATGTTAAAATCAACACCGCTGTAACTCTTCATTACGGGTTGGTCGGGAATGTTCGAAAATGGCCGCTGAGACGCAGTATCTGTGTGATCTGCCACACGTCCTCGTACTGTCCGAGGAAGAATAGAGGTTGCACAATTCGGTTGGAAAGAAAGCCAAAATTATTAAAAAGAAATTGTGATTGTGATAATATTGTTTGAAATATTGTAGTAAATTAATAAAAATGCTCAGACAATTGACACAGCGCCATCTAGTCCGAAAGTTAGCAAAGTGTGTTATGGGTGCCAGAAAACTGATAAACTACTTATATATAAAAAAAACATATTTATTTTACATGACCTGTATATCTGCCCGGCAGAGAATCGAACCCGGGACCTTTGCGTTTTGCTTTTTCATTTATAAAGGAAGAAAGTTTTGTCTGTCAGAAAATAAATCGCAATGTTACGCAGTAGTATATTTCTTTTCATTTTAATTTAACTATGTTTATTTTATGTTCTTTAGAACTTGTTATTTTCAGGTTTTACATCCTAGCGTGAATCCAGTCCGTGTAAGAGGTGACCCGAGTGACACTGGCGGGCAAGCCTTTTTCGCAGTTCACCTCGGACACGAACGAAGCTACACCGATTTGAAACATAAACAAGAAGTAAAAATAAACACCATAAAAAATAAATCACCATCAACATCGAACATATACTGCTAAGTACTTTTTACGAATTAAATAAACAATCTTGAAAACAAAGTAGGTACCAATAATGACATCTAATTTTCGGAAATAAACACCTTGGGTATTATGCAAAGAGAGAGATTATGTTATAGAGGTGGGCAACGCATTGGCGGTAGCCTTGGTGTGTTGCTAATGTCTATAGGCAGCGGTGACCATTTTCCAGCAGGTCCCACTTGCCTGTTTGCCTACCAGATAATAAAAAAAAACTTAAATTTTTTGTCTGAATCCGAATTGTTGCAATTGCAGGCCTCTGAAACTATTCTGGATCGGCTCTTATATTTTTTCACAGTACGAGCAGTAATGATCGGAAATTGTAACATTTATGGGCAGCGGATGACGAGGTAATGATGCTTTTAGAGTTCCGAGAAACCTTAATTATCTCGGTTTTTTCATTCACTATTAAATACTTTCACGAAGACATCTCTTGTGAAGACACTTGTTTAATATCCTAACTATTTTCTAAACTACTAAACCGATTTTGATGAGACAAAGTTAATAACCCATCACGCTCGCCGCATTACCGCGCTGAATGGCTTACATCTGCACCAGGAACGACCTGGAGCGGGAGTCACCCGTGATATCCCCGAGCCTACGAGCTATTTCCCCCACAAAGCTCTTAACCTCTGTACTACATTTTAATACGATAATTGCACTACGCCATAAATTATATAAAATGTTTAAGTTGACTGATTTTATTTTGAGCTATATTTGACTATAAAATTATTCTTAAAACCACACCGAATACGACTTAAGCAATTTCCGAAAATCAATTATGTAATCCTTTTATTGAGTTAAATATCGAGTCCTTAGCGTTTAACTTGATTTCGGCTTCCTTTCGTTCTGTTTTAAATGTCATACTACAATTTCTTCAAAATTACTTCGAGCACGGGCCGCGATATCACATTATTAAGTTTGTCAATGGGGCAATTATGCGTATCGAAAGTTGTATGAATTCAAATGTCACAGGTTGTAAAGTTAAGTAATACACTTTTTGTCCCGATTGTTGGCTACTGCGTTACACTGATTTGTATGTACTGGATTAAAGGCCTTGTGGTATCCGACAGGGTGGAATATTGCACATTCCTTCCACTTGCGGGTGTGTGCGACTAATGTTTTTACCTCATGGACAGATGCTGTAAGCGCTTCATCATGTCTACCTATGTTCGGGGGGAACGGCGTAAGTAGGAAGCTACTGAATAAAGCTTTTTGGTAGAGCCTAAAAAGCTAGGACCTCCGTATTCTCTGTTGCATATTTTAAACGCCTGTCAAGTGTAGAGATTATGTCAAACCCTCCACTGATATTGATGGGGCTCAAGTTCAGCAATGGGCTGATTGATGGTTTGTTTGTTTTGTTTGTAATGTGGTCTGCTGTAGGATAAAAATAATCATAATCATCTTGGCGTTAATGTCCCGGTTATGCTCTCGCGCACGAGGGCCCGGGGTCCGCCTTGACCATGACCCAGAATTTGGCAGGTCAGGTAATTACAGTGGAGCGACTGCCATCTGACCTCCATGACCCTGCTACCAGGGGAACCTGACCAGATTGGATCATGGTTACACATCCAGTCGCCTGAATGTGCAGGTTTCATCACGATGTTTTCCCTCACCGTAAGAGCATCGGTTAGTATTCAACTAATGTACATAACTCAGAAAACAGTCATTGGTACATGGCCGGAGCGGGATTCGAACCCGGGACCTCTGGCTTACGGGTCGGATACTGTAACCGCTCGGCCACCGACGCTCCTAGGATAGGATATTTTATATTAGGCTCCGGCTGTAGGATATTTTCAGTTAAAATTTTTATATTAGACTATATGTGGGAGATAATATTATTATTGTATATATCTTCATTTTTATAAAATGAAGGTAGTGTTCTTAAATTAAAAACCACATGCGGGTACACCGCAGTCTATAAAAAGGCGGCCATCGCTCTCGACAGGTCAGACGTTGTCCGACTGCGGACACGGCACCACCAGTGCTCTGAACTGTCTTCCTCAGGTAATCTCGCTTAACCGTAGAACGCATATTATTTCTATGTTCTATTTTGTTATTTCTATAGAAATAACAATTAATTATTGTCAACTTGTCTGTATTTTGCTAAATCTAAGTACATCACTTAAGCTACTAAAATATGTCCTCTCCATCTGTTGCTGTCCATTTATTATATTATTGGTAATAATATACATAGATTTATTATTCATATTTCTTTGTTTAATTTCTATACACGTTCTCCCACATCAGAAGTGGGATAAAGGATCCCAACGTCCCACAATATTTCTAATGCAATGTCCTTTGTTTTCATGTTACATCGTGATCTTTTCGCACCGCCCGCATGAGGCTGAGGAAACTGGATGCTTCCGACGACGCGAAGTGTCGAGTGAATGCAGATGCAAAACCAGACATCATAGGGTCCACAACAACTACAGGCTGCAAATTAGCATTCGGTGAGTCGTTACGAGTTTACTTGATTCAAGTGAGTTTATAACCGAATTAGAAGCATTTGTTTCCGCGTAGAACGTGTAAAGAACAAAATTGAGAAAGTCCGACTAAGTTTTTATGTACCAAATTACGGAGTTACAATTTAATTTTGTTTTACAATGAATTATTACTGTCTAGAAACGAATACGAACACAAAAGTAAACGATGAACAATATTTGTTTGCCGAGGGTATGATTTTATTGTGGTTTTAACGTTGACCGCCAAAATACGATTATTCTGAAAAGCTACCTCCAACATTAAAAAAAAAAAAAAAAAAAAGTCAGTTTAATTAGGAGGTAACGTCATTTTTGTTGGTGACAAATTATTTTATCGAAAGGAATGTAAATATATTGACGGTAGATAGTTTCAAATTATGTTTTGAGTGACTTAGTTAATCCTGTGACTTACTTCAGTTCGACCTGTTTAAGACTTTGGTAGACGGATTTAAGCAACTAAGTCCATACGTGACGACTATCGAGCAAAAGTTTTTATGACGTTTATGTGGTTGGTTTTGTTTACTCAAAGCTTGTGGCATCACCGGATGGAGATGATGTTGGTGTTTTACGTACTAGGCTGATGGAGCCTCTGGGAGCGTGGCCAACAGATGGTAGTTGTTTCAAGCTTTGTGAAACAAGTTGTTGAGGTTAAACACCCCGATTTATTTTGCTGATTTGGAGTGGCCCGGGAGTCGTGTGTGTGACTCTTTGGGCTGAGAGCCCCGAAAGTCTCGGATGTTGCAAGTTTTTATGTTCTGATTTTTTTGGAAGACGGCTGGATATGAGACCTCTTCGTTATTACAAACATTGTTAAATTGTTTAAAATGGGAACTTACACGTAACGTAGTCACAGATAGAGTAGACTCGATCGAACAGTGAAAAAAAAAGTTAAGACGATGACGATTACTTTACTTGTTTAGTTGTTTTGGTGTGGTAACTGATAGACACATAAACTTAATGAATGTAATATCTTATTCTTTTAGGTCAGAAGTACTAAAAATGTTACATAGTCTGTTTTGTAAATCCATGGGGTGGGAGCCTGCTTACCTGTATCACAGGTTCTATGGAACTTATTTCAGGAACCAGTTTCTCACAAATAAATATAGCTACAATTTATCATTATACTGTTACCTAAAACTGTTGAAGGCAGAAAGAAGCTTTTCATTTCCAAATTTGGAAATTATGTATCTAATGTAAAGAACGATACATTTTTAGAGACGTTAACACAGTTGAATGAAAGCGTTTTACCTCGCTGGTAGACAAATGAAAGTAGGTTATATTTTGAATTTGATTACTAATGAGACCTGAAGCAAGTGACTTAATGGAAAATGAATTTCCGATTCTGTTATCCACGGACCGTGACCGTGGCAAAACTCAGTTGCTCTCTTATGACGCTGCTTTAGATATTGGCTAAATAGAAGTTGCAGCGCTGGGAATTTGCATTGCATACTACTGGCAATATAGTTGTTTAGGTAGTGAGTACGGGTCAATGGTGTGGAAAGTTCCTACATGATTTACGATGAATCAAATACAAAAAAATATGGACACTAGTCAATTGTTTTGTCTAGGGTACAAGAGTAGAGTGTAATTTCTTTAATAAAATGTGATTCCGATGAAAAGCCCTAGAGTTGGCTAATATGTAATCACGGCGATGATCATCAGGTTGACCACAGATGACGACTGATGTATAATTATAAAGTTGAAATTTTCATTGTAAGTTCGGGTAGAGCAACCGGGATAGCTCTGTGTGATTGTATTTGAAGATACAGACACCTTGCAATAATAGAGGTGACATGTTCTGAGATGTTTATTTTGGGTACATTATTAACGATTAACGACTCAGTAATTGAAATTTGTGACTATGATGCCTAGAAGCTGTTCATTGGTAAAATCCTGATTCAATTTTGATGTTGGGCGGTAGAGATAATGTTATTTTGGTGGAGATGACACGGTGAATGTTAGTTTGGGTATAGGACGATTACTTGTTGTGTAACTCACGTGTTTATTATCACGTGTTGTGATGGCAGATGGACTGAATTACTTGTGATAGTCTGTATACGATGTACTGAATAGATTTGGTCGAAGGACTGACCACGAGCTGATAAAGTAAAGTGGGCTTAGTAAAGTAAAGCTTGTTAAATTTACTATTTTACGATTTTAGCAATTTCATATTGAGATACTGTATAGTCTAACAGTAGTGTATCTACATACAAGAGTACGGCCAGTACTGTACTAGCTTCTATGTATTACAAAGGTACTACTGGAGTCTATAAGTACTTACGGATTACAAAAGTACGACGAATCAACGTCACTGAGTGGAAGCGTTAGCAATGTTTATTGATTTCGATTTGTATTTCCACGAGTTAAGGAATATTGTTTTGAGTTTAGAATGATAAGAGGAGAGCTAGTATAGTCTTTTACAATCATAGGGTCAGGAATGATCGAGCGAACATGGTACTGTGCTGTGGTATTTTAGTTTCAGATAACACACGAGGGCGGTCTTGAGCCTAGACATCATGTTAAATAAAATACGCAACGTCAATCGAAGCACCGCCTTGCGGGTTGCTGGAAATACTGTACTGACATCATATTCGACTCGCGGCTGTGGTCAGGACGTGGAACTAGCTGCTCATCCATTAATGAGAGAAGAAGTCTTGATTTATTGCCTCACGTCACATGGCCGTTCTCCATAAATGCATAAATGGGAGTGTTGCATAATGGATCATCAAGGGACCTTCGTTCTTCGTTCATCGGTGCTCCGACGAATTGTGCTGTACAATATATCGATGGCCAACGAGGTGTTTGGTGCGATGTGTGGGTCATTTGATTTGACCCTTGCCCCGTGATTTGGCATTTAATTGTAGTTGATTTGGCCACTGATTTGAGAATTGGCATTTGGGGTCATATGATTTGACCATTGCCATGTGTTTTGGCCACTGCCGTGAGAATTGGCATTCAGGTACCTGTGATTTGACTATTAGTACCATGTGATTTGGTGTTTATATGGCTCATGTGATTTGGCCATTGCCATGCAATTTGGCGTATTCTACCAACTACAGAAGGAACACCTTTCTATCGTGAGCAATGAATAATTTTAATGTTTTATCCAGGAGAATAAATCTTGATTTATTTAACACAAGTTGTGAGTCAGCGAGAGACCGCATACTCAACTATTGCTTCGACGCGTTGTGGCATTTTTCAAACCATGTTATTATGGAGTTGACTAGGCGAGATTGGTGCAACTCAAATAGGCTACGCACGGGCCATGGCCTTTGTGCCTCCTACAAACACCGCTGTGGATGGAGTGTATCCCCCCAGTGTCCGTGCGGTTCCCCTATTCAGTCAATATGGCACATACTATCGGATTGCCCAAACACAAGTTACCCTGGCCCACCGGAGGACCTGATGACCCTTAGTGACGAAGCAATTAAATGGCTGACTTCGCTTGGTTTAAATTTGTAGTTGAATGTGTTTCTCGTATTTTGTATTTTTGCAATACGAATAAATAAATGGAGTTGACTATTGTTGCATTACTTTCGAGTATTGTAGGTATATTTTAGTTTAAATTTGAAATCGTAAAGTCTTTTGAGGACTGTTCGGTATGCTTGACTTTTAGTTAAGTATGTATTATATTATCCAGTTTTTATCGGTGGAAGCCTGTAATTGGCTCTGTGCTAATATAAAATAGTATTATTTTAATTGTAATCATTGCTGTTGGCAAGATAGATAATTTAATTGGATTTTACATTGATGCTAGTTGATGTAAATTGATTATCTTTTTAGTAAATTGTCATAATGTAACTCGAGTAAAGATACGTGTATTGCATTGTCATGATATAATTCGACCCTAAGTATTCTTTAAGGATTGAATTTTATTGTTTCCTAATGTTAAATATCTGTTTCTTATGTTACACATACATTTTTGTTTAATTGTAATTTTGAGATAGTGTATCGCAAGCCAATTAGGCTGCTCGTCAGTATGGCCGTGTGGGAGATAATATTATTATTGTATATATCTTCATTTTTATAAAATGAAGGTAGTGTTCTTAAATTAAAAACCACATGCGGGTACACCGCAGTCTATAAAAAGGCGGCCATCGCTCTCGACAGGTCAGACGTTGTCCGACTGCGGACACGGCACCACCAGTGCTCTGAACTGTCTTCCTCAGGTAATCTCGCTTAACCGTAGAACGCATATTATTTCTATGTTCTATTTTGTTATTTCTATAGAAATAACAATTAATTATTGTCAACTTGTCTGTATTTTGCTAAATCTAAGTACATCACTTAAGCTACTAAAATATGTCCTCTCCATCTGTTGCTGTCCATTTATTATATTATTGGTAATAATATACATAGATTTATTATTCATATTTCTTTGTTTAATTTCTATACACGTTCTCCCACATATACAGGCATTTGACAGCTATCTCACCCGTTGGTAAGTGACGTTGCGGCCAACGATGGAGCATGCCGTCTTGGAACAGCCTATTCACTCTAACCTTGAAGGCGTCCATATTATATTGATCAGGGAACACACTCGCAGGCAATGTGTTCCATTCCTTATCTGTACGCATCATAAAGATCGAACCAAAGCGGCTCGTGCGGATAGCTGGAAGATCTACGACATAAGGATGAAGCGTTCGCCCGGATATGTGTCCCAATTAATGTTTTATTTCCTAAGCCCACTTGAACCTATCAAGTTGATAACCTAAGTGGAATTTTAATTTTATATGTAACAAGTACATAAGAGTGTACACCTGTATATACAATAGTTAATGGATCCACGAGGACTTAAAAATGTAAATGTAAGATATTCAATATTGTATTTGTTGCCAGGTCGCAACAGATTATTTATAGCATTGAGCTCTTAATTTTAGGTAAACGCTGTACGAGGCCGCACTTTTATTACATTTAATTTATTACACATAAATATGGGTAGTTTCCATTCGTCATTTAGTGGTTTGGGGTGCGCTCAAGGCCAAGCCTTAATAGGGCTTATTAATTAATATTCATTAAAATAAATAAAAAGTTTGAGCTTTATTCTTTTTGACACTAAATACGTTCATTGTTATTCTTACCTCATTCTTATATTCTAGGCATTTACCAGAACAGCGCATTTATCTAAGGGCCGTTTACATACCTACTGAATTCATACCTAAAGTTTTATATTGATGTTACAACGGTAGAGCCTCCTACATGCGAAACACTTCGTCTTAATACGAAATACAGTAAAACAGAATTAGTTCATTTTCTTGTCACGCTGCAACTTTAAGAAAAATCGGATAGAACTTCTAGAATGTAAAGGCTCACGCTTTCTAGGCTTCCACAGTATTGTCAATTCCAATGATTGTGTGCGTTAACTGATATATAGGTTTCAAACGCGTTATTTATTTATTTATTTATTTAACTGTTTATTGTACACAATAATTATATACAGAGAAATATAACAGTTTATGTTGTGGATCTTCCAGCTAACCTGCACAAAGTGGACCGCGTTGCCTGCGCGTGTCTTCCCTCAACATTATAATCTGAAATCTAGCCTTGAAAGCTGAAGTGTATACTTTTCCTAGACAGATATGCTCCATCTTAGACAGTTACCAGCAGATTCTTATACATATACCTAAAAAAAAGTTACGTTACCACGTTTTATCGATGCGTGAAGCTGTTAGTATAATTGTGACTATCTCGTGGAGACGATTTTCTAGGCTTCCGATCAGATAAATCGCGTAAACGCCCGAAACCCATGATGTATTTACCTATATTATATGTATTATGTATACACCTACAATCTTGGTACGTTAGTTGCATAAAAATATCCTTCGTGATATAAATATAAAACTGGAATCGCCTTTTAAAGTGCCCCAACATTTTTTTTGTAAAAATGTGATTGATTTCCAGAAAGGCCTGTCAATAAAAGTCGGAGCGTAATTTAAAGGGTCAATACCATCAGAAGTCGTGATGATTAATGGACTTCACGTTAATTATTGTATCTTAATAGCACGCTTAAAGACTTAAATTTACGGTAAAATTGGCAGGTGATCTTCAACTTTGCTGTGTAACTTTTTAGAGTAACTTACAGTGTGCGTGTTTAAAAGAACATGTAAAAGGTCCATCAGTAATCAGTGTCGAATAACCTTTTAAGGAATAGTGATATTTCATATTCTTTTTAAGGTGCCTCCTGACACAGGCTATGCTTAAAAGGAATCTCCAGCGACCATAGATTTAAGGTACTTTTTTGTTAACGAAATATACAATTTATGTATTTATTCTTTATTTATTGATATTGTTATAAGTTTGGCGTGTGTGTGGCTTTGTGTATCTGTGTGTCTATCTACGCCATTGTAGCTTCCAAACGGATGGGCTGATTTGGATGCGGTTTTCTCCATTTAAAGACAGTTTAATCGAGATGGTTCTTAGATTTTTTGATTAAAATCGGTTTAGCAGTTTAGAAAATATTTGATTATATGTAATCTTGGTCGTGGGTTATCCCACTTTTTCAGTTGGTTAGGTTATATATCACTAAAGTGTCAAACAACATACTTAGGCATTTACCATACCTGATAATGCATTCGCTACCTGTTATTGTAAATATCTCGCCACCACATACCTAGGTAGCGTAGGGATTTACAATATCAGGTAGCGTAGGCATTTACAATATCAGCTAGCATAGGCATTTATTATACCAGGTGGCGAGGGATTTACAATACCAGGTAGCGTAGGCATTTGCAATACCAGGGTTTCACTAGCACATTGTCAACCCCGTAAAAATATTTTCACATGAAGAACTCCGTGTCCACAAGAAAAGATAACGTTACACGTAACGGTATGGTTTCCCGGGCCCAATTGGAAGCCCGCAAATGTGCTCTTTAAATTGCCAATCGCACCTCAAAAACCTATTTAGAAGCATTCACAACACCCATTCATCCGCTCACAAAAGTGAAACCTATTTCAATTTGTTGCTCATTGTCAGATATCGGTTACGCAAACAAAAATTTAACCAGTAGTTGCTACGTGATTGAGATAGACGCGTACCCGAAGTTTAGAATTCCTTTCGGCAGCTTCATAAGTGTATAAGTAGTTTTAAATGTATGTTTCATCTTACTTGTATACTTAAAAGGAACTTTTACCGGTAATTTAGTTAGTTTTGGTATTTATATTCAACTAGTGAACCCTGCGCAACTTCGTTCCCCTACACCTGCTCTACCCCTACCCTACCCTTTTTTCTTGCTTATAAACCTCCTTCTTGAATCACTCTATCTGTTGTTGAAAACCGCATTAAAATCCGTTGCATAGTTTGAAAGATCTAGCTGTAAATAGATACATACAGACAGACGGCGTTAAACGACTTTGTTTTATACTATGTAAAGAAGGCTAAAGAAGGCACAGACTAGTAAATCCAGAACCCGACCTCAGAAACAAAAGTTACACTTGACGTTTTCGTTATCTTTTGTCTAACAAGAATTATAGTAACGCATCAAAATCATTAAGCTACGTCAATCAAGCTACCAACTTGATGGTATCTCGCGCAAAGTTACGCCAAGTTATTAAGTTGGTTTTAAGTAGGCATAGAGGCGTTTATGTTTTATTTTAAGTAGTGTAGAGTAGATCCGAGAGCGTAGGTGGCCTAGTAGTTTAGGTGTCCGACTCGTTAATGAGAGGTACCGGGTTTGGACCTCAATACTGTAATGTAAAAATTATTATTTACTGAGTTATGTACATTCGAGAACATAATATGTCTCATTACTATTTTCCGACTTGTAGTTTGTAAATTATGTGATGTGATGTTTAATTTAACACGAACAATTTAAAAAGATGATTAAACTGCTGAACAATTAGTTTCCTTCACTGTATATTAGTTGAACACCAACCGATGCTCTTACGGTGAGGGAAAATATCGTAACGAAACCTACACATTCAGGCGACTGTATGAGTGTAACCGCGATCCAATATGGTCAGGAGGTTACGGAGGTCAGATGGCAGTCGCTCCACTGTAATTACCTGATCTGCCAAATTCTGGATCGTTGTCAAAGCGGATCCCGGGCCCTCACTCGAGTGCATGACTGGGATATTAACGCCAAGGTTTTTTATAGGTATTAGTGTAGATCCCGTCTTATTTATATTTTGTTTTCGATTTATTTAATATTTAATGAGTTTAAGGACTTCACATGTAGTTTAATTATTTTATGGTATACTATTTTAGCAGATATCTATATTCGGACCTTTTAGAATTAAAGGCAGATAGGAGTCGTGGCAAGCGGGTGATTATATAGGCTACCACGTTCGCTGACAGTACCTACGTCCACAGGCGAGAAATTTTAATGAGCCGTTGTGACAGTACGTCGAATGGCGGAGTAGCTTTTCTTACGAATTTAGACACTAAGACGATCGACGATACTTTTGCTTTTAAGGAAGGGCTGTATCCACTGTCATCTTGTCAGCACTCTCGTATTTCTTACTGTCGTATTACGAATTTTATAGGTAGTTTTACTTGTTGTTGAACGTCTTTGGACGTAGTTTCGTATGTGTATAAATGTGTGGTTGACGTTGTTCTATAAATAAAGAAATATTCGTGGACAAATTCACACAGCGCCATCTTGTGCTATGGGTGCTAGATAACTGATAAACTACTTTAAAACTTTTAAATGCATACTTATTATACATAGAACACCCAGACCCGTAACAGAAATTAAAATTAATCATTTCAATTTCTGCCCGGCCGGGAATCGAACCCGGGACCTCTTGCGTGGCAGACCGGCATGTTGACTACTGAACCACTCAGGTCGTCAGGGCTAAATTATCATAGCCCGAAAAACGGGGTAACCCGTAAAATACGGGGCATCTGGTAATGCCTATCTACAACTACGACAACATAGAAAAGTATAATAACACAAACTGTAATAAAAAGTGACGTAGATGAAGTAGAATAAATATGCTTAACATAAGCTAATATTTGCCTATCTAGATAGGTAATATTGTGCACATCCTTTTGGGGTCTTGTAACACACGTCCCACACGTCACACATCCAAAGGCCTGCTGGAAGAAATTTCTTTTAGAAATAAGTAGCGCCTGTTGTGCCATTGATTACTTTGTTTATTTTTCACTATGTATTTCCTGTACACAATAAACCGTTAAATAAAAAAATAAACATCTCCTTTCCGCCATCACAACACCGTGATCAAACAAAATGTCATTAACTGCATCTACTAGCCAATGTATAAGTAAAGTAGTTATCGGACATTCTAAGTAGTTGGCGAAGTAAGCAGTTTAGCTGTTTTGCCTAGGCGTGGCCCTCTGAGGCCTTACGGAGCGGATGTTGTAGCCTCGGAGTCGGCAGATTGACGTCCACCGATAACCACATCTGAGGCAAAAACGTCTGTCAAGATTATGGGTTGAGAGTCAGTTCGGTTCCGTACTAGGACTTATTTCCTCACCGATATAATATAGGGAGGGGTAGGTACTTGGGGGTAAATCGGGGTCGTTCTTTTATTCGTCACTAATTGGCCTGCAGCGACTTTTTTTGAAAGCCATTAGAGGCACACGGACGGACCCGACGGAAAGCGGCCACCGTCGTATAGAACGTGCCGACCTTTGAGGTATACTTTTTGAAGAACCCCATGTTATAGAGCAAAGGAATAACTTCGGGGGGACTTTGTTCGCGTGTTGTCCTACCGTACAAACCTTCCTCTTAAATCGCTCTTGTCTATAGGTGAAATCCGCATGAAAATCTGTTCAGTCGTTTTTGAGTTCATCGCGAACAGACAGACAGACGCGGCGTAGGACTTTGTTTCATAATATGTAGTGATAGTGATGTAATGATTTGGAATTATACGGATATAGGTGCCTACGTCTATGTAGACATTACCGTATTTCACAAATCCTTTACATTTTAGTACATTATTCGCGTCCTTTCCTGTGTTGTATGGATGGATGTCCATGGATGGTGGTGAACGCTTACTATCAGGTGACCAGCTTACTCGCTCTATAAATAACTTAGTTTAAAGTTACATAACCTGCAACTATGTTTTTTTTATAAACTAGATTCACATGTCATATACACGGTTATGGTAGCTGAAGTTTAGATTTCTTGTTAATTCGTTGCTTGCACCTTACCACGGTAATCCGGTGTTTGGTACGACGGACATCGGTGTGACCAGATTGACATCTCGTGATAACACTGTAAAACATATGTCAAGCGTGTCTTGAGGAATATGCTCAATTGTTCTAAATAATCTGTAAATAAATATAGGTAATAGTGAACAAAATGGATGTAAACTTCGATAAAAATTTGTACTTTCTTTTTTTCTACTTTTTATTACATAAAAGTACTTGTTTTACAAATATACCTAATAAAACAAGTTAATCTGACTGCTTGTTCATTATTAAGGTTCCGTATCCAAAGAGTACTAACGGAGCCTTTGCCATCTGATAACCAGTCACGGATTATCTTGTAAGAACTCTTTTCGGACCAGATAGTTGAATTCTCAAAATTTTTAATATTGCAAAATGTTGAATTTGCAGAATGCTATAGGTATCACGACAAATATTAAAGTAGACTGTATAAAGTGTGTGTTCTCCCTTCGCAAAAAAACAAAGCAGAAATCTATCATCCAAAAGGATTCCATAAATAAACCGTACGGAACTCCTTGTAAGCTAGTTATAGTGCACTTTTACGAGAATATATAAAAATATTAGTAAAAAAAGTATACCTCCAAATATTCGCTAAACATGATACAATATCAACCCAAACTCAACACAAACGCTGTACAGAACAAGCATACAACATCAAAATCCAAAAATCCAAAAGGGCATTTCTGCCTCCAACGCTGGACCCTAAAAACTTGAGTGAAAAGGTCAGCCGGCCGCCGTTCCATCGAAATTAAAGTCCGAAATAATAATCATTACCAGCGGAATGAGCGTAACAGGTTCAGTATTTTGACAGCTCAAAATGTCGATCCTGAACTCCCTTCACTCGGCACTCTTCTCTCTACCGAAATACCGAATATAATTCATAATATGATAATTTATGGCCCGACAAAGGTTTTTGCCTCACCATCGTTAACTTTTACAACTTAATTTCTGGAAGCTCACAAGGATCCTCCAACATTGCTTTATTATACTAATTGTTTATTGAAACAAAGTGGACATTAATCCTCGTGTTTTTGTCCACAATGGACTTGCGTGGCATCTTAAGCTGTGCTTTTGTAATGAGTAGCTACTTGGTTGAAACCTCGTCATTATTTAAGTTTCAATATTGTTTGTCAAATATTTTGCAGTATTTCTACTGATAAGGGTTCAGAAATAGTTTTTAGTGTGAGATTAACACTTTAGAGTGTATATTATTTATGTGGGTGGACTTTGCAAGAAAACTCTTCTCCACCCCCATTCCCAAATTACCAAACAGAGAAACAAACTCGTAAAAACCAGTTTTGACAATTTACAACAATTTATTGCCTATCATACATCCATAACTGTCAAAATCAATTGATCAAATTAAGCGTGTAAATCAATAATATCCGCCTTCAATCCGGAAAGATAGATCCGTAATGTACAGATGTTTGTTCTGAATTAGTAATTAATAAGTGGGCAGCAACATTACCACGAACCACGAACGGATATCTGCTGTCCCGCTCACTCTTGTCAACTATACCTCCGTAGATCATTAATCAATAACTGATAACCATAGTAAATTGCTCAGAACTAATGGATTATGTTTATGGTCAATTTCAATAATATGACCGCTTGCTCTAAGTAAATAACGTTTTTATAAGCCTAATATATGTTGAATTGGGCTATAAAATAGATGAAGTGAGGAGCTGGTTAAATTATTGAGGTCTTTAAGATATCCTTAGTCATTGTGATGAATATACCAAGTAATTTAATAAGTTTTTACCGGTGATTTCGTCAATTCGTTATCTGTTTATTTGTAAAGAGTGACGGTGAAACAAAGTACTTACTGTTTCTCACACTTACTTGATTGAAATATGATTTGGGTATTTAATATGAATCGACTATACCACGGGATTTTGTCAATTTCCCCGGATAAATAATACCTACCCTACGGCACTCGGGGAAAATGTGGCGTCCCATAAAATAGTTCTCGTGGTCAGTCAGTCAGGAAGACTTTGTTTTGAAGAATACTTAGTCATGGAAACAACATACCACACTTTTAGCACAATATTCCTAATACATTACAGAATCCTAGAAACGGAAAATTATGTCACCCCGTCATCTGGGTCATAAAGTAAAATGGTTATGCGCCATATTTATACGGAAATTAATATATAGGACGCACAATAGGAACTCGTGCGCACATTTTATCACGAATTCATCAATAATTTAACAGCGGTTGTTGGACACGTCAACGGGAATTCCGGTTAGCAATGATTAGGATGTCATAAGGTATTTTTTGTACTAATATTATAAGTATTCGCTGGACCACCGACGGCTTTTAAAAAATAAAAATATTATTAGTTTTAGACGTGGCTTGGCCGCGTGGAAGGAGTATAGCCTATGTCCTTCTCTGTCCAGTAAGAACAGGCAGGAAAGTGTGACATGAAGGAAACTAAGAAAATGCTTATAGTAATTAAGTTCATGTATTTTGATTGCTATCTACTTACACACAAACCTGTCCTTTAGCGTAATATGCGCGCCAAATAGAAGTAAAAACCGTAGGGCACCTTATAGTATTACACCATACGACAGAAACTAAACCATCGAATCAAATATTGCGGTAAACTGCTATAATTTACTCTATATATAACAAACAAATTGTGTTATCATTTATCCGCAGTCGCCTTTCCCCAGGCCGCAGGTGCGAAACGTGTCATGGCGGCTGGCAGTGGTCATAAATTGAACGTAAATAGGTCTGTCGAAACCCCAATCGTAAGGGAGTAGGGTTTTAGCCAACAATTGGCAGTGTTTGCATGAAGAGCGGAGGGGGAGGGGGGAGCGGGGGAATGTGCGGGCGTGGCAGGCGCCGGCCGCTCTCCTTGACTCCGCTACGGCGTCAAGCATCGCATGATCTCTGCGAGTGTACTGTGCCCAACTGGTCTTGGTAGTGGGCGGTGTAAATGATTAAACTTATTAAGCCGTCGATGACGTCTATATAGTTTAAATTTAATTAATTTACATATAGTTATTAAAAAACAGTCAGTGAGGCAACTGTAGTTTGTTTGTCGTTTCTGCAAGATCAGTTGTTGAGAGGAAGTAGTTTTAGTCGGTAAAATAGCCAGTGACGGACAACAAATGATAAATTGTAACAAATCCTGATAGTCTGGTTGTCATCCGAGTGCAGTTTATGCTGCCAAGAAATAATTAGCGGATAGACGCAGAACGAAAATGACCACAAATTTTAAGAAACAAAAAAACACATACTGCGCAAACCGTTGATGTCCGTCCGTTGAAACCGTCGATACAACCTTACTCGAGAAACTCACCATAAATAGCAAAAGAAAACTGTTTTGTGGTATATATGGTAACTTACATTTAAATTAACATTATCAGCCAATTGTTGGAATTTTTCCTTCTCTATATTTTTGTCTTACTATCCCTTGCGTTGTCAACAAAACCCAGTCCCACGGCAACGGCCAAGACCTCCCGGCTCAGCTACACCGTGGTGAATGTGCGGAGTGCTGTGATAACGCTCGAACGTTATCAGAGCCGCGCCGGTGTGCGAGCCTCGCCCAGCATTCGGAGCGGTCGCCCGCTAAATTGCAAAGCCTCACGACCTGATACCGTTCTGGAGTCGCTAGGCTAATTTAGCAAGTAGGCTAGTGCCAAATAGCTATTCGAATGCGTTGTGGCTAGATTGCTGTTTATGGAAAAGACTGTGGGTTGATTTCGTTCGTTAGGGACGGTATGACAATCATAGATCCGTGTTTTAAAAGTGCTACTTGATTTTTTTAGTGGTATTTATTTCATGAATAGTAGGTACTCCACTTATAGGAGCTTAATTCGCTTACTGATTTATATTGGATTTAGACCCGGCAGCATTTAATCGTTGTACTGGGTGGAATCTTTACAGTGAACTTTTTCTGTTATACCTACTTCAAAGAACTGCCTTAAAAAAACAATGAATTAAATTATTGATGTTATTATTAAGTCTAGCCTGGTTAGTGGCGAACAAAATATTATAGTCATGATGAAATAATTTTAATTAAATTATATTTGATATTGCTAATACAAACTTGTCAAAATTAACATTTTTTATTATAACTATTATTTATATTTACTACATGTTTATAAACTACATAGTATCATTTAGGAATTCGTCACATCGATAATAGCATTTTTATGATTGTGAATAAATTATTTTATTTTGTTTTACGACATTTATATCATGTTTGAGAGGTCGTCATACAACAAAGTGTCGCTAATCACACCTACACAGTTTATTTTATGTCTTGATACTTGACTCCGATAGGTACGTCAGTGACGTCACTATCTTCCGCGTTTGAGTAGGGCGACGATGTTTTTAGTAAATTTGTGGACTGATATATGTATGTAGCTTAGTAAGATTTTGGAATCTGATAGACTATTATTTATTTAGTGAGATTATAATCTATCGAAAAAAAATTATGTGCAACCAAAACCAATACGAAAGAACGATTCGAATGTGGAATGAGTTCCCAGCCAGTGTTTCCTTTGGACTATGACATGGGATTGTTTAAGAGGTATATTAGAGGCCTCTTTAGAGGCCGGCAACGCATTAGTAACGCCCCTTGGTGTTGCTGACGGCGTTGATCACTTTCCAAGGCCCGCTTACCTGTTTGTCTACTGAATAACATAAAAAAATACATTATTTTTTCACTAAATATATAAATATTATCCAACACTTCATAAAAATTGGAATCAGTCCAATTTTAAAACAATATAGTGGTCACCCTCTTTAGATGGACCAATTACTGGAATTCATATTCATTATACATAACTCTTATCCAGTTAATTATAAGGGAAGACGTACATCTAGATCAGTAAACAAGGAAAACTCCATAAAAACTGCTGCTAAGAACGTTGGATTAAACACTATTGCCTGGTAGGGTTTCACTAGCATATTTCATTTACCCCTTCTTTTTATTAGTCAACCTTACCTATATTGACAATAGTCTAATGAGAAGAATTAATCTTAATACCACAAAATACTAATACTAAGTTTTTCAAAGTAAATACAACATGAAGTTCTTCAAGAAAGGGGTGAATATGTTTTTAAATAGTCGGGAACACGGGAGTGATACCTCTGGCATTGCAAAGGTTCATAGACTGCGGTAACTACATTAGGCAAACATGCAGCGTTACATCAAAGGCTCGCGCGCCGCTCGCGAGTCACGCGCGTTCAGGGGCCCTTTTTTGAACCGCTCGGCGCTGATTTTCTCTGGTATTGAACCGTTCGCTTTATGCGTTACTTAATTAAAAACAGTGATTTTTTTGTGCCGAAAATCAAAGCTGACTCGATACAAGATGAGAGTCAATCTCAAGACGAGCGGTTTAAAAATAGGGCCCCTGATACTGCAACAGCGCGCCAGTGGCACATTCACTAAGCATCGTAGCATAATGTATAATAGCCTACTCATATATCTTCTCTCAAGAATATAGAAAAAAAAGAAATACTTTTTAATAATTCTAGAGATAAGAGCGTACAAGCAAACAAATAACAAAAAGAAATACTCTGCAACTCTTAGTATATATTTGTTATCAATAACCATATTTGTATTACCTGTGTAACCACCTATACAGGTAATACTTGTTGCACTAAACTCGAAATCTAACTTCACATTATACATAAATTTCACAAATTCCTTAATATTACATAATCTGCAAATTTATTACCTATCTTAAAAATACTGCAAATCAATAGCAATAAATATGAGTACTAAAAGTTATTTATCCGATTGTGAGGTGAAATGAAGATATTTAGCTCGCATTAAAAATCTTTACACGAGACAAGTTGACTGCGCTATCATAGGCAATAGATGATCCAGATTACAGGCCATATCTGTACGTAACATAACGACTCTGCCATTAAGATAAGCAGCTGATTTCCAATTCAGAACGAGTCCGAGACGATCAAAATGATAATATATACAGACTGTGCATAGTAGACGCGGGTACTTCAACTTATTCGTAATTAAGTGTAGCTTCGAGTTACACTTTGATTTGAATGCGTAACGCCTGTACAGATAATTGTGTCGTTGGGTTATTTATACGGCCTTCCTAAGTCATACCGTTATCGAGAACTTTTTCATATTTACAACATCGCGACAACGACCACCAGAAAGATAAAAGTTTATAGTTTATAGTAGTACATTCTTGAGGGAATTTCATTGTATAATACAATTCAAACACTTTTTTACAAAGCCTTGATTACTCGGATGGCTTTGCCTCATGATGATTCATTTGTAACCGGTCGCAATATATTTTAATTATAGTGGAACTTGTGTACGAAAGTGATTTAATTCTATCAGAAAGAGATAACGTAACTGTCGTCCAACATCTTCACCCAAGAGGTCAATCCCGGTTTCCGTCGGGTCCACTTTCCTGCTCTTTCTACTCCACTTCGTCCAGTCTTGGGCATGCTCGCGTCGTAAGCCGTTAGCTCTCGCATTAGCCTCAGCGATATCGATCCTTCTTGTGACTCCTGCGGGACCTCTTTTTTCTACCGGCAGGTTTAGCCACATATTATATTTCCCACGTGTCCCTGGGGATGAGCTAAATAAACCAGCGCGGCCGAGCATCTACACTCTTTCCGTGATGTCTTAGCTAGGATACATTGATTATTTTATACCTTATTTGCTTAATTACCATTATTATTTGGGACTTTTTTTAATTTTAAAGAAACTAATTTTATGCAAGGTTGCCACGGATGTGTTCGTTACTAACTCGGTCAACTCAAGTCAACGCTGGTTAGATATATTAAAGGCCAATGATTTAAAAGAAAGGCTCTGTAGGTGTCATGCAGATTCTTCCTTTCGTTCTTGGCTTTCTAGAGTTCTCTAGGGCGCGTCTGCTTTGTGGCGGTATCGGGACGGTTGTCATAATTAGTCCTGAGCCGGTTGTTTGTGGCAAATTTTCCGGTGTGGAGTCTGTGCCCGGTTATGCCTTCGGTAATCCGTCAGGTCTAGGGCTGGCGGGGTTTCGGATCTGAATGCGTCTGTCCCCTTACTTGGGTCACCTTATGATGAATCCAAAATATGCCTGGTGACATAAGTTAGGGAACAAACTGTATAAGTCCTGTTATTTTATTTTCAGTTTTGAAAATAAACAACAGGCAACGCAGCTCAAAATTTTTTGACTTACGGAGATCCTAGCTGTTCTGTCTCTAAGTCATTAGTCGACTGGTCCCTTCCCCTTAGTCCCTTCATTAGTCCCTTGGATACACGCTTTATTCTACTCTACTGGACAGTGACACAATATTACAGACATCTGTCTATGTATCTGTTTGGCAGAAAGGTAACATATTAAAAACACCAACCAGCGTTATTTTGGTTACAACAATGGCGTTTACTTCCCAGCGATGCCTCGGCTAGTGAGTTCAGCCAATAAATAAATCCCTAGAAAGCAAGACCCGGGAAACTGCGGATCATCAATGTTTATTTCCAGCTAATGTCAAACGTATCCGCGGGCGTCACGGGCGGTGCTCGTTCCACAGTGGTGTCGGTCGTCAGAAACGGATTATGCAACACAAAGTTGTTTTAAAGTTTTGTGATAATACTTTATTAAAATTTCGGGAGAAATATTCTATCTATATTAGATACCTTAACCGTTAACTCCTATAGTAAAGTTATAACAGTCCTAAGTCCTAACTTTTATAATTAAATTAATTAAAAATTTCTAAGATTTTATAATTCTCTGTAAGGTCTGGATGGATCAATTGAAATCGTTCGCTTCTAGTACTGAATTATTTTTTAATAATTGAGGGTCCACCCGATGGAAAGTGGCCACCATCACCAAGACATCTGCAACCTAAAGGGGAGTGGATGTTGGCCTTTGAGGTTGGTACTTTCTGATGTATTGAAATTTAGATAATATGAATGAAGTCGAAACGTGATGGTAGCATCCATCTAAACTGTTCTTCAGAACTTTCCCCGTTGTAGAGACAATAGAGATCACACAGAGAGTTAACGTCTCTCCGGAGACCTGGGATCCAAACCGCCTGTGAGTAGGGGATCATCGGCAGTACAAATAGCCCGACGTGGGATGGAATCAAGTGGAAGATGTTTGCTTTGGATAGCAAAATTTTATGCCCCGGTGTGAAGCATTCTTTTATTCTTTATTCTTTTATTCTTTATTGTACACAAAATAATAAATACAAATTAACAGAAGGTAACTTAAGTACAAAGGCGAGCTTAACTCAACAGTTGAGTTTTCTACCAGCAAACCTTGGAGTCAAAGAAACCGTAAGTCAGCATTTAGGCGTAGGAAGTGCACACAAGTAAACTAAATACTATAATTAATAATACACAAATACTATAAATAATAATGAATACAATAAATAGTATTGTTTGGCTTTATTAAGTATCTACCCCAAGATTTTTGAACCCAGTCTGGCTTTGAACTCAAAATGGTCCCTAAACTGACCAGATTGGATCATGATTAGACATATAGCTGCCAGAATACAATTTCCTCACCTCATGTACATAACTCAGAAAACTATCATTGGTACATTACTAGAGTATTGGTAGCACTACGAGAGATCAAATTACTACCCTTATGGTAAAAAATAACGCGGTCACTGTAGCGCCGCCCGTTGTCAGCGCGCGATGGCCGGCTGATGCGCGCGCGCCGCCGCCGGCGCGAAGATAGCGCGCTCAACGAGGCGCCGCGCCGCCGCTAATTATCATACCCTCGGGAGGCTACTCTGTAACGGAATACGGACTGGGGCTACGGAGTCTAGATGCATCATGTATCCTATTAGGGCTTCAATGGCTAGTGCTATTTGTACTGTTTTTTGTCGTCACCGATAGGGATGCCATTGAGCTCCCGAGACTGTTCAACAAGTCTCAGGATCTCCAGCAGACAGTGGTTCACCTCGCAACACTTTCGCTTATTTATTTTTTGAGTGACATTATTGTCATCTTATTATTATCGCTAATTATACAGTTACAAATCCTCCTCCGCAGTCGTTGTCTTTCGACAGAGCAGTCAATTTGATGCTTGTAGGAGTATGATGGAGCATATCCACCTGCCTAGGTGTGGGGTGTGACAGTTGAAAGAGATCCTGAAACGTTTGTCTGACTGACCATGATATACCGTCAATGAGTGCCAAAATACTCCCGAACTTTACAACCAGTTCCTAGCGGAAGACCGTGGTCTACCTCGATTAGCCAACGTAATTGGAGGCACACAGAAGGATTGAAGAGATAAAAATTATCCATGTAGATTCACCGGTGGAGCTTCGTCGGTGGATCCTAGTGGAATGAAAAGATGTATTCAGCACAACTATCCATACCCATACACCTTAAAAGGCTTCTACACACTTGTTTCTCTGTTGACAATGTTTCTCTATATTGTGTGAAACAAAATGTACAGAAATAAACACACACGTCCCACGTCTAATTAACATCTAACAACAATTACGTAGCCAACGCGTGTTTGCTAATTAGGCCGATACAAGCTGACATTCGAGAAGATCCGATCGTGATATGCCGATGGGTAAGGCGATCGTCACTGACATCCTATCGGTTGAGGCGATACTGCACAGACACAGTTCACTTAACAAATAGTGAGATCGGTTGGAACACTCCCTGTGACTAATAATTTAATTTGATGTGGCTTAAGAATATGTCCAGTTTTCTAAGCTTCAGTCGTGTTTCAGTTTCAGTCGAAAATTCTTTGTCCATTCGTGATAATGATTTCATGGCATATAAGTACAAAAAAAAAATAAAGGTTTGATAGAGGCTTTATAAATTCACTTCCTTATTTTAGGCTTAATGATAATAATATCTCCTTCTCCACCACACTACTAAGCTGCATTACTGGTAGTGTCGAATAATAATAACGAGACCTTGTCCACACGTCCGCGCGCTTTAGCCAAGCGTTATAGGATATGTACCCTATAAATGGAGAAATTAATAATAACTAGAATAATAATAATAAACCGTTTATTTCAGGCATCATACCTATAGTACACTACACATACATTATTCTGCTCATTCATTTACTTACATAGACATAGCTTTTATTTGGCAATAACTACAAATATATATCACTTACAACTATATACTGTAAGCATGACAGGTACTTACTCAAGGATGTTGGTTCCGTAGACTGCATTGACAATTGCTATCTAAAATCTTGTAACAGGACTAGTTGGAGCGACTTCATTCTCTATATCGGCAACACACTGTGCCCGGAGGCTTACGGAATACGCGCCACAGGATTTGGTCTACTGATCGTCGGTAATACGAGTAAATCATCGCAAGGATGTAGCAATACATACTTTAGACGAGTGAAGGTCAACTATTATATGTTTTTCAAGAAATTTCCTGCCTGGTACGACCATTCTAGTTCTGGAATTATCTTCCCACAGCGGTATTTGCGAGCCGGTAAGAAACGAGCCTTTCTTGAAGCCGACAGTTTCTCAATGGCGGCAGCGCATTCTTGACCCTATTGATGTTGCGGATGTCCATGGGCGGTGGTGATCACTTACCATCAGGTGACCTGCTTGCCCTTTTGCCTCTCTCCATTACATAAATAATAATATGCATGTTTAGTAACACAGAAAAACGACAGCCGATGAATATATATCTCGTTATAAATTTTCCATTTATTCTACGGAAGAAGTTGTTACAGTTTGAGCCAAATTGATTGGCAATAGCGGGCATTAACCTCTCGGTCAGAGAGCGGAGCGTCGGTGGCCGAGTTGTTACGGTATCGAAGTTGTACCGAGATGGAATCGCACTACGACCACCAATGACCGTTTTCCGAGTTATGTACATTAGTTGAATGCTAGCCGATGCTCTTACTGTGTGGGAAAACATCGTGATCAAACCTGCACATTCAGGCATCTTAATGTGTGACCGTGGTCCAATCTGGGCAGGTTCCCCTGGTAGCAGTGTCACAGAGGTCAGATGGCAGTCACTCGACTAAAATTATCTGATCTGCCAAATCCTGGATTATGGTCAAGGTGGACCCCGGGGCCCACGTGCTTGATTATTTAATCTCTCGGTCAGAACATAACCTTTGTAAGTAGTCAAAGCCATAACTGTAGCGCTTTAAATAGTCGTATTCGTTACAATTTACAGATATAGAAAAGTTTATAATAGTTTTCATATATTTTTCATAAAATGCCCGTAGTTGACCGAAAGACGAAGGCACGCTTTTACCAATCCATTTGGCACGAACTATAGCAAATTACATTTAAACCTAAACTAAATCAATAACATCCAATCCATTACTCCAGACAAGAGATAACTAAGCAACTCAGTCAGCGTGAACAATATCTCCGGAACTGTCTCCAAAGGGTAAGGATCAGCGCGGTGTGATCGCGGTGTCGAAACGGCGCAGGCGCAGGCACAGCGTGGGCGGCGACACGCGAACCTCGCTCCATGCAAATGTACCGACAATATACACACCAACAGACCGATAGTGGATTCGGAATCCTGTTTGATTTGTGTGGGCATTGTTGGGCTTTGTATTCTAGTATTTATGTCCCCTCGGCGCGGATAAATTCGACGCGAAAATTTCTAGCGGCCCCTTGTACGTTTGGCTTGTAAAGATTCGTTGTCAGTGCGTTTGTATGTTTTATATTGGTGTAAAGGGTATATGTTGCTGGGAAGGGAACATGGAAACTTAATGAAAAAGTCACCCTGTGAACAGAAAACAAATGAGAAAGTTCTTCTGTACCTGAATAGGTAGGTTTTTATACAACGCTGGTAAACAAACGAGCTAGTTGCTCTGATGGTAAGGTTTGTCATTGTGAGCACTAAGGCCTTCTAATTATGTTGGTATATGTGGAAATCATTCCCAGGGGTTACGGAGCCACACCACCATCTCTCTAGACTAGCGAGCTGTGCGAGTCTGATGACTGTCGCCGAAATGCCAAAACACCACAAATTTTTAAATAAGGTTCCTGGTGGTAAATCGATTTCAGAAAATCTGAAAGTGATTACCTAGTAAAAATCGAACCTTCGCTGTCATATTTGAGCCGGGTTTTAAAGCTGGGATGAGCATATGCAGAAATCTCCAAAATCTACGCATTCTTGCTAACATAAAGCCAACGCGCAAAGGCGAAAAAAGTTTTGTATCTAATACTAGTCGACCCGGCGCGAATTCGTTCGCGTATACCTACTTTACCCCTACCTACTCTTATTTCCTTACTCCTTTTTGAATTACTCTATCTATTGTTGAAAACCACATTGAAATCCGTTGCTTAGTTTAAAAGATCAAAGCGTACATATATAGATATATAGGGACAGACGACGAGAAGCGACTTTGTGTTATACTATGTATATATATATTGTGTAGGGTTTAATTTTAGCCAGGGCAAGTGGATACGTATTTCTTTGTACTGTCTTACCTACCTTAATGCCAAATAAACTTCAAAAGGGCGTAAACCGGTACAATTTTGTCTAGCGCTAACTCACTAGCCACAGGGGTAATCTCAGGTATCACTTTCACCCGGGAGCCAGTATAGTGAGGCACCGGAGACGTGCGCGGGAGTGGCTGCTCCGTTTTAATTTGTGCGCCGTTTCCCGCCATTAACCACGTCCGCGGGTGGCACAGGCGCGTGCGCAAGTGTTTGGCGCGTGTTATCTAATAAACTAATACATTGCAAACGTCCATAGGCTGCGGTGACTGCTTACCATCAGGCAGGCCGTAAGCTTATTTGTCACCTTAGTGGCATAAAAAAATTGTGGAGCGTGGAGATTATGGCAAGACCTCCCCTTTCGTGGGAGAGGCTATAAGTCCTGTAGTGGACTGTTATGAATTGCGATGATGAATACATGACTAAGATACGAAGAATATGTTTTATTTACAACTTTGTAAGAGGTTTCTTGGCTCCTTACTGTAATATGAACCTACCTGAAGAAATTCTCTAACTGATAGTAAAAACCGCATCATAGTCGGTTGCGTGATTTAGGAGCTGTTAGCGAAAATACTTACAGACAGACGGAAAGCTTTTTTATTTTGTACTATGTGTGAATATGTGAATTGTGTGCAGCGCAGTAACTTCATAGGTAACGCAGGAATTGTATGTCGTAGAAGAATGTTCCATCAACCCGTTGGACCTGTTAAGACACTCACATAATGGGCATTTTATGTTGTAAATTATTTAGCATTGCGATCTCCAATCAGTGTAGTGAAGTATTCAAAACCCTCCATTTAAGTGGAAGAGACTAAGCCCAATAATAGATTGATGGATTGCCACGTCGTGTGCTATTGATGACGAATGTAGTAGTAGTAAGTGGATTTGTAGTGAAATTCAAATAAAAAACCTGCAAGAACGTTTTATACCTACTGCTTGAAATCACACACTCTTTAGAGCAAAAAAAAAAAGTTCCGTATTGAGTAAGACATTTCATGCAGTCGTCAAATAGGATCACTATCCTATAGTAAAGTAGGAAGAAAACACATAATGACATATTGGGAGCCTCAGAGTCGGAGCATCTTGAAATCATCTATAAAATAATACTACTTTTTATATGAATTCTATAGACTATGTTTAAATGTATTAAAACTTCTAAGTATTTGACACGAACTGGCTAAGAGTTTTCTTCTCACATGTCCAGGCACCCGTCGATAGCCTGAGCACCGTTCCCCGTCATCGGGTCTTCACTACGCTTCCTGCACTACGAGCGTGTACCTATTAGAGTTAGACGAGGACTTAGTAAAACAACCTCTTTGAATAAGTAAAGTACAGATGTTCGACTATACTTTGGGCCAAATGAATGGGCTATTGCGGGCGTTGATCTCTCGGTCAGATCTAATTTTTAAGTGATCAGAGCACACGGACATAGACAAATCTTTATTTGGCCCAAATAAACATCCAAAAAAATTAAAATTTGAATTTACAAAAAAGGAAAGTAGGGCAATGTGACGTCGGACCAAGCTGTACCGTCGAACTAAATAATTGTAGGCAAAGATAAAGGAATGAATTAAATATTTTCAGTTGTTTCGAAAGTACCCTTTAAATTTCAAATATACAAACATGTTCTTAGTTTATTGGTAATACCTACTAATATAAAGTAATATAAATAACATATGATAAAGAGGTAAATAAAATTAATTTACAGAAAACTCAAAATATCTATACATTTTTAAGATATCTTTAAAATAAAACAACAAGTTATAGCTAAAAAGTTACTTAAATTTTGTTAAAGCGAAACCTAGAATGCAATTCATTTACATAATTTCAGCAGATCTTTAGCAAACAAGGTAGATATAAATGTAAGTATTGAGCCTTCTTGTACTGTAAAGTAATTTATGTTTCCTTACACTTTCTTGTCGAACAATCCTTTCATCTGTCTAGTTGTCTACTTGGTTATTAGAGACGAATTTATCGCAGTGGCTGATTATCTATACATATTTATGATCATAGAATTTCAATATCGTCATGGACTTAATTTCTAGATATTATAAATATCACATACTTTTAATGTGAAATGTGAGAATTACGAACAACTAGTTATACTGGAGGAAAAAGAAGAATATAACTGGTTACCTGGCCATGGTTATCTCCAAGGAACAAGCCAAGGGATTGTATGGCCTTTGTATTGAATAGGCGGTTCTATGGTTTTATATTTTTTTTTACTTTATCAGTGTTTCCCGATTTCAACTCAAATAATGTAAAGGTTTTCTGATAATTTAACGGTAAAGCAAACCTTGTACTAGGGATGTCATGTAATCTATACTACAAAAACACTAATGATCCAGATTTAATGGTTTCATTTATAATCACTATAAACGTTCAACATTATTAAAATATCGGGTCTAGCAAATGTAATTCAGTATAAATTATGGGATTGATTTCTTATCGACATTTATAAGAATTTGACTTTCATGAACATATGTATGTTTAGCTTTAATAGCTAAATGAAACGCTTATCAACATCGGAAGTAATAAAATGTATAACTACAGGATGTAATAGAAGTTGATGAATTCATAATCGTTTCACTGTCAATGAAGTAAGTATCTATAATTCCTTAAGTGATTTTTATTATTCACTTATAATGTTCACAGCTAATAAATAGTATTAGTAGATGCATTTACTAAAAACCAGCCAGCCTTCTGGCCACATTTTCGCATTCAGGCGATCTGGGATAATTTTTTTATCTATTTAAGTAATTTAGAATATCTATGGTTTCTTGTTTATTATAAGGTAAGTATGTATTTTTTTATAATGTACGTATTTTAAATGTCAGTATTTAAAATAATTTCTTCAAGCCGAAAAGCTCTATTATCAACGAAACGAAATACTCAGCGTTCAACTACTAAATCAATATATTTTAATACATCCTGTATTATTGAGACTAATAAATAACTCAGTTCATTCCAGTTGATTGTCCCGACGAACAAATTACCAACATGAGCTAATACTGCGTAAGTAACGCATTAGTGGATTCGTTTAGAAACGTTAGTCTTACTATAAGGTGATTATTTAACCAACGCTATAACGATCAGATCGTTTTAGTTTCGTTTTCATTTGCAATCGATGATTTACGAAATAAAACCTTATTGTCCTGGTAATAATATGAACATCAATATCATCTACTTCCTTTTTTTACGTCAAGAAATTACGCCCGCCGGGGAAGCGGCAGTCCCCCGAGCGGTTTACTCGCAGCACTGTATCGACTGTGGAGCTGTTAACTGGAAACCCATATTGCTCTTTCGAGAGGTTGGGGCCCTATCTGTCTGATGAAGGAGTCGAAAGGTGATCAAAGGGACTAATGAACGCAACAAGATAACCCCATCGTGTTTGGGCTCTTTTGAATGGTCTTGATGAGTACTATACAGCGCACTAAACGCGCGTTATGATAAAAATATTTTCATTTGAGAACTTATTAAGACCTTATTTTACAACCCGTCGTGTTTGGTATCTTTGAAATGGTCTTGATGAGTACTATTATACCGCGCGGTAAAAGCTTGTGAAAAAGAGTGTTTTTCTATTATAAATAAAATAAACCATTCTCAAGTGGTTAGATAATCGGCGCACAACACAGCTGCATCTAGGAACACCTGCTTGCATTAATAACTTCATCTGTGGGGGAGAATTATGGCCTGTTAGCCCCGGCCCGGCCGTTGTCCGTCTGTCTGTTACACGCTTGATTTAGATGTCTTTACGTGCCATTTTCTGTGAGACTCGGATTCTGGTTTCTTTGAGTTGGGATGGTTTTGCGGTGTCCGCAAAAATCGGTCGTAAAAAGCAGTTCCAAATGAACCGCGTACGAGTTAAGTCACTCGTAAGATTTGTTCCCACGTCTGATTTTAATATGAAGTATCAACTTTTAATTTGACTTGGCAACGTACGTATTGCCTCTATCGCACTTTAAAGGTCCTTTTCGAGTTGTCTGAGGTAGACTAGAAGGAGTCCCATTGTGGGATATTTGCAATGGAAAATCATATTCTTTTCCTTATGTTATACGGCTTGTAATGCCATACGAATAAATAAATAAATAAATATGTACTCTTGTATTTCATTAAAGGTATATAGGCCTTTTTATCACCAATCAAAACAGGTTGAAAAGTTATAAGTATGGCGTACTTATAATTTCTCAAGTTAGCGATAAGACTTTGGTCCACATGGACGAATTTGCTTACAAACCTGATGTATATGAATTTAAAAATTAAAATTTTTGCAATTTTTGATGCAATCACAACGAAATCGGCAAACTTAATTATTTCAAAGGTAACCTTTTAAATATCTACAAAAACTGTCATTCACGTAGGCACTTAAGTTTAAGCCGGCTCTAAGGACCAAATTAAACGTTCAAGTTACCGTTGATTTTCTTAAGAAGCTTACTTATTCCAATTCATTAGATTTCGAAACCAAATATACAGAATTGAGGTAGACGATAAAAATTTACCAGGACCGTAAAGATCAGAATGACGATAATGGTGCAACTGAAGCAACGGTACTTTATAGCACATCCGCAGTATATAAGTTGCATTACGTCGGAATTCAAAGAAGCGGCAACCTTAAAAATGGCGATTTAAAAGGCGCTAACCATCAGCACGAAAGCTTGCATTGAATCGCGGAGCTCAATTGATCAATAAATGCGGTAATAAATGAGATCACATCTTGAAGCGCAATTGAGATGTGGATCGAAGTTGTGATACTGAAATTTTATTGCCTCCTTCAAAAGCTCTTTGATTATTCTTGGATCTTTTAAGCGTTTAGCAGTTTGCGATTGCGGCGACAACATGTCGGCTTAATAAAAGCTGTTGCATTTCTCTGCAATTTCTGCGAAGTTCGTTGCGTCATTTGCAGCCACAAAAGAAAACAGTCTAGCTCTTCGTGCTCTAACAATCTGGGGAACAAATCTGTCGCATTAGCACGAGAGGTGTCGCCCCGACCCCGTCGTTGCGCGTCTAATGAAGCGATAGCCGGCTAACTGCCAGAGCCATCAATTGACACCATCTCGGCGACAACTGGACAAGAAATTAAACGTTTCTAGTCTATAATCTTGATTATGATGTAAGTACTTTAATAGGAAAAATGTGAGATTTTTTCCGATTTATTTACGTGAATGTAATAATGTAATTTTTGAGCATTGAGCTAGTGCAATAATTGATTAATTTGATGAGAACATGTTTTATCTATTTCTTTAACCCTTGTATTGCAATTTGAAGGTTCTTAAAAAGAGCGTCCCCCGATCGCACTATATACAAACGAACATTGATGTTATTTTTAATATTAACCAATCAAAGTCAATTAATTAAATTTAATAGACGTGATTTAGAAATCAATATCTATGTCTGCGGTTTGTCAGATTTTAGTTAAAATACACCGCTTCAAATTTGCACGGGGTTTCTTTATATGGCATTCTTAGGGATCTTACCGCTTTCCCTCAGGTAGATCTCTGCTCATTTGTCATTGAACAGCATAAAAAAATTATAAATAACAGTAAGAAGACAACCAAATAACTTTATCAATCTTAAAGTCTCTGAGTTGATTATTATAAACCCATTACCATCATGGCCGTCGCAAAATGAAAATCAGCAGACGAGCTTAATATACGGTTTTAACATCAATGATGCTTTGCGTCATCATCTGCAATTTGGGAGTTAAGATAAATACACAGCATTTAGTTGCTTTTGGAAACGATAGCATATACATATGCAACTCTATGTGCTTTGGAACAAGGTTCGGTATCGTCAGCAGCGCTAGGTTTATAAGATATTTTGTGGAGGAAAGCTTTATTTTCCAGATTGGTCCAAAAGATATGTGGTACTCTCGCGGAGGCACTTCCCATTGAGATATGGGGATCGTCCTGGCCCGTCCGTTATTTATCAGCGGATGCCACACACGATGCTACCGTGTGAGACCTTAAGCTTCGGGCATCGGTTTTACGATAGCCATTGTTTTAATGCACGACAACCTCCGCTGTATTCCCGGAAACTGAAATATCGTCTAATTGTAGGTTTTGAATGAACATGAATTTTGTTTTGTGTTAAGTAGTTGAACCAGTCTAAGAATAGATACTAGTATGCGCTGATGGTCTGTCTTAATTTGTGATGTGTGTCGTTCGTGCTACTTATAACCAAACAAGAGTTAGTCACAGCCAAGCCATATATTTTAGAATCGTTAAAAACTAGCTATCACACAAATCTGCGCCCATATAAGCGGTTCGCAAGCGCCAGTAGTTCTAAACACCTTGTATCTATCATCTGGCCATCAATGCCTTTTTGACCCGTGACCCACCAAATCGGGTGGGGAGACCACCCGACCAGAGCCACGGAAGCGGAACCACCCACGCCACGTCACGAGTGCTACAATCTCGGGTCCATCTTAATTACGAGCGTGTCGATCATCATCTCAAATTTTCTACCTTAAAAGGTCTATAAAGAGTCGCTAACTGTACGCAATTTATTCTAGATTGTGCGCGCGCGCCGCCGTTATGTCACGACTCGGTACGAGGCGCTTGGACACTTCTGTGGGGGGATTAGCAGCACGTGCCGCGCTTGCGCAAGCTGCAGTTGTGTGGAGAAATAGGCTGCTAGTTCAATATTGATCGGTTTTTTGTTGGGAAACATACTCATATCTGTTTGGGTGATTTATTTGGCTGGGCGGTGTTAAAAGTATCTTGTTAGAACGTTGTATATTATTTTTGTTAAATGTTTTCTCTCGTGACGTTTTTTGTGCGGACAAGTTTGGAAATTCCCGTAGATCCTATGATCGGCCAGTTGACTACGCGTTCGGACCACGGACAATAATGTAACAATTATTCCTATCGGATTCCGGGACCAAAGTCCCTATATCCTATTAGTGAATGAATTTTAGTAATCGATTTAGATATAAATTACAAAAATCTTAGAGATTCTATTGAATGTAGAATTTAGTATCTATACCTTCCCATGGTAATAATGGATAGGAACGAAAAAAGCTAAGGGGTTACTCAAATGTGTATTTTATGTTTATATAGATACCTAAGTCGGAAAAATCTCTTGCAAGTATACTTTGCAATCAAACAATATTTTGCAACCTAATTCCACCAGAAATATCCACACAAAAGAGATTATTCTCCTCCATCTTAACTATGTAAATTTGGCATCCTCGCCATCGACGTTTACAAATGCGTACTAAATTCACACCTAGTCTACGCCACGTCATCAATAAGGCTAGCTGTTGCACCGCCCTATACAGGGTGCTGCATAACTCCAAAATGACAAGCGGCCAGCCAGCTATGGTCACATCACGCGCGCTATCAATGTTATAACGCAGTTACCTGCGGGTGCGCAGCCGCTCCCGACCGTGTACTGCGCCTGGTAGGTTTTGGTGCTAGAAGTCTAAACAGGCAGTACTTTTACGAAACCGTAAAAGTAGAATCAGATCATTATCAGTTCAAAATATTCATACTTTGAACTGGTTTGTTCTATTACTAGCACGCAGTGATATTTTAAGGAACTCATGTCCGTACGTACGTCTGTCTGTCTGTCCGCGTGCGGTTTATCTCAGAAACTATATATTTTCATGTATTAATCGCGCAGACAAAGTTGTAAAATAAAATCCTTAAAAGGCATATTTTTGTTAAAGCGGGCTGAAGGACATAGCTGGAGTCCATTCAGTTTGCAGCTGACTGTACATTCCCTACACATTAAGTAGATGTAATAAAATTTATTTTCTTGTCTATTCCATTATACAGGATGTGGTTGGATAAGTCTTTTAACCGATGATAATGTAACTTAGAGCAGCCAGATATGAACCTGCTTCAATTATAAAAGCCCTACTTAAATGAACTGAATATTTCAGAGACGTTTAGTTTATTTAAGACATATTTCCATGCATACCGATTCAGAAAGGTCCACAGCCAATTAGTTAGGTTACTGGTAACCTAGCTAAAACAAATTTATAGTTAAAACTGTAAAACAAATTTATAGTCCGCTCATCGTGATCGTGTGCGGTCTTCGTATTGTACCATAAATTGCTATTGGAGTGTGTGTAAATTATTACTTAGCGAAACGTTATGTGTAGGTAATTTAGAATAATCATCTTGGTGTCAATATGCCGGTAGTGCTTACGTTTGCTATCCTTGACCATGATATAGGATTTAGCGGATCAGAATTACAGTGAAGCGACTTCCATCTGACCTCAATGACCCCGTTAATAGGGGAACCTGACCAGATTAAATCATGGTTACACATTCAGGCCTGACCGTGCACCAGCACGTAAAAACGCGGGAAAACATCGTAGTGAAACCATTCATTACGATGTTTCTCCTAGCCATAAGAGCATAATTTGCATATTGAAAACATAATACACACCTTTTATTGAACCTTTATGAATTATATAATTGAAGCATAACAAATTATAAACTATGAATACAAATTGAAAAATAAAATCCCATAAACTACACCACGTTTCCACAAGAAATCAAATAATAAAACTACCTATATCCACTTACAATGTATTTTAACTCGATTCTCTGCGCTATTTAAGGTAAACAGTAGAGAAGTGTTATATCCTCACCTAATTATGCTAAGTAGACGGCTTTCGAACTGTCTCGCTGGCTTTAGAATTGAGACGATATAAAATGGTTATGTGTTTTGAATACTGATATACAATAAAATAGCTGGCGAGTGCCAGTAAGTGCTTAAGTGAGCAGTAGTTTCGTATGGTATTGGAAATAAATTGATTACATATTATATTTAAGTAGGTAAGTACCCAAGACCAAGTCGAAACCTTTCTCGTGGCTCATTCTTTATATTTGTGTCCATTGCTACTGAAACCAAATGAATATTCGTTCAGAGCAGACAACGCGGCACAGGACTTTGCTATAGAAGACTATCTACCGATTTTTGTATGGTATGAAGTAGATGTTCCAAGAAAAAGTTCCAATATTCTTGTTGGGTTGATGACGCATGTGTTTCATGGAACTGTGTACCTATATTTCTGTATTGTTTCGTGTCTAATGTAGAGGTATAGCTGACTTTACGTATGCAGTCTACGAGCAACAACATCATTATTATCATCATCTTGGACTTCGCGCGGCTCGCGCGGGTCAAGGGTCCGCCTCAACAACATCACCAATATAGGACACCTTCAGAAGCAACCGACGGCTACTACTTACCCACTACAGTACTACTACCTATTGCATACCCAATACTACGCTAAGCTACCGTCATTACAAAATACAGGAACAGAATATGGGTCAATGAGAACCAAGTATCAAGATCATTCGGTTGGTCCGCGCCTAACGGCAGCGGGTGTGATTGCAACCAACGCAGATAAGGTAAATAGCTCATACAATTGTTAGAATGGGAGGCTCCGAGCCTCTTTTGTTAAGGAAGTGTATCTAATGGGGCGAGCGTAGCCACTGGCTACACTAACATGGTGTCAATTGCTATGCGGCGCTCGAGCCAAAGCGTGCCGATCGCCCCTCCGAACAGTTCTATGGGCTAATTTGAATTTCGCACTAAACAGCTGTTAGAAACGCAACGCAATTGCTTTGTTTAGCTTTATTTAGTTGCTTGTAATGAAATTTGAAACAGTAAGCGAAAAATTAAGACACTATTTATTTCTAAAAGGGCAGGTCAGGTCAGGAGTACCCTCAACCGGCTTAAATATTTGATAAGATGCTATGAATGTGGAAGAGGCAAAAGTGATGTGTCAGGATCGTAGCTTGTGGCACTCGATAGTCCCTGTCTACTCCTATGGCATACGGGGTTGAGTGTGTATGTATATACCTAATAATAACAAGTAAATTTGTTACTTGGCTTTTTGGCATAGATAGTGTACCGAAAGCAAAGCGCAGTGTAGCAAAGTGGCGGTCCATAGTCTCTGCTTACCCCACCTGTGAGACAGAGGCGTGAGCTTTATGTATGTATGTACCAAACGCGTTGGTACCCATCCAGACTGATTTTTTAATGCATCAACATTTTCATGGCTCGGTTTTGGCAGCTGCTTGCGAAATTCTTGTATATTTACTACTACTGCACAGAAATTTGCCACTAAGAGAAAAAATACTAAAGAAAACCACATTTTCAATACATTGCAAAAGAGAGCGACGTTAAATCAGGGCTTTGCAATAAACGACATGCTGAACGGGGCCAATCCCTCATGAAATTTAATATCGTATTTGGTTATCTGTTAGTTTTAATGGCGTACTTCGTTAGTGGTCCGCACGGTGCACTAGCTGTTGTAATTAAATTTGCATAGAAATCCTCCTAAATTAGTCTTTGGTGGGGTGCATAGGAGTCGACCGAGCCCTCCGGGAAATAGAATTGTGGAGAAACTGTTAAGTACTTATAAATTGGTGATTGCTCCGCGTATAAGAGTGAAACTCACGGTTCAAGACCAGACCGACAGAAAACATCGGATAACCTCTGACCAAGTTTACTTAAACTCAGATATTTTCTAAAATATAGAACCGATTTTTACGAAACAAAGCTAAGAACCATCACGATTAACATGGCTTTCGAACAGAGAAAACCGCACCCAAATCGGTTTATCCGTTCAGGAACTACGATGCCCCAGACAGATACACACGTCAACATTATAACACTCCTCTTTTTTGTCGAAGGTTAAAAATAAGGGAACTTAGTACTTAATAAGGGTACCCTCAACTAAAATTTATGATTTAAAAACACTAAATAAAATTAAGTACATACGTTAACTACGCCTTATTTCTAGAAGTTTCTTACACCGTACGAAGAGACCACATTATTCCACTAGCTACGGATTTGACAAACTCCTTCTTTATTCAAAAAACGTTATACTAGTATTTGTACATAGTATATTAATAACTCTGTGCTAGTATAACATCCTCTGACATCGCTGTGTCGGATGCGAGAGCCTATGGCTTACGACTCAAGGATGCCCAGGAAACCGGCATTGCCGGGATACCGGAAGAGGAAGAGCAGAAAAGCGGGCCCTGACAGAAGCCGGGATCATCTTGTTCATTGTGATTTCTCCTTTATGTATCCTTTTTTTATTCTATCAAAAACTTCTAGTTTCTTTTTAAGAGCGGTCAGTTCGGGTATTCTATTGCATAGTTAATCTGTCAATTCAGTATTTCATGCCGTCTTCAATGCAAAAGTAAATAACAACAATGCTTATATAACCATTAGAACAATCCCGTTTCTGTACACTACACAGTACACTACGTACACAGTCGCAGCGTTGTCACGACTCCAGCCAAGGTGCACCATTTCGGATGCTCGGATATCGCCCATAAAATGTTGCTGATAACCATAACTATGTGCTAATGTGGTCACTGGTAGCTACCGGCCGACCATCTGCGTGAGGGAAGCCAAGCTATTTAGGGGGGCTAAGGTTTATATCAATAGTTATTGAAAGTGGACCCGGCACGACTTCGTTCGTGTGGCGTCCTACCCCTGCCATACACCTACTCAACACCTACTCAACACCTACCCATCACCTACCCTACATCTACCAAATACCTACCCTACACTTACCCAGATTTTACAGGCGATTTCATTTGTATAGAATTCGGCAAAAGTAGTCTGCACGTACATCTCCGTTTCAAAAAACTACGTATTCAAAATATAATTAGAATTTGTGGAATTGTAACGCTTTATTTAGACTTGGTAAAGACTCATTCTTTATTTAATTCATTCAAGTTTACACTTTAATATTTCTAGACAAACAAATTGAGAAAACACTAACAAGAACTGACCATCTTTCTTCAGGAATGGGTTATGGCTTCCTTGATGGCCCCCTCCCTACTGTGGGAGCTTAATATGGTCATCGTGGTAATAACTGGCCATAACTCGCCATAGATGTATTCTTTATGAGCGGTCTAAGAAGTGTTTTCAAACATATTCCGTTTTAGGGATAAGATTTTATCGCACTAGTATTTATATCGTGAGGTTTTGCGTTTCGTGAGTCTTTTGTTTTAGGCTGTGATTTTGATTTAGGTATAACGTATGCGTATAAAACAGGATTTCCGTGAAATACATACATAGTGTATTTGTTTTACAAAGTCGCTGCAAGCCGTTTGTCGTACGCATAGATCTTATAAACTACGCAACAGATTTTAATGCGGTTTTCAACAATAGATAAGTCCGCTAGTTATTAATATTTTAGATACGGAGATGAATATATTAGAACAGTTTCTTTTTATGGTGCAATGTTTTCACATTCTAAAATATTACATCATATTACTCGGTTTTTCGTTTTATACAAATTGTTAAAGCATAGTAGCATCAAGAAACAGACACTTATTTAAAGATTTTTTACATTATTTTCGGGTGATCAGTTACCAGTCACCATACATAACACACAAGTAGATAAATCAAGTTTAATTCGAATACAGGTTGTAATACGAACTGATATTTTTAAACTTGAAAATTCAAAAAGGGAGTCAAATGATCTGCTTAGTGGGGTTGAGGATATTCCTCGGTTAGTCGTTCACGAATACTCGGCATTAAGCCGAGGCATTATGGGCGCACGTGGCATCCATTGACGTCCCGCATGGAGAGCTGTCACACAGAGACTGCATCAGTCCACGGGTCTCGAGAGAGGCGGAATTACCAGCTCCGCCTCAACACTGGTATCCTAAGCAGATACGGACTCCCTGACGTAAGGGTTCGGGCCCACGTATATATACCGAGCGACCGGGGAAATGTCGATAGCGCGATGTAGGATCTTCTTTTGTGGCATTGTTGCAATTGTATTGAAACATTTTTGTTAGTTATTGTTCCCGATATTTTGAGGTAGTTGTGTGCATTTCAATGGTTTTATACAGAAGAGACGGAGCACAGGTACGCGGTGGAGGCGGATAATCAAAGAAACCTAAAATAAACCTTACAGTTATATAGCATAGCGGAGTTTTTGTCGTAAAGAGAATTTTGCCTCCACCTCTAAGCGGCGCGTTTCGCGTCCATTAAGAGATATGGCGGAGGCGCGGCACGGACATTTGCATCCTCGCGACATCAAATTATAAAGTGAATTATAATTATGACGACCTTAGTGGTTCAGTGGTCAACATGTGGTCTGCGACTCAAGAGGTACGGAAGAGGTACGACTGCAGGAATCGAACCCGGTACCCGGACGAACTAAAAATAAAATTATGAAATTTAATTAAAAATTAAAAAAGCTAGTTATTATTATATTTACTAGCATTTGCCACCATTTTTTACATTTTCCCCTTCATTTCAAATGCAAAACCTATTTACCCCGTTCCCGTCCCAACCGGACGCCTTTAAAAATTTATATCAATACACAATAAAAATAGGGGGTGGATATTGGTATGAATATTTTCTTCGAACACAACTACCTCTGCCACCGATCCCGCGAACATAGACGTTTCACGTTAACCAACAGTCGTGTGTTGCGACACAGTCCCACCCGACTTTTTTTACTTTAAACAAATACATTGGACAGAACTTGAAACTGACTTTCCATTAATTTCTTAGATAGGTCCCGTTGAGTAAATTTTAACACTTAAAAATTTACTCAAATGTGAAAATATTAAGTTTTTATACGATAGCAGAGACAAAATTGTAAAACATGATTATTTATTAACATCAAATACCTAAGCATTAGACAAAACTTGAACTTTGCTGGCCTTAACACTTAACATTGACATTACGATCGTCTACGTCGTACGAAGGAAAGAGCGTCGGTGGCCGAGCGGATGAGTAACCGACTCGTAAGCGAGAGGTACCGGGTACGAATCCCGGTGCGTACCAATGTCTCTTTTCTGAGTTATGTACGTTAGTTGAATTCTTACCGATGCTCTTACCGTGAGGGAAAACATTCCATGTAACACATGGAATGCGAAATAAAGAAATTGAAATTGAAAATTGAAAACATCGTGATGAAACCTGCAAATTCAGGCAAGTGAATTTGTAACCATGATCCAATCTGGTCAGGGTCCCCAGGTAAGTAGGGTCACGGAAGTCAGACCAAATCGTGGATCATGGTCAAGACGGACCCCGGGCCCTCGTTCTCGAGAACACAACCGGGACATTAACGCCAAGATGAATATTTTATGATACGTCGTACGAAGGAATTGGCCGGGACCAAGACATCTTACGACCGATAACTGACAATTTCGCGATTATGAAATTCATTAATTATGAATTGTAACATTAAATTACTATTTCTTTGAGTGTGAGCACTTTAGAGCATAAGTATCAGGTCAAGCTACGGATACTCTGTGGAGTCATCATCCTGTTACAGGGCCCACACTGTATAAAGAGCCCGAGGATACTCGGGAAGTATGTAGCTTCGTATATTCAAACTACTTTCGAAATTGGTTTAGTATTTAAGACTAGCGCATTTAAACACAAATAATACAAAAAACTTTAGCTATAATATTGGTATAGATAAAGCCAGTACTGCCAATTTTAACTATTTGTCGTTTGTATCTTTGTGTTTTCCGTATTAATTTGCTAAAATTTCTTAGTAAAACTTTACCGATTTTCGTTCATTTACTATTTAACAGTATAATGTGCCAATTGTCTAGATACAATCGATCATCTTGACGTTAATGTCCCGGTTGTGCTCCCGCGCATGAGGGTCCCGTGTTCCGCCCTGACCATGATCCAGCATTTGGCAGATCAGGTAATTACAGTGGAGCGACTGCCATCTGACCTCCGTAACCCTGCTACCAGGGGGGCCTGAGCAGATTGGATCATAGTTACACATTCAGTCGCCTAAATGTGCAACTTTCATAACGATGTTTTCCCTCACCGTAAGAGCATTGGTTAGTGTTTAACTAACGTTCGTAACTCAGAAAAGTGGGTGTACCAGGATCAGTGGAATTCGAACCCGGTATATTTCGCTTACGAGTCGAATACCGTAACTCGGCCACCGACGCTCCTGTTTTGTGTTTTCCGTATTATTCCGCCAAAATTTCTTAACCAAGCGTTCGGTCATTTAGTATTTAACAGTTTATTGTGCCAATTATCTAGAAACAATGCTGTATAACAATAAATAAGTCAAATTATCGCCACACATGGCCGGCCTCTCACGATGTCGCGCGGCGCCCGCGCACCGATACTAGCACTAACTATCGCGATCCACGAGAACTATAACTCGAGTGCAGCCATAAAATTTATCGATACGCTTATTAAATTTAATATTAGTCCGCGTACATGCACGACTGCGATATTTGTACTCGGTTTTTGGATTTGGTTTACATTTACTTTTCTATCTTACATTTGTAGAGTGCATAGTATGATGCAACTGATTAGTTAGTAGTTGTACCTAGCGGGCGTTTGCACTGGCGCTTGTGTCGATAGTTTCGGATTTTTTTTGAGCTTTTAATAACTTGCCAGTTATTTAAACGCCTATTATTTTGAGATTTCAAGTTACCGGCTAGGTTTAATGTACTTTCTTAATTTATACTGGATCTTTAGATACATAAAATTGAGATAAAATTGTAAAAATTCTAATTGTCAACAATTTCGAAACCCCCATTTAAAAGAATATATTTTTAAATGAATCACCTACTTTAAACAATTACTAGCATAGTAATAAGATGTTACTTTTTATTATTATTATTAATATTATTTTTATTTATACCTGCGATTGTCAACAATGGCCCATGCGGAGAGCCGAAATCATAAACAATCTACATTGGAAATACCTCCACCCTCAAAATGCTGTTGTGGATTATGGTGGTCAGTAGTCTTTGTGTATTTAATTTATTTTTAACCCGTACCATTCAGTAGAAAACCTGAATCACACATATTTGAGACAGTCACTGAAGTTAAATGATAATAGGTAACAGTTTTTGTGCATTCTTGAAAGTACTAATTGAAATGATTGAATAAAACACCGTTTATACACCTCTGAAATATTTCATATATAACAACTTTTAATTAATTGTGGCCGCGTTCGAATAGTTACATCATATTCTGGCAATGTTTTGATATCGTAAGTAAAAACATTACCAGAAAGTGATAATGTCTGTAATCTAAGTTTCAGTGAACCTTAGTCTTCGACCGTAGATAAAAATAGGAATGTAGGTACAATATTACCAATAATGTAACTTGATATTACAAGACATACAAAACATTATTAGTACGTTGCCCGGTTTTAAAAAAGGTATTTTTTGGTCCCTAAAAACGTCTTGCCTTGATAAAGCTAATGTTTTATTAAACCGCTGATCTCGTCTATGCAACAGTTTTTAATAATTGCATGACAATGCAAATATATAATGTGTGGAGCGTCATGTACCAATGACTCTTTTCTGAGTTATGTACATACTAACCGATACTTCTACGGTGAGGGAAGACATTGTGATGAAACTTGCACATTCAGGCGACTGAATATGTAACCATGATCCAATTGTTCCCCTGATAGCAGGGTCATGGAGGTCAAATTCTGGAGCATGGTCAGGGCGGACCCCGGGCCCTCGTGCGCTAGAGCACAACATGAACATTAACGCCAAGATGATTAATATTTTCTTTAATTCAATTAAATGTTTCAGGTTGGAATCACATGGATTATCCAAATAAACCGATTTACAATAATCCTAATCCGTTTGCTGAAAACTTCTCACTGAGGAATAATGAGCCACATTACAATCCGCCACAAACAAGTTTAGTATTTATCATTACAATTACTGGACCTATATGTTCTTCTTCTGTTCTGCTTCTTCATAATCTTGCTCATTCATCATCATAGCTAAAAAGGATAGAATGTGCAGAAAGTAGAAATGAAAGACAGCATTAACAACAAAACAAATCCTGGATCATGGTCAAGGCGGACCCCGGGCCCTCGTTCTCGAGAGCACAACCGGGACATTAACGCCAAGATGACGGAATAGTGTGAGAAGGAAACATGCTGGAGTGAAAGAAGATAAAGCGACTAGAGTGTAAAAACGAAAATTAATTGGTTTAAAGATATAGAGAGACGAATGAGAGAATGAATGAGAAGACTGTGACGAAATGTTTACTAATGTTTGCCTACTCAATAGGGTGACTGAAAACATTTCTTTAGTGCCTCAGGTAGATTATCAAGAAATATATTGGACACCTATTTTACTTTTGTTACATAAACAAAAAATAACGCCAATACAGTGCTTTGAAATGTTGCGTGACTTGCTAATATTTTTAATTATCTATCTGACGGACCAAAAATGTTGACCCAATCATCAACTCTGTTAATTTCCATATTTTGAGATTCTATGGTTTAAATGTTAATTGTATCCTTTTTATTTCCAGCGCCAGAACTTATGACAGAAACCATGATCTTTAGAGCCAAGAAAACACCACCACCAGCACCACCTAAAAAAATAACAAAACCACCACCTAAAAAGGTACTCGCGAAAACTACTAAGAAAGTAACAAAGAAAGCAGCACCAAAACCAGCACCTAAACCTAAACCAGCTCCACCAAAGGCTAAACCAAAACCTATACAAAAAACAACAAAAAAACCAACACCAAAACCTACACCGAAAAAGGTAACAACTACTACTACTCAACCGACAACAACCGATTGGGAGTCGCCAATGGGAATAGATGACTTTGTACCACAAAATGACTTTGGACCACTAAATGACTTTGTACCACCAAACATTGTACCAAAAGGACCGAAGAAAATGAAAATGAAACTAGGTTAGGGAACCACCTCATTCATGCATTTAAATAATTTACATCGTATTATTATTATTATAAATGATTACAGTAACGCATTATTTTCACGCTGGGCAGGCTGGTTGGAGATCGCAATGTTAAAAACCAATAGACTACGTTGTTGTAAATTTTTGGGTCTATGGAGGTCATGGAGCAATTTAGTAGAGTGCGAAATTATTACGTTTTTGTTCAAGACACAACTCAACACTTTGTGGCGGGGGAGAGTGAACGCAACTTTGCTTTAGATTCGATGTACTGATCGAAGTTGAGATTGGTAGATAGCTCACCACCAAGGAGCTGAAGGTTGTCGGTAATGTTTACAGGTACATTCCGGAATGTCGGAGCTAATTGGAATGGGCTCCGTTTGTCGGAAACAAACACGCCTGTGTTTTGGTAGCGTTGAACGCCTCCAGATTGGCTTCGACCAATCGGAGACTGCCTTGAGAGCTTCGATCAAACGACCAACCATGGCCTTTCGACAAGACTTAATGTGATCCGTGCTGGCTATTGCCTCGAACAGGATATCACTATATAGGTTACTGTGCTGTCTTCTTCTTCTTCTTCACTTATAAACTAAAATAGAATATTATTTATAAGGTGAGCTCGGTCCTCCCGCTAGCTTTATCCACTGGTTAAATTGCTTTATATGGAGGTCCTGGGTGGGCTACCGACACCCGTAATAGGACAAATTACTCAATGACGTCACGCAGGTAACACCTCGATACTGATTCAACTAGTAGTAAAGACTACCATCTGCTTCCAGAGAATTCTCAAATATTTCGGAAGCGAAACAACAACATCGAGGAACTGTTTGCTACCTCGGAGCGGTAGCCCGATAAGGTTCTTCTATTAACAAAGAAACTATAAAAATGAAACACGTTCGAATAGCATTTTCTGTAGAATAAATATTGAAAATGCTGCTGCAAATTTTCTTAAAAGTTCACGACTGCGATCTCCAATCCATCTGCCAAGCGGCAATGCCTATGCCAATAGCTGAGAGCATTATTCGCTTATAATAATTTCAGCTGGGCTACCTGAAGAACCAGTAAAACAACCAATAACTGTTGATGAGCTGGAACAAGCATTTCATGACCTGGGAGAGAAATTGCTCAGTAAAAAAGGTAAAATCCTTTTTTTAAATACGAGTAAAATCCTTTTTTTTAATACTTTCGTGAAGTAGTTTACCTAAACAAGTGGGTACCAAAGATTTTACTAAAATTATTGTCAAGATCAACTAATGTTTTGATCAATGTCGAGCAAAATTATAAGGGTAAACAACTTACCTACCTATTTTATTTTAAATTCATATTGGTATTTTTCCTATAGCTTCAGGTGTAGGTGAAGCGCGTGCACCGGGTGCTGCTGAGAACGACAATACTGGAGGAGGAGACTGCAATGATGGTATTTCAAATATTCAGAAGTTTATAATAATCATTTCCGTTATTAAATTAGTTTGGGGGGTTTGAGGCCCCACCACCATCTCAGGGGCCCAAGCCAACCTCACCTGCACGTGGTCCCCCTGCTGGCAGACGGATAAGGCTCTGGCAAATCGGCTTTTCCATAACGAGTTGTGCGGGTCGGATGGGAGTCGACGCACGTAAAAAGCCAAAACTCCGCAAAAATTTATGGAAAGTTCAAAGAGGAAACCGGACACGGATAGGGCGTCGCCGCAAAACGACGCGCAGGGGGATCGCCCTTCTCCTGTGTCAAGTCGGTTAGGGCTACCGGGTCCAGGGCGGGCCCGGTTTAACACGCTAGCCCACAGAAAGGTCCGCTTCGCGTCGTGGAACCTTGGCACGCTGACCGGACGGGCGCGTGAGCTGGCCGATGTGCTCGCCAGGCGGAGGGTGGCAGTGGCGTTCGTGCAGGAGACTCGTTGGAGAGGCAACAGGTCCCGATACATCGGGAACGGCTACAAGCTTATATACACGGGCTCTCCGAGTGGGGACAACGGCGTGGGGGTAGTGCTCTCTGAGGAGTTTCAGGACAGCGTCTTGGGTGTGAAGCGTATAAGCGACCGCCTGATGGTTATAGGAGTGCTTGTCGAAGGGGTCGTGACCAACTTGATAAGCGCCTACGCTCCGCAGGTCGGTTGCGGCGATGCGGATAAGGCGCTGTTCTGGGAGCAAGTCGGGGAAGTGCTCCGAAACATTCCGTTGTCACAGGGTATTGTTGTGGGTGGAGATCTGAACGGTCATGTGGGTGAGAAATGTGAGGAGTTTGGCCGTGTACATGGCAGTTTTGGTTTTGGAAGCCGTAACGCTGAAGGGGAAGAAATTCTTCGGACGTGTGCGACTGCCGATTTGGCCATCGTAAACACGTTTTTTCAAAAGAAATCCGAACATCTGATCACCTACAAGAGTGGGAGGAGCGCCGCCCAGATCGATTACTTTCTCACTCTGAGAGACAGTATTGGCAAAGTAGCCACCTGTAAAGCTATACCCGGAGAGAGTCTCACTGCCCAGCATCGGGTCCTTGTGATGGACCTGCGCGTTAAGCCCCGGGGCAAATACCGGGAGCAGTGCCGACGCCAAACCCGGTGGTGGCTGCTTGAAGGAACCAAGTCCCACGAGTTCGCCGCTGCTGTCAGCGACCTTAGTGTTGCGACAGACGATGAACCCGTCCAACAACTCTGGGACAGAACTCAGGCAGCTATCGTACGGGCAGCGCGGACGGTGCTGGGTGTGTCTGGGGGTGGTCGCAGGCTTGACAAGGAGACCTGGTGGTGGAACGATACAGTCCAGAGGGAGACCAGGCTGAAGAAAGTCCTCTTTAAAAAGTGGCAAGCGTCAAGACCACGCTGCGTACAGGGATGCCAAACGTGCCAGCAAACGAGCGGTAGCCAGAGCCAGATGAGACCACTTACGTCCTTTATACGATAAGTTGGAATCGTCTGAGGGGCAGAAACTCATTTACAAGTTGGCACAATCGAGGGTTAAAGCGGCACAGGACATTTCCACGTGCCGCTGTGTTAATGACCCTAGCGGTAACCTGTTATGCGATGACCGCGCGGTGAAGGAGAGATGGCGCTCGTACTTCCACGAGCTGCTCAACAAGCAGCACAAAGAGGTGCAGCCCCCGGTCCTCCCTCGGAACCAAGGACTTGTGCCACCGATAACGCCTGAGGAAGTCGAGACGGCTCTTCGCCGCATGAAGAATCGGAAAGCTGTCGGGTCCGATGGAGTCCCTATCGAGGCGTGGAAATCGATGGGCTCTCGTGGTGTGAGCATCCTAACCGACCTTTATAACGTCATTCTCCGCACCGGGAAGATACCAGACCAATGGAGGCTAAGTATTATTAATCCAGTCTATAAGGGCAAGGGCTCGGCTCGGTGTACCAACTACCGCAGTATAAAGATGATGTCTCACACCATGAAGCTCTTCGAACGCATTGTGGACTCTCGGATCCGACGGGAGTGTACAATCTCGGAGTGTCAGTATGGGTTTCGGCCGAGTTGTGGGACCATGGACCCCGTATTTGCCCTGAGAACTCTCATGGAGGGATACAGATCAAAGAACACACCCCTGCATTTCCTGTTTCTGGATATGCAGAAGGCCTTTGACTGTATCCCTCGGGAGATGATATGGTGGGCGTTGCGGTCCAAGTCGATACCTGAGGCCTATATTGACATTATCCGAGACATGTACCACGATTCCAATTCCATAGTAAGGACTGCCGTTGGTGACACCAAACCGTTCCCGATTACCGTTGGGGTACACCAGGGCTCTGTGCTCAGCCCACTTCTGTTCAACGTGATATTAGACGTATTGTCAGACAGCATCCGAGATTGTCATGAGGTACCTCCATGGCTGCTCATGTATGCTGACGATATCGCGCTTACAGACTCTGACAAGGGGCGACTAATCCAACGTGTAAAAACGTGGAAGGAGGCACTTGAGAACGGCGGCCTGAAGATAAATGTGGCGAAAACAGAGTACATGGCCTGCAACAGTGCAGATCCCCTACCCGTGCGCATAGGTGATGAAGAAGTCAAGTGCACGGATCAGGTGAGATACCTGGGATCTGTGCTTAGCTCAACCGGGGACATCGATGGCGACGTCAAGGCCCGAATATCCGCTGCTTGGGCCAAATGGCGGGAGGTAACAGGTGTCATTTGTAACCCCAAAATGCCGATAAATTTGAAGGGACAGGTCTATAAGACCATCGTTAGACCGGCTCTTCTTTACGGTAGCGAGACTTGGCCCCTGTTAGAGCGACACAAGCAGGAGCCCGCGTCACGGAAATGAAGATGCTGCGGTGGATGTGTGGAGTTTCACGGAAGGATCGGGTTTGAGACGCCCACATTCGGGGTAGCCTTGGCGTCCGTGACATCGCAGATAAGCTGCAAGAGTGCCGCCTTCGATGTTATGGCCACGTCTTGCGCAGACCGGCAAGTTATGTGGGGAACAAGTGTCTGGCTATGCCGCCCCCGCCGGGCACGGGAAGGAGAGGCCGGCCCAAGAACCGATGGCTTGACGTAGTCAAGAACGATATGCGTGCCAATAAGCTCACCACGAGAGATGCCGAAGACCAAGCGAGGTGGGCCAGGAATAGCGGGAAGGCAGACCCTGGGCCCTCGCGTGCTGCGCGGGGAGCAACCGGGACATGACGCCAGGACGATGATGATTTCCGTTATTAAATTAATAATTAACAGATTTTTATCTTAAAATTAAATGTATAAAAGAAAGTAACGTTCCTTCTTTTTTTGCGGAAATAAGACAATTGCGATATTTATCTGAGATTTTCAGGATTAAAACAGTAATAATACTGTAATTTTTTTTAGTTGTGTTTGTTTGAATAGTGATTTTGCAACGAAGATTGATAATTTTATTAATATTGTCCATTTTTGTGGATTTTGAAGATTATTTCGATTATTGTATTACAGAACACTTTTTTTTTCAATTTATAGAAAGCATTTTGGCTGAAGCATTAAGCCCTGTAAGAAGAGAAGACTTGGATGCAATGATGGGTGAGCTGCATATTGATCCTTCGACCGACAACGAATTTATTTATTTGACATACTTGCATGTAAAATGGCTCTTATTGGCCGTTTTGTGTTCACTTTATTGTATTATTTTGACACAGTTAACCACAGCGTACGTTGGACCTCTGTGTAGTTAACGCACAAAATTGTCAGAATCAGAATTTTTTATTCTTTCATTCAACTGTCAAATTATTATTATACATTGCAATACTCATTCTATACTTCTAATTCTAATTGTGGTCATGTCTCTTTTTTAAGGTTCACTACTTTCTGATACTGGTTAGTATATGCCTCTTAAAATACTGTGTTCTGCACTTACTACACTCGCGAGCAAAGAAATCGATTCACTCCATCTTTTTTTCACTCCTTCGATTTTAATGAGGTTTTCACGTTTTGATGGCCAATAAGACAATTATCAATGGCACAGGTAAAATCGGGGCCCAAGAGCATATTAATTCGAATTATGAGAGAGTGTGTTGTAAGCCCTAGTACGCAAAGAATTGGGTAATTACTCTTAAAGAAAAAAAAATAGTAATTAGGTACCTATATAAAATATTAATTTTGATAGTATATATTCATTGCATATTTGCATGCATATTTTGGCACTTTGTTAGTGCATGAAATCCGATGTATAGTGATTATCAACGTAGCTCTAATCATACATAACAACTGTATCTGTCATAACTTATTAAAATCTGTAAAAAATTATTAATTTAGTACCAACAATTATTTAAAACATAATATTATTTATATTAGAACAAACAAGCCAGTTACAGGTCCTCGCTAGTCACTACATAGTAATATTATTATACATCACAGTATTCATATTACATTGATTAAGTTATAAATTCTAAATCGTCTAATTGTAATTATGGTCATGTCTCTATTTTAAGGTGTACTACGTTCTGATACAGGTTAGTATGTTTCTTAAAATACTGTGTTCTGCACCTACCACACTTGTGAGCAAGCAAATCGATTCACCCTATACTTTTTCATATACGCTTATATTTCTGGCGTTACAAATCAGTTTATAACTTCATAGATACCGAATCGATTTTAATTAGGTTTACACGGCTTGATAGCCAATAAGACAATGATCACTTCTGCATATAATTAATTTCTGCAATACGATCACTTTACACAGATATCAGATCAGCTAAGACAAATATTCAAGCTTTATCTATCTATCTATTATTACTGTAGTCATCTACATATCTGTAAAGTCGCTTCCCGCCGTCTGTCTCTATGTAGAAACATACAACTACGCAACGCATTTTAATGTGGTTTTCAATAATAGATAGAGCGATTCATTCGAGGAAAGTCTATGGCAAGAAAGAAAGGGTCAAGTAGATGTACGTGAACGAAGTCGCGCCGGATCCACCAGTTACTATACAAAGTATTTATTTCCTTTACTGAAGTGGAAAAACTGGAAAATTATCAAAACTGATAATACATATCCATACACTCGTAGGTGTCGTATAAGATGATATTTGTAATACTACGATCTCCAATCCGTCTGCCAAGCCTGGAGATTATGGCAATAACCTCTCTTATCATGAGAGAAGCCCTTAGTCCTGCAGTGGATTGTTACGGGCTGTGAAGTGATGTGTGTAGAAAGAAATAGTATTTCATGTATTTTTTTCTAAAACATAGGTTAGCCAATAATTAACAAATTTTCAAAATTATTTCAGCTCAAGAAAGAGCCCCGATGCTATCCGGTCTAGGTTTAGGTAAGGCGACAGTATCTTACTTTTACTTTTTTTATTCCATGCAGTGATAAACGAGCAGACAGCCCACCTGATGGTAAGCGGTAACTGTCGCCCCAACTTCTACGATTCATGCATTTAGGTTTCAGGCAACAAAAATGCAGAACCGTAAGTGCCAGTTATTATCACTTACTTATTGTATTATTACAGAATATTTCAATATTATTCCACCAAAAATACTTATGTAAAATAAGGTCAAGGTTCCTGTCCAAAAATATCGGCCTTATAAAGTACTAAGATCTAAAATAAGACTATGTTTTGGCCATCATGTTATTGTTTGGATATGTAATTTATTTATATGAATATAATTGTGGCCAAAACTTGTTCTTACTGCGTGCACATTGCCGAAATTTGGCATGGCGCACTAATGTGCATCTAGATAATGAGGGAGGCAAGCGAGAAAGAACGCCACCTGATGGAAAGCGGTCACCGCGCTCATTCTATCAGCGAAGACCTGTAATTGCTTTGGCTTTGGCTTTCTGTTTCGTAAGATTCTTAATATTATGTTGTTGGATAGCTGTTGGTCTTCCAAATAAAATAAAATAAATGTCCTAGGTGTCGCTTTAAATAATTATTTCATGATTTACAGATAACACTGTTCAAGAACTTCCGATGCAAGACGGCCCAGGTATATGGCGACAGTATACATATATATTATAATTATCAATCAGAATGCCTAATTAATCATCGTCAGTGTAATGCGCATTACATTTGGCTAAATTCTAAATTCAGTGACATTAAGCGTGAGAGCAAACAAATGGAATGTATTGCTCATGAAATAAGGTAGATTTTTGTATCACGCCTTTTAAAAGCGAAGCTGCACGTAACATAATATAAGTGATACAAAAATTGACCTTATTCTATGAGCAATACATTCCACTTAGACTTGCTCTCACGCATTTTGCTTCTGAATTTAGTTGACTGTATTTAGCCAGGTGTAATAAGCGCATAAACTAGTTCGCTCTGGCTGGACATAGGTGCCAAACTCCCCCAATAAGCGCCAACCCAGGATTATGGCGCCAACACTCCATGCCAGTCCTCGCCTAGTCACATTCAGCCTCTAGCTGCAGCCTTTTACAAATATTCTCCAGTAATTGAGTCTTTGTTTTACTAATAATATTTCCTTTCTGAATTCAGATTGTGTGGATTGTGATAAGAGTGAGTAGAAGTGAATTTTTTCAGATATATTGAATCATATTTGGTTGTTTACCTTAGCCAATAGGTAAAATTAATTTGTTACTTTCAGATAAAGCCCAAACAGACAGTCCGATAGAAACTTATAATGGTAGGCGAAGCGGAAATTCAAATAACAATTTTAAAAGTGAAGGGGAGTCAAAACTTGACACAATTTTAAAATTATTAAGACAAGGTGAGTACTCGAAACTTGGTTTTATATAAAAACTCTCAACGAGAACATTCAGGCACCAGCAGATGTTTCGAATTATATTATTTTTCACATTTTCATTCGTCTAGATAGGTACTTTAGTCATTTCTATTTTAAATAATAGACAAGTATGTAAATAAATCTCCTAAAGTATTTACGTATAGGGAGTTATATTTGTTACAGTAATTGTAATAAGTAACTATGCAAAAGCGATACATCATTAACACATGGCGACTGCTAAAAATACAAAAATTATTATTAACATAACATAACATAACATAACATGCGGAAAGAATAAAAAACGCAATTTTAAGAATAATATTAAGTACTCAGTACAAAGGTCATCAGTAATAAGCAGTCGATATATTCTACAGATTAGATTTCAAATAACATTTTCTGCCGCATTGCCATACTTCTGATTTAAAGCTTGATAAAGACTGGCTTTCAAATTGTTAGTAGATAAAAGATGTACTCAATGAATAAATTGTTCATATTTCGTGTTAAATACGTTAGTTAGGTAATGGAATGAACGCACACTAAGGTTGTGGAATGAACTACCTGGAGAGGTTTTCCCTGGAGAGTACAACAAGGAGTTCCTCAAGAAACGAGTGAAAAGGTTTTTGCATATGTCCAGAGGCTGCGGTGTCTGCTGTCCATCAGGCAGGCCGTAAGCTTGTTTGCCACCATAGTGGTATATAAAAAAAGTTTAGTGTCTGATTAGATTATATGGAAATGGTTTTACACTGCATAAAAAAACTAAAAACAAAATATAAAATTTCAGGTTCAAATGCCAATAAAGGTCAACCGAGGATAGCTATAGAACCGATGAAGAATATTTGGAAAAACACGTGACAGTAGTTCTTTCAACACAACTAGTTACAAAAAAACTGAATTTATCAAAAAAGATCATCACTTACAATCCCCTTGTGCGCATTGCCTCAGAATTGTGTTAATTCATATATTTGTTTAATTTTTGTTCAGCCGTGAACATATCTGGAATACAATATAACTTAAGATTAGTGAATGCAATGTGTATTTTTATTAGTTTTCTGGTAAAATAAACTCGTATTTCACGTAAAATGTTCATTCAATAAATAAATTCAATTTAACCGTAAGTACTTTATTCTCTTTTATATCGAATTCAATTTCATTTTATATGCATTTCCATTTACTTATCACACCCATGAAGTAGTCTACAGTACAATAAACTTGCCTAAAGCATTTTGTTAAAAAATGTGAATTTCGTGATTTATTTATATACAAAGTTATGTTTACTATCTTTGTAAGTGTTACAATAGCACTCGTATGCGGAGCAACAATAGGTAAGTAAACAAATCAGATACCTAACATATTAGGACCTTACCTATGAAATTTGCGTTTTGTATGTCGAAAATAACGGAAAATGGATCTTCATACAAGCAAATTGATCAATTTCTTGGACATGGCCAATCAGATTACGATGAAACTTTGTAGCTATAATCAGACAACATTAAGCTAACTGGTGCATGCAATTTCATTTTAATAACTATCCTTTTAATAAAATTACACCTGGATAAAGAGGCAAAACTGACGACAAATGAAAAGTTTTAGCTACTTATTGGCATCTAAACATACTCAAATTTCGAAATCAAGTATTAATTTTGATATGTATCCAATTGAAAATATTGAAAAAAATGTGTAAATGTTGAAAAATTGCCGAGATCATAGGTGCGACTAAGGACGCAATAATATAAAGTGCAGAAATATCTGTCTTGTACTAACAGTAATCTCACCTCATGAAATTATCGGAGTCTAAAGACTTTTGCTGCCCTTATAGTAATTTGTTATCTAGTTAGGTTTTAATAGCAGCGGCTTTATTGTTATCTACTTTTTAACATCATCTTTATTTATCACCTACCAATCCCAATATTCAGGACATGTACCGATAATCTCTGCTATTTATTTTTGTATGATGTTTGCGAAGGTAAGTAAAAAATCTATTACAAAAACTTTGTAATATAAAATTTAGTTAAGATCATATTGTGAGTTTGCATATTAGTCAAATTTTATATTATGAGTATTTTTTGCCTTTTCATTTAAAGTGTACTTTGCTTATTTCATCTCCCCTACTTTTTCTGTTTCGTATTTGTATCGATTTGCTTTTTTATAATGTATGTAAGTATTTGAACGGCATCTCACCTGATGGAAAACGACGATGCCGAAGGTGGAGCCTAGAAACAGGAACAACAACATGTCAGATAAACAACATGATAGATAATCTACTAATGGTTCCTTGTCACTGTTGAGATATGGAATCCTGCGATGTTTGAAGAGGAACCGCGAATGCAAACCGATCTTCTTTGTTTTGGGTTTTACAATTCGCACAGTTCTCTTTATGAAAAGTTATTCAAAGTAAACTCTTATAACCAAAGACTTTATTTATTTAGCGGAATCGTCTGACACTAACAAGAAAATAGAGAAAATATTTGAAAAATACGTTCAGCCAATCCGGAACTTACAAGGTATGGCGTAATTTATAATACAATTATATTATTTTCTCTACTGATGACACCTTCAAATTCCTCCACCTAAATGAAATACGGGAAGATAATAATGCATCTAAAAACTAACGAAGGCATTAATAATAAGGAAGTAATATTTAAAAAATACTAAATCGATAATTGTAAAACTAACACAAGTAGAAGAAAAAAGGCGACCAAGTTATAACAATTTACACCCCAACCTAGCATATTGTCACACATCCTGAATGTTGACTTTAAGGTAGACACAGTTTTGCTTGTGAATACACAAGGATTCCGCTCCAGTTGATCCTGAAATAGGTATTTCTTTTGTTATGGTAGGAGATCAGGTAAAATTTAATAAAAATATGTTCTTCCCTAGACTTGAAGCTATGTATAAAATTTATGTCTAAATAGAAACAGTAGTATAGCAATAACGATAATGCAGGCTCATGAAAGAACCTGATAAAATTAATTTTCATGGCTTCTAGCCCAGTTTCCAGATCACGCACTAGAAATCCAAATGGAGTGGAGAGAGCCCAGCAAGAATGAAAATACAATTTCCGATCGAGAAAAGAAGTATAAATATACAAATCTCAAGAAATTCCTCCGGAAAAAAAGTATTTTCCATTTTTTATTAGTAATATTACAAGGTTTTATTTTTAATGTTTAATTTTTAAATTATTATTAACCCATGATCTTATTTTTGTTGAATTACCCCTAATATTATCATGGCATTTAAATGTACCTTTATGATCTTTGTCATTATGGCTCTGTTTCATAGTAAATATTATTTACTTAACTTTGTAAAACTCATAAGTGAAATTGCATTATTTTAGAATCAGGCTACGCAAATAAAAATCGGCTGCCGGAAAGTGGTGAGAAAAACAGCTACACAAAATCCGACTTGCTAGGTATGGAAGAGCCTAAAGACGATGTCCCATTCATAAAAGTTTATACAAAGAAAGATAACGAATTTCAAGAATATCCAACCACGGAGTATAAACCACCAGAGATTACCACGATGGATTACCAAAAACCAGTCCAAGCACCGCCGCAATATCCGAGACTAGGCCAGGAGTATCCAAGACCTGGACCGGAATTCCCGAGACCGGGACTGGAATATCCAAGACCGGGAATGGAATACCCGAGAATGGGACCCAAAGCTCTCTTTGACTTCCTAAGGCCAGTCCCGAAACTTTCAATACCGGCTCAAGAATACCCAAGAGCGGCACCGGACTTTCCACTACTATTCTCTAATTCAGTATATTCGAATCCTTTGTCACCAAATTACCGTTATTCTGGGAATAATTTCCCAAATATTTACCAAAATCGGATAGGTAACTAAATTTTTCATACTCTCTACTTTCTTAGATAAGAACATAAGACCAATAAGAAAGTGTCCTTATGTAGATATTGTCACATTTGAAGGCAGATAGTATTATAAATTTGATCATAACTAATATTTGTAAAAAAAGTAAAAAAAAATCGCATTTTTGACGCGTTCTCTCCACACCGGTGCTCAAAAGATACGAAAGATGCGTAAATTGAGCTGCATCAAAAAAATTGCATTGTTATAAATTCGACCAACACGGTCCAAACACGTCTGTCTGTCAAACGCGTGAGCATCAGGTATCGATTAACTCTTGGGACTTGGTTGCTTCAAGCAGCCGCCACCGGCCTTCACGTTCGCACTGCTCTGGATATTTGCCTCTAGGGTTCACGCGCAGGTCCAGGACCCGGCAGTAAGACCCTTTCCTGGTATTACTTTACAGGTGACTACTTTGCAGATGGTCAATCCTAGGCTAGACTTAACAAATTCTTGTTAAGTCGTATCTACAGATTGTAGCAAGATTTTTAAATGAGCAATTCCTTTTATTAATAGTCATTTTGGTCAAGCGTGAGTTGTCCATAAGAATAATATGGTTAGTAATGCAGTACCCATATTTATAATTTAATTTTTTTAGATAAAGGAAATTTGTTGACACCTTTACGGGAAGGTGAACCACCATCAGAGGAGCCGACGATTGCGACAGTACCTCCAATTCAGGAACCTACAACTCCAAATTTCCAAGATACAGGTAAAATAACTGTTTGTTGGGACTGTGAGGTTGAAGAAGGGGGGTATGTTTTTGCAATTATCCATACTTAATAATGTGCTTTATTCGGGATGTGCAATTAATGCTATTGTGAATGTATTTTTTCCACAAAAAGTTTTTTTTCGCCGCCGGGTGGATAAATTAGTCGGTTAATTAAATGGCTAGTAATTATGATTATTATTATGAATAGATGATTATTTATTTTTTTAAAGGTGAAGTGATTTTGAAAGGTAAAATTTTTTTACAAGATATGTATTTTAATGTCGTAATAGTAAACTTTTCTTTTCTAGATAATCTGAAAAAGCCTGTTTATATGGAGGATTTGCAAAGAGTGTTAGGGGAGTTTGAAAATAAAATGGTTAATTTTAAACCCGATTTAGCAGGTAATTACAGCTTCTCCTTTTTTCTAAAAGCCATAATGTTCTCTCCTATTCATGCGATGTGTCTATAGTACTTTTTTATTTGGATGTATAGCAGCAACAAGTAAGTACCTATTTTAATTTTTTTATTTATTATAGGCTTCGCTTTTTCTTCGATTTTTTTTCAAAGCTAATAAATTTGAAAATTATCATTGATTAGTAGCTTTAGTTATCATAAACTTTATTTTTACTATTAACAGTTTGGTGACATAGGTATACTGAAAGATCACTTAAGAATTCTATACTTTTTTTACTCTTAGTTTTTTCATGAAAAAATTTTATAAACTTTTATATCCATTCTTTCAAGGGTTTGACTTTTTTAATAATGTTTGTGCAACTGGCCGTTAGTAAATGTATCCAATTGAGCGTGTTATTGGTTTCTACGTGTTAATAATATAAAGCAAAGCAATGAAATAGAAAAATATTAAAATCACAAAACAACGCCATCTAGCGGCTAATTGTGTTTTTTTTTCGATTTTTGCTTTATTTTATATAATTGAGCTATAGAAAGCCCTAATAGTGTAAACCATAATAAAACTACTAAAATCTCGAACAAAAAAAAAATTCTGTGGTTGACGATTCGTCTTAAGCAATTTTCTTTAAAATTTGTTGATCAGTGTGGAAGTTCTAGGGGTACGTCTATTTTGCTTAATATGGGGGCTGAAATGTTGATAATAAAATATTTATTTTACCAGGAGATAATGCCGCGATGGATGAAGGACAGAAACCTCTACTGAAAAAGGATCTATGGATTGCGTTAGGTCAGTATTTTATGAAAATTCCGGTCAATCATGTCTTCGTTCACATCCGCAACTCAAACTGAAAACAACCGCTTTCATAATCTGATGAAATAAACAACAGAATCAGCTTGAAAATATTTCCAAAGTGTAGTTCCCATGACGCAAGAAGTACGCTAGGAACAGATGCACATTACACACATATATGCACATACATATGTGCCTGGTTGTGCACGGGCAGTACAACGTTTAATGGATCTCCTAAATGTTTACTATCGCTACAAAGTGTAATATTTCTTGTGCTCTATAATGTAGGATAGCTACGTAGCCCTCAGTCTTTATGCTTTTATACATAACCAAGTACAGATATAGTATAGGAAGCATCACTTGAATTACTTCTTATTATTTTCTTTTTTCAGGTAAAAAGTATGCATCAGGTGAGTATCGGTCACGTTTATCATAATAGTCGTCAATGTTCCGGTTACGCTCTCGCACGCGAGGGCCCGCGGTCCGCCGTGTCCATGAATATCGCTCATATTTACATTTGACTTAAAAGCTATTGCGCTTATTACATTTGACTAAATACAGTAGCCTAAATTCCGAAGCAAAATGCGTGAGCCAATCAAAGTGGAATGTATTGCACATAAAATAAGGTAAATTTTTGTATCACAGCTTTTAAAAACGCCACGCGTAACATAATATAAATTATACAAAAATTTACAAGGTGGCGAACATCGCCAACGCATGACGTGTGGTATTCCACAGGGGTCAGTCCTCGGACCGCTCCTGTGGAACATCGGTTACGACTGGGTGCTTCGGGGTACGAATCTCTCCGGCGTAGATGTTACGTGCTACGCCGATGATACGATGGTCACGGTTAAAGGACGGAACCATCGAGAAGCAAGCATCCTTGCCACGGCTGGGGTTGCACAGGTTGTTAACCGTATTAGGCGGCTAGGCTTGAAAGTGGCCATAAACAAATCCGAAGCTGTGTGCTTCCATGGGCCCCGAAACGCGCCGCCCCGAGGAGCGTCCATTACGGTGGGAGGGATCCAGATTTCGCTTTAATTTTCTCTCTCGCTTTTTGCTTCTGAATTAAGGCTACTGAATTTAATCAAATATAATAAACGCAGTTCCTAACTTATTTGGTAGTCGTCAAAGATATTAATTTAAATGAATTGCAGGCGGAGACTGTGCTGGTCGTACCCCAGCGGGCGACATGAACACCGACAATGGCAATGGAAACACGGACAGTGGCAGGGACGGGGAATTATCTAGTTTAGTCCCAGTCGCTTACAACAATGACAATGTGGAATTCATTCATGAGTTACTAAAGAAAGGTAGGCAATTTCTTAAAACCCTTAGCAAAAGAAAAGTTAGGCTATAATTATAATTAGTGTAAGACTAATAGCAAAAGCAAAGACGTCGGTTAGCGAAATAGGGCGTAACTCCCGCCCTGGCTCGTACATTCTATAGTGGCGGGGACCTTCTGCAGGTACTTCAGGGGCGGGTTATTTAATGACTGACGTTCTTTGTGAGAAATAAAATAAAATAATACTAAAGAGGTAATGTACATCTGCGTATGAGTGTGGCGTGAAAAGTAAATAACCTGCTGCCAATAAGAAAAATATGAAGATAGCCCTACACGGCCATAAAGGCATGTGTGTTTCTAGGATACAAATTCAACAATCTAGCTATATTTGATAGTATCTGTCTATCCCTTTGGGTTGCAGGCGGGAGAGTGTATGTATGTATTGCTTTGGTCTCATAGGAATATTGTTATCCTATCTTCCTGCAAGCAAATGATTTTTAATCAGTTCAGTGGATCCCCGTATCCTACCCTTCCTGCGTGAAAGTTTGTCAGGATGGTTGCATGTCTGGATGTATGTTACCACTGATTGTATTTTAATGAAATTTGGCAGCAATAAAGCTAATAGCCCAGAATATCACATACGCTATAATTTACCCCGAAATTCAATGTGGTTCCCGCAGGAACGGGTCAGTTTCACAGAAGCATACATCATTAATGTTAATCCGTCTATAAAATGTTGTAGATGGATATTTCATAATTCATTTCGAATAATTAAATTTTTTATCAATTTTACAGGTGTACGTATCCAAAAGAACATACCCAAGCAATCAGACGGCAACAGCTTACATTGGTTTCAAGTTAAAATACCAAAGCAATTTTAGTTATAATAAACATGTTATATATGGTATTATTTTTTTAAGACCTTGTTCTATCTGTAATTTTTTAGTTAAATTGATTAACATCTACACTTACGTTCTAGTAATTATACCTATAGTGTAGGTATACTTAATAAAATTGAGAAGATGGTTTCAAGTTTTACCTCCGATAAGTTTCAATCATTCAAATTTTGTTCAGGATTGGCTACAAGCTACAATTAATAATATTAATAATTTTAAAACTTTAATAGGTATATGAATAATAGAAGATAGGTCATAAGGGTAAGGTCATCACATAGAAGGTTTATATTGATTGTATAATATAGAAAGGTAATTTAAATCATTTTTAGGAAATGATCTAGATATGTTACAAAAATTACCTTCCAATTTATGTGTTTGTTCAATAGTTCGTTCAATTTCGACTAGGAAATGCAATCCCGGAAGATAATTTCAATCCGTTTATTCGGGGGACTGAACCATCTTAGTCCCGCTGGATCCAGGTATTTGCGCGATCCAGCAGAGTGGACTTAGACCCCAAAAATCAATCGTAATAAAGATCTTCTAGATCTCGTTTTCATGGTTTTAATTTTAACCTAAATTACACAAGCTTTTTGATACATTTAAAATGGTTGTTTAGTATTTAAGACATAAAGATGCACAGAGCGCGTGCACAGTAACACATATAAACCACGCTTCTCTATAATCCCGCCAGTCCAGCGAGATCCCGCAAAATTTTCGACCGGAATTAGTCCCGCAACATGTGTGCAGGATCCCGGTATTTCGGGATCCTGGTATCCCGGTATTGCAATCCCTAACTTCGACGTTTGCTAGAAACCTTCGATGACGGGTTTTGGCCTCAAGCTGAACTTTTCGCCGAAGGTGTTTTTTTAGTAGCCGAACCCAAAGCTTCGTTCGGACATCATTATTCTGCTCCTGCCACAACGCATAAGTTTCACTATCTAAAATATTAGAATTCAACTTTGCGTGACCTTGTTATGCATAACAGATCGCAAGCCTATCCGTAAGCAATACTAATTAATATAAATATCGATCAGATAGCATCTACATTTCCGTGAGCACGTTAAATATTGTCTGACCACAGGTGCTTGCAGAAAAAAGTCAAGGACACACCAATGCTCATTACTTGTCGTACACTGTCAGGGGCCAGCCCAACAAACAAAGACCAAACAAGAGCAATCAATTACAAGCGAGGAACAATTATTTAAAATGGCTACTTGACCTCAAGGTATTACGGGCTCAAAAATGAACTGGAACGTTATTTATGGGCGAGTTGGGAGATAATTCTATATAATATTATGAACTCATCGGCCCGTGCCGACGTCAAACGGGCGTCGTATCCATAGTTCGGTACCGTTTTTTTATTTGTTAGAATTAAGAACAAGCTGGGATCCGAAGTGGTAAGAATAAAAGGAGATGTATGAAAAGAATTGTGGATATAAGTGAGGCTAGGGAGTTGTGTCAGGCAAGAATGAGCAAAGTGGCGGTCCATAGTCTCTGCCTACCCCATCTGTGGGACAGAGGCGTGGGTTTTATATATATATATATGTGTATGAAAGAACAAGCCTAAGAGGCCTAAGACCCGGGGTCCGCCTTGACCATGATCCAGGGTTTAGCAGATCAGGTAATTACAAAAGAGCGGGTGCCATCTGACCTCCGTGACCCTATTAACAGGGGAACCTGACCAGATTGGATCATGGTTTACATTCAGTCGCCAGACTGTGCAGGTTTTATCACGATGTTTTCTATGCACGAGTAATAGCATCGGGTAATGATCAACTAATGGGATTTGAACCCGGTAGTCTCTCGCTTCATCATCATCATCATTTTAGCCAGAAGACGCCCACTGCTGGGCATAGGCCTCCCCCAGAGATCTCCACAAAGGCCGATCCTGTGCTTTCCGCATCCAGCTGGTACCTGCTTACCAGGTCGTCCGTCCACCTTGTGGGAGGCATACCCACGCTGCGTCTTCCGGTACGTGGTCGCCACTCGAGAACTTTACTGCCCCATTGGCCATCTGTTCTTCGAGCTATGTGCCCTGCCCACTGCCACTTAAGTCTGGCAATCCTTAGAGCTATGTCGGTGACCTTAGTTCGCTTGCATATCTCCTCATTTCTGGTTCGATAGCGCAAAGAGACTCCAAGCATAGCTCTTTGGGTAACAATGAGCATTCTTATAAGACCCACAGTGAGCGGCCACGTTTCCTGGCATCCAAGTCATCACTGGCAACACACATTGGTCAAAGACCTTCGTCTTGAGACACTGCGGTAATTGGGGCAAAAATATATGGCGTAGGTTCCCGAACGCTGCCCAACCGAGTTGGATTCGTCGATTTACCTCTTTCTCGAAATTGGACCTACCTAGCTGGAGTATTTGTCCGAGGTATGTATAGTCGTCAACAACTTCAAGTGGAGTGCCTCCACCTGTCACTGGAGTAGGCACAACATGGATATTCGACATAATTTTCGTCTTGTCCATGTTCATTTTAAGACCTACTTGTTGAGAGACACAGAGGTCATCTGGCATTTTGCCCAAGTCTTCCAGGGTTTCAGCCATGACTACGATATCGTCAGCAAATCTGAGGTGAGTGAGGTACTCGCCGTTAATATTGATGCCAAGTCCGTCCCAGTCCAGAAGCCTAAATATATCCTCCAGTGCAGCAATGAACAACTTCGGTGATATGACATCGCCTTGTCTGAAACCTCGCTGCACCTGAATAGGCTCTGTGGTCTTGTCCTGGAGATGAACTGACATAGTGGCGTTTTCGTACAGACTCTTCAGTGCTTCGATATATCGATAGTCAATTTGGCACCGTTGTAGAGACTGGAGCACGGCCCAAGTTTCGATCGAATCGAAGGCTTTCTCATAATCCACAAACGCCAAGCATAATGGCCGGTTATACTCTTCGGTCTTCTGTATAATCTGCCGCAGCGTATGTATGTGGTCTATGGTACTAAAACCTTTTCGGAAACCGGCTTGTTCGGGAGGCTGGAGTCATCAAACCTGCGTGCGAGACGATTCGTAATGACTCTCGAAAACAGCTTATACACATGGGTCAGCAGCGATATTGGTCTGAAGTTCTTCAAGAGAGCCTTATTACCTTTCTTGAAGAACAATATCACTATGCTTCTGTGCCATGCTTCCGGCGTTTGCCACCAGCTTTCAGAAGCTCAGCCGTAATTCCATCATCACACGGCGCCTTATTGTTCTTATGCTGTTTGAGAGCCATACCAATCTCGTACTGGCTGATGTCCGGGATATGGCCGTGTGGTGTCCGGCAGAGTAGAATAGCACCAACCCCTTACACTCGTGGGTGTCGTACAAGGCGACTAATCTTTTCGAGGCAAAATATCTAAGAGTTTCCGTAGGCTGGGAAATGGGCAGCAGCGTTTTCCATTGTTATATTTATAACACTGCGATCTCCAACCCGCCTGCCAAGCGTGGAGATTATGGCAATAACCTCCCCTTTCTTGGGAGAGGCCCTTAGTCCTGCAGTGGACTGTAATGGGCTGTGATGATGATGATGATGATGATGATGTCCGGGATATCTTCGGTGTAGTGTCGGGTTAACTTGGCTCTGGGGTCTTTTGCCATACTGGTAACAAGTGCCCGTATTGTCGTGTATATATGTCCATAGAACCTCTCGACTCCCCTCAAAACCTCGGACTTGGTTGAAACAACTCTGTCATTATCCGTTTTCAGTCTCTTCAACTGGCTCTGTCTAATCGACAGATCTCTCGCAAAGATTTTAGAGTATTTGTTCCGCTCGATCGCCGCCTCAATATTGGTAGTATTGAAGCGGCGTATGTCGCGAGTCAGAGACTTGGAGATCTGTCGATTAAGTCGCCTAAATTGAGAGACATCATCAGGTGATTGCAGAGTCATTCCGCGTCTTTCTTCGACGAGTTTGTGGGTATCGTCAGAGATTTTGTATGTTCTGTTTGTACGGCAGGCTTTATAAAACTTTAACCCAACCGTATAGATAGTTTCCACGAACCTGTTATTGTAGTCGTCCACGATTTTGTAATTCGAGTTGAAAGCTCTCGGGGTTTTGGCTTTGGATGAGTATAGGCCGGAACATGGACCTCATCAATCTCGATCTTTCTAGCTGTATATTAATATATTCAATGTGCCTCTTATTAAGCGGTGATCACTGCCAATTTTAACGCTGTTGATCACCGAGACATCATTGAATATATGCCGTTTCGTAGATAGGATGAAGTCAATCTCATTTTTTGTGACACCATCGGGACTAACCCACGTCCATCTGCGATGATCCGGCTTCCTGAAAAGTGAATTCATCATAAAGAGTCCCTCCTTTTCCAAAAAGCCAACCAGCATCCGGTCACGGGCGTTCCGACTTCCAACTCCAAATTGCCCCACTTTCAACTCGTCTCCGCTTCGTTTGCTCAGTTTCTCGTTGAAATCCCCCATGACAACGGTGTAATGTGTCTTGGAGGTATGTATGGCTGTAGAAATATCCTCATACATAGCCTCCACTTCATCGTCGGAGTGAATCGAAGTCAATGCGTAGACCTGTATGACCTTCAACGAATACCGCATGGTAATTCAGAGTATAAGGTACGCTACCCTAGACGACACACTCTCGATCTTGACGATGTTGTTCACGAGGGATTTGTGGACGAGGAACCCGACACCACCTAGGGACAGTTGGTCGCCCTCTCGGAAGTAAAGCAGATTTCCGGACTTCAGAATTATCGAGTCCTCCCCCTTTCTTCGGACTTCAGATACCCCTATAATGTTTCAATGTAATCTGCTTACCACTTCCTCTAGTTCCACGAAATTTTCGTCGGTCCGCAGAGTCTGGACATTGTATATTGCCAGGACCAGTGGTCGTGCTTTGTGGTAGCCTGGTCGCCTCCAGTGATTCTTCGCACCCCCTGCCCCGCCGTTACCGTGACCGCTACCATAGTCCGGAATAGCGGGGCCGCCGGGTACTGGGGGCCGCGCTATTTTGCCATAATATATTGCCATAATCACCACGCTTGGCAGGCGGGTTGGCGATCGCAGTGAAGTAGATGTAAATGTACCCAGAAAGATGCTGTTGCCCATCTTTCGGGTTTGTCCCTTAGTCGCCTTTTACGACACCCACGGGAAGAGATGGGGTGGTGCTATTCATTGAGGTCGCATACGAGTCGGATACCTTAACCACTCGGCCACCGATGCTCCACCATAATATCTATTATTACTGACGACAAATAAGCATGCGAAAGCGTGTTCGTCTTCTACTATAAATCAATATTTTGAACCAGGAACGGCAACAACTGACTCACAAAGAAATCCGACTAGGCGCACGTGCAACTACACTATGGAGTGCGCCCGAGTTATGCAACACTATGAATAGCGGGTGAGCGTGCAGAGTGACCTCTGGATATCTATATCTGATCGCAGGCTTCCCGAGTAGCTTGCCAATTATATTATTAGTGAGCTATGAGACGAGTTGGGAATGTGTCAAGTTTGTAAAAAAATACTTAAATACGACTTAGTCGTTTTCTAGGTACTTATTAGGCGTCCGGAGAGGTTATTTATTTATTTGGAAAACCAACAGCATATTACAGAATAATAGCTAAACCACAACGATGATGAGTATTCGTTGCACTTCAAAGTTTTCTTTTATGTTACCGATTTCGATCATACTGTAAGTGATTTAACGTTATGTTACACTAAGCCCCACTTGCATACAATTCTTAAGCACGTTTAAAATAACTTTTTTTTCAAGTTTTTTGCTTGTACCAAATTCTTAAATACATTTAAGAATTTAGTGCAAGCCGCCCTAAGAATATTGGGAAAATTTATATGACGCATAGCATGTTTTTATATTACACTTGTTGCTGTTCAACCGATTTAACAAAATACAATGTAAACCAGCCATCGATCCCATTGAGATATTATTTGTTTATAGATTCAATAGAATATTTTATAGAATATTAAAAGGCTAAAATATTAAACTATTCATAAAATTTACAGAAGCAAGCATGTACAAACATTTAATATCCATTACTCAAAGCACTATCTCCATATCTTTTCAAACCACCCATTCATACGAATATCAATTAAAATATAGTTAAAATAAACGCCTACAAAAAAACTCACATGTTATTGTGAAGACAATATAAAAGCGTGCATTTTAATTAGCTTAGAATAGTAATACTTTTAATCATTTGTGTTACAAGTTATCTTTAATAACAGCGCTGCTCTCGGTACACCAACGTTACTTGATCCATCATATCACTCAGACAAAAGAAATACCTCGAACGATAGGAGAGATTAATCAATACTGGACGCCATTGTAAAAAGGCTTAGACAAATGGCTTGTCTAAATGGTGTATAAAAGCTTTTGGATGTTCAAATGGGTTACGTACGTGTATTATTTGGCCGTAACCTTGGCATTCATTTCGGCAAAGATAAATATCTCGGCAATCAGAAATTTGGAGGAAAAGCTTTGATTAATTTACTTATGATTGACCGTCTAATTATAAATGTCTCGTACAATATCTGTGTGGTAAGGACGAGGCTCTGACAGATGGCTTCGTGAGCGATTCATTGCCGCCAACCACATTCTGATTACTACAAATAGAACTGTACAAAAGATCATTGGATTCTTTTCCACTCAGTGACACGGCAGTGACGACAGTCCACGTAATGGTAAGTGGTAACGGTCGTTCTTTCCACCATAGGTGGCTAGATTTCATCAAATTGATCGAAGGGGAATTATCATTAATCCCCTATGCTCAAGTAAACTAATGTTATCAAGGCAGACTATCTTCATCCTCCTAAGACCAGGAATTGCAGCAGAATTTTCTGCTGTTAAAGATTATATTCCTGCAGTATAAGGTGGAATATAGGGCAAAATCTTTACACTTGTGGAGGGGAATTTCATAAGCTTTTGGCTTGGTAGGCGGATTGCTCCGCTATGGAGATTTTTGGGGAATCCTTCGTGAGTGAAGTTGTTGGAAAATCTTAGTAACTTACCATTGTATCTGTCTGTGACATCGTAGCTCCTAAATAGATAGACCTATTTCGGTGCGGTTTCCTTTATTTGGAAGGTAGTTTATTCGAAATAGTTTATGGCTTTATTTCACTAAAATCGGTTGAGTAGTTAAAAAAATATTTGAGTATATGGAAATTTGGTCGGTGGTTTTCCGTCTTTTTCTGTCGGTTAGGTTAGTGTACCATTCATTGTTACTTGAAACTTACCCGTAGATGTAATGGGTGACAGTTATTACTTGCTATCAAGTGATCTGTATACTAGTTATTTGTCAGTAGCAGGTATAGATAAATACGATGCCATTAATATATCACGGATCGACATTACGTCCGTCACAACCACAGCGACGAGGGCAGCCAATAATCCGTGATGGAAGAGTGCATCTGTCTGTCGCATCGTAGTTCCCGTATAGTTGGACCGATTTTGATGCAGTATTCTTTATTTAAAAGGCAGTTCAATCGAGATACTTCTTAGCTTTGATTTACTAACATCGGTTCAGTAGTTTAGAAAATATTTGAGTATATGTTAACTTGGTCGGTGATTTTCCGCCGTTTTCCTGTCGGTTTGCTTAGTATACCATTCATTGTCACGTGAAACTTAGTCGTAGATGTTATGGGTAACAGTTACCGCTTCCCATTAGGTGAGATGGGAAGCGGTAACTTCCTATTTTGTCACTAAGTAGTAGGTACAGATAAATACCACGGCATTAATATATCACGGATCGCGTCCGTCACAACTACAGCGACGAGGGCAGCCAATAATCCGTGTTGGGATTAGCATTCCTAAAAAGGTGCGGGCATACTTTACTGTTCGGTTCTACGACTGTGGAGCGCTAGTAAATCAGATTGCATGGACACCGCACTGTTTTAGGCTCCGGCTATGGGTGGATACCAGTTATTGTCAGGGTATTACTGCGAGAGGCGCCGTTTGTGTTTTGACTGTGAATGCGGGAGTGTGAGCTGAGAGTTCTTGGATTACAGGGGATTGTAGATGTGCAATATTGTTACTGCGATATGTGGGTGGTTCTTTTATTGTTGTCTCTTTGTGGCATATTGCATTTTTTCTGTTCGACATAAAGTTTACCGTGACTGACGAAGTGACTATCCATGCAGCCACATCATTATCTTGGCGTTAATTTTCTGGTTGTGCTCTCGCACACTAGGGCTCGGGGTCCGTCTTGACCATGATCCAGGATTTGGCAGATCAGATATTTAACCAGCCTTTGAACCAGACCAGATTGGATCATGATTACACATTCAATCTCCTAAATGTTCAGGTTTAATCACGATATAGGTACATAGTCACATATTGAATTAAAAATATAGCCGATTAGAAGCCTCACAGACGCAAGAAAGCTATAAAATCTGTTTTATAAATATATGAGCCGGTGAATGTTAATGCACATCGTTGTTGGTTAGTACCAACTTAGTTTAACTAGTGTTAAACTTCAAATCTTAACCAAATCTCATGAAATAGTCACGAAGTCCGTACTAATTCCAGCAGATATTCAACCGAAACAAATACGAATATAAACACAATTGCAGGCGCCCACCGCCCAATCTTGTCTAGGACTCCGCCCGGCTCGACGTTGAAGGCAAATGACACTTATATTAAAATTCCTGTGCCATATTAAGGTGAACGGAGGCACCAATCAAAATATCCTTAACGGGAACCCGCTCCGTTGCAGCGCCCCGGGGCGAAGCGCCATAACATGAAGGTAATATCGGGAGCCTGCGACCTCTGACATTTCCACACAGGGCCCTGATGCTCTCGACTTTCTCCATAAACGGCCAATTTACGGACGTCTTGCCGGCCAGTGTCTTAAGCTAACTGTCTCAATTAGTGGCCGCATAGATGACCTCGCAATTTTGTCAGTAATGGACGTGTTCTACGGCCGGAGCGGTAACTCTTCGCTGTCAGGCAATAGCAGGCTGCCACGAGCGGGCTGCGCCTACCGACAATTATTTTGAAGCATGTCGGGACCCGGGCGGGGCATGACACTGTAAATCTCACTTGCCCACATACAAATTATGGTGCTGTGTGACCACTGCGGATCAGTGTTGTGGAATGTTAAATATTCTTTATTAGGATTCTTCTTTAGAAAGATTTGCGGTAATTCCTGTAGCGTCCAATAACATTACATAAATAGCCCATAACGTCTACTGCTCGCCTTGACCCTCCTCCTAATCAGCGAAAGGGCCTGCTGAAATCTTCATTACTGGTAGGTGGTTTGAAAATCAATTACAGAAAACTTTGTTCGGCAGAGTATTCAGCTAAATACTCTGCCAAAGACCTATACCAGTACAGAGTATACAGCTATGTTAGGCATGACACTATAATATTCACCATAATATCTGAGGTGTACTTTTGTTTGAGGTGTTTGTTTGTGGTAGGACTCTGTCAAACCTGCATGAAGAGACCGCCTGGGTGAGTACCACCGCATTATCTACTTCTGCCACTAAGCAACAATGCCAGCATTGTGCATGAGGCAGTTGATCGTAGTCCTCACAGTGGCATCGCACCTTTTGTTGTCTGCAACCTAAATGAATGAAAAGTAGATGTTATGGGCCACAGTTACCGCTTACCATCAGGTAGGACGACTGTCTAACTGGACTAACGAACGAGCAGACGCTCGTTTATTACTGCATGCATATTTTAGATTTTGTTACAACTTGTTTAATATAAAAGTAGTTGTCAAAATTGCCAAATAAAATCTACGTCCATATACACACGATAAAGAAAATGAACCATAAAAACAGAACTCCTTAAGCCCAATACGATAACACCTGCATAGCACAACTTACGCTTGCCGGCCTACAAACTCAACCAGTGCTTATGTTACACTTGCATTTTATCTCGAGTAAGTACAAAGGCCCGCGCCCCTTTTTCCGTGAACTTGCTTGCATGCCTTCGTGATTGCCGCGTTTATAGGTTAAGTGCAACAAGCGTCCAAGTAAACTGTTATTGCTGACATGGAGAATGTAACGTCCTGCGTGTGTGTCAATGTTTGGAACATTAGAGCTAATGCCTGTGGTTAGTACTCCGGTAATGGAGCATGCTGCGAGCCAATTTGGTCCTTTCAAATCTCTATTCTGTAGGCACACGACTGACGGCTGACAAGTTTCCAGTCGGCTTTCTTTCAGCTCGCTCGGCTGTTAACTTGTAGGTGTTCTGACTGACTGGAAGATGAACTGAACTACAATTTGTTGAAAGTTCAATGTATTTATTAGTTTACCAAAATCAGTTAATACATCTTGTATGATATATGCTATCATCTGAAGTGGTCTCTTAATTGGGAGCATCGGTAGCCTAGCGGTTAAGGGGAACAACTCGTCAGCAAGGGGTACCGGGTTCAAACCCCAGTGCTGCTACGACACTAATGACACTTTTCTGACATTAGTTGAACACTGACTTCGGCTCTTACGGTAAGTAAAAACCTCAAGACGCCCCATCCCATCCTTTGGGATATGTCCCACTGAACACTGAAGTCATGGTCGTTGTCCTCTTGTACGATGCCGTAGCGTTAAACTTTGACGAACCGCATCATATTGCAATGCGTCGCCGTTTTTGCGATGCGACGCCGCAATTCAGTATTGTAGCCTCGTCGAAATGTAATAAAAATTTATAATTGGTACTTACATGGCTATAATGAAAATACAAATATTCACTTAGATTAAAATTAAACGCATCTTATCTTGGCGTTATAGCGGTCTTTAGGTACGCGTAAAGTTTGGTCCGCGGGAAACGCCTCAAGCCATTCCTGCCTTCGCGTACGTGTAAACAGGCTTGACAGTTTGATCCACGGTGGGAACTGACGGTCAAACCAACACTTTTATCCTCGGTTCGGAACGCAGTCCCAGATGCGCAGACCGAACTTTATGCGTAAAAACCACTAGAAACTTTTGTAAATGATCACGTTCCACTGGCAAGTCCATAACAAAAGAAGAATAACAGATTTAAACGAGTTCCAAACCGTGGCCATCTTTGATCGTAATACAGTTTGACCCGTGGTTGGAACCGACGGACGGATCGTCGATTTTATCCTCGGTTCGGAACACAGTCCCGATGCGCAGTCGGAACTTCACGTGTACAGGCCGCTAATATCCCGGTTGTGCCATCGCGCGTGAGGATCCGGTGGGGGTTACACTTATTGCTGGTCCACCGATTTAACAACATACAATATAGACCAGCCCTCGATCCCATTGAGTTATTGTTTGTGCATAAGGGCCATCTTGGCATTAATCCCGGTAATGCTTTCGCGCACGAGGGCCCGGGGTCCGCCTTGACCATGTTCCAGAATTTGGCAGATCAAGTAATTGCTGTAGAGCGACTACCATCTAATCTGTTACCCTGTTAATAGGGGAACCTGACCTGATTGGATCATTGTTACACATTCAGTCGCCTGAATAGCCTGAAATGACGATGGTATAAGTATTAATATTACACAATTCAAAATAACTGGGTATTAATTTAAATTTAAAAACTGGCATTAGCCCGCAACTTCGTCCGCACAGAATCCGTTAAAAAGGTAACCAATATTTTGCCCAGTTCATTGTTCTTTGGACAATGTCCAACATAGAAATACAATTAAAAACAGCGTAACAAATTACCCAAGCACTATTAAAGTATCAAGACGAGTGGGGCGGCGTGCAGCGGCGCTCAGCCGGTGGCGGCCGCGCCCGCGCACGCGCAAGATCTCTTCTCTATTTTTGCGATTCATTTGTTAGAGGTTACTGGGTGATCGCCACCTCGCTATGGCTTGTGGCTAGGCGGTTGCGCGCTAGGCTTTCTATTCTGGCTGTTGGGTAGTTCAGTTTTTGATTGTGGAACGAATGTTAAGGTGAGGTAGGTACGTTTTTGTTTTAGGTATTGAATGCTTTTCGAGGATAGTAACGGTTTAGTGCAGTAAATGCCTTGCCAAAACTGTCATCTTAAAAATCGTTTATTATTGTTTACTGACATCTTAAAAATATACGATAAAAGTATTAAAACAATACATTGAGTAAAATTTGAAGAGATATTCCGTTGACATTTTTTAATAATCAACACGACGCTTCAAGCTTACCAAAATAATATTACCACATAAATAGATTAATATTGAATAAATAAATTATGTCACATTAATAGTACAAAAATTTTTATTTAAATAAAAATGTTAACAATGATTAAAATTAAAAATAACCTCACTCTAACCCTAACTAAAGATAAAAAATTTGGCCCAGGTCCCCCGAATTTGAAAAAGTCCCCAGAAGGCTGGCCGCGTTGCCCCGCTGGATAGCGAGGCTTAAGCGTTGACCAAAAAAGAGGCCAGCCTTCTGGTGATTCGTAACTTAGATTAATTGACATAAACTTCTAAAATAAAGGTAGACTACAATTGTGCCGAATCATCCACATCCTCCGTAAGAACTATTCGACCCTTCACCTCTACACGCGGTAAAACTACTAGAACAGCGCCCAAAGCGACCTAGCACCACAGCACTGTGTAATTTAGAGGCTAGTATCCATCTGTTTACAGTATAACAGTCGCGAGTCGTCGGGAGCGAGGCCACGCGGAGAACGGAGCGTCGTTTTATCAGGCCATCGGGACAACACGCTGGCTGGGCCACGCCCAAACACCCAGCTCTTTGTTAGCCGATATTAGCTTTTAACATTGGGCACTAGAAATCTGCGGACGCTTTTAGACGTGGCAAACAATCGGAATGTCCGCGTCGTTGTCTATGAACGTTTGCAATACCAGGGTTATCATCCTTGTGTCATAAATTGTATCAAAATTTCCTTGCATACCAGGGACAAATTTTCTTAATACGTACTGTGTAGGTACTTAAACTAATTCGTGTATAGTATTAGTGTTTATTTCTTATGGTATCTGTAAATATTTTGTTGGTATAAAATTAATTAATTCGTGATAGGTATTGTTTGTGTTTTAATTTGTTGTATATTTTTCATTAGGTAATGAGGTTTCTTTTGCAATAACATAGTTTAAATATTATCGTATTGTACCTTTATATTGTTATTGGAATTATTCTTAAATACGTTAAAATTAAAATTAATATTTAAAATAGAAGTTGTATATTTTCCTATTGGGTATTAGGCTTTGATTTTTGTAGGGTATTAGGTACTGAAGACGTAAAAAAATCCTGTATGACAGTTTATTAACTTGTCCAAGTAGTTTAAAAGATGATTATCCGCTAGTCAGTCCCCACGCTTATTTATAAAAATACAACATAGACGGCTCAATTTCTGCTGGCTACCAGAGCCGAATTTCACCTGCAACGGTGTGACGATTAAAAACCTCGCGGCTCATTACCACAGCGGCCCTTCACTGACACTTTCCGAACAAAACAAAATCGACAGCTCGTAAATTGTAATCTGCTACACTTATCTGCCACGGAATAAAAAGACAGCAGCCATTGTTGTATCAAGTACTGTTTGACATGCCCAACTGTGCCGGATCGGTCATTACAAAATAATAGGCGCAGTTTATCTCTGAAAAATCGGATCAAGTTGTTTTATAGAAACAAAGAGCCGGATTTGACTCAGCCGGTGTTTGGAATAAAGTTATTTGAGTGCAACAAAAGAGATTGGCTGGCATCGAGATTAAACATCAGTGTTGTGTGATTAGGAACGAATATGACTTTGTAATGGCCTATTTACTGGCTACCTTATAGTATATATATAACATTGCTATGTTGTATGTGTACTTCTATTCAGAATATAGAATATAAATATAACAAGTTCGGCTAAAATTTATTAGTTTTTTTGCAATTTCGTCATTTCGTAGTACCTCCATTAATCATAATAATCATCGTCTTGGTGATAATGTCCCGGTAGTGCTCTAGCGCGCAATGGCCCAGGGTTCGCCTTGACCTTGATCCAGGATTTGGCAGATCAGGTAATTACAGTGGAGCGACTGCCATATGGCCTCCGTGACCCTGTGAACATTGGAACCTGACCAGATTGGAACATGGTTACACATTTAATTATTTATTCTTAACACTCCCCAATAATACCTACACCCGAGATTACGCACTGTGGGGAATCCATCCCATTCCTTCCTTACCTTGCCTTGTCCAAGTAAATCAACTTACGAACTTACATTTCTATATACTTCGATAAGGTTGCACCCCTTTCTGATCGCGCGGATACTATAAAGTTTTAACTTTATTGTTAAATGTGGTAAAAAGAACTACCGCTAACCTTGTCCCGAGTCCGTGCCTGTCAACTAACCAATTTGTTCCCGTTTTAACCGACCTTGCAAAATAATAAAATGTCAAAAAGCGAGCCGTTGCCACCAAACAATTCCGTTTTACGCCCGCAGTCGTAATTTTAAAATATTTTTTAGCACGTACGTAATTACCGTGTTAATATCGCAGCTTTAGGAGGTCAGAATGTAATTCATACGCTTCAGAATTGCAAACTGCGACCTTAGTAGAAAAACTGTTCCAAGAACGCAAGAACTGAATGCGTTTGCGTCGAACTTGACTGCGCCCGCGCATTTTTTTCTTAACTTAAAAATTTCACACATAAACGGAACTAAAATCCGTGAGACTGGAACATTATAACATGTAATACATACACACACACGTCCAGGAACACAGTATACATCATAATCTTAACTTAATAAATTAAATTACCTAATGTTAAATATGTCTACAAGGACTACGAATTGTATGTAGTCCGTATGGCATGTGGTATGTGGGAAATAGCGTATGGTATGGGTATATTTCTAAATTAATAGCGCCCATCCACGATTATATTTGAGTGGTATAAGTGAGAAATCTCATAAGAACCGATGCAAATTTTGCGTGTTTGTCGGACATTTCATATTGGATGTCCTATAGTCTATACAGTATCCAACTTTATAGACTGGTGGACACTTTAGAGGCACTACACGAGTCAACCTGCTATCGCCTGATATTGGGTACATTGCTCCGGTTATGATTGATAATTTTCGTAACCGCAGAGGTCTCGGCTGATTGAATTTTCACAGAAGCGCCAGCATTACGATAAAGCTTGTTACGCACAAACTTTTTATGCCAATCCTAACAGAGAATGGTGTAGAAATCGTGGACAAAAAACCACACTCGCTGCATGCAAATTACGTTGCATAAACAGTTTTTTCAGCGATCGCTCGGTATTTGGTGGGCCAATCAAAAAGTTATTATGAAAGTTGCGCCTGAAATTCTTGCATAAGAGAAAGCTATTAATGGCGCCTTTGTATTCGTCAGCTCCAAATTGTTTCTGAGTCGTGAATAAATAGCGTTTTTGATCATAGAACATAAAACTATCGTTATCAATTGATTTTGTTGTAACAAAACGTAAAATTGCCCAGACAATTACCATTGGTGTAATATTTACCCCATTGTAGTTATTTTTAGCTTCACCCGCACAACTTCACGAATATTATGACATTTTGTTTATAAACAAGTGTTGCATCTTGGAAGATAGAGAAATCAACTGTGAAATATTCCGGCAATCGAGCTGGGCTGCGCGCACGATCGTATTTTTTTCATTTATTTGCGAGTCAATTGGATTGGTCACAGTAGGCTCGGCAGTTTGCCAAGAGTTGTCGTTTTGCATGTTTTTTCTTTCGACACTTGGGCTTGACACTTGGAGGAGCCTTTCGCTTGCTTGTCACTTGCCAAGAGAATACCTACAGACATTACAGCGTTTACTGTATTCCCAGAAACGACACTCGGACAGTTCACGTGTATAAAATGCAGATACAAACTTGTACAGTTGTATTCGTATTAGATCGAAAATCTCCTCATGGAATGAGGAGATTAACTTACTGTTTCCAGTGCTATCAAGCATAGCATAGCAAGCATAGCCATCAGGCTAGCAAACAGCCGTGTGCCTATATCCTATTCGTTGTTTGACATTGGCACAAATTGCATTTTATCTTTTAATGCAATGCTACTTTCAACCACCCAGAAGTCTAAATCCCTTAAGCCTTTGAAACATTGTCACTTAGATAAGTAGTTAGAGATTGTACTTGTTGTTACAGTTTGTTGTTGCAGCTGTCGATTGGTGTCCGATTAATTTAATAATATCAATCAGAAATGAATTTAGTACTTAACCTAATGGTAATATCAAAGGTCAAGTTCATACCTACACCTGACCACAAGCTCCGCAAACTTTAATACCTGGAATCATTAGCATACATTTTCATCGCAATAATTGCTCTAAATTCGTTTTCATCTTTCGTTTCAATACAAAAAGATAAAACCATTTCATAAAATTTCTGACTTCTGTCTGGGATTCATCACAACTCTATAACAGTGCCAGGTGCACACTGCACATACCTACATACACGCAGACACATTGCTTCGTCACATGAAACGTTGTCAAGAGCGACAATTAGGATGATTACGATGAACGATGCAGATTTGAGAAAACGTGATTGTATCAATGTTACAACTTTCCATCAGGTGGGACTCTACATTTGATAGTTTGTAAAAATATTAGTGTCCGACTAAAGCTTTGGTTTCGGGTTAAATATCGGCCACCTTCGGCCAAAAAACCACCTTCATCGAAACCTTCGGCTTCGGCCCGAATCCCGGGCGGAAGGATTCGCCGAAGGTTCCTAGCAAACGTCGTCATTAATGTGAATAATGTTATAATTCAAATTATTTCGACCTGTTACCGCTTATTTTTGACAAATAACTTGCAAGATCATTTTTCTATCACCTCTAGATCAACTTCTAGAGATTATTTAAACTACTTTTAAAATTAAGGTTATAAATGATTTCTATTATTGATTGTGGCTTGTAGGCAATCCCGAATAAAATTTCTTAAAGCTTTATATCTTCGGCTCGGCTTCAGCTTCGGCCGAAGGTTGTGGCGATAGCCGATCAATCGACTTCGGCTTCGGCCAGAAATTGACCTTCGGTCAGACACTAATAAATATACATTTAAGTACCTATAAAGTTAGTTATCTACCTCTCAAAGCAAGAATCGCCAAACTGCACTGCAGTAGTCAGACGCTAGTACACTTTTAATTTCGCGGCAACCTTCAACCGCTGCCACTCACGCGCAGCGAAAACGCCCCTCGATAGCGATCGAGATCTTTACCTCCGGAGCATTGTTGCGCCAGCGCAGATATCTCGCTATTGGTCTTTGATTTCAATTAAAAATAAAATTAACATTACAAATTGCGTTGCAAACAAAGTTTTTGTAAGCTCTTTTGGTATTTTAAGCGATCTGTAGGAGACTAGCGGAAAAGTTTAGTATGGAACCGTTTCTGTTCTACTAAATTCAGCATGCAGCAGTATCTTACAGTCCGTAAGTGGTCGTTTAGTACGAACGAACGAAATTTGATAGTTCTGTATTCCATTGTTTCGTACTTGGATGAAGACCTTTGTGTGGATCGCCTACCTGTGGGATTTTCTATATATCCTTTTTATTGCCTCGATTGCAGTGTAGATGTGTTAGAAACCTCTGTACAATCATCATCATCATCATCCTAGCGTTTATCCCGGCTTATGCCAGGGTCCTCTTTCCGACTCGTCTCAATGTAGCGAAGCGGCACTTCCTTGTGTGCGCTTGTTTCCTTGTGTGCGCGTCTTTAACCATATTATTATTGCCACTAAAAGACCTTTTCATAATCGTTAATTTTGCGGTGCTTTGTCATTTTACGTGCGGCGACTAACATCTACCCCACACTAACCATTAGCGAAAAGCCGGTTCGCTTCTGTCCGTCTGTCAGCAGGGGGACCGCGAGCAGATAAGGTTAACTTAGAACTTGAGATGGTGGTGGGACTCTATAAGACCTCGAGGTCCCAGAAACCTTTGTGAAATAATTCACTCGAATTTCAATTGCGGAACTGTTCCCTCGAATAGTTCTGACGGGTTCAACTTAAAGAGGTCAACTAGTCCTTGTTGTCTTTGTTTGTTATTTAGCGAACTTTTTATTATATGTACGAGTATTGTAAATATTTCTGTGCATGAGCTTTCACATGTTGACGATGACTTTAATGATGCCAGATTTTTCCTAACAGTTTTTCGTTACTATGTAGTTAGTTATCTATTATTGGTAACCATGCTAGTGTTTAATTAAACATTCTCACTAGAACGTCTAATAATTTTAATAACCAATACACGCTTCTCAAAACCGTAACGCGCGCAATACTATATAATTACACTGAACTAATTGGCCTACCTATACTTCAAACACGACCAATGTCATTGCTAAACCTACACTACTACACTAAACTTAAACTGCTAACAATTGGTGTCTAGGAATAATACTTTCGATAGGTAGGTGGTTATTTTCTAACGCCGAGTGTAGATATCGAAATGATAGGCATTAGACGGGTGCAGCGAAGGCCACGAGCCGGCACGTGCGCGGGCGCAGGCGCGCTCTTTAAAAACGAATTTAAAAAAAGATCAAGATATTATAGATATTTATATTTCGACATACAGAAGCTGTTGGGTTGTTCTTATGGTGTGTCAAGCTAAGTGTATGGTTATGTGTCTAAGAAGAGCCACATTGTTTTTCTTGGTATTTCATGATTTTGTTTGGGAGCTTGAAGATTTTGCGATCGATCGATTTTCGGCCGAGGCAAGCGATTTTTCCAATGTCTTTGAATTAAATTCCCTTTAAAAAGATTAAAGAAATGTGAGTAAAAGTTGCTAACATTCTTAGACTGGTCCATTATTCAATGGGTTACAATTCTTGCGACTTTTTGGCTAACAACAAAACAAATTGTTTAAATGTAATAATTTTAGAATCGTTTCAGATAGCCCTTTCATTTGATACCCTACACGACAGGTTACATAGTAAAAAAATATTTTTTAGTCACTTGTCCACTATCTTAAATTCTGTCATACCGGTCCAAAATTCAGAGTGACAACATCCGAATTAGTGTAAATAAAATGTCGCTAGAACGATTAAAATAGCAAATAATGAGAAAAGTGAATCAGTCTGACATTTTCCCGAATTTGGTCGTCTGACACTCGTAGGTTTATTTACACTGGCACCCCTGAATTCACATATCAATACTCGGGTCCACATTAGATAATCGGAATCTGAGTCGGGATCCCAGATCGCCGATCGCTGGATCGTACGGTACAGTTAGAATAAGTCGGATAGAACGAACTGTGCTTGTGATCATCTTTCTCCATCTGTCATGAAGTTGCGGAGCTTCCTGACTTTTACTTTCCTAGGAGGAAATCGTCTAGACCTTCAAATTTCACCTATTAGGTTACTCACTTGTCGCTGTAAACCTTATTTCAGTGGGTTTAAATCCAACTAAAAATAATAGTATAAGACCACAAATATAATTCAGCAGGTAGGCCACGAATTGTATCCATAATGAACTCCGAAAGCTCTCAATGAAGCGACAAGCCGCCTGTTGTCAGAATATGAAAGTATAATTTGGATAATCGTTGAGGCATGACGCTCTACAATGAAATTCATCACACTGTACACATTTGCTGGTACTGTCGACTCTATCGTAACGCACTACGGGTTCATATTGCGTTGAAAAATCCTGACCAAGTCTACATATATTCAAGTATTTTGTAAACCACTGAGCCGATTTTAATGAAACAAAGATAAAAACCACCTCCATTAAACTAGCTTTCAAATTTAAACCACCGCTTCAAAATCGTTCCAGCCATTCGGGATCTATAATGCCACAGATTGACAGAGCCACAAAGGCACAAGTCATAGATAAGTACACCCGTTAACACCCCTCTTTATTCGTCGGTGGTTAAAACAGCCTTTACTCTAATAAATTGCCAGCTGTCTTGTACCTACATATGACTACAAACTTCAATAAAAGGTACGATAAGCCATTCAAAATTTCTTAAAAATCTACTCTACGTAAAAGTCTAGGTATATCAAAAATGAATCCACATTCCCAAACATTTTCGCTCGGCCTGTACCCGCATGAATGGAAGAAGTGTGCCCCACCTGCGCCCGCGCCGCTCCGTCAGCCGTCGTGCGCGTGCTATCTGCGCGATGCGAATCTCTGTAAGCACAATTTGTGTGGCTCGTGCGGTGCCCAGATAACGCGCTTGAATAATACATTCGCTCTCATTTTGGCCCACTTTATTGTATGGGACACGCCATACAGCCATACTGCCTCACTAAGCGGCTTATAAGGCGCACGGGCTGAGTTTTGAAACAGTTTGTTTTCTATTATACTGCTTAACGATTTCCCGGCTGCTCTATCTTTGGTATAATTTGCCGCGTTTCGTCAACGCTTCATTTGGATTATTGTATTTGGTTTTGCTGGCGGGTAAGCTACCTAGGGGGTGATTCTCGCTGTGACATCTCAAATTCGACATTTTCTTTAGCCAAAAAACTGTATTAAGTACGGTGCAAAGCCAGGATGAATAATTATTATTTGTAGACAGAGTTTACAATAATAAGCCGCGAATTTTCGCAGTCTGCAACAAAGATTAAAGTTTAGGTAGGTAGGTTAATGTATTATACTCTATTTTGAAAACATAAAGCTCTAAGAAGACAACCTGTATTTCCCAAAAAGTTATACTGATTTTAACAAAACAAGGCAAAGTAGCCTCTCCAGTACACTAGCTAACAAAAAAGGTTAAAAACTGTTTACACATTCAGGAGGACTGTTGTCACAGACAGACAGAAAGACACCTCTGTTTACAGGGAGTTCTAGTCTGTTTGAAAACAATTTCACATCGATGTCATCATCTCGCGCACGAGGGCCCGGGGTCCGCCTTAACCATGACCCAGGGTTTTACAGATCAGGTGGAGCGACCATCTGACCTCCGTGACCCTGGTACCAAGGGAAACTGACCAGATTGGATCATGGTTACAAATTCAGTTGCCTGAATTTGCGGGTTTCACGATATTTTCCCTCACCGTAAGAGCCTTGGTTACAATTCAACTAATTTTATGTAAATTAGTTGAACTCAGAAAAGAGTAATTGGTACATGACCTATGCTGAAGTGTATTTTACCTTTTCTCGTGAAGTACAGGAAATCTAAATCTAAAGCGTAATAATCTCTCAAATTTATGCGTCATGTCCACGAGTAGACTTCTCTTAGACGCATGCAACTGCGTAGAAATGTCGAAGTAAAAATAATACTAACAGTGGTAATAAACCCGATAACATGTGCGATGGAAGATCAGGGGGCGATTCTCGAGCTGTGTCATCTCAAATTCGACATTTTCTCAAGCCAAAACACTAGATTGAGATGTTACTGAACTTGATCTTCGACAGTATACTACTGTATACTACTGTCGAAGATGGTTGAAAATATATTTTTTTGATGCAATAGACATTTCAAAGTCATTATCAATGGAGATAAGTGGCTAGAAAAAATGTCGAATTCGAAATGTCACAGCGCGAGAATTAGGCCCCAGCTCTTTTGTGATTGATGAGCACATTTTTCTGTGCAATTGCTGGTTTGTTTACATCGATGGAAATTTGGTTTCTGACAAAGTTTAAGTAATAACTCAGCTAGCGAGTCCGTCTATATTGAAAGAATGTTACTCACTCACAAATTAAAACCAGTTTCTTTATACGGAAATTATATCTCCGAAACGCATTAGAGCATTCTCCGTTCACGACATAGCAAACATCTAATCGATATATTTTAAATTTGTTACTGCTATGGCCCGAAAAAAATAAAGGTATTGTGACGCATCGATCACGGCACAAAGCACATCGGTCTCTAATTGCACTGTCAAAGGCGTCTTAATTACTTCCTAATATTGACAAAATCAGTTTTTGTGTTTGTCATTGTCGTAATAAATGAAAATTGCTACTGGGTGGGGACTGGGGAGATTAGGCCCCGCTTGCACCAAATTCTTAAACACGTTTAGGAATGACCTTTAACGTTATTTTGTATGAAGTTTTTATAAATTATCAGCTTAAGTGCTTTGAAGAATTTGGTGCAAGAAGCCCTAAATCTTTGAGATCCCTCTATATACTGCAGATAATTTGGTCCTTCGTTTTGTTCTAACTTAGAAGAACACGCGTGTTCGACTATCCCGATATCAATAATTGAAAATGTTAGAAGTGAATTAGGTGTATTTCGTAACACAATATGACTAACTAAAAATATAACCAATTATTAGCTGAACTTAATTATAACTTTTTATTAGCTGGTAAGCATTTTTCATTTGTTGGTGCAAGTGGCACAGCACAAAATGGAATGGAGTTTCTTAGTGTCGGAAGCTAAGGATCATTTTGAGGTTCTGCGACATCATAGTAAGTAAGTATAACCTTTTTCAAATTATTTTAAGTGTGAAAGTAGAAAAGAGCAGCTGAAGAAAAGAGAGGGAAATAAAGGACAAGGACTGGATGTTGAAAGGACGTAATAGATACAGAGGAGGACGTCACGTTCCTTCCAAGTCATTTTCTGGGTCATCTTTTCAATATAACAATTTCGAGGGACGACATTTTTTTTATATTGCGACAGCCTTTTCAAGTACTGCTTCTAAACCGATTCGATGTACTCATACTGAATTCCATAGATCGCAATTTAAATATAATTTTATTACAATGCCAAACCGGCGATATCTCCAAACTGCACCACCTCGCCAACCCCGTCTTCCGCAACGCAACCGCAGTTACGTCACGTTGCGTTTATCAATAACAATTCCCATTTTATTTTAGATCATTGTTACGGCACCGTGTAATGCCATCAGGTTGCGTGTTTTCGTAACACGCCGGAATGGTGACCGCGATCTATTTCGATAGCGAAATTCGTTTTCGTATCGATACGGTTTCGAATAGCTTCGATTGTCGCCGACGCGCGCGCCGGTCTGGGAGCCGTAATTACTCTTTTGCACGTACGCGCGCCGCCATTGTGCAATTTGTGTCTAATCGAGAAACGGACGGTGCTTATTTGATATGCCGCCGATGTGGATGCGGGGCGGAATCGCCGCTGGAGTCTGTTATCGTTTGACCCGATTGCTGATTTATGCCATCCTGGATAAAACAGCGGAAATATAACCAAACCATCATTATAAACTAGGCTCCTTCGAGGCTAGAGAGAATAGACTGGTCAGAAATAGACAGGACAGAAATAGACAGGCATGCTCTATGAACGGCCGAATCGTCACGTATCACCAGGGTTGCGATTCTCCTGCTATGATATCTCGAATTCGACGGTTTATCTAGCCACAAATCTGTTTTAAAACGTCACTGAAATCGATTTTGGACATTATATTTCTTCGACATTATTAGATTACCGAAGATAGTTGAGAAAATGTGTTTTGGCTACATTAGATATTTCGGTGCCATTATTAATGTACATGTGGCTTCAAAAAATGACAAATACGAGATGTCACAGCCCGAGAATCGGGCCCCAGGTGAGATGGTGGTCAAATGCCTGGACAAAACAAATGATAAATAAAAGACTGCCTAACTTGATAGAAAACTGTAACTGGCGCCCATAGCTTCCACGATCCATACCGATGCCATTTCATGCAACAAAAACGCCGAACCTAATTTCGTCCCCTAGCACTTAATTTACAAATTAAAACTACCCATCAGATATGTCCGAATAGGTAGTACCTAGGACCTACTAGAGTTGCTACTACGCCCTCAGCGTGGGCAGTATCTGAGGCAGCGATCGCCGCGCTATCTCCGCGGGTATCTGTTGCGCAACTCATAGGTAAGTAATAGTAATTACAACAGATGGCTATTGTTCGAGTGACCGATCGAGGCGCGGGCGCAGCATTCGACCTTCAGGCGACGCGGCGCACGATTTTTTAACGTTACCCTACTGGATATTGAGCTGGTAATACCGGCTGGTCAAGAGCGTGGTAAAAATAGGTAACAGGACTAAAGTGGTGTGGTGTCCAACAGCATATAATAAGTTCTTTATTTCAGCCAAAAAAGCCATGTGGTACAATAGTACTTAAAACATAAAACATAATACAATAAAAAAAAAAAAAGTAAGCATAGAATGTAACAATTGCTTACATGTTCGCGACCCACAGGGGGTCTAAAAATTATACATTAGCGTTTCATATTACGATTCATATTAGAGTGCCACAAAATTATCTGATCCGGTGGCCAATATTAAAACTAAGCGACGCCATTTTTAATTGCATGTCAACGTTAACAACAGCGACGCTGCAGATAAGTTTGTGACAAATCAATATTTCTCATATTATGAAACGTTATGTGGCCTTTTTAGACCCCAGGACACCATCGCCATCAGCAATCTACAGGTAGAGATAGACTTCGCCCTCCTCGATATAAAATTCCGATTTATTAAAAAAAAAAAATTTTTTTTAAATAAGCGGTATTATCAGCTCGAATGATATAGGTAAGTAACGACACGAGCCTCGATTGGTCCGTTTGATATTGACACTCATTAGTCTATTTATTACTCCTGTAGATTGGTTATCTTTAAATAATATTTATTACCTTTTGTTAAGAAGGATATGAGTGTAGGTACATATTAATAAAAAAGTGCATCGTTTCAAGTTCTGTACTGACATAATGTAGTACAGATATTATTTTATCCGATTCTCATTGTGGGGAAAGCCTGCCTTTGTATTTTATGTGATTTTCGTTATATGTACTAAGTTATTTAATGTAATAAGTTTATATGTATGTACATTTCATCCTTTATAATATTTATCAAGGTTCGTCGGAATTTCCACTGCCACTACCTGATCTATTTCAGAGACCAAGTGACAACTTTTTGCAATGTTGTGTACCGGTTCATTGTAAAGGGGCTATGTGGTCAGCTTCGTCTTCACAGTGGTGAAAACTATTCTAAATTGAACCATCTTTTGTCACCATCATCATCGTCCTAGCGCTTATCCCGAACTCTTTCCTACTCATTCTTCTCCACTTCGCCCGATCTTCGGCATTCTCGCGTCGTAAGCCGTTGGCTCCCGCATTCGACTCAGCGATGTCTATCCATTGCTTCTTGGGTCGCCCACGGGGCCTCTTTCCTAATACCTACACCTGCCCTAAGGCATCCATTTTCATCAAGAGAGCTGTTCGGTCCTTCGAACACTTTTTGGCCATATATCATAAGCTACGATCCTGACACACCGCATTCGCCTCTTCTACATTTATACACCTTTTCATACAATACGACCTTTGACGACCTGAGTGGTTCAGTGGTCAACATGCCGGTCTGCCACGCATACGGTCCCGGGTTCGATTCCCGGCAGGGCAGAAATTGAAATGATGAATTTTAATTTCTGTTACGGGTCTGGGTGTTCTATGTATAATAAGTATGTATTTAAAAGTATATAAGTAGTACATCAGTTACCTAGCACCAATAGTACAAGCTTTGCTTAGTTTGGGGCTAGATGGCGCTGTGTGAATTTGTCCACGATTATTTATTTATTTATTTAATAAAAAAAAATTATGGGTAAAATGCCCGAACAGTACCCTGCAGGTTATAGCTGATAGGTATGATTCATCTATATGGCAGGCATTTGTCAAGATTGTCATATAGGTGAATCATATTCCATATTCAAGTATTAAAATTTGTTTTTACTAACATAGATTGTACTAACAAAAAGTGGATCTCTGTTGTCTGAATAAATGAAATAAATTGATTGATTGATTGATTAAAATAAGTAAAAGTAAAATGCAAAAATAAGAAAAGATGATAAGTTTATCCATGCTACAGAAGACAAGTATTATAGGAATTCCAACCTTTATCGTTGAATTAAATAATGAATGCAGTTATTCAGGACCAATGACGGAAGTGTATACAGCTGATAACTTATCTATCACAACATAATAATTACATATCAAAGTGTTATACACAATAACCTCTATTTACGTATGCATATTTGAAAGAAAATTGATCATAGTGGAATGCTTCTTGACCATAAACTAATCATTTATATTCAATGAACTAGTTAGACTACATGCCATAACATTATCTCAACACTTTTTTATACTCCGCTTAGTACTGAGCTGTTAAAAATTATGTTTGACTAAACCCATAATTAGGTTTTTTAGTTGTGTGTGCTGATCTTGTGACAATAATGCAGTGATCAGAATCATTTATAATAGACAAGCTTTTGCCCGCGACTTCGCCCGCTTGGACATATTTTTTAGGGCAATTTATCTTTTTCTCGGAAGGCCATTTTAAATGACCTCCTTAATGTATTAAAGCTAGTATTACGGAAGGGTCAAGCTGTATCTCTGGTTCTACCTAACAGAATTACATGAAACACGGCCTAGATTTTAAGTTGGACCCCAAACTACCAAACTATCAAAACCCAGTCAAAATCCGTTTACTATTTTTTCAAAATTTCATATAGTTTGGTTAGCTGGTCTATTAGGGTTCTAAATCAGGTTCCAGTTTTCAAAATCAATTATACCCTATATGTTACCCAGGCTTAATTCCAACAAAAAGTTTCATTCAAATCCGTCTAGTAATTCCGGAAATTAGCGTGTACAAACAGACAACCTGTCTGACATATATTTAAAAAAAACTTTTTTTATAACTATTTCTTCATCGCCCTAAATGTTCTTTTTGTAAATATGCTCAGTGGACAGACACACTTTTTTAACATTTTATTATATGTAGCACTTATAGATTATACCGTTAGTTAATTTTTTCCATGGTTCCTAAGATAAAAACTAATGTTATGTCAGCTAATCAAATACAATAGAGGATTTGGTAATTGTTGTTATGTTCCCAAAGCTTTTTTACTTTATGAGCTTAGCCTTTATAACTAGTATATGGTTAGATGTTATGCTGCACATTTTTTTTCAACATCACATAAATTAAATAAAATATAGGTCATAAAGTTTTAGATTTTAATCTTGTTGAATGTTAATCACCAACCACACAAAAATATAATAAATTTAATGAGGTCAGACAATATGTTAGCGGTTATGTTGAGAAAATTAAAGATACGGAAGACCGTATCCTTTAATCAAATCATCAACCTTAGGTTCCGTATGTCCTGGACAACGGTTACCGCTTTCCATCAGGTGGACCATCCAACCGTGTGCCTCGCCAGGCAATAAAAAAACAGCGTAGCAGTCAATCCCGACTTCTGCCAGGGTCCGCTTGTCCTACTCTTCCTTACACTTCGCTCGATCTTCAGCATTCGCACGTCATAAACCATTGGCCTTCGCATCCAACTCAGCGATCTCAATCCATTGTATTTTAGGTCTGTGGCGGAATCTCTTTCTTGATATCGGCAGGTTAAGCTCTATAGACTTGACGTATCACTTGAGCTTACGTGGCATATGGCCAAAACCTGCTCAGGTAAAGGTTTTCCGAATGAATGACTGTTGATAAAATTAAATATTTTCTTTTAAAACAAATAAAAATTGTAAATCTGATAATTTTCATTCTAAACCACATAGAAAAATAGTCAATAAAACGCGAGCCACACTGGAAACTATACACACCGCAGTGAGTACCAATCTTAAGAGAGAAGTTTCTTCTCGATTCAGCCTCGCTCCGAATAGCTCAAATAATTTGGCGACCTCGCTGCGCGGGCGCAGGCCTCTTTTAATTATTGTTATCGCTGGCACGTACCGAGCTGGACATCCGGACGTCACACGCCGAGGTCAGAGCAGAACGGTTTGCAATCCGAGGAGCCAGCACTAGCTTTACACCTTACGTAATGTTCGGAGGTAGGTACACGAGGGGCCATTCTCTAAAACAGTAATTCGTAATGACTGTCAAATTCGTCAATTCAGAAACAACAATCGTTTGTGTTTCTAGGAGGTAGTACATAGGATTCTACAAAAACAAGCCTCTTTTAATTGCTGTGATTGCTGGCAAATACCGCTCTGGATATCTGGGGCCTCATTTTTGAATTCGATTAGAACGGTTTGCAATTTTGATTTTCGTCTTGAAAAATTCAAAATTTTTAATCACATTGGCACCACCGAAAGAGTACGGTTAAAAAATTGATAAAATCAGCATCATCCATAAAAATATTGAATTTTTCATGCCAAAAATCAACATTAAAAACCATTCGAATCGAAGCGAGCTATTAAAAGAAAGGGCCCCTAGGCTATTGGTGACTACGGGCCGAACTCTGGGAGAATCCTATTTTTAGTAGAGAGGGGCAAAAGAGCTAGCAGGTCATGTGTTGGTAAGCAATAAATGCCACACATGGACAGGGGGGAGAGGAAGTCGCGGACGCGTTACAAGTACAAAAGACTAAATATTTACTTATCTCATATGGACTTCTGTGGTTGCAAGCTAGCTAGAAGAAACGTTCTTGTGGAGCTGGAAGGAGTGATTTGAGTCACGCGCAGCATAATAACTAATAAATAAATAAAAATGAAACTTCTTTGAATTATGATGGTAGGTAATAACGTCTTAGTCATCTTAGCATCTAGTAAAGTGCCCGGTAGCTCAGTTGGTGACCCTGGCTGCAACCCTGAAGTAGTTGCATTTCCTATAAAGCACAAACATTTAATTATTTAAATATAGGTAGGTATGCGTTGAGTTTATGATTAATTAAATAGTTTGCAGTACATTTTCGGAGAGACCTACGTATTTTGCTGGTCTCCAAGTCGGAGACTCGAAAAGTTGGGCTTGCACTTATACCACTTACAAATTCTAAAACGATAAAATGATATTATTATTAAAACCTTTTGAAAGAGAGCTTTTGCATAATTCTTGTCTTTGGAATGATCTCACAGACTTGTTTACATAAGTACGGTCGGCATCATTCGCCTTTTAATTACGGCGAATTTTAAGTCCTCCGGGCCATACTCGTATACATTTTATTTATTGGTCGTAATAAATATATTTATTAGGGTATCGAAAGGAGAAAAGGAAATCGAGAGCAAGTCGCGGTGAAAGGGTTATTGAGGGTTAAAGAGTGTGTTACGCAATTTTTACGTAATACGTAATAGTGAGTGTAGAAAAAAATGTGGAAATACTTTAAATGTTACAAATAATTAAAGCACAGTAGTCAGTTTGGAGCAAGGCCTCGTTGGCATTTTGCTTTTTGACAGTTTTCACGTGCGTGCCAATTTTAATAGGTGGCTATCATAAAATTAATTGAGGTTTAATTTTGAAGCATTGTGACACCCGATAATTATGACGAGGTGGGCGATAATTGTTGATAAATCTGCTGGATAAATCTTTCGATTCATACTTGGCGGTAAATTTCCAATGCTTTTTTTATTAGACTAGCCAGGCATTTGACCGCCATTTCACGTGGTTGTAAGTGCGGCCGAAGAATTAGCACAGTTTATCAACTCTAGCCTTGAATGCTTCCAGCTTATAACGATCAGGGAACAGTGCAGGTTACGTGTTCCATTTCTTAGCCGTACGCATTATAAGGTTCAACCAAAGCGGCTCGTGCTGTCCAATATCAGGGAATTTTACTTGCAAAAAATTGAGCAAATCGCACCAAAGCTCAAATTAGTCAGCTACCTGTCCAAAAATTTTGTATTCTTATTTACACGAAGTAAACCTTCGTCCGTCCCTTATCCCCTAATTCCCTATTATTATTATTCATTATTCAATTTAAAGCCTTTTTAAATCAAAATGCCCTGGCACAATACTGAGTCCAGTTAAGAAAGTTTTACCACAAAGTACATAAAGCTGCGACCCGGTTCTAGGTACCTACATACAACATATGTTATTCCGCATCGAAAAGACGTCCACTGTCGTTCCCAGAAGTAGCCGCCGCCCGTCACGGATATGTTACACGGCTACCAACATGACCGCAAAACTTCGAAACTTATCGTCTCGATCTGCGCCTGCGTCCTTGCGTGTTCTAAGTATCCTCCTGGTAAATTTGACAGCAGGAATGCTGCAGGGCGCCTGCGTAGTCGTGGCCCGTCGTGATGCGTGACTATGGATAACCGACCTATCCACTGAACTCTGACCCCAGAGCAACACCAAATCCCCCCGCCGCACAAACCACTCCTACGATCTTGAGGAGGGGAGGTAGCTCCGAATAAACTGGGCACGACATAATCCCAGCGGTTGTCATCTCAATGCCGTCTCAAACACGAAGATCCGAATTCTTTTTTATTGTCTATTAATGATAATTAATTGTTCGTTGTTAATATGTGGCTTTGTCAATCGCAACGTATTAGTGTCAAAGGATTGGAGATAATTATTGGGTTAGTATTACTGGGCGAGTGCGCAATGTTTTGCTCGATGAGTGAATTATAATCATACTTTCAAGTGTAGTATTTATTTTCTCTATGCGAGTACACAGGCATATGTGATTCGAATTTAATCATATAAGCTCAACCTAGGATGGTCCCTATCGGATAGGTGGACGAAATAGGGCGTACAACCACACCGATTGGGATAACTTCGGTGGTGTTTTTTTGTTCAGCAGCAAATGTTCTGCGGCTAAAATGATACATTTCTTTAAATTGATGAATGAAATGAATGTATCACAAAAAATAGCTTGTATATTATGTCAATAATATCAACAGCCGGACTTGAGCGGCCACATTTGTCAACAGCCACAGCCGCAACAGACAACGCTGTCCGTTTTTTGATCTATCTGAATCTTATCCAACATTGCTTAACTCCAGAACTTATATCAAATATGTACCCGGATCATTATATTATTGAAACATAGTAGAAGAGTCGTCCTATGCCTAAACAATAAATTATATTATTTATTGTACCGCCGATGACGTTAATGGACAGTATTTTGCGGTGGCCATTTGCTCCGGTAAGCGTTTTGATATACGGGGGCTAGCGATTTCAGTGTAGACCAACATAACTTGAGCCTCGATCATATTTATTTCGTTTTAAAATTAAATATATAATTCATTTTGTAAGCTGAGAAACGAGGTGTGAAAAAAATTAATCGATGATAAAAATCATTGTACAAATAAAGTGGGGTTCGAACCTCTCGCTTGCAAATCGGATGCCTTTACCACTAGACCACCGACGCTCCATATTAACTGCCATTCCACTTTTTTTTAATTTTTGTAAAAGAGTAGTCTTTGGAAGATATCATTTCACCCGGTGGAATGACGTGGATATGTAGGATTGTATTGCCCGAAAAAGACCCTACACACTAAAATCCCTCTAGAGGATAACATAAAATATACATTTCTATATAGCCTAACAAATTATTCAAAGTAGGTACTTCTAACTACCATTACATACAGGACAGAACAGTCCTCGAAACACAGCCTGATAACGGAGAGGTCGACGCATTTCGGTCAGTCAGTCTCCAGACTCCGAATCGTGACTAGTCTAGCGTATGTAAATAAATTATGATCGATACGATATATCCAAACGTACAGACAGACGGTGTGGGCGCGTCCTTGCACCGTGAAACCACCTGTAATTCTTGGCAATGCAAATTACTGGGCGACCAACTTACCTGTTCAGTTGACGGCGTCGCTAGCGATGATTTCAATATGTCATTTTAGTAGAATTATCTTTTAGTTCCGATTTTGTCCACTGAACCGATAAGTTGGTGGTACAGTACAATAGATATTGTGATTGATAACGCACTCTGGGTGAAGTGGAACGCTCAAATGCCTAATTATTTTTATTAATTGGAGACTGCTGCATATAACCTACCTACACCAATGACCATTGAGGCACATATTCAAAAGCCTATTAATTACTTTACTTCATGCTATTTATCTTTCGTAACTATGACGTATTCTGAAGAATTAGTCGTGGAGGTGCGTGACAAAAGTCTATTCCGAATGAGATCGCTTTTGGGGATGAGGCCGCCTTTTGAGGGGTCCTATTATTTCGTTTCGGATAAAAGTATTCTATGACACTCGGGAATAATATAGCTTCTTATGAGTGAAACAACGTTTGAAATAGGTTTAATATTTATTTTTTTAAATATTAAACAGTTTATTGTACACAAGATAACAAATACAGAAAGTACAGATTAGTTACGACACAACAGGCACTACTTATCTCTAAAAGAAAAAAAAAGTTTCCGATTACCCCAAACTGTGTGTTTGGTAAACATACAAACTTTTCCTCTTAATAATATTAGTAAATATTCATTAGTTCATATATCGCCATAGATAAGGATATTATGAACACCATTGCTGTATGAAATAGACTCGATGTACGCAGTACTAAATTATTTCAGCAACTTTGTTCCCGCTGTCAGAGAAAAACAGCTCAGAAGCATCCAAACAAACAGATGAACAAATATACAATCTTATTTAGTAGTGCAATATATGAGTCATCTATAAAAACGTCCTGCAAGTAACTGACGTCATTCAAAAAATTTATGTGAATCATACACTCTAAAAAGAAACAGTCGAGAGGGAAATCACATTTGCGTAGGCCCAAACAACATTCCTTATAAACTGACTGAAATAATGCATTTATAGCCTTTTAAAAACCAATAAATTGCATACCAACTCTCTTATTATATCTACTAGCAATTCTTTGAAACCAGTTCCGGGGTTTTAAGACAGGACGCTTTTGTTGAAATCTGGCTGCAAATCCTTACGGAAAAGTATTTAAAAAAATTAGGCAGATGTAATGCATAAAATGCAATTATGTTTTTTGCAATTAGCACTATGTTTTATAGTGACGTTAATAAACTATTCTTTGAAACTGTTCCTGTGTTTCCCCTTGAATTGCATAAATTAACTTATGTTTTAATGATTTACGCTACATATAGGTACGTAAATGATTTTGACCTCCACGCGGTCGCGTGGTTTTGGAAAGGTTGTTCTGCACGAGTGTTCTTGGTATTGTAGGCATGCAAAGTGCACCAATGGTTTAACTAATTAATTATTATAACCAAGATGTATCGATTTCTTAAATATTTCGTAAATTCAGAATCGTCACCGCAAAAAAAAACATATTTTTTGGTTTCATGTAACTTTTATAGAACCAGAAAAAAATAATAATCTTTAAATAATTATTTCATATTAATTCATCTTTCTCTTCAACAATTTCTACACGCATGGTAGGTAGCACATCCTAACCACCCACAACTTATATAAAACGGGCTAGCATCGCTTTAAGATGCGCTCACAAACAGAAGACAGTTCGAAGTCTAAACGGCTGGGTCGAGATGCTGTCGTGTGTACCTATCTGTGTGTCCTAGTTCCAACGTTACTACGCGGAAACAACTGAAATCCGTCCATTAAGAGGCTTTTAAAAGTACCTTTTTTGCCTCTTAAAATTCGACAGCAGCGCTAACAAAGTATTTGTCAGCGTTATCCGTATGAGATTAATACCGTAACAAAGTTACTTAGCAGGTGATTTTTAGTCCATGACATAATATATATTCACAGGTATTCCACAAGTTGAGTCCGGCTGTCATGTTTTTTTCCTTACAAACGAAGGTTCAAACAAGTAGGTATGTAACATATCGATGCTTAGAAATTTCCTGATCGATAATTATTTTCGATCGTTAAACTGTATCGTAAAACTCGTGTTTAACATATGTAAATTAGGTAAAACCTTCGGTTTCGTAGATCGTAATCGGAATGTCGGATTGACAGATAGTAACGCCGTGTTTCGATCGCCTTTTGAACTAATAATGATATACGTTAACACGATTATGTTTATAGTTCGTTATATGGTTGACTTCTTTTAACCCTCTTTTAGACCATTAGGCCCAGATTATAACAAGCGTCGCCGACGCGAGGAGCGTCAATAACGCAAGTAGCGTCGCCGACGCTGGTTGCGTTATGCTGTCAACACAAAATTGTATGTATTTCTAATCCGCGCGCCGAAGCAGGTAGCGTTTTTGACGCAGGTTGCGTCGGCGACGCAAGGTGCATCGGCGACGCTGCTTGCGTTATTGACGCAACCTGCGTTATCGACGCTCCCTGCGTCGCCGACGTGCCTTGCTGTCATATGTCACTCAAAATTGTATGAATTTCAAATGCGCGCGCCGACGCGGGTCGCGTCAATAACGCAGGTTGCGCCGGCGACGCGGGGAGCGTCGATAACAAATACAAATACAAATACAAATAAGTTTATTGAAAAAATCAAGTTATACATATTATGTTGTTACACGTTTGCAGTACATCAGCTGGTGTTACAGATCAATGGAAAGGTCATTATGGCCTCCACACTAGGACATGCCTGTATCGTGGGGCCAGATTGTACATAAGGATTAATCTATGCTTAGGTAAAACTATACTGTGGGCAACATAACAATTTCTTTGTGGATTAAATTCAAGTATTTAAAAATTAAAAATAAAAGAAGAAATATAAATAATTACTTAAATTAAGATTATAGTGTGTGTGAGTGTGTATGCGCGCGCGCGCGCGCGCACGCGCGTGGGTGTGTGTGTGTGTGTGTGTGTGTGTGTGTGTGTGTGTGTGTGTGTGTGTGTGTGTGTGTGTGTGTGTGTGTGTGCGTGCGTGTGTGTGTGCGTGTGTGTGTGCGTGTATGAGTATGTGTTTTCTCTATTGGATTATTTTCAGCATGTCTTCAGTCTCCGAGTAAGATAAAGTAAGTAGCCACACGGTCACCAGTTTCCTCGCCTCCCAAACTGAAGAGGATTTGATGTCGCACTTACGCGCAACCAAGTTATATATGAAGGGAGTTTTGAAGGTGAGGTGTTTATTTGCAAATACAGTCTTCACAGGGTTTGATGGAATACGGTAAGCCCGCTTTGCCACTAGTACTGGGTATTCAGCGGACTTAAGAGTGTCTCGGTGAGCCATTGAGAACACCTTGAGGACATACAGTTGGCGGACGTTCAGGACACCGGCCTCGGAATAAAGATCTATATGGCTTCTTATACATCACTTTGAGGATGGACCTCTGCGCTCTTTCAACGCAGATCATTGTGGAGACACCAGCCCCACCCCAGACAGGTATGCAGTAAATAAGGATCGAATCGCATAATACTCTGTAGATGGACTTTAGGAGAATGGGATCGGCCGAGTTGCGGAGGGTTCTGAATATATGAATAAGCTGTCTTACCTTAGTGCCAAGCAAACCAATGTGATTTTTAAAGGAGAGCCTGTCACCGATTTGAACTCCTATAATAAATCGATAACGCAGGTTGCGTCGGCGACGCTAGTAAAACGCAGGTCGCGTCGGCGCGCGCCTGATGCGCGTTCATACAATTTTAAGTTGACAAGATGCGTCACGAATTCTAAGGCCGGGCACAGACCTACCGGTAAGGGCCGGACTGGGCCGGCCCGGATTCAACCTGAAGGTCATATTATTTTTATAGAAAATCACCCAGTTAAAACATTCAAACCGGTCAGAAAGAGGTGAGGCTTGCATATAATCTCCTTATAATCGGCATATACAGCCCATTAGCTTTCCGGGCCGGGCGATCGGGGCGGATCTGTTATCATCAAAGAGATTTGTATACCTGGGAAAGGTATATAACTCTATGGTTGACCCTTAGTCCACTCGTTCCTTAAGAGATATAATAGTACTCGTTGACAGCTGTCAACCTTAAAGGGGTTATATGTCTGATTCTATTGGTTTTAGAAAACTAGTTCCTATATAGACATGATAGTACTTGTCGAGATCTACATTTCGGATGACAGTTTTAAGTTTGACGGCTCTCTTACGAAATGTAGATTTCGACGAGTATCTACTATCATTTCTCTATAGAAACTAGTCTTCTAGGACCTATGGTTCTCCAGTTATAACAGTTTTCAATTTGATAACTGTCACTTGAAATGTCTATCTTGACGAGAGAAATATTTTTTTTTTAGAAACTAGTGTTCTAGGACCAATAGAATCAAAGTTATAACGGCTTTAAGTTTAACAGCTGTTATTCGAAATGTAGATCTCGACGAGTACTGTCATGTCTATATAGGATCTAGTGTTCTAAAACCAATAGAATCAGACATATAACCCCTTTAAGTTTGACAGCTGTTTCCCGAAATGTAAATCTCGACGACTGCTATCATATATTTTTAGGAACTAGTGTTCTAGGACCAATAGTTTCCGAGTAGAAGGATAGTAACATTGGGCTAGACCCTGGGTGAGCCCCAGGCTAAACATAGCCAATTCTTGACCCGAGTCAAATTCATGTATTCACGAAGACTAATGGCAGTAGACCGATACTGCTCACCCACATTAATTTTCTCCTCCTCATCCAATCTACCTTCTTTCCTTTTTTTATTAGTTTTCGCGGCAATCAGTAAGACGACGCACATTAATTCGTCGTCGTCCTTTTCTACCCGCAAACCATTCCCGGCAAGCGCTTGATTACGATTGAATGAACATTTTAAGAATGTATACCGGTAGGGCCCGGCCCTGACCGACCCTGACCTTTTCCGTAGGTCTGTGCCCGCACAAAAGCAGGGCTTTTACATCAACAGGGCAAGGAGTTTATATACTGAAAAATGACTTTGGCTAGAGACTAGGAGACTGGATATCACAAAGAGTTATATCCATAGAGTTAGATACCTCGTATACAGGCGCACAGGCGTGGGCGATGCGGTCGCGTACTATTGGACTAAATGCGCCCGCGGACAGACCATCATTATATCATCCAAAAGACACCCACTGTTTAGCATATGCCTCCCTCTGAGATCTCCACAAAATCCTGTCCTGTGTGTCTTGTCCTGTACTGACCATGTTCGATAAGGAAAGATTTATTTACAAAATTGAAAAGCGGCCATCCATTTGGGATTGTCGGCAGGCGTCGTATAGAAAGAAGATAGTAAAGAGCAATGAATGGAGTGAAGTGTGCCGAGAAATGTTTCCCAGATGGTGTAATTGAAATACGGAAATAAAACAAAAAAAGGTGAATAAATTAGTTTCATTGATTTTTCAAGTAATTGAGTCTACTAGTCATTGATACAACGTGGCATATTTTATGTACTTGATGACGTAGGATAACCAACGGTGCCGTCACTATTATATTATTAGCAATCATCACAATTTTCAAGGGGGTATTCCCGGCTTTTGCTAGCGTCCGCTTTCCGACTCTTTGTTTTCCAATTCGTCCCGTCATGGGCATTCTGGCGTCTAGAGGTGCTGCGCACCGAGCTCCTAAACGGAGAGCAACCCGTGCGACTCGACTGATGGCCATGAGCGCCTGCTATCCCAGAAGAAGCCGACTAAGACTCTATTGACCGACGGTCATTATCCGGTCGAGAAAAAGCCGGAGTACGAGGGATACGTCACAGTCCCGTAAACCTCCTTCCCCGACCAATAGCTTCTGCTGTTGGCTTCTGCCTGCAGAAGTATGCCATTGACTTTCGTATCCGAATCGGCGATGTAAATCCATTGTTTCTTGGGCCTTCCGGGAACTGGCGACTGGCGACTGGCGACTGGCGACTGGCGACTGGCGACTGGCGACTGGCGACTGGCGACTGGCGACTTGGGACTGGGACTTGGGACTTGGGACTTAGAATTCATAATTTCGAATTTAGAAACTCGATGTTGAATTTTGAATTTTGAATGTTTTTTTATCATAATTACGGTCCATAACAGTCCTCTGGACTCAGGACAGGACATCGGGCCTCTCCCACGAAAGGCAAGGTTATTGCCATAATCTCCACGCTTGGCAGGCGGGTTGGAGATCATAGTGTTATAATATAACAATGGAAAAAGCTGCTGCTCATTGTTCAACTTAAGTTTACTGCACTGCAACGACAATTCTGAACGCACTGTTGCGACGCGATGTTAGGCAGGACAAGGTTTTAAATAGAGTTTGTATTAGCGATCCCTAATTTTATAGTTTTAAGCCAGCCATTTCTAAAGTTTAACTAAAGTTCGGCCGTATATACCAGGAACCCGATCCCATATGTTAGTCTAAGAAACAGTTCGTCACAGTTCGAAGATTTATGACTTTTTTTATCATCCACGTAACTATTTGCGATAAAGACGTTCTTCCTTGTACGAAACCAGTTGCGAACATTATCAACAAACAGATACCGTGGACAGTATTACTTTTAAAATCTCATAGACCTATGTCTGAAAGCTGAAATAATCATAACATCAAAATCGAACCATGTTAAGCATGTGACACACGATTCACGATTCACATTATTATCGCACCGGTTCGGCTGAATGCGGTGCAGGTGGTGCTATTCACTCGTATGGACGGTGCACGCCATCATCAAACCTGTCTGTCAACGCTGCGTTTCTCAGCACAAGTGCATATAGACCTTTTGACTATTGACATCTGAAGGTTTATACCTGTTTAAACTGTTGACATCTTGTGTTTGACAGCCCGACGCTACTTGCGTCGGCGACGCTACTTGCGTTATTGACGCTCCTCGCGTCGGCGACGCTACTTGCGTTATTGACGCTCCTTGCGTCGGCGACGCTTGTTATAATCCGGGCCTTAAGGCCCCACCCATAAATTGTACAAATAATATGCGAATAAATTGTTAATGAATGATATAGCTACGTAGTACGGTAGGTCCCAGACGTAAAAATTACTGGTACTTCTCATGTATACCTGGGGATGAAAGGGTTTGCAAATTAAGTACCCACAAAATGTCGGGTTTTCCGATCATTTTATGTAAATAATACAATTTTGATTTGAGTTGCAATTACTGCTTTATTTTTAGTGACTAGACTGACGCGTGCAATAGCCTTTGCAGCGTTTATACGTCCGTATTCGGCCCACAAGTTGACGACTAGGTCGTACAGTGCTCGTACAGTAATTAAATTTTTTTTTTTTTTAACCATTTATTTGCATATTCCCCAGATAACTACAATCCGTTCGCCGGTCTTCCAATTTCAGTAATCTATCACTTGTAGGAGGTGCATTGCTGAATGCGAGCCAGGCCGGTTGTAGATCGCAGTGTTGAAAATAAATAATAATCATCTTGGCGTTAATGTCCTGGTTATTCTCTCGCACACGAGGGCCCGGGGTCCAGGATCCAGGATTTGGCAGGTCAGGTAACTACAGTGGAGCGACTGCCATCTGACCTGCGTGACCCTACTACCAGGGAAACCTGACCAGATGGGATCATGGTTACACATCCAGTCGCCTGAATGTGCAGGTTTCATCACGATGTTTTTCCTCACCGTAAGAGCATTTAACTAATGTACATAACTCAGAAAAGGGTCATTGGTATATCGCCTCAGTGGGATCCGGACCCGGTACCTCTTGCTTTCGAGTCGAATACCGTAACCACTCGGCCACCGACGCTCCGCTCTCTAGCCGAGAGATTAATGCCCGCTATTGCCAATCCATTTGGCTCGAACCACAGTGGATCACCTGATGGTAAGTGATCACCATCGCCCATGGAGATCCGCAACACGAGTAGGGTCTGGCTTCAAAAATGGCTCCTTTCTTTGGAAATACCGCTGCGGGAAGATCAACAAAAATAAAATAAACAAATATACTTGGACAATTCACACAGCGCCATCTAGCCTCAAAGGTAAAGCTTGTGTTATGGGTGCCAGAAAACTAATAAACTACTTAAATATTTACTATAGTATACATAAATCACCCAGATACGCAACAGAAATGAAAATTCATCAGCAGTGTTGAAGATACTCTACAGAAAATGCTGTTGTTCATTTCCCGGTTTACAAGGGAGAGGAGAGCCGGATGAGGCAGGAAGAGAACGTGAGGGGGGGAGCAAGTCTGTCTCTATGATATTAGTCGCCTTGTACGACACCGTTATTTCTACATTTTCCCTGCCGGAGCGGACACCAATTTTAATATAAAACAGCGAAACAAATGTTTAAATGGTTATTTGCACAAACCCAAGCAAAACAAATAGGTCTCTCGTAAAATTACAAAACTGATACTAGACCTGTCGATAATTTATTGTGACACTGTAGGATAAGAACACATTATGCGGTTTAAAAAGTAGCTAATATTTGTTGGCGTAACTTTAATTTGGTATCATTTGGTCTAATTCGTTCGCTACTGCCGGCTACGGTAGCAGTGCGTTGGCGACTCGCACGTGCACGCCTATTGCAACTCTGGTTACACTTACCCACTTTCCTAAACAATCAGCCCATTCAAATTGGTAATCGTTACTCACAGCTGATTCACTGCTATCTGATTTATTTTTCAGCTCATTGTGTGGATACATGGTTAGTCGATTAGCTGAAATACAATGCTTCGTCGTGACTTAGTGGAATGGCTGAAATAGGTACCAATTTTTGTTTATTTAGGGTGTACTTATGACTTTTATGAAATCTAAATGTCTGCGACTTCGACTGCGCACACAATTGTTTAATATGAAAATATGAAATGGATAATACATTCTCGTACGGGCTTTGTTCATTGAACTATTTACCATCATATTTTAATCTCTCATTTGTCAAAATTTCCCACGCCCATTAGGGCTACGGTTACCTAGCCGTATGTTCCCGATAATAATATGTAGGAGGGAGGAGGGTTAATGAACTCTTCTCCACCCAGGGTCCAATCGACCTCTCGGTCATAAGGACCGCGTCAGATCTAATCACGGGTAATGACAAGAAAAAACTACACAGGGAATCACGAAACATGACGCGTACTGATACAACGCCTGTGTAGCTTATTTGTCCGACCATACGATACAGTGCAGCTGCGTTACATCCGCTAACATTAAACCTGAACCAGGCAAATCTCTCAAAAGATACCATGGATACCTAAACACAATGCCACAATCGGGCTCGATAGACCTCGTGCCTTATCGGCCCGGGTGGCTCTCCAGGCGGGCCCGGGTGCAGCAATTAGTAGAAACAATGTTGTCTCCTGATCTCCGATTGCCGATACCATCCGCAAAGTTATTATGGACGCCCTTGAATGGCTCTGGTCTAACATGAATGGATCAAGGAAAATGTATTGATTGAGAACCGCTATCGATTATACTGGCCTTGGAGGGCTGGTGTGTTTAGTTTTAGTAATATAATAATGCTATTGTATATCCCGACTGAGATGATGTCGGTCGCTCTAATACTGTTGAAACTGAAACTTTTGTGTTGACTGTTTGACTTATAAGCTAGCCCACGATAAAGGTGGCTTGTATCAGAGTATCTATGTGCCTTTTCACAGGAATCCGTAGAGTTATTCTTGGTTGTATTACACGTATACCTAGATATAATCCTACCTACTAATCTTCTGTACATATTGAGGCAACGGGATTAAACATCGTAATCAAAGTAGCTACCTGATTACACCGTCATTTAGTTAGTATAAATAACCCCGAATAAGGTAATATTGGTTGAGTATTTATTCGTGTACCTGCATAATCCGTAACACAGATTACCAACAGCAATAAACAAAGACCGTAATCTACAACGTGCATTAGATGCAAATTTCTAATGGAGTATTCATACTCCAATTTCGTAGCGCTGCCTATTTGGGCTCGATGACTCCATTTAACCAGTTTAGGATAATGCAAATGATCAGCTGATCGTTCACGCTACTCCATGGTTTTTACGATGAGAAAATTACGCCAAAAACGGATTTGATTCTAGTTATAATCGATTATAAAACCAATTTCTTTGTCGAGTCCCAAGGTTAGACCGGACTGTGGCTATTGGCCGCTTTGTGCAATAATAGCCATGATAGCCTTTTGTCTTAGGAATTTGTGACATCTCTTTTACAAAATAATTTCCGATACGATCCAATGGCTCCGGTGTTTCGTAATGGAATTAGTCACGAAGATTGCTTTAGGCCGTCTGAGAAAAAGACAAATAGAAAAATTTGGTGGCACGCTGAGCCGTTAAATTAAATTGATTTCTTTTATTCCAGTCTCGTTGGAAAATAAAAAAGTATGCGTGCAAATTTTAACTTTCAGTGGTATTCAATCAGTTTATTAAATCATATGATGATTTCAATGAATATTGTGTCAGTTATATCTATGTTATATCTCTGTATTTCTTTATTGTGTACAATAAATCGTTAAATAAATAAATAAATTATTGATTCTTATTCTTATCCACAGAAAATTTAACATTTTGTATGTTGATCTTCTCTCTACACATCTCTAACTACACAGGTGTCCTAATCATCCTAGCGATAAATCCCGGTTCAGCGATTAGTGGTTAAATCAGGGTCGGCTCTTCTACAATCTAAACGCTAGCAGACTTGTTGAAAAATTTGTAGTTTTTTGGTTTTTTATGTGCGGCGACTGAAATCTAACCCGCTGTAAGGAAAAAGCCGATTTGCTGAGAGCCTTGACCCGCCTTGAAGCTTGCAGTTGTCAGCATGGGGGCATAGATAGATCAAGCATTAAATGCAATACTGCTGGTAGAACTCTGTCAAGCCTTAGAGACCGCCTGGATTTTTATCACCGCCTTATTTCCTGCCGGTAAGGCTTGTGTTCGGCTATGAAGATTAAGTAGTGCCACACCAATTCGGCACTTTTCAAAGTTCAAAGTCATTTATTTGTAATATAGGTGTGTATACATAACTTAGTTGTTATAAAGTTGAATGTCTCTCTATGTCTAGCCCTATTTTGGGCATACAAATATTAAATTAGAAGGTATATAAGCATATTGAACACATTTCACTAAATTAAAAATTAAAAATTCTTCAGATGGGCTAGAGCAGCCGTACTATATACGTACGTATATATATAGCCGTACTATATATATACGACCGTTTACATACTTTGCGACCGAATTGTATAAAAATTCGATTAGATTCTATACCTATCCAGTTATTGCAGAAATACTTGCGCGCAATATCGGAAAGACAAAAATTCACCCACATCTATAAAAATACTATTCTTAAACACAGTGACAAATTAATACAAGTTTAGTCAAAAATGTCCATTGACTAAATCTTACGTTGCGAAGAAAAAATGATAGTGACTAATCCACGTTATACTTTTAATAAATAATAAAAATACGGTTTAATAAATTGTCTCGGGAATGTTGACTAGTTTGGTAAGTCTATTTTTAGTTTGGTGCTTTTTTATTAGACCTGTTCTCTTATACGGCAGCGAGACTTGGCCTCTACTAGAGCGACACAAGCAATAGTTGCGAGTCACGGCAGTGAAGTGAAGATGCTGCGGTGGATGTGTGGGGTTTCCCGCAAAGACCATGTGCGAAACGTGTGCGAAGACCAGTAAATTATGTGGGGAACAAATGTCTGGCTATGCCACTCCTGCCAGGTATAAGAAGGAGAGGCCGGCCTAAGAAGCGTGGCTGGAAGTCGTTAAGAGTGACATGCGTGCCAACGGACTCACCACTAAGGATGCCGAAGACAGAGTGGACTAAGAAAAGCAGGAAGGCGGACCCCAAGCCCCCGCGTGTTGTGCGGGAGCGCAACCGGGATTTAACGCCAAAATAAGATATGACAATGATTTGTAGTTTGGTGCTATTAAATATTTGAGTAGGTACTATGGGTACAATGTATGACTCGTAGATGTTATGTGGTTTAATTTCTTGTTGGTAGTATGCTTGTTTGCCTGTAAAGCTGAGCCATTTTTATATATTTTCAAAAATAATAATAACAAGTGTTACAATAACAATTACTATAAACCCAATCACCAACCAGACATCTCAATCTCGCCATTTCTGTGGTAGATCTACAAGCTAATTTTTCACGAACACCGCCAAACCATTAGCTGCCACCTCGACCACAGAATCGCCTTTTTCCACGGGTCTAACTTTTATGTTGCGCGGGCATTATTCTCAATTGGCGACCACAACATCTGTCTGCTCTATTTCCCTGGGGCCCCTCTTGCGCAAGCGCACGCACAACCTTTGCTGTCTCAACTCGGCGACGTGATCCTGCGCACAACTGAATCTGATCTATTGCGTAGCGTCCAATGCTCTGATTGGGAGTTTGCGGTGGTAATTAGACTGATTTTGTACGGTGCTGTTCTAAGTGGTAGGCTCGATACGTAAGTGTCGGTATTCGATTCGGTTTCGATTGGTTAGTTAGGTTAATGCGACATTAGACAGATATCCAGTATTACATAGTTTAAAAGCATGTTCCGGGTATTTTACCGCGCATCTTTATTTTGTTACTGGTAAACAAAGGTACGCGGTAGGAAACCCGGAATATACCTATAAAATATGTGATAATAACCGTGATAGTTTAAAGCAATTTGTATCCAATATTAGGTCAGTTACCCTTATTGGTATACAAATGGGGTAAGCCAGTATCTGGTTATCCATTCGGGTATTCGAGTCCTGGCAATTCCGAATTCGGGCAAGGGGATGGGTCATTGGGTTCATGGGTATTGGATTTTTTACAGTTAAGTTGAAGCACAGAATACTAAACTTACCGTGAAAGACTAGTGACTACTATAGTCGCCCGCCATGCATGACAATGCGAGTGAACTACATCACACTACAATCTTAGCTGACCAAGTTTGGTTTGAAATTATTTTTTAAGTAATTAAAAGTAAGTTTGAAGTTGGAATAACCCCTCAAATCACAGTTTCGATTAACGAAATATCCCCCTTTTTGGTTACTTAACCTTCAACCTTTGTAAGATTAAATGACAGAATTTATGCACAATTTATTGGTACTTATTCTTGAAACCGCAGCCGCTACAATAACTCGGTGCCTATTTCCTAGTACCAGGGACCTAAGCACGGTCCACAGAAGGCTTAATAAAGTATCAAGAGATGTAAATGGAGCGATGCGCGCCGGCGGGCAGGGCGTGGCCGGACACTTTCATATTACTGCGCGCGCGCACAGAACTCCTTCGCAGTAGATCGGCTTTACTACTAGCATCGGGCTTAGATAGGGCGGTAGTGTTGGGCCTTATCAGTTTTATGGTATTGCGGTGAATTGGCAATTTTTTTTGTGTAATCGACACTGAGAATTTATACGGAATGGAACGTCTCTAAAGAGTTATTTTTATTTATTTATCGCCTTTTTAAAACCACGCTGAGGATTTATATAAAACGGAACGCGTTAAAAAGAGTTGGTTTTTATTTTTAAATTGAAACCAGTAAATTATAACTATTAAACGGCACTCGGTAATCATGGTGCTTCTATCAGTTCCTGAAAGGAGTAAAAAAAAATAAAAGTTAACTGTTTGCATTAAATTGTATTTCCTTCGATATTTTCTTACCAAACAGCTTTGATCAGACTCATAACCAATACATATAGTTTTCCCTCTCTTTCTCTGGAACTAATAAATAAATCCAGTAGAAATTTTTTCCGTAATTTGTGTGTGATAATTAAATAACTACTTTGTACAAATAAATATCTACCTTTTAATTTGCCAAATAAGCAGAAAAGTAAATTCTAAAAGCAAAAAACAACTACTTTATATTTGTGTAAAAGACTATTATTACTGATCTAAGATGTCCGAATAGCCGCGAAGCCAGCTCGGCCGCGCCCGCAGCACTAGACCGGCGCGCGCGCACCGGCACGCGATCCGACCACTTTCAATGATTCGTTAGCGAAATCATTAGCAGATGTAATGTCGGCGCATTGTACTGCGTGTTTATGGTTATTTAAATGATTTATTTTTATTGATTGTTTTTGCCTTGTTGCGAGACAGAAAATAATGATGGTTGTATGAATAAGGCTACTATTATGGCCGGCTATTGCGAAGGTGATCTCCGCTACCATATAATTTGAGCGTTTGGTAATGGGATCCGTAACGAGAAAATGAGTTGTCAAATCGGTTAGGTCGGCGCATTCATCACTGGCGGGCGCGGGCTGTCGGCGCGGGCTGTCGGCGCGCGGCCGCCGCGTGCGCTGACTGATGTGCGCCGAACTTAACACACATTCCGACCTGCCTATTCATAAACGCGACAGATGTATAAATCCACCATTACGTTCAGCTCACAACGTGACAAGGTTAATTTCTATGGCGTTTCGCAATCGATCCCCCTGGCCACACAGCTTATTACGAGCCATAAGAAAGAGAAAATGACATGAGATTTACAAAACGAAAGGCGCCGCACACTGAGCCTTGAGATAAAATTGCGTGTATGGATAATAAAACAATATTTCGGTTCAATTGTTGCAAATTCGGGGTAATAAAATTTTACAGCCGTAAGAATTGGACTTTAGTCCAAGCAACGTTCGATGCGATTCTCGATTACTCAATTTGTTGAATCCCTGTGGATGGTCCGAAATTTCTGAATTCGACACACTACTAGTACCTAATACGGCTCATAAGTGCCAATGATACCACGCAAATGAGCAGAAATAATGATGCGAATGCAAATGAATGACAAAAAGGTACCAATTACTTCGTTACTGGCGTTGAAACGGGTATTTCATCGATGCATGATTATAAAGCGGTTCCGTTTTATGGGCAAATAAGAAGCAATGTAAGATCAAATAGCGAAATAATCGTATTGTTATACTCGTTTTGGGATTCCAAATTGTATTGCTTTATTTATGCGAAATTCAAGGAATATTTTTTTGGGTTTCTACTCTGAAATTCTACCAATCGGTCAGGTTCGTACAGAGATTGTTTTTGCCATTTTCAAAACTGTATTTTTTATTTCAAGAGCACCATTAACAATGTTGCTTCATTCGTTCTTGTGTAGGCAAATAATTAAAGAGTTTAAGTACTATGACACGTGTATGGGTTTCATATTTACGTGGACAATAAGGACGTTGACACATCAACAGCAGATGAGATTTTACATTTTTACTGATTTGTTATTTGTTTATGTCGTAAACAATTAAACCCCGACATAATGGAAAAAATATTTTTAGCTTTCGTGTTTTATTCTGTTGTTCGTCAAACAGGTGTTCTAGTTTCAAATACTTTCAGATGATCTCATTCTGTATTTCGCAAAGTGTGATCATCTTCCGCCGCATCGCCGTTTAGGGTACTTGGGTTTTTAATAAATTATCAATTTTCCGAAAAATAAATGAATGGAAAATATGAAAATAGGCAGTAATGGGAGGTTTTCTGACAGCTCATTCAAAAAGTAAAATACATATTTCGGCATGCTTTCTAGTTAACGTTGTTAAGACAAAACTCTCAAGCATTTGAAATGAATCACTGAAGTTATACGGAAAGATGCAAAAAAATACGAGAAATCAGTTATTTATACTTACAACGATCACGTTTTGATTCATTTTTAAGAATCGCGTTTAATCAACACCATCTATTACAATTATTAGAATTATCTTTTCTATTTGATAACAAAAAGTAATGTCTTATCGTGATTACTGTTCGACAACCTATGTAGTTCAGTTGGTCAACATACCTGCGTCTGCCACGCAGAGGTCCCGGGTTCGATTCCCGGCCTGGCAGAAATAGAAATGAAAAATTTTAATTTGTGTTACAGGTCTGGGTGTTGTATGTATAATAAGGATTTCGTTAAAAATACATTTGTAAATAGTCTAGCAGTTTTCTGGCACCAATAGCAAAAGCTTTGCTTACTTTAGGGCTAGATGGCGCTGTGTGAATTGCCCAAGCATATTTATTTATATAATTCGCTTTCAACCCGTACCGATCCCGCATGCCTTCGGTCTGCCCAAGTCCTGCGCCCGCGCAGCCATATACGGCGACGCACTTCTTCACCGCTCACCCGCCCATTAAGTTCGCATGTCCGTCCGTCCGCCAGATTATTGCAATTATTTAAATTCACGCCTTTGGAACACGAAAAAGCCTCTTTTTACATTTAATATTTCGCAAGCGCGAGGAAATGACGTCTCATTCGAAAGGTATAATTAGGGGCGAGTGGCCGTGAACGAGGTTTCCTTGCTCTGCAGATGAAATTGGACTTTTAAAATTGTTTTCGGTGTGCGAAAAAGGCTTGACACCGCTGTAAAAGTGCTCTGTTCGCTCAGTCACGGATTTTGCATTACCAAATAAGGTCACTTAATAGGTGAATATGTTGTAAATATCATAGTTGTAAACGATACTACATGCACTACCTTTCTACTAGAACTTTTTCCAGACTCACCAGAAGCGACGACGTGCACAAAATTCACTGTGTTCGCACAATATTTATGTAACTCATCTGCTATAACCCCTTTTGCTATAACTTTGTCCCGAGACCTTAACAAAAAGCACTCCTGCTGTATGTACAACCCATTTTCTTCATGCAAAAGACATCAACGAGCTACACTCTACAATTAATATTGGCGCTGCCAATTTAAACTGAGTTTCGAGGTTATTTGAATTTATCTTATTTATTTATTTAACAGTTCATTGTACACAAGATAACAAATACAGAAAGTACAGATTAGTTACGACACAACAGGCACTACTTATCTCTAAAAGAAATCTCTTCCAGTAGGCCTACAAAAGAGATATGTGATATTCTTACTTATATTATACTTACTTTATAAATCTGCGTTACTACTATAATGGAATGTACAGAAGGCAACACATCAACCTATCCAACTTAGTCCCTAAATAAGATGAGCTAGCATATCTATGGCCGCGCATAGCAATGTTAGCTCCAGAGGCCCTTTCTTACAATCGCTCGCATCCATGCGATCACTCGGGTACGCTACCTATCTCTTTCACACTTGTGTTAAGTTGCTAGAGATAAAAAAGACAAGCATTAGAAGGCGAGCGCACGCGTGGATGCGAGCGGTTCAAAAAAGGGCTCCTGGTTTTGGTTTTGAGTAGTTTAATGTGCTACCGATTAACTAGCATATCTAGGTAGATAGATAGATTATTTATTTATCAATGTAATTTACATCATAATATAGGCAAGTCACAAAGATATCGTCAAATAGAAATAAAATAATGTCATACAAATCAATTTAAAAAAAAATTCACAATCACAACAAAAGTAAATAGTAAAATGTCAAATGAATACAAATTAAATTAATAATGTCACAGTTTACACAGAATTGTAATACATTGTATAATTGTCAATAAATACTAATGTTAGCTCTTATAATACTGATTTTGGTAGATTAGTGTGCTAACTTCTGTACCATAACCATAAAGAGTTGTCTGTATAAGTTTTAGAAACAAAATCATCATATTAGAGTAAAATGGAGTTACTTTGATGTCCTGGGAACACATTGATCACTCACTTTTCTGTATCGATCAAGTGTTATTTTCAAGCAAAAAAGCACGCCATACATGTGACAACCCTGATAACTGGTAATACCGTAAATCAGCCATATTTCCCTTAGAACTTAAGTGAGGTTTTCAATGAAGCCCATGCATATCAAAGTACCCCCATATAATGGTAACAACAGTAAAAACTATCAACTCAACATCACACAAACACCAGCATTTAGTAATATCACCGTCGTACATAATGTTAATCTGGATCACGTAACAGGCGGAGGCATTGTACTCGTATCGGCCGCGGCCGCGCCCAGGGCACTCACCCCCTCGAGACACGCAATCTCAACTTCTTGGGGCACAATGCAACAATGTCACAAGACAGTAAAGCTGACATAGTGAGTGTATAACAAGGTACACTACAGAAGATAGATAGACAGGGAACTATATTCAGTAAGCTACCTATTAGTTATTAATAAATACCACTTGGACAAACTCACACAGCGCCATCTAGCCCTAAAGTAAGCAAAGTTTGTGTTATGGGTGCCAGAAAACTGCAAGACTATTTATATATACTTTCAAACACAAACCTATTATACAAATAACGCCCAGACCCGTAACAAAAATTAAATTTAATCATTTCAATTTCTGCTTGGCCGGGAATCGAACCCACGACCTCTGCGTCGCATAATACGTACCAATACCATGTTAACCAACGAAACCACTCAGATCGTTATATGTATATATATGAGTATTCGTTGGAACATAGTTTAGTTACCAACAGGTGAGCTAGATCGACTACCACTTCCTTAGGCTCACATCAAACTGGAGTGGGAGCAGGCGCAGCAGTCAGCAGCGGTCTGTAGCGTCGCTCGGAGAAAGAGGCTACCAGCGGTTTTGACCCTTCATTGTCTCAGGCCCATATCGTCAACACTTTCATCGTTCATGTTATCAGGGCTATTACCACGGTTAGTACTGTTTTTATCTCGATATTTGATTTAGTAAATAACCACGAAAGTCTTAAAAGCATATCGTCTACATTCATGTAAGCGCCACAAGCAGCCGTGTTCCCGTCATGTGACTGTGTTTGTTGTTAAGTTTGAAAGAATAGGGTATTTATTCATAAAACACATAAAATGAAATAGTATTTACATTAAAAGAAGACGAGGAAAAAGAAATAACATAAAAGCACTTTACATACGCATTAAAAATGTCGTCCATACTGCTGGCCCCGGATAAGTTTAAATTTATTGGATACATATTTGTTATTCTTTAACGCAAAATCCACTGAACAGATTACTATGAAACTCTGCAGTGTTGTAGCTCCCAGAACAACAAATAGGCAATGTTATCCCTAAAAATGTCATTCCCGCAGATACACAGACCAAACGCTTAGCCCAGTCTTGGTCAAAAGTCGTTTCATACAACACCCTAGGGCATTATCTCCGGTGCACGCATACTGATAAGGTATCGGTGTATCGGTGTGCGGACCACCCTCCCTTTCACTAGCTGGTGCCACACTCATAGTACGGCCATTAGGCCACATCATTACGCTGCTAAATAAATAATTGCACACTTTCAATTATATTTTTATGGGCAGTAGCTAACAGTTTAATGGGCAGCAGTTTGTCAGCGCCGACAAGCGGTTTTGGCTTATGTGGGCCATGTATCACATGGCATGGCATGCGTGTTTTTAGGATACTATTGTGATTGATTTGTTTGTTTTGGTTAAGGATATCTTAGACATACTAAGCAAGTACATATTATTTTTTAATTTTGGTCCTCCGTTGGTTGTGGAAAATAATATTCTTTTGATGGTTTTTAACATTAGTAGGATAGAGTCACACGCTTGTAAATGAATAATTAAATTACATTTTACATCATATTTAATTTAAATTGCTGAAAATAGCAAAATTATGGTAAAACACGATGCAAGCGCCCTTTTACGTTTGTCACAAACAGTATCTTGAATTCTAAAGAGGATTGGTAGCATTATAATCAACGACCTCCTTCCGATTGGGTTTTTTGTCTACACTGGTTAGCTGTCAAATAACAAGCTACAAGTACGTACCATACTTATGACATCCGTTGGACTAAACAAAAACAAATACTGTACTACTATAAACAAAAGGTTTTATATACTTACTGTGAGACCGTAAAGTAGAAATTATGACGTCTTTCTACCTCGCGGACATTTTAGTTTCCAACTACTTAGGATCCATTCAGCTTACGTTTACGATTGCAACTACTATACCCAAGCAACAGGATTTGTTTATACTAATACTAGCTGGCCGCCGCGACTTCGTTCGCGTGTTCCTCTTGAATCACTCTATCCATTGACGAAAATCACATTAAAATACGTTGCGTAGTTTAACTAGAATTAAGCGTACATACGTACAGAGGGACAGACAGCGGGAAGCGACTTTGTTTAACACTATGTATATATATATATATTACAAACAGAAAAAGTATGAGAGATTGTTTGTATGTTGGGGGTAATCCCCGAAACCACTGAACCGTTATCAAAAATTTGTTTACTATTAGGAAGTAACGTTATTTATTTTGATCCCGGGATATCATACCATGGTCCAGCGGGATTGTCGAATGTTGGATTATCAGAACTGTACGCAGATTAGAACTGCGTGCGACAGTAGTTTGAAATAATTTCATTTATGGCGTTAACACACTTTCTAGCACCTGCGCGTTATCAACAATACATTTATATTCCTTCCCATTAAACGTTTTATGGTGACATTATTACCGGAGTTTATGTCTATATTTGTCTAAGGGATCCTGTTTTCAGAGTACACAAACTCAACCAGTCTAAGGACAATAATATTATGTATACACAACTGTTGTGGATAGCGTAAGAATAAACTGAACTTAATAACTGATTTTGATTTGATTTAATGAAAGTCACATATTTATAATAGTTCTGGGTTCCGGGTTTCCTAGTGAGTACCTTTGTTTACGAGTAGCCCGATATTTCGACGCAGTTGCATGCATCATGGTCACGGGACGATTGGAAACTCGGAACATAGTTTTGAAATATATGATAATGACTGCGAGAAGGTCAAAAATGATAAGGTAGAATTTAAGCTACAGACATATTTTGCCGGCCCCACCTATAAGGGATAAGATCATGAGGCTCATGATGAGCAGGAAGTAGGTTAGTACAGTCGTACACCGAATTAGCTGACCCACTTAATCCATATTGTCATCTATACAAAGTCGCTTTCCGCCGTCCCTATGTATGTATCTATGTACGATTAAATATTTTAAACTACACAACGAATTTTAATGCGGTTTTTAAGAATAGGTAGAATCATTTAAGAGGAAGGTACATAAGCAAGAAAAAAAGGGTAGGTAAGGGTAAAGTACGCCAACGAACTCGCGCCGGGTCGACTAGTATGGATTATTATATGGTCAGGGGGTCAACTAATTTATACAGCTACCTACAGATAACACAGTAAAGGCTGGACTACAGATACCGGCTCGTGGCTACCTCCTAGCTATAGTGATAACAGATAAGGCAGTGGCCGGGCGGCGGCCGGCACTAAATACAAGCGGTGATATACGACGACGCGACCGCGCCCGCTTGCGAAATTAGAGCGGACTGACTGGGAGGAAGGCTGGAGTGGATATGGTATCTTTAGGGCGTGATGTTATTACTAGTTTTGAAACCCCGATGAAGAAAGGGTGTTTTAAATTTGATGTGTCTCTTCTGGGGAAGAAATTTCACCAATATGCCTCTTAACACTGTCTCTTGTACAGTGTTAGATAAAAGAAACAGGCACAGGAAGCAGGAAGTTAGATAAGAGAAACAGGGCAATTCGGGGAATGGGTCCTGTACTTTCAGTCCAGTGAATCTAAATAATGAAGTACAGCAAGAAAATAGTTAATTTTTTACACATAAACTCAGTATTGACAGGATTTCAAGTTCATCGTGAATTTCGAAGGGAAAGGTCGAAAATGACGGCGTACTTCTGGGCTCTAATTTTCCAGGAAAGATAAAGATCTCATTATTCCTGGAAAGCATACTTAACCTCAGCAATTTGAAAGGAAACCAAAAAATTATAAGTAAAAATCATAGCGAAACTCTACAAATGTCGCCAACCCAAAAAAAGCGACTTTTATAGTCAACATTTGCACATATATTTTCAGGACACCTCGTATGTGTATGTACCTGTACACACTAAATATTTATTAGAAAACAAACTTTAGTCCAGGATTAAGACATGAACCAATATGGAACATCCAATAATATGTTCGTATTTATCTTCTCAGTTCTGCGAACTAGTCTGCGCTGCGCGTGCGCGCCAGTACCGGGACTGCATCTGCAAGACAACTACATAATTTACTGAGATTGCATTTATATAGTAGCTATAACAATAAACTAATTACATAAGATCTAAGACGCCTGTGCCTAGGAACTTATACAGCAGGTTGAGTTTTCTTCAGGAGTTCCGAACCAGATTTCGCAACCGGTTGCGAAAGGGGGAATGATATTATGGTGATGCCTAGTTAGATAAGACAAATGGTTATGCCTAACTATCTAGACTGAAAGATGACTTTCTCTATCTGCCTATTTAATTAAAACTGTAAATCGATAATTGTTACAGACGAATTCGCAATTGGATGTTACACTTAATTGATTTATTGGGATATTTTTATTTAAAAGGCTTTATTTTTGTCAGGGTAAGGTTGTTTTTTGTATTTTATTGTTAAGGTGTTGTTCAACTGTGAACTCCAGATGAAACGAGGATTTGTCGTATTCACTGTCCAAGTATCTATACATAGTATAAAACAAAGTCGCTTCCCGCCGTCAGTCTCTAAGTATCTTTTTATGTATATATGTACGCTCAGACCTTTTAAACTACGCAACGGATTTTAATGCGGTTGTTAACAATAGATAGAGTGATTTATTTATTTATTGGAGTACTATCAGCTATGTAAAACATAATAAATATTATTTCAGAACCAACAAGCTAATTACAGGTCCTCGCTATTAATTACTAGTAACGAGTGATTCAAGAGGAAGGTTTATAAACAAAAAAAAGGGTAGGTAGGGGCAAAAAAGGTGTACGCGAACGAAGTCGCGTCGGGTGCACTAGTTGATTTATAAATCAAAATATATGTAAACTCCGAATGAAGCAAGGATTTGTCGCATTCACCCTCCATGTATTATAAATATTTTCAATACACCACCTAGTCTATTAGCCACAAGATTGTAAACCCAATTACTGGTTAGGTACCAACAATTTACAAATACTATATTATAATTACGATAAGTACAAGTTACAGACAATTATTCTCCTTCATAATTAATTGTAAGTCAAAAGTTGTTAAAGCGTTACAAGGGAGGTCAAACCATTTGGCCACAAGTTCGCGTGTCCGAAATTGCGGAGTGTCCTACAGTCACATCGCGTATAATTGACACTTGAGTGCAAGGTGATAAAATTGATGGTTATCAACCAATAAGTCCTAACCAGTTTATGGGTATTTAGAGTTAAGTGCAATATGATTTTGTTAATGAAACTTGTATGGTCATTCTTATTGTGATAGCGACAAAGTTGTGGTTGAAAGCGAGATATTGAACAATGTGTTGTTATTTGACTGTAATAATATCAACCAACGTAGTTCTGTGTAGTAACGACATGCCACACACCAGCCCTCCCCCTCCCTTAAAGCTTAAACTCCTCCCTTTTCCTTGAAGAACATGACTAAGCTGGCACCGAGTCCAAAAACAAATTATAAATACCTAAGTTACTCGTATTGTATGTTAAAAAGCTTATCTTTTATTTATTTTTTTTAATTTGAAGGTGGTTTAAATATTTTGCTTGTCCCTATCTATTTTACAAGGTCAAAAAGCCATGTTGATATCTTATTTCCTTCGCTACCTTACTTCCTATATTTCGACGGCAAACTCCCATGAGACATCAAGCTTCCTCATCCGAAACACCGAAATTGAACATTCAATAGGAATCAAACCTATCTCACCAATCTCGAGCCTATCTCTCAAATCGTCTTTATAAGCATTTTCCTGGGCTCACTTATAGTGATAGAATATCACACATTGTACAGTTCTTTCAAAGTTGTTAACCTACCTACTAGTATTTTCAAACTACCTAAGGTTTACTAAACTGGTTAGTCACTGAAGGCCACCCATCCACTTTAAACCACAACCGTCTGTTATTATGTAAATAATTTTACGCAACTGTCATCTAATTTTGTCACCAACTCGGCCGAGGAGGCAGGAAACACTTTTTTAGTAGCACCGAGGCATTTATCTTAAAAGATTCAGTAGCTGACATAGCCATTACGGTCAAAAAACTCGTAATAAATTTGAATTATTTGTCGTCAGGCTGAGGTATTGCTCTAGTTTTACATTAGAAAGCCGGACATGCGCCTGCGCAGTCGTAGTTGGGTCTATCTGCGTAATTAATTTGCGTAGGTTAATTGTCGACCGGCGGTCATCCCTATTATGCTATTGCTGGTAGAGTTATGAATGGAATAGAAATGGCGATAATTTACGGATTTTGGGCGCCAGGTGAGCCCATGTCAAATACAAACAAATATATATATAAATATATATATATATATATATATATATATAAATATATTACTAGTGGGCCTAGTGCGACTTCATTCGCGTACGCCTACTTTATACAATCGGCTACCTACCCCTTGTTTTGCTTATTAACCTTCCTCTTGAATCACTCTATCTTATGTTGAAAACCGCATTAAAATCCGTTTCGTAGTTTAAAGGATCTAAGCGTACTTAGATACATACAAAGTGACAGACGCCGACAAGCGACTTTGATTTATACTATGTGTATATATAAAAAGCTTGGCGCTCAATAGAAAATTTACCCATGTGTGAGTTATGGGTTTAAAATAATGCAAAAGTCTTGAAATTAGTAGATTAATGGGCGGCCAAAGCATATACGTTCCTAATTTCCTGTATTGAGAAAAGAAAAAGTTCAAAGATTTACAAAGATAAGACGAGACAAGCTACACAAAAAATTAATATTACCTACAGAAATAAATAAAAAATTTAAACTGCATCGTCGCAAACAACATCACCTCTACAGCTTCCAAACTCAAACCCCGCAGCCCACACATTCAGCTGATAAATCTCGCGGCAGATTCGCTCGGAGGTAATAAATTTCACAATATGATCACCTACGGCATGATTAATAAACATTTGTGGGCACAAAAATGAAGAGAGCCTATCGATCATCGTGGGTGTTTAATCTGTGCGCGTGATCATTCATCTCGGTCGTTTAGCGGTCCTGTGATCCAATTGTAGGTCGCGCTCGCTATCGTTTTCGGGTAGAATTCGTCGGTTTGCTTTCGTTTTCGTAGACAGCTTCAATTTGCCTTCACTCACTTTAGGTTAAGGATGTAATTTAGGACAGAATAAAGTGCTCTCTTTGTCTATGTCTATGTATATGTCTAAAGACATTTTAAAATCTTTATTTAACGTGTTATACCAAATAGGAATACCATTCCGTAAAACTGTAATTCTTCTACGTTTATTGCACTAGGTGGGGTCGGTACATATTTCTTTCTATTGAGTTTTGGCTTAAGACTGTGTGATAGAAATACCAATATAACTAATAAAGATTACTTAAGACGTGCATGGCGTCCATTTTATCGAAACATTCAACGTCCATATTGGCGTGGTAGATCATATTTCCAATCTAAAAAAAATAACAGGGGTATGCGACTAGCTAAAAGTATCACCGGATAAATTTATGAAATGTTGTTTTTCTATTGCAAAAAAAATTAAAAACCATCTCACTTGATCTCAGAATTTACAGCCATGACTACAATTTATTTTGTACAAAAATCTAAAATCTAAATCCAAACTAAAAGTATCACCGTAAAGATTTTTATTTAAGGGATAGTTTTTTAATTATCATCATGTCGTGATACGACAGCAACGCATTCCAGTTTGGTCTGTCTTTGTAAAAAAACAAGTTTTGGCCTCTCTAGAAAAAGGAGAAGCCACCCAATTATAAACCAATTAGGTAATACTAAAATTAACATACACTCTTGTTGTATTTTTATCTTCTCCATCATTCCGTCATAATATCTTCCTCTGGCACATCAGAACCATCTCCAACACCACGTCCCAACTCGATGGCGAAAACGAGACGTAAACCATACACGCACAGAATCGTACCACCGGACGGTACGGTCCCGATAATGATATGGCGAATGCAATACGTCGATAGGTTAATCTGGCTGTTTGTAACTAATTGTGCCGTGCCCAGACTGCGGAGTTGTTCGAATTATGTTTGCTAATGAGCCCACCCATGTCGGTGTGTGTTGTACAGTTTGGACAGTGAACTGTTTTTTTTTTATAATTTGACTAGCCAGGCATTTGACCGCCACCTCACCTGTTGGTAAGTGACGATGGGGCCAATGATTTGTTCAGATTCTTTGATTGGTTTTTCGGTAAGGACAAACTGTAGTAGATTGTTATTTATTGAAGTACCAACAGCTATATGATTATAATTAATATTATTTTAGAACCAACAAGCCAACTACAGCTCCTCGATGGTAACAATATTTTTTCATCAAGTGAGTAGCAGTCAAATGGACAAGTGTGATTTAATTAGATTCCTTAGATACGAAATTCTTCAAGATCCGCTTAAGTTTCATGGAATTCCTCAAAAAGAGTACGTATGCTTGAAAAATGTGATATTCTAACAGAATAAACTATGCCTTACTTATTAATGCCAAAGAAAACAAAAAACACAAAGCTGCACTGGTCTGGTAGCAGCGTGCTTACGAGACCGATAACAAAGGTTAAGCAATGTTTGCAATGGACGAGAACAAGATGGGTGACCGTTTCGTACTTTGAGAATAGTCGATCTTCAGCACTGCAAAGAGCTCGCCACTCGTAAGGTATGCCTCATAACACCGTTGACGAAGCGAGGTTGACCAGGGTCTTCCACTGAGGACCCGAAGACTGGTTGAACAGGTTAAAACCCCGTGAAAAGATTTCTATATTACATTGTAATGAATAAACTCAAAACTACCGGCCCAATTTGTTACTTCTTTCATTAATAGAAAGCTACGTTATTCCTAAGTTACATTGGCTAGTTTTTATCTCGGGAAAAGAATAGGGTCCCAGTTTTCAGAGATCCGAACTGCGCTCGGGTGTGGCGCTGGTAACAAGCTTTATTTATAAAAAAAAACACTCAGGCCATCTCAGCGGCTCATTATCTCCAACCGTTCAATTACAGTTCGGTTATAATGAGGTATAATCAAAGACCTTGCTCTAGAAACGTTACCCTATTGATTATTACGTGATTTTATTTGTAATCGTTATGTAATTTTAGACAAAATTGTAGATTGCTTTGTAAATGGTCCAGGCGTATCCAATTGTGGATAAAACTATGTATATTGTAATTTGTAAAAAGTATACCTAAGGCAGTGTAAAAAATGCAATCTAGTGATAGACTATAAAGCTGAAATGATTTTTTGTTTGTTCGTAACACACTTTCAAAAGTACTGGAACTTGAAACAATTTCTTTAATAGGAATCTATAGATCCCTGCAAGCTTATTGATCACAGGCGCACGACTTTGCATACAAATGTGCATATACAAAGTTTCCCCCATCATATGGTCCTCGCCCGTCCCGAAAATAATTATAATATTAATATAATGTCTTTCAATCAGATGCGGGTGACACTGCGTGGTAAATTCAGTATTTTCGTATTTTTGCAATTTCAGTATTTTCATATAAAAGACATCAACGAGCCAAGATTTATATTCAGAAACAATATTTCCAACGTATTTTTTTATTCAATTTGTGATAATTCAAAAGTAATAATTAAGGTATTCATATTAAGCAATCTTCTTTATGTCTTGGTTTAAGGATTTGGACACAATCTACCCGTCGCAAATTCGATTATATTACCGTCAGTCAAGCGCTTGACTGTCTTCCAAGTCTATAATTAAAAAAATTTGAACTGAATTTTACAGTGGAGCGACTACCATTTGACGTCTGTAACCCTGTTAATAGGAGAACCTGACCAGATTGAATCATAGTTACACATTCAGTCGGCTGAATGTGCAAGTTTCATTTCGAAGTTTTCCCTTACAGTAAGAGCATCGGTTAGTGTTCAACTAATGTCAGAAAAGAGTCATTGATACAATGGCGGTAATGGGGTTCGATCCCGTTACCTTTTGCTTACGACTCGGACCCCTTAACCACTAGGCCACCGATGCTCTATGTTCGATATTACGCTTACTATAACGAAAGAACTTTCCGTGAATAAGAGTTATGTGTATCTCATCTTCAAATACGACTTTACTTAATTTGCTCCCAAGTACTCTAGATATATTCGCTGGATTTATTACGCAGACCATTTTCAATCTGTGTAACGGTAGGAGCCACCTTATTGGCGGCCGCACACGCCGCGCCTGATAAACAATGCGCCTGCGCAGGAGATATTGCTGTACCGGTGTAGGGTTAGGAGCAGGTAGAGGCGACAAGGTTCGGTAATCGGAGTTTGATTAAGATTGACACGTTGTACGTAAACTAAACAGCCTAAATAGTAACTGAAATGTTTTATTATGCATAATGGACATAGTTCTGGTCTTGCAAAAGGTACACGTCGCACACACGGCATTCTCCGTAACTCGACAAACTTGCGCCTTTTTTGAAATGGAAATTATAATTTGGGTAACACTTAAGACACTTCCTGAGCCTGGGAGAGCCTGGGTGGCTGGTCACGTCTTAATTATTGCGAAAATACAAATAGTCTGACCAGTTATATGAAAAGAAGTCCATATAGTTGGCAGCCTTATCATAGAATTTGATAGTTTTGACTACAGTGTTTGCTTCTGTTTCTTTATTCTGTTAAGCAGATAGTGTTTCATTACAATTATTTAGAGATTTGAATATGCAAAAAGTCGAGCCATTTTACCCCTTCCGTCGTTTAGGAAACCAGTTTCATAACTGTATTAACCCTATAAACTGCAACCAGTTGCAATCGATGACTTCATAACTATGAGATTCTTTCTAAATATACTAGTAGAGCTTGTCTAAGCTGAAATGACGCGCCCCACTACTTAATTAGTTGATTTCGATGTGTGAGTGCAAATATTAATAACGACACTTCATCTGCGTGAGAGCGTCGACTGCTCAATCGAACGACGCGTGCTCCTACGTTTGTGTCTCACCGGCAACTGAATGACCAATTACAACGGCATTTGTATATGTATTGCGTCCATATTTTTTCCTTGTGTGCGTTAATGCTATAGTCGGGCGCGTCATTTCAGCTTAGACGAACTCTAGTCAGATATCTGGTCCAGTCTAAACTATTCTATGCTTGTACAGTACTGCACGTAGCGGTTGACCAGAGGCACGATGCCTACAACTATTATTATATTGCCACCGCCGGCCATAGATTCTACTATATATTTGAAATATGTAGAACTAGTTGACCCGGTCTTCGTTCTGCAACTTCATTCACGTGGCGTCCAACCCCTACCCTACCCCTACTCATAGACATAGACAGTACTTTACTTTACTTACTTTACATTGCGTAAACGTACATATATACATAGGGTCAGACGGCGAGAAGCGATTTTATTTCATAATATGTATAGATAGATAGATGCATTATAAGAAGTATGTAGTTTATTAAAAGTAGGAGCCTTCACATACTGTACCTGATTAGAAACAGTAGATTTCTAAGATAGCTTCTCATCTTGGCGTTGATGTCCCGGTTGTGCTCTCGCGCACGACGGCCTGGGGTCCGCCTTGACCATGATCCAGGATTTGGCAGATCAGGTAATTACAGTGTAGCCATCTGACCCCTTTAATAGGAGAACCCGACCAGACTGGATCATGGTTACATATTCAGTTGCCTGAATGGTTGGGTTTAGCCAAATATAAAATAAAATTAAGGTATAACAGTTTCAACGGTATATTCAATTATAAACATTCAACTATAAATATTTATTATATTAAACCAATGGCAAAGAGAAGACAAAATATACAATTTACGAATACCAAACCCAGACATTACCTTTCCTCTGCAATCCAGCATCGGAAATCCCCATCCAGAGCATCAGATACGCGCCCAATAACATTCCAACAAGGCTACAAGTTAAACAATTAAGATGACCCAGGATTCCTGTTGAGATGCGTCCGATAGATACCTGCCTGGCACTTGGGTAACTGTAGCAACGTTATTGTTTTCCAGCGTTTGTGACCGGCGCTGTACAGTGGCATCCGATATGGCGAACCTGATCAGATAGCCTTAGTCAGATGGTCAATAGTTGCTATTGCATTCTAACTCACCGTTATCTTCATCTGAATGCTTCTTTATTGTATAAATTCGCCATATAAGCACGTTTAATATGGATGATCGAATGCACGAGGGAGCAATGAAAGCGATCATATCGAAAATTTCTACCGGACGCGGATCGTCGCTATGCGGACGGTGGCGCAGGTGGATTTTGTACTATAATACTGGTTTCAGTGAAGTTTAGTAGCTTCCTGGCGTATTTGCATCTTCGGAAATCAGGAAATTCGGGTGCACGTCTACCGTGCATGCAACCACTATGCACTAGGGCGTGCACGCTAAAGTCCCAGTTGTGCTCTCGCGCACGAGGGGATACGGTTCGCCTAGACCATGATCCAGGATTTGGCAAATCAGGTAATTACAGTGGAGCGACTACCACCTAACCTCTGTGACCCTGTAATAGGGGAACCTGACCAGATTGGATAATGGTTACACATTTAGTCGTCTGAATGTGCAGGTTTTATCACGATGTTTTTCCCTCACCATAAGAGCTTCTTTTAGTATTCAACTAATGTACGTAACACAAAAATGAGTCATTGGTGCATGGCCGCAGTGGGATTCAAACCCGGTACCTCTCACTTGCGAGTCGGTTCCCCATACCACTCGGCCACCGATACTCCATATATCACCTCGGATTACACTACCCACAAATGGAAAGACGGTAGCTGCTAAGCGCTTGACAATTACAAAGGTAGGTACCCGGCGCGGCGGCGCGGCGTCTGCGCAACTCTAAATCACCGCCCAACAGCCGTGTGGGCTCGCGGCGACCCGCGGCGCGCATCTGTGCCTGTACCTACATCTATAGGATGGGTGGGTAATACTGATGGTAATTTTGCCACGTCAACAGCCTATTTTATAAAAGTTCACATAGATGTTTTCGGTATGCGCTGTCCGTGCGCACCCCATCCCTATGGAGTGTTGCATTCGATGAAACCTGTGAAGCCTTCCCGGCTATATGAACTCGCAAGGCAGAGTATAGCTGGTAGGCCCCTAGGTCCCTTGCGAGTCCAGCATAACCGGCCGGCTGGCCGCGCTGGTACATATGAGTGTTCTCTACCCGGTTATTAGTGTCCGGAAGGTGCTTTGCGGTAGGCGCAAGAAAAATAAAAGTGCTTCGTCCCAAATGTTTATGCAATTTTGGGTTCTGTACTAATTGAAAGCTTATTTTATATTCTCTCTACAAAACAGAACAGATAGACGTAGTCACAGGCAGATAACTTCCATTTGTGTGGTGGGGCGTAATTGTTTGCAAAATTAAACTCATGCCGAAAGTCAAACAAATAATTAGTTGCCCAAAATTAACTATTGTATTATAAAGCTGTTGGTCTTCCTAATAAATAAAATAAATAAACATATAAATAAATAAAATAGTTTTATGCCATGTTATGAAATCTTTATTGAACAACCACATACACATAATACAAACAAAACAAATATGAAAAATCGTCATCTTTTCATCTACCTACGACTTTTCTAACGCTTTATACTTTTACTTGACACTTTATTTTCTTAAATAAACAGCCTGTATCAATCGGGCAGCTCCCGGCTTTGATAAATCCCTCACCATACAGGCCGTGGTAGTGTTGACATGGACGTATTGTGGTAGACCCGGCCGTTAATTTCATGATGATATGACCCCAGTTTTGTGGCGCGACTATACAGCGAGAGTATAAGCCACAGTGATGTATGGGCTGGCGAACCGAAGTATTTTTCTTATTTGAAAGAATTGTGGTTTGTTGATAGAATACGGAAGCGACAATGTTGTTTTTATTTTATTATGACTCTAGTGTACCATAGTATGGTATGTTTGCAAAGATTTTTATAAGAAACATTTTACGTACTTCTTATGAAATACCATCTATAGTTTCTACAAGATCTCACAAACCATAGGTAAAATGGCTGAGAAAATAAATATTTATTTTTATAAACAAACCGACAGATATCAAAAAATTCCGTCATGAATCGTATTTATAGAAACAAAGTTAAGAACTACTATCGAATAAATAAACCGCATCGAAATCAGTACATCCATACGGGAGCTGATGCCACAGATAAACACATTGATGCAAAGATAGATGTAGGTACACATACCTCAATCTTATAATACCTCTCTTTTCGCGTCGAAGGTTAGAAATACTATTTTGCTGATCTACGAGTAAAGTCGCAAAAAAGACGCAGAGCTGTTCGTTTCATATTACCAAACGAGATGTTACCTAACTTTCAATAACGCTAAGGCAAAAATTATATTTATTCCGAAAAATATGAAAAGATAAACCAGTAAATAATGGGTATCAATGAATAAATCCCCCTATAATCACAAATAATGTTCCTGTAGATAAAACATCATGAAAATGGGTTACAACACTACATGGATTTATTAAATAATATGTGTTTTTTATTAAGCGCGAATAGAGTCTAAAGTTCAATTCATGTGTATGATAGACGACGTTGCTCGTGACTTTTATCACGAAACAAATTCCCTCAAATAGTAATTCACATTCAGATCGCCCTACAACAACCTACACTAGAAAATAGAGTACTTCCCTTATAACACAACGCAACCAGCTCGTTATAAAGCGTGCAGTACACCCGATAACCCTTGCGAACAATTGCATTGGCAACGCACCTCTGCCGACGCAGGCGCAGCGCCTAACTGGGAAGCGCCTTGCCAACAATACCATAAACAAGGAACGGTGCATTCCCGTTGCCACTGGATATAGAAAGTCATGGTAGAAACAACTTCGTCTTACTAAGAACCAGACCACAACATTGCGGCACGACGACGCATCGTGGAAATCTATGAAAGTCGTACAACGCGTCGCGGAATTATGTAGTGTGTGTATGACGCAATGTATGTAATACTTACCTATGTACTTGTATGTGTGATGCATCTTATATTATCAATAAGGCTGTCCTAATTAGGCAGTCTCCATATAACCTTTAGTAAATAAACACATCTTCAATCAGACTTTCATTAACACAATTGAATTATCTGATGCGCTGCCGCACTGTACAAATCTGCGATGCGATGACGTGCTACCGTTCAGTCAGTGTCCTCACTTCGAACAGGCACGTAATTCAGAACAAGATGATTCATTACAACACCGATTATTTCAGTTCTTTAATTGAGGAACGTTCCATCCTTTGGGATATGTGTCACTGGAAACTGAAGTCATCGTCGTTGTCTTCTTGTACGATAAATAAATATGTTTGTATAATTCACACAACGCCATCCAGCTCCAAAGTAAGCTAAGCTTTTATTATGGGTGCTAGGCAACTGTTACTACTTCAATATTTTTAAATACCTACTTATGTCACTTATACACACGATGTCGTTGAGTAGAATTTTTTTACAAAAATATATTCCAAAAATTATATTTGTGGGGTCTCCTCAAATATCTTCCATTCCAGTTTAAAGATTTATGTTTGTGTAAAGAATAGTAAGTTTTTCAAAGAGTATTATTATCATAGAATTGGTATTCAATTTTTATAAGCTCGATTAAGAAAAAGTAAAGTCAGGAATGCACCATCGCGACTGTAATACGTAAAACACAGCTGCTAAAAGCTTGCGCCTGCGCATTCTCGCTGCGAATAAGGTCCTATTGAGATGTTACGGGCAAAGTCAGCTGACGTGCGTATGGTCTGTAAACTACAAGCTGGATGTTAGTCATGCTTTCTACTAAAGGTCTGAACTTAAACTATTATTCATGCATATTTTGAGCGGCTACTCGCACACTCTAAATATAATTTTCATTATAAGTTTAATTAAAGGGAAGACCTCTACTTTTTGACTATTTTTGCGGACGGCATCCATTGATCATATACCCGTAGCTCTGAAAAGGGCAAAAAGTATACAACCCTTACCATAAGGGCATAGATTAGTGTTCAGCTAATGTACATAACTCAGAGTCATTGATACAGGTCGACACTGGTGTTTGAACCCGGTACCTCTCGCTTACGAGTCGTACACCTTAACCACTATGCCACCAACGCTCTTAAACCTACATCTCATACTGGTGCTTAATTGCTACATGATGCCTGTCTAGAAAGAGTCTTTCGAAATTTCAGACAGATATCGTCAGTAAATAATTTCGGTAAATATCATCGTCTCTGTCGCATTATTTGCCTCCGAGTAGTATTTGTTCTGCGCCCCCTGGTATTATGATATCCCGATATCACTCTATGGATAATTCGGGACTGGCAAAAGATTGCCAAAGAGGGAAAAGCATTTAGGATTGGATCATCAAAGGACGGCATGATGTTGGTAAGCGTTTGTTAGATTTTACCCCCGCCCATAGCGATTACGTACCACAGGCAGCGCTTGATCTGTAGCAAACAATAAGCAATTAGTCATCTGCAAGATCATAAAAAAGGTGACACTTGTAGATTTTTCTCACACCGCGCAAATGGTGACTAGCCATAACTAGCATTCGAAATCGTATGCGGCGACAACCATAAACGTCTGAATATGTCAGTTATTTCTCACATTTTATTGATTAAACCGACTCTGCTGAATTTATTAAGGACTATGCGCACATTTAGCTGTTATAATCAATTCTTAATTCATAATAAACACTATTCACTCCCGTGTAAATAAGTCATAACGCACCGTATTGGATGAACAAAGATTTTTTGCTTCTATTATGTGACAATATGAAACGATTATTGCTTTATGTGATAGGTTTGAAATAGAGAAGTTAGTACAGTTAGAGATGCTATCTTATGTGCCGACTGAGTCATTCTCATCATCACCATCTTGGCATTATGTCTCAGTTGCGCCCTGACGCAGTACGCGAGGGCTTAGGGTTCGCCTTAGTACTCTTGGCCCACTTCGCACGGTTTTCGGCATCCTTGGTGATGAGCTTATTGGCAGACATATCATCCTTGACGACGTCAAGCCATAGCCAGGTTTTTGTCGTTCTTTACGTTGTAACACGGGACAAATGAAACATGATCTATTAAACTTCAGGGCCGGGGCTAGTGGGAACGATTGAAGCATTTTCCAAAAGCCCGGTAACGGGGCAAAATCAACGGGTCGAATGGAGGCGACATAGACCGTCGACTAGACACCATATTCGAACTGAGCACCTAGTCACATAACCTTTAATAGATACCTGTTTTCTCCAACCAAAGCTGCAAGCACAAATACTCCTATCTTAATAAAATTTAACAAGGAAACAACTAAGCGTTAACCAACAATCATGAATCAGTTAACATTATCAAAGTGGCGTAACATTAATTTGCAATATTAATACTTACTATTAATAATAAGGGCGTGACTAAATGAAATACCGAACAAAACCAATTTTGCGCCGACACGCGGCTTTGGATTATGAACAATGAAACGTGTAAAAAACAATGTGTTGCATATCTATATAGATGTGTCAAATGGTGGCCTTGACATGCCGAGGCAATCCGAGAAGCGTGTCAAATCAACGCGTGATCCTAATCTGCATACGGTTACCTTTCTCACCTCTGGTAAAGGGTAAAGACTGTGATGTTGGGACAAAGTATTCGATGACTCGTGGATTCGTATGTGGACGGCTGAGATTTGAATCGCTCGGGGCCTGTCAGTATTTATGATGAAAAAGTCATCATCTTGGCGTTCCGGTTGTACTCTCGCGCTAGAGGGCTGTCTGCCTTGATCAGTATTTGGCAGATCATATAATTACAGTAAAGCAACTTCCATCCTGACCTCCGTCATCCTGCTACCAGGGGATCCTGACCAGATTGGACCATGGTTACACATTCAGTCGCTTGAACGTACAGGTTTCATCATGTTTCCCTCACCGTAAGTTCTCGGTTAGTGTTACTAACGTACATAACTCAGAAAAGCGTCCTTGGTACATGGCGGCTGTGGGATTCGAACCCGGTACCTTTCGCTTGCGAGTTGGATACCTTTACCACTAGGCCATCGACGGTCCATAAGGTGATAAAAAGAATCGTGAGGAAACTGCACCTGCATCTTGTGCCGTTGCAGCAATTCGCAGCGTATTCGCGAGATCAGGACGCACACGCTCAGGCGATCCACCTAGGTAAGGTAAGTGATCACATCGTCCAGGATATTTATAACCTAAGAGAAACGAATGCTTTTTCGGTCTTTGAAGAACCCGAAGTTGTAGTGCTTGGAAAGATTTTGGAAGGAGATTTTTCACGAGCACGCCCGATGATATGTATCCCACCGTTAGAGGTTGATATGGCGGAAGAACCGATATGATATGGTGGCCGTGTTGTGTCCGGCAGAGTAGAATAGTACCAACCCTTTACGCTTGTGGGTGTCGTACAAGGCGACTAATGTTTTCGAGCCAAAAGATCTAGAGTCTCCGTAGGCTGGAAAATGGGCAGCAGCGTTTTCCACTGTTATATTTACGACACTGCGATCTCCAACCTGCCTGCCAAGCGTGGAGATTATGGCAATAACCTTCCCTATTCGTGGAAGATGCTCTAAGTCCTGCAGTGGACTGTTATAGGCTGTGATGATGATGGCGGAAAAGTGACGGGTACGTAGTTTTTTTTCTCTATGCTAGCACTTAACTAGTACCTCGAAACATTCTCCGAAGTAAAGATCCAATCCCTCATACAACTCCAATAACAAATTGCTTGCTCCACGCCAATTCGCGAACACATCCTTGGGCCTCGCGGCGTATCGGCGGTCGACGCGCGCCGTGTTGAGTTTATTCAAATGCGATCGTGGTTTGCGCAGACGCACCCACGTGCCAAACTCTATATATCTCTACTTATGTAGAGTAGGCTCTGAAGCATTATTGGATAGTATGTTTTACTGTAGTTGGGACTTATTTGTGGTAATAATATCTAGTAACAACATAATTAACGATAATAGAAATGTAGGTAAGTGTTTTAATTATTAGATGTATTTATTTTGACCTATTTTATCCAAGAGTTTTTATGCTGGAGTAATATTCACTTTACTATTTACGAAGCGACATTCTGCTAATATTCATAAATCATTGCGTTGTCGACATTTCGATATCTCACAAGTGCTCTATGAAGACGAAGTGACATATCTCATAGCGGGAGACGTTGGTTACTTGTTTTGCATACAAAGAGATATAAATATTTCTTACGGTTAGACCTACCCTCGCTGGGACGATGGATGTCACGCGTCGATACATCCGAGGCTCTATGCGCCGCCCTCAATGTAAATGTATGCAAAATAGAGTCATCTTGTTATGAACTGTATGTTTACGGGGAAAATAGACATGAATTACCTTGCGCACGTCACAGTAGCTTTCAAAGACGCATGATACATTTAAATCAGTACCACCATTTTCTACTACACCATACTATTATAATGCATTGTCTTCTATAGCCAGTAAATCCGGCTCGAAGGACCAAGTAACCTCCCGCTTACTAAAGAATTGTGTTAATATAAATCAGTAGCAACACAAATTGCATTGGTTATCAGCATCGCTGTCCACTCCTCACTCACAATGGGAGGCCAGAAATAGCCAGCGTTTTGGTTGGAAACGGTTGATATTTAAATAGGGCTCGCGGGTAGAACACTTGTTCGATTTGACAGGTGATAGCGGGGGTGCGGTGAAATATTGCTGGTCGGCTGTCGAGATACTGCGCAGGCGCAGCTGGGGTGCGGGCCCGGCCAGTGGACAGTAAGGAAATAGATACGTTGGACCTCTGTACGCTAGTAAGTGAGTTTTAGTTGGGTATTTCGGTTTCAAATAACGATATTGTATTATGATGTGCAATTTTTTGTGTATTCCAAGAGAGCATGGGCAGCATGATTCCAAACAAGATATTTGTGCAATGTAGGTAGAAACTTTTCGAATCAGATACAAAAATATTGTCTGTTTCTAATCTTTACTGGCTAGACCAATGCCGGTTTCGTACATAATTTTTTAATTTGTTCAAAATGTCGATATCATACCGGTAGAACATCGTAAGATGCGGTCTTATAGGTTCGCTCTATCCGCCATTTTTTTTCCTGTCGATGCAATGAAATCTTCAAAGTCAAGTGCATATGAACGTGAACAGAAAGGATAATAAATATTTTAAGAAATATTGGCTAGATGTCTTTATAAAAATGAGAATACAAAATTTTATCCTTTGAACTCCGGTCAAATTTTTATGAAAATATCGATCGCAGAACTATTGACAAAGCCTTTTAGTTCACCTTCATATCTACGAAACTTAATAAGCATTTTACCTGAAACGCTACGTTTTCGAAGACTTCATTTGAAAGAATGCGCGAAAAACACACGTGCACAAAGCGCAGGATACACAAACTGCAATCTCAGTGTTCCAGTGGGCGTGTAGCTCGTTGCACTATCAGCTATTAGATGCGCCGGAGTCGCGGCGTCATTGTAATTAGCGAACAAAGCCTCGTAATGGAGACCCAGCATGCTAACTGGATGCGGCCGAGATCGCAACAGAGATGCTTGCATTCTTGTTTATTGATTTTATGGTAGGCTCTTTGTTGCATTCGTTCCCATTCGCCCCGGCTTTGCACCGGTAATGGGGCAGATGGGAAGAGTAGTTTTGTTGATCACGGTCATCGGCTTCGGTGTTTAACGCGGAGGATGGCTCAGATCAATTTTCGTTTACACCGTTATTATGTTGCAATACCGTCGGTAACAGCGTCGGTGACCAGGCGGGTCGGACTCGTAAGCGAGAGGTACCGAGTTCGATTCCAATGACACTACTTACCAATGATTGTTTTCTTTTGCATGCATGTGATGCTTTAACAAGGTGAGGAAAAAGATCGTAAGGAAATCTGCACTGTAATTCTCTGATCTGCCAAAATCCTGAATCATGGTCAAGGTGGAGCTCGGGCCCGGGCGCTCGTGCACGATAGCGCAACCAGTACATTATCGCCAAGATGATGATGCTGATGACAATGATCAACACTGCGATCTCTGCCAGGCGGGAAGATTATGGCAATACCATCCACGAATGTGGAGAAGGCTCAAGTCCAGCAGTGGACTGCTACGGGTTGTTGATGTGATGTAAGCAGTTACATTTCATTATCAGATTTACAAGAAAAAAAGGGTAGATAGGTGTTAAGTAGATGCACGCGAAGGAAGTCGCACCGGTCCAATAGTATGATACATATAAAAAAAACTAATTCAATACACTTGTATTCTAGATAATTCGCGATGTCAAAGCATAGTATTTCCGCCTACATCAGATGGCTCAGTGAAAGCTTCCTCGTCCTACACACTGACTCGTCGTGGCTAATTCGCCTTCGCGATGCAATTATACTAATTTGAATATTCCGTTCGGAATTTGAATTTTAAATCCCAGTGCATGTGACTCATTCAATCACAGCGTTACGCCATACGTTTACTTCACATATGCAGGAATTACAGGAATTTGTGTTTGCCAGACTGAAGTGGCAGTGGGCAGGGCACATAAGTCGAAGAACAGATGGCCGATGGACCAGTAAAGTTCTCGAGTGGCGACCACGTACCGGAAGACGCAGCGTGGGTAGGCCTCCCACAAGGTGGACCGACGACCTGGTAAAGATCGCAAGTACCAGCTGGATGCGAAAAGCACAGGACCGGCTATTGTGGAGATCTCCGGGGGAGGTCTATGCCCAGCAGTGGGTGTCTTCTAGCTGATGTGATGATGATGATGATGTGTTTGCTTACATCTCTCGTGCCCTCTTGTGCTGGAGGGGGCAGTAGGGTTGGTGGTGGAGGAGCCTCCCAAAGGCCAAAGGCGTCCATATCCTAGTGCAGGATACAGCAGGTGCAGGAGGACCGGAAGCCCCACTACATAAACTTTACCCGAAGAAAACCCACCAATGCCAATGTACAGAGGTGGTCGCTGACGTCCGTTAGGACTCGGAACTATAAGAAGAAAAACAACTTCTCAAAGTTAAAAAGGTAGGTACTGTAGGTAAGGTAGGTACGGAATAACTAACATCGTAGACTAATATATGTATTATTAAAAGATACAAATGTATCAAGAAAACAGCTTACATTTTTAAGGAGGCATATAGTTTCGAATAGTCTAGTTTCTGTCAAACCAAGGCATTCAGATTGCGGCTGCGACCGTTAAGAGGTGGCGTTTAAATAAACGGGACCTTATTCATTAAAATTAAATTGTTTTACTATCTATATCTAACTATTGTTACACTTTTTTCGCACTTTTGAATGCACAGTATTAACAAATCTAAGGAACTGATACGCCTGGGTCAGAAAGGAATCCGGTACACAATCTATTAAACTAAACACATTGAAATCTTTTCTAAGAAGCAAATGTATGCAGAACGCGCGAGCTGATTTACGCCCGTCTTTGTCCAATGAACTAGGAACCCTAGGCTTAGTTAGGGCTTAGAGGGACGACCTAAAAAGACGACAGTTGACGGGATTTACATCGCCCTCCGTTGCATTTAGCAATGTAGCCACCAGTCGGACAAAACGGCTGCACGGGCCATTTTAGGACCGCTTTTGTAACGGGCCGACGCGGGCCCCTACTCTATATTAAAAGCACGTGAGCCTCTACCTTACTCTAGCTAGAAAACGCGATACTTTGAAGAAATAGTGGTTGTTTGTCGATTAGTTGACTTGTTGTAGTTTGTGCGTCGTTGTTGTGGCTTGCTTTGATTTTCTGTACATAAAGTTAAATACCGACTTTGTGCACTTGCTTTTTTAATCGCTTCCAGATAACTTTTTAGGGTCCACTCGCATTTGAGTCTATAGAGGCACCTGAACCCTTCTCCAAACAAATTCAATATAGGCTTTAAGTCCGGCAATTACTGTAATTTGTGCAATACACCTTTTAAATAAATGAACTATATGTGCCGCGCTACGTCGCGTCGCTGCACTGCAACATACAAAACAAAACAAAAAAATTTAAAAGAAACTTTATTCGTATTGGATTCGGTAGAGGGCACCTGAAGAAGGACGTACTGATCAAATAAATGACCATCTCCAAAAAGGGCTACTCAGGAGCACCCTCAAATGCATGAGAAGACGTAAAAATGTGGAAAAGGCAAAAGAGGTGTGTCAGAATCGTTGCTTGTAGCACTCGATAGTCTTTGCCTACCCTTTATGGGATACGGGCGTGTGTGTGTATGTATGTATGTATTCGTATTATATGAGATACTAGGTGAATTCTATACGAGCAATACACACCAAACCCGCCGAAACATTTGGACATTATCCCTATTACAGGGAGTATCCCTATTACGTATCCCTAGTCATAGGGTCGAACACACAAACGAATATCAAAAGAAAACACAAAAGAATATCAACGGTGTAAAGTAAATTGAACCCTATTTTAAAACCATGAAGGTTGTCTGGCAATCAAATACGTGTCATTAAATTACACAAACGCTATACAGAGTATAACAAGCCTCCTGAACCTTACAGTCGCAAACAATCCCACCATCACCACGATCTCTTGTTTCAGCGTTTTGTACATCTTCCTCGCGTTCATGGAGTTAGATCCAATTTGTATTGGGACGTGTTGTGTCTGATCGGAGATTGTTACGCAAAACATTTAACTATTCCACACCGTCGAAGTGTTAACTCGTATCTCATTGTTTGGTCGGTGTCATTCTGTCCCATTGACTCAGAGAGCATTGTACGCATAGCGTGTTAATCATAAATATAAGTTATTGCTTGCAGAAAATATGGTATCTATGTGCCAACGGCTTGACTCATAGGGTGATAATGGCCGTCACAATCGCTGATTTTATTGTAAGTGTCAGTTCCGAACGTCTAGGTTATATTTCAATTTGACACATCGCTGCGATCACGAGCCGGTGCGTTTACGCATGTTTTTAATGTTTTATTAATGTGGCCCCTTATTCGGTACCTTGTCCGCAGACTCGGCCAACCCATATTTGCTTAACGATGTGATACAACTCGATGCAACCGCGGGCTCTTTATCATGGTGTTGGTGTAGCTGTAGACTGAGTTTTTGATAAAACTATAGCAGGTACTCAGATAGGTCTATCTTTCTGAATGTAGATGAGACTATTTTCTAAATGCATGTGCGTTTCTTATTCATTTCTAGGAAAGCAAACAAAAATAGAAATCAATTATTATAATTTGTTTCTATCACAACATTTTATAAGTAACTAGTGGATCCGGCGCGACTTCGTTCGCGTACACCTACTTTACCTCTACCCCTACCTACCCTTTTTTTCTTGCTTACAAACCTTCATCGTGAATCACTCTATCTAATGTTGAAAACAGCATTAAAATCAGTTCCGTATTTTAAAATATCTAACCATACTCTGCTACTTTAATTTATACTTTGTACCTTAAAATCCTCGAACTTGACACAGCAAATAATTTTATCTTCTACGGCCAATAACGAATTTTCTTCCATAAACATAATCAAGGAAATTGTGTACCACGGTAACCAGCCTAGCATTGAGATTAGTACCCCAACCGGTACCTCCTTAGCACGTACAAGGATTCGGCCAATTAGGATTGATTACAGCGACCCATGCTCGGCCGCGATTGGCCGCGATTCGCGCATGCGCGTTGCGCGTTGTGACATCTTCCACATTGCGAGCATTGTGCGGCTGCGTGCGACGAGATGTATGGACGGCGCTCGGAAAATGTCGCATCGCCTAATGGGTGGGCCGTGTTTACACCGAAACGTGCAACGTGCAATGTTTGTACTAATATAGCTTCTGAGTTTAAGTTGTCTGTGTGTGCATGAAGTATGAAATAAACCATATTGTATTCTATTCTATTAAACTAAGGAAATGATGCAGATTTTTTAAGATAGTAATAATAAAAATAACAAGCAAGAAAAAACTGATAATTTTTATAAGTTTATGTTTCTTATAATGTGTTTATTTTATATTTCTATAGTAAAAAAATTTAATCTAGGAAAGAAGAATAAAGAGAATAACAAGCAAGTAGACAATACAGCTGATATTAAAGTGGTACCGACATCTTCACAAATCATAGTCAATTTTATAAAACAATGAGAGCGTAGCATAAATCCTATCTATTAGTTATTAATAGTTAGGCAGTTCATTAAACATTTCTATTTAGGTTTGTTTGGTTGTAAACTCTTTTAAACATAAAAAGCATTAAAAGGCGAACATAAACCACTCAGATGGAACTTGAATAAGTTATCGAAGAAAATATATACCTACGTGAAAGGGATCAAGAAAAGGGTAAAACAGATAGAATGTTATATCATACAGCATCCGAAATAATTTAAGTTACACAATAGTGTAAATGGCGCCCAGAGGATGCTCATTGCAATGACAAACAAGTCTTCCTAGCAAGATATGATGAAATTACTACCGAGAAGAGCCCAATAATCAGGGAATACAAAATTACAGATACCACATATTTATTAAAATTTTGATATTTGCTAGCTACATTTATTGATTCGGTTAACGGGTCGAATTCTTAACAGAAAGGTACCGCGGAGTTCGACCCCCCGTGCCGCCATGAACCAATGATTTTTCTGCGTTAAAGCGATCCTTTTACGGTACCTAACCTGCACAAAATCAGTAAGACATTTCAGTAGCGTAACCTTCTTTATTATTTCTTGATTCTTAATTGTACACAAACATGATATAATGATAGAGTACAGTAACCGAGATGTACAATGGCGAGCTTAACTCATAAATTGAGTTAATATAAAATTATCAACTAATTTTGTGTCGCGTGTAAACGGAAACGATTACACAACCGAAATCACGTTTATGGTACGTCATCCTCAAACATATTAAACTTATCGACATATCTTACAATATCTACGTCCACGCTTTAACACTCGAAACTGCAAGCAAAAAATAGTGCCATAAAGTTTATAGGCTTAGTTTTTTCCCGATCTAATTGCAACGAGCCTCTTCCATATCGAGATGACGTTTGCTGATTAAGAACTGCGAATTTAGCCTTAATGACGTCGTAATTAGGCACTATAATGCGTTAATTGGTCATATTACTTCTCTACGCGCGTACCTACTTCTCAGCTGATTCTTTTTATTTACGTAGTGTTGTTGAGGTAATTAAAATTAAGAAGCATGGGTTCGGTATTTAGACATATAGTCAATGATGACCAAGGCCTATCTTCGAGGTTGTAATTTATAAAATCATGTCATTTCGAAAACTAAAATGAGTAGTTAATGTTGATTTTCCTCTCTCAATTCTTATTTTAGGGACCCTATTTTTACACCACTCGCTGCGCTCGCTTGCGCTCTTTACACATTGATATGTTGCTAGAGATAGAAAAGACAGGTATTAGAAGGCGAGCGCTTACGTGGATGCGAGTGATTCTAAAATAGGGGATTCTAATTTTGATTATGTTTTACTACATTTACTAAATTTTATTGCAAAGTCTATAATGTTTTATTAGGAATGTAACTGTTTTCGGGTGGACTGGTAGATAAAGCTACGAAGCTTCTCCGCCATTCGTTGTACTTTATTGTAATTGTAGTGATAATGTAGGAATTACGGCATTGTAATTAGAAACTGTAGATGTCTATTAATTTTTTGCTGAAGTAACAAAGTATAGTGTAGACCATATGTATAATGATTATTTAAGTTGTGTTTTCTCTCTTATTTTCTTTCATTATAAATACCCTTTTTTCTAAATGAACAAATACACAGAGTAGCAAAGTACAATAACTTTTTAATATTATACGGCTGTACAATGGAGAGTGTTCTAAGGAACTTTTTGATCTGATGACCACAGCACAATTTCGCCATCCCCATTAACAACCCACAAAGGGTTGGTGCTATATTTCTACAGTGCCACAAACTTTCTAACCCGGTGACGATGTCGCTGTTGTTGACATTTCAAAATGACGACACTTAGTTCCAGTTTTGGCCGCCGGGTCAGATAAGTTTGTGACACTGAACTCTACCGGATACCACACTCTGAGCAGAGGTAGACTCAAGTTAATTGCATTTTACCGATCGGGCAAAAATTTGCATCAAAAGGAGTTCTAACAAAAAATTGTCCGAACTAAATTAGAATACTTAAGCATTTACACCGCATTTATAATCAATAAATATTTCCATTAATTCAGAATGAAATCTTTGCACCTAATTAAGCAAATTAATGGTTTTAGTCACACCACATTTGAAATTAAGTATCTCGCAGGTAGGCTTTTGAATTTGATCTAGTTTATTTGCTTCAAAGCTCATATTCTTATACCCATTTAATTCAATTGAACTAGTATGAGCATGCATTTTTGGACATTCAATGCAGTCTTGTTTCACTTCATTTGCCCTGGAACGTGTACATATGGTGTGTGCAGCTGTATGCCTCACATCAATGAATTTAGAATAAACAATCGTAATAAAATTCAATTAAATAAGTTCCCAGTACAATGAGAAGACAAAACTAGTGGCATTAACTCTTTCTGAGTTGAACACTAACCGATGCTCTTGCGGTCTAGGAAACCAGCACATTCAGACGACTGAATGTATAACCATGATCCAATCTGGTCTGGGTTCCCTGGTAACGGGGTCAAGGAGGTAGATCGCAGTCTGTCCACTGTAATTACCTATTGTGCCAAATCCTGGATCATGGTCATGGCGAACCCTGGCCTTTCGCGCGCGAGAGAACACAGCTGATTTCAGAAGATTTTATGGGTCCAGGTATAGGGTCGGCGGTAATCATTTACCTTTATATGACTTGCTAGGTTGCGTCCCTCAAGGTATTATAAAAGTATTCATAATTTTAAAATATATGGTAGTTGACATTTTGTGCTGTGTATACTTGATGGAACTCCATTATATTATAGATTAAAAGACTTTAGTTAAAATGTCAGCATTGCCAGAAGATGATGTCCGAAACCGGTCACAATTAATTGAAAGTTTATAAATATAATATATTTAGTAGTGTATAAAAGTGTTCTAATGTATAAAATCTATAATTAAAATATTTACATTACGTCACCCACCCAAAAATTGCAATCTGCAATCCATTGTTAGAGCTCCCTCGCTGTACGCAACCGTCCAACAAGGAAATTAATTAAACCATTTCGAATTTCGAACGCCCGGAGACACGGAAGTGCGTTACGGCGGCGCCGTGTCGATGTAATGTATCGATATTGGTCGACATCACGCACATCACTAGTGGGCGCGGCGTGTCGCAAGCGCGGCACGCGAACTGGGGGCCAAGTCTGCTGATTTTATTTATATTAACTCACATGGCATTGATATTAAATTGAGACTCTTTTGCGACTGCATTACGATGGAGACAAATAAGTTATTCTGCAAAAACTTGTATCAATAGAGTCGTATAGGAATCATAATTAAAAACTCATTTGAATAGTTGCCTTCTCAAATCTAAAAAAAACCAGTGTTGCCCTCTATAATCTACCTAAGAGACTGTCGTTTTAGTACACAATCAAGTTGTATCAATAATGGCATTCAATGGAATATCATTGGAAAATCATTGGTCTTAAATTTGTAACAGAATACCAAAAACTGGAACCAAGAACAAGAACCTGGAAAAAATAATTTTGGATATAATTATGAAAGGTTGAGTCAGGACAGAGCAAAGTGGCTGCCCTATGTCTCTTATTACCCCTCCTATAGGACAAAGGCGTGACGTGGCGTGTGTGTGTGTGTAATACCAAAAACGCGTCAAACTTCTATTTAGATCCAGTTGAGCCCTTCATTAATTAGCAGACTTGGGCCCCTGTAGTGCCGACCCGTATTCGTGTCGATAAACTGGCGATTGTTGATATACGGATATTGGCTATGCCATTTATTGTAGGCTTAAACGAATGGGAACTTGTAGCTCGTCCACAGTGTGATAATTTTTTTGAGTTACATGGAATAGGAGACACCGTAAGCAAGAAAATTACGAAGGAAAGGTATGACTCAGATCGAAGTACTTACCTACAATTTCTCAAATACCTACACTGAAGTGCTAACTAATTATACCATACCATACCACATTATTCAAAATGTTGTGCTCTCGCGCGCGAAGGACTGTGGTCCCCATTGCCCATGATCCACGATTGGGCAGATCAGATAATAATAGCAAAGAGGCTAATCTGACCTCCGTGACCCTGTTACTGGTAACTGGTCCCCCTGAGGGAACCTTCATGGTTACACATCTAATCGCTTGAATATGCAGGTTTCATCACAATGATTTCTCTCACCGTAAGAGCATCGGTTAATGTTCAGCTAATGTACATACTCAGACAATAGTCATTGGTACATTGCGGCACTGGGGTCCGAACCCTGTACCTCACGCTTACGAATCGGACTATTTAACCATTAGGCCATCGACCATTGCCACCCACGTTAAGCAGTTACAAAATATACCTTGATGACCTTAGTGGTTCAATGGTCACCGATCATATCTGCCACCCAGGGGTCCTGGATTTGATTCCCAGCCGTGCAGACCTTAAAATGAGTTTTGTTCCGTGTCTAAATATTAATAGCAAGTATTTAAAAAGTGTACAAATAACATAAATTTGACAGTTTTTAACCCATAATTGATGTATTCGTTGTAGCAAGATCGTGGAGCCCCGACCTTTTTAAAAATCGTACGCAATTTAATCGTGATACAGTATACATTTTCTTCCAGATTCTATAAAATTTAAGAGAAGGTCTGCTAGTATTCTCTTTGCAGCACACTATATTGGAAACTGCAATGAAAATGAAGCTCTACGGAACAAAACTAACCATTGTGCTATTCACCGCCGGATCTGATCTGAAAAACGAATGATTCATTTAAGGCCGAAATGAGACTTGTAAGTTTTACTCACCGTAAGTAACTTACGATAAAGGACATGGCTAAAAAGTCATAGACAAAAACCCAGAATCAGCAGCAACGAAATGAATAAAAATGGGTTCGTTATAGTAAATTTATTATGTTTTTAAAAAATCAGCCTCTTAAATCATGTCATATAGAAGTTATTAAACTGTATGGGAATCGTACCTACATTGATTTTTCTTGAATTTTATTTTATCACTAATTCTTTGTTAAATGACAATACTTATTTTAAAAAATGTAAGAAAATATACTTCTTTAATACATATTTTCATACTTCGTAATAACATTTTTATTCTAAGTCATATAGGTATTTATATTTAAAAATCAATTGTAGTGCGTTAGTCTCTCTAAAACTCAAAAACGGCTAGATCGATTTGAATAATTCTTTTTTTGTTTTGTTCGCTATATAATTGGGATAGTTTAAACCCAAAGAAAAAAAAGTTATGTTGGGGCAAAGTAGTAGGCTACTTAATCCTTATCTGCCCTTTTTTTCTTTCGTACAAACCACCCCTGTATTATTACCAACAGAGCAAAAGAATAATTATTCAAATCGGTAGAGTAATTTTTGAGTTATAGCGAGATTAACGAAGAGCAATTGGTTTTTTGTATCGAGATTGTATCATTTATAAAGAAAAATCTAGTATACCAAATCAATTTTGCAGTAAATTATTATATATGTTTGATGAACATCATCATCATCACAGCCCGTAACAGTCCACTGCAGGACTTAGGGTCTCTACCACGAAAGGGGAGGTTATTGCCATAATCTCCACGTTTGGCAGGCAGGTTGGAGATCGCAGCGTTTACATATAACAATGGAAAATGCTGCTATCCATTTTCCAGACTACGGAGGCTCTTGATTTTTTGCCTCGAAAACATTAGTCGCCTTGTACGACAAACATGAATGTAAGAGGTTGATTCTATTCTACTCTGCCGGACACCACACGGCCAATTTTCGGCAAATTGATGTACATATTATGAATATAATAACGGCATATATGAAATTTCTGGCGACACTGGGTTACCTGATGGTAAGTGGTAACTGTCGCCCATAACATCTACAATTCATACATTTAGGTTGCAGGCAACACAAATGCAGAACTGGAGGAGCGTTGTCACTGTAAGGACTAAGATGAAATGTCTCATGCCTGTAATTTATCGTAAGTTATTTACGTAAGTAAAACTTACAAGTGTAATTTCGGCCTTAGATACACATGTTTCATACATGGTCATATCGTATAACAGCATTCTTGAGCTTATGATATCATATTGTAATAATAAAAATATACTTTTATACTCTTAGAAAAACCGGCCCATATTTTCACGTACACCTTCCTACTTCACTGTCATTGTTGAACATATTTCAAATAGATCACACACATCCGCCATGTCATTCAAACGCACTGCGTCATACTATTAGTTCATGATATACTGACCAACGGCCTCTACATAAATTACCTACCTATACGATGAACTGTTCAGTTTTTATTAGTCTACGTTTTGAAGTTATGGCTAATACTGTAATCCTCTCGCAGTTCTTTGCAAACATAACGTCTGTAGTATTAAATAATGTAATTGACAAAACAATGTTGGAATACCCCCGACCAAGTAAAATTAAACATAAATATTTCCTAAACTACGGAACCGATTTATATGAAATTAAGCTACGAACCATCTTGATTGAACTGGCTTTCGAACAAAGGAAACCCCATCGAAATTGGTCCATCCGTTCGGAGGCTACGGTGCCACAGACGTATACACAGATACACAGGTCAAACTTGTATCACCCCACTTTTTTGGACGGTGGTTAAAAATGGCATGAATCTTTCCTGGACAGTTATCGCTTTGTATCGAATTCGGCTGTATGGTCATTTGTAACTGCATAGCATCCTTCATAGTATAAAATATTAAAGTCTGGCTGTATTATCGCTAAATTTTTCTAAACTTCGCAACGGATTTTATTGCAATTTTTACTATCATTTGGAGAATTTCTTCCAGTGTCATCTTTTTTGAGCTTAAAAATTAAAACTTATCATTTGCTGTAAATTCACTCACACGAATATTCATGATTTCTTACAGGAGTATAATAAAAGTAATTCAAAATAGGACAACTTCCAGGGAATCAGTGTTCATCAATACCAATGTTACAATGAAAACCATTGGCAGGTACTTAGAAACTTTAAAATTTAAATACACATTATTATTCAAAGTCAGAAACTGAATGCAATGAACTCCGCTAAATGCATGGTCATCTTGGCGTTAATATCCCATACTGTGTTATATCTTTGAAGCGTGCGTGCTGACGTCGTACCATCTTTGTCTTCGGACTGAGGAAGTTTTTCATTAAAAATGTGATGAAAAACGTCGTAAATGGCATTCGTGTACATTACACACTCGGCTTACTTATGCTCCGGTGAATAGTTGTGACAAACCGAATTGGTTGAAACGTTTTGTGATAATTAAAACGGATCTAAGTCATAGCATATTGCTGATTTATTACCCGAATCCTGGGCGTGGGCTTATGTAATAAGTTATTGGTCACTTTATTCACGGCCCACGTTAACTAATTAATTTTGTTCTAGGAAAACGTATGCACCAAAATATGAATTTACTAGGTGTATGTCGAAGACAGTCAATATATATATATATATTTTTTTTTTTGCGCCTAAGGCAGTCAATAGTATGGACTCATGAATAGAGCGGAAACGGAGATACGATTGGCGCGCCACCTAGCCGCGTGGCTAGAACTACTTCGATGACGTCATATTCGGCCCGCGTCCGTGGCACTTGGACACAGAAGAAACTATTCTCTAACTGCTGATCCATTGAAGAGCGAAGAAGTCTTGATTTACCACCTCACGTCACCTGACCGTGCTCCAGAAAGGAGAGTGTGAATACAGAAGGGACTGCTATAATTTGTAGGAGGGCGCACGTGAAAAGAGCCCCTGGCGAACCTCCGTTGCCTCGGTCGAGATATGACTATGGGTGGTGTCGGGTTTGACAAGAGACCCAAGGGTTTGGTAGTCCCACATTACGTCTGCTAATGTAACCATCCTAAATTCATCCTATTATTTTATTGTTTGCTATTTTTATTGTAATATCGCTTTTTATCTCAATACACTCGTTAAACTGTTTTGTTGATTATCTATTTTTATGAAACTGTCCCTCCAAATACCTTCAGGAATTTAGAAAACTCTAATGGGTTTGGAAAGTTCCCTATTTCCTTGTCTCTGAAATATAAGTTTTTACATTATTATTTATGGCGTTCATTACAGGATCCTGAAAGCTTCTACAACTATCTTATTTATTTATTTATTTAACAGTTTATTGTGCACAAAAATAAGTATACAATATAGACATAAAGAAAACAACACAACAGGTACAGCTCTTAGCTCAGGTATCTTACATAAGTATCTACGAAAAACAGTTGCATAGATTTTGGAGTGTAAAATAATATGGGTGAGTAAAATAACTCAGAAATTTTATAGACCGAAAATCAGCGAGTAGAAAAGATATCAAGAGAAGAAGAAAGGATAAGATAGCGGTCAAATGCCTGGCTAGTTACAAAAAAATTACAAAAATGGCAAAGGTCGCCTTTGGCATTGTACCTCGTAGGATGGCAATGCACCTCTGTCCGAACATAAGTGACATTAACAATGAGCAATGCATTTTTAAACAAACTGTACCTGTCTCGCTAGTCTTTGATATAAATAAATCTGAATCAGTTTTATCACATTACCTGTACCGTATTAAAATGATAAAAATATCCATTCTCATGTCGCGAATTGAAAAAGCACACGCCCCCGAAACTTTAATGAAGTTCTTAACTTCGACGGACGGACGGGAAGGAGATTTATTACTGCACTAATGACCTGATGTTAAGTGAAAAAAAAATGTAAAATGAAACGATGTGGTCGATTTTAATTGTGCTGGTGTACCTATAAGGGACGCATATGAGCAGATTGAGCAGCCTTATTGATGTAAGTAATTTTAATTGCCCTTGTACGTCCAACAAGGACTTCAATGGATACTTTTTGTGTAGAGTATGAAATTTATAATATTGCTAGCGAGGGCCTTATGGCCACTCTGAGATGCCTGATAACGCCTGTGAAAGTATTTTTATTTCAATTGTCAGACAATCAGACATGTCGGTCACCTGATGGAAAGTGGTCACCACTTCCCGTGGACATTAGCAGTTAGCAATACCAGACCAATGCCTTTCCCGTGACACGTTGCAATACCAGCAAATAGGAAAATCCTAGGCACCTCCAAAGCCACTGTTCCACCACCATAGCTTCTAATTCTATGGTTATGGTATCCTTGTCCTGTCAAGATACTTCAAATGACTCCAGAATATGCCTGGAAGCGCTTCTGAACGTTAAATAGGAGCATTATAGTGCTTGAAAATAAATGCAAGTCCTGTAAGAAGCTACGATTGAGAATTTGTTCTTCTTCTGGAGATGTCGGCTCTCATACATTAAATATTAGATTCACTAAATAAGCCTCTCCATAGCTCTCTCTATGAGGTGCTCTTTCCTTGAGGATGTTATACATAAATCCTACTGGATGGTCCAGATGTGGTGCCAGTCTCGGCTTCGTATTTATTAACACGCGTGCGACCGACTATAGTAGCACAGCAGATAGCACTACTAAAACTGTAGCAGCCCTTATTAAACAACCTAAAGCCGAGCCGAGGCAAACAAACGCAGACTGGCGTGCGCCTTTCATGTTCCATTAAACCCCTTCCCGACCAAAGGCCATATTCCCCGGTTGTATGACATTTGCAAAGGCAGCTAATAAGACACATTTCGCGTGTAGGACGTCTCCGCGATTGTGCGGGCCCTGGCGCCGACGCCGGCGCACAATGCAAGCGGTGTCACCTAGTTTACGGCTGGCTTATATGGGACTAGCGTTGTAGCCGTGTTGTTATTTTTAGAACATTTATCTTGCTTTTTTTTTGTTTATGATAGCCATAATAGCAGACAAACAGGCAAGTGGGCCACCTGATGAAAAGTGGTCACCACCGAATATAGACATCAGCAACACCCATACAACAACAACAGCATTGGTATTACCAATGCGTTGCGCACCTCTAAGGCGCGGCTTGCAAGAAGAAACCCTAACCACACCAAACCACGTCCAAATCTCACGAACGCGCACCGAATTTACAGGTGAAACGGACGCACCCTAATATGAGTTCCCAGCCACAGTGTTTCCTTTGAACTATGACATGAGTCTAAAGGGAACAATGTGGCTAGAAGTTCATTCCCCATTCGAATAATACATACGAGCGAGACACATGCAGAGGATGTAGATTGTGAGAATGAGTACATAGCCCATGACGGGTGGGCGATGGCGGATTTCTGCTGTGGATATTGATGGTTCTCTTCATGTCGCGTCTCAAATCTGTAGGTGATATTTCTACATAATCTCTATCACTTCAGTGATGTGATAATACTAATGAAAATAAATAAATATAAATTGTATTTTTGCTTCAAGATACCTTTGCTTAAGTCTTTAAATCTAAATCAATCCATGTAAGCCGACCATCGCAAGGAGTGGGCAGCAGAGGTGACTATATGTCGCGATAGTGTCACCCCTCCAGTCGCAGGCCTGCAGAGGCTATCCTTTAGGAAATACCACTTATTTAGTTTACAAAAATATGTATAGTATGATATTGTCTTGGTGGTAAATAATGCACATCGGCTAGTTCAGTTTTGATGAGCGTTGTTTCTGAAGCACGCGCGTGAGTAAATCATCATCATCATTATCATATCAGCCGGAAGACGCCCACAGCTGGGCATAGGCCTCCCCCAGAGATCTCAACTAAGGCCAGTCTCGTGCCTTCCGCATCCAGCTGGAACCTGCGATCTTTTCCAGAGACTTAGGTGCAGTCCTATTTGGCAACGGTCGTGCGACCATGGTAGTTCGACTGACGCCGCCCGACCAATAAGAGACCTGAAAACTGCCCGTCGCGCAAACATGGTCGCACGATCGCTGCTAATTAGAACAGCACCTCCTAATGCTAATACTGTCTAGAGGATGTCTCTGATAAGTACACCCATCTATTTTGCAATTATATTTATCGATATAGATACAGTTTTTGTGCCATTCCATATTGTAGAATAGATCGAAAAGAAGTAAAAAAAACAATCCAATTGTACAAAATCGATTGCTCAATTTAAAATCCTCGTTCAACTTACCTTTGCACTAATTCCGAGCCTACAGTGTCCGACGTAATTGGCCGAAATGATTACACTAATAGATCTAAACCCAGCATTCCCAAAGGCCTGCATCGTCACTGAGGCGCGGCGGCCTGCGCACAAAGCTTGCGCCCGCGCAGCGAACGGTAATCAGTGTAATTGCCACGTCCTTGCGCCGTCCTTGCTTTCACTGATAACGCAGCCGAGGTTATCAGTTACATAATAGCCGTAATCAGGCCGGCAGCCGGAATCAGGTTCGTATCCGTGATGGTGATTGGTAAGGACCCTTCGTGAGCTATTGATTCATAGGTATGCTCTGTCCAGACTGTCTTGTTTGGTGAACATACAATACCCAAAATCACAACTTGCCGTATCAATCATGCGACGTACATTGTGTATAGATGTCTTGAGTTATGTACGAAACACATATATTGTGAATTTCAACTAATACTACTGCAAATTATCCATTTAAATACATTATTTCCTTAACCAAATAAGACAAGTCAGTCTGGACAGACTTTACGTAGTGTAAGTGGGATATGAAAGATAACTTTGTTTAAGACCTTGGAACTCGTGAGTACAGTTGACAAAGTAAACTCCTGTGTTTAGTGTAGACAACCTGGGTCGCCATTATGTATTGACCGAAATTAAAGGAGTTGTAGCGATTGGAATAAGAAAACTTTAGGCAAAAACTTTCGCTAATAAAATTTTTTCAATAACAAACGAAAAGTTTTAGAAAATTATAACAAGTAGTTATGGCAGTGCCTCGGTGGCTAGTGGCCAGCTGTTCCAGAAATTGATTTAAACTCCACTCGGAGGATCATTTTGTTTCCGCCACGTGGTTTTATATGCGCATAACTTAGGTATTATAAATGTTCGGATGCATAGGAAATCTGCCAGACCAGCGACGTGGTGGAGTAAGCCTTAATTTACTCTCATGTAGTACGGTATCAGTAGGTAACTACTAAATCACTTAATTATAAGATAATGAGACGCATTATTTGTTAAGAAAGGCTTTGTCCATTTATTTTTCATTGTTTATTTCTTGTCGCGGGATGTTTTTCGATCAGTAATCGAGGATTGCCTGCCAGATGATAAGCGGTAACTGTCGCCCATAACATCTATGATTTATGCATTTAGGTTGCAGGCAACTAAAATGCAGAACCGCAGGTTGTCGCAGGTGTCATTGTCAGGTAAGATGGAATGCCTCATGCCTGTAATTATTTTTTCTTTTTTATGTAATACGGCAGACAAATAGGCATGCGGGCCACCTGATGGAAAGTGGTCACCGCCGCCTATGGACATCAGCATCACCAGGGGTGCTACCAATGCGTTGCCCGCCTCTATGGAGACCTCTAATATACCTCTTGAGGGATCCCATGTAATAGTCCAAAGGAAACACTGCGCCTGGAAGCTCATTCCACAACCGAATCGTACGAGCGAGACACGTTCTTTCTAATTGCGCTGGCTACCTTATCCTACAAACCGGAACACAATAATGCAAGCATTGTTGCTTGGCTGCACAAATAGATAAGACGGTGGTACTTACCCAAGCGGGCACCTCAGACTTGACAGAGTCCTACCGGCTGATGAATGTTTTAAGATTTATGGTTCTAGACTCTACGTTATCATGTAACACCATTTACGTAATCATGTTCAACCATAGTCTTCACCCTCGTGTACAGCTGAGATAGCTGATAATTGCTAGCTTATATAACATTGTAACTTACAAAAGTTGATTTTCGGGTAAAAGCTTCACCGCACCTTAAATTCTTGTAGAAGGGAAATCAGCTCAAAGTTACCTGTCATCGGCGTGTAGTATGTAGTGCAACAAGTCCAAACTGGACCGACAATAATTAAAGGTTACTTTACAAGTGACCCTTACTTTTGTGATCTGATTTTTTAAATGCGACCTACTGGGAATGGAAGATCGATTATATTATTGCGATACCAATTAGGCCCAAGGATCGATTGGGCAACGGAATCGAGCAGTATTGTGCTTGAAGCCGGTGCACAATTTCGGATTTGTAAGTGGGAGAATAATTGTGTCTTGCTGCTCGAATTTATTTTTCAAATTTTTTTTTGTATTGTCCATTCCGTACTTGTACAAATACTATTTAAACTAGTACAAATTAAGCTGAGTTTTAAGGTTTGTAGATTGTATGAGCTTAGTCTGAATGGGCATTAGTGCATCAGGTATCCTGTGTAAATTCGTAAGTTAATATTTCGTACAGAAATAGAGAACCGCAATTGCTTTGGACTATATGATTTGCCTCATGATTATAATTAGACTGGAGCACTCTTTCCTTCAAACCAGAACACAACAATATACCCAAACATCGTTGATTTGCCGCAGACATAGATCAAGATGCTTACCCTATTCCCGAATAAATTAATAGGAGTAAGTACAATTATCAAATAAAAATAAATAAGTTATTAAGTTATTATAAATCCTGTATGGCTGCTTCTTCGGCTTGCCCTTAGAAGTTTGCTTACCTTCGTTACCTATCCTTAAGATTCGGCTCACAATCTTCTCTCAGGATCTCCTAAGTAAATGTTATGAAGAAACGACTAAATTGAAACATTTAAAAGGACTCGTACCTTAAAAATGTCGCTATGCCGCAAACTAAATCCTTTACCCGTTTTAAAGTGTCAGCACCGGGTTTATTTACGACCACAATAACACTTATATTCAACAAACTATGCGGCTGATGAGATTTCAGATGCGTAAGACCAGCATTAACGTCAATATAAATAAAATTTAATAGAGTCCAACATGTTTTACGGCAGGGTATCGGGCCCGAAAAGTATGGAAAGTAAGCTACCTTCATTGCTGGTACATTTTTTTTTATCTGTGATCAGGCCCTTTTCCAATATTTTTATTCGAAATTTTAAAATCGTTTGTCATGGAGTTGAGCCTCCTCTACAATAAAGACCGCAGCGTTGAAAATACTCAGCCTCTTGACCGACCCTCGACCAACTTGACGATCACTAATCAGTTGCCTTAAAGGAGCAGTCCAGTGAAAGTTTTGGTGCTTACTATTTCATCAGGGATGTGATTATTTTATCAGAGATTATTTTATCTCTGTAGCCTGTGGGGTGAATACCGTCGAATAATTATTTCTTTCAATATTTGCATTGTTGTGTTCCGGATTAAAGCATTTCATCTTAGTCCTCATATTGATAAAACTCCTGCGGTTCTGCATTTTTGTTATATGAAAAGTAAGTTCAAAATGTATCGTTGTTGTGGGCATCAGTTACAGGGTATAAGGCTAGTCATGTCAGTTATTAATAGGGCTGTATGCCTGTATGTCACTGAAAAGTTAAAAAAATATGAAAGTTGCTCAGTTATGGAACAAACTTCCAAAGCACGTCCAAGAGTGTTCATCACTTCATACATTTAAAAGAAGCTTAAAAGAGCACTATCTCTCCATGATTTTGTAATAGTATTATTATATTTATTTATGTATTATTAAATCATTTAGTAGCCTATATATTATTAGTATTATTATTGTATTATGTTTTAGGGGGGGTATTTTTTTTTTTTTAGTAGATAATAAGTTTTTAGTTGTCTACCTACCAGTATAAGTATGTTCTAGCTTTGTATACTTTGCTTGTTCCGCTATACAATTTGCTTCACATCATTTGTGGTTAGCTGGTAGAAATCTCTCATAGAGATAAGTTCGCCATTGTACTCAATTTTTATTTGATGTATCTAATTAAGTATGTATACAATAAATAATATAATAATAAAGAAGGTTTTTTCAAAGATAAAACCAAAACCAAGCAACGGAGGGTCTCTAAAGCACCAAGTTTGCAATTACACCAATGCGCGGAACGCAAACGCATTACTCTCTTCATTCGACGTCGGGTTACATCCCGTATTACGCTTTATTGCATTTTTGTGTAATCCCTACGATTATGCTATAAAAGTTAAGCTGGACCAGATTTTGTACAAGCCATAAAATATTTTTTTGGCTCACTTTGGTATTCTACGCTAATTAGCGGTTTACTTTAAGTCCAGGTGTCAGGTGGACCGTCTGTCCGTGTGCCTCCCTAGGCAATAAAAAAATTCTTGGCAATTTGAAATACGTTTACCAGGTATATCATTTTCTGAGGATAATATACCTATGTAGTAAAATAAAGTTAGATGAAAGATTAGCCGTGTTGGGTCAAGATTAGCCGTGTTGGGTCCGGCTGAGTAGAATAACACCAACCCCTTAGGCACTCCACACATGACGCGACATGCATCATGCATGTAGGATGCATGCATCCTACACGTAGGATGCATGTCGCGTATGAGAAAAAAATAATATATTTAGTCTGCGCACATCGCACGCTAACGACATCGTAACGACATGCAACTTGACACTGACATGACACTCACTGCATACGTGTCTCCTAGGGATGTTCCAGTTTTTGTTTTAATTGGAGCTAAAAATTGGTCCCACATGCTTTTCAATTTTCATTAAGTAAACCTAAATATACATATATATTATGTATAGGTACTATTATTACATTCATACAACACTCACGCCCGTGTCCCATAGGGGTAGGCAGAGACTATCGAGTGCCCAAGCTACGATCCTAACACACCTCTTTTGCTTTTTCCACATTCATACATCTTTTCATGCATTTACGCCGGTTGAGGGAGTACCCTCAAGCACCCGCACCTCAGGAGTACCTGACCTGCCCTTATTGGAGCTGGTCATTAAGTTGATCAATATAATGTCCTTCTTGGGCGCTCTTTCGACCCTTCCATTACGCATTCATACGATAGATACCATTCGTATGCTGTTTTTCTGCCATCCTCTCCACGTGTCAAAACCATCTCAGCATACCTCTTTCAATCCTAGTCATCACATCATCCTTACAAACTTTTATCGCATTACTCCTCATTTTATCAATGATGATGACCCCACACATACTCCTTATATTATTCATTAAATATATTGTTATTTTTTATTACATTCTTTTAGACATGGAATTATGGACAGAATGGCACAGATCGATCATTACTCTTCAGAAACAAGAGTTCTGAGATCAAAAGTTTCCAAGTTATTACACTTTTCACGTTGGACAGCTGTCCAACGAAATGTAGATTTCGACGAGTACTATCATTTCCCTAGAGCAACCAGTGTTCTAGGACCTTTAGTTTCCGAGTTTTAACTATTTTAATTTTGACAGCTGACATCCGAAATGTAGATCTCGACGAGTACTATCATTTCCCTTTAGCAAGTAGTGTTCTAGGGCCACTAGTTTCCGACTTATAACTATTTAAAGTTTGACAGCTGTCATCCGAAATGTAGATCTCGGGGTGTGCTATCATTTCCCTTTAGCAACTAGTGTTCTAGGACCTTTAGTTTCCGAGTTACAACTATTTTAAGTTTGACAGCTGTCATCCGAAATGTAAATCTTGACGATTACTCTCATTTCTCTTTAGAAACTACTCTTCTAGGACTAACAGTTTAAAGCTAGCGGTACGCTCGACTAGAGTCGCTTTGGGGGTTAGGGGATCTTCTAATCATTGCTATGGACCGTATTAGGCGCACAATACTATCAACTCGGGATTTTATTGCGTATTGCGACTTTTCACAATTAATTACGTAAAATATGAAACACGCACATTGCTACAAATGCAAAGCACCGACCCGGGACTTGTGAAATTTTTGCATTCAAAATGGCGGACAGTACAACAACAGGCCGACATTTCCTACCTTCACTGTCCTGGGTACAAGTTCGAACCCAGGTTCTTTTTTCACGCTGGTGTGTGCCTATTCGTCAAATTATTACTCACCACACTAATTGAATGGTGTTATAATATTTTGTAAGTGCTTCTGGTACACACAATGATAGTGCTATAAGAGAGATTTAATTCTGAAAATCACAAGGCACTTTATATTTTCGCAAACTGCCTTTGAGTTCCGAGATATTTAGGCTTTAACGAGGAAAATTAGAAATTTTCGCCCCAAATGACTGACGTAAGTTAGGTATCAAAATTATTAGTACTTAATGTTGGTGGAAGAGCGCCGAGTGACTCTATTACCTAACACCTGGTTTGCTGGGCTTGGTTAAACGGTTCGTGAGATAATGTTATGCCGAAAGTACATTACATTTCAAAAATAGTCGTGACAGGGTACTGAGACACATTATTATTATTATATAAATTATTCCTTCAATAATGCATACATTTTCTATATAAACTCCAATTTAGAGCCAAAACTGAAAGTTCGTCTCTACACTAGTTCATAATGTAGCGTGACGGGGGGACTATTGTCTAACTCAGTTGAAAACTGAATTTGACATTAGATAATTCTACACTACGTCATCTACATTATTCTCTACGGCCATAGAGTCTACAAAATTAGAGTAGTGTAAGATTTTTATATGACAAATTCATTTTTCTAGTGAGTTAGCCCATAGCCCCCCAGCAATGACGAATAAAACCAGAGGACAGGATAATTGGTTATGGTTTCTGTGGCGATGATTGGCCATGAGCGTGCCGATTGACAGCCGTTTATCCATATTATTATTATATACTACCTGTTGCCCGCGACTACATCCGCGTTGGCCTCTGAACATAAACAAAATACCGATCCTTCAATGACAATTTAAAATGAACCATACATCTCGGGTGGTCATCTTGACGATAATGTCCCGGTTGTGGTCTCGCGCGCAAGGGCCCGGGGTCCGTGTCGATCCCTGATTTCACAGATCAGGCGATTGACTCTATTAACAGGGGAAGCTGACCAGATTGAATTATGGGGCTTGAACGTGCGGATTTCATCACGATGTTTCCCTCACCGCAAGGACACTGGCCAGTGTTCAACTGATGTATATAACTTATCAAGAGCATTGGTACATAGCGGCACTGCTGTTCGAACCCGGTACCTCGGGGTACGTGTCTTACCCCTTAACCATTAGGCCACCAACGCTCTCATCATTATACACTGAATATAAATGTAAAGCAGGTGAACTGATAATAGAGTGTGCTGTAAGCCTGGACGCACTTAAAGGTTTTAGATATGGTACCAACCTCGATTTACGGTGTCGCTGCCCTTGGCTATTATTAATAGATTTACAGGTAGGAGAGAAGCACAGGAAAGCTCTTTTATGGTACGACTATTTCTAAACATGTGTTCAACAAATGTCCAACCCTTGTTAAACTCTTTTGTGGTAAGACTGTATAAATGTTTACCATCTCTGTCAAAAATACGTTGACCTCTCTAGCTATTAGATCATTCATGCGCCAATCAGTGGACCTCTAGAAAATACTATATGTGTTACGCACCAGAGGTTTTTATTGCTGGTTTATTATTTCTCAAGCAAGTTTTGATTTGTTTTATAGCCTAAATATTGGCCGAGGATATACACTATTGCTATACAATATTTCAATTTCTTTTAAACAGACAGACAAACAAACAAAAAATTTTAAAATTGTCGTAACGTGTTCAGGTGGTTGTTTTAAGTCACGCTGATTGGTTTTCTTTTGATTGTCTTCAATGTACAGACTTTTTGTCTTTACGATTTTATTATATGTATATGTAGATATTTTAGACTTATTTTTTGTAACACAGATGAAAATCGCAGGTAAAATCCACACCGTGAAAGCCGCCTTAGCGTACCTACTTAATTTGAATGAACCAATGAGCACGTTGTATTCAGCCTCAGTACTTTATAGTTGAAAAAAATAGATAAACTAAACAAGTTGTTTCAAATCTATACGCACGACTAAATATCTCATAAATAACCCATCGTTTCTTTATAAATTTGCGACAAGCACTTGGGCACGTTTTTGTGCTGCTGAGTGTAGGTATGTACAAGATAAGATAAACTATGATGCAATGGAATTTTATGTATAGTTCTTCTAGTTTGTGCACATCTGTTTCACGCATTATTTGACATTGTGCTCTCTCCTCTTAAAAGGAGCTTTTTCTTTCCTCATTGCATCACAGTTACAAGGATCATTTGGCATTTTGATGAGGGCGTGAGTGTCAAACATCAACTCCAGCTGTCTGTCAAAAATGACGCTTTACAAGATGGCAGCGTTAATTCTGATTTCGACCACGTGCCAAATAATCTTTGAAAACCGTCACTTGACAGTGCCGCGTCGTGTTCCTGCATGTGTCCGCCGCGTCGCTGTTGCGTGTCTGTCGCGTGTCTGTCGCGTGTCTGTCGCGTGGCTGTTGCGTGGCTGTTGCGTGGCTGTCGCGTCATGTGCGGAGTGCCTTACACTCGTGGGTGTCGTACAAGGCTACTAATCTTTTTGAGGCAAAAGATCTAGTCTCTACAGACTGGAAAATGGGTAGCCGCGTTTTCCATTGTTATATTTATAACACTGCGTGGACATTATGGCAATATCCTCCCTTTCGTGAGAGAGGCCCTAAGTTCTGCAGTGGACTGATATGGGCTGTGATGATGATATGAAAGACGACTGTACTAATTTTCTTTTAGATTCAGTTGAAAAAGATAATTTCGTTACGAACAAAACTCAAACTCATAGTGGCATAGGTTAGGTAAAGGTAGAATAAAAATAACAATAACAAACATTATGTTGTACCGAATTTATTTTCCAATGCATTACAATATTTGTCAAAGTTGAAAGTATTTATGTAAGTAGGTACAGTACAATAAAGTGGCTTATATTTAGGCATTTCTCGTGATACTAACGACTATTTGTAATAGCTATTATAGAGTGCCTTGTGACATGACTGAAGGCATTGCGTCAGTTCCGTACAGGTTGTGATAAGTACAAAATACACGATTTAACAAAAAAATCCAAATACTTTTTGCGGCTAGTGCCATAATTTAATTAAATAAAATGTATTTCCCATTAAATAAACACTGTGGTGGGATATTTATAGTTATTTAATGCTTACACCTCCACAAATTAATCCAAGTTGACTGATACATCCTATATTTACCAAGCGATGATCGAAAAATCTGAACCGTATCTATACAATGTGTAGAATTGAATTGATTTGAAAAGTTCCCAAAAATTATTTCATAGTCATAATCTAAAGATATATTACAAGTACATCCTACATTTTCATAATTGTTTTCATTACATTATCTAAAAACATTTTGAGCTTTAATTTTTATCTAAAACACTTGATATGCCTTCGTGTTCAGCATTTTATGTACAACAACCGTGTAAATAACAAATTTAACAAAATAATTGTTTTCAAAGACATAATAATTACAATAAAGTAACAATAGGTTTATTTATAAAGTGCCAATTATTATTATATTACTATATTTTTCCGCATTTCAATCGAATCTTTAAAATTTAGTCTAAAAAAGAAAACTTTGGTAGGTTTTTGACTAATAATTTCATAGCATTGTAACCCTCGTCCTCCATCAGTATACAAACTCAAGTTGATATATGAACCCTTGTTATGCTGCTGGTGATTCGTAGTGCGAACCAACTTATGTATTTAAATTTAGGTCAACTTTATACAATTTAATTTAACAACTAGTACAATCGTGAAAGGAATCTATATACAATTACAAAGTAATACGTCTTAAGTCAATCTTAGATCACAAATGTGTACACTAGGAACGAATTGAATTTGTCGCAAATTGCTGATTTCAATACCTACGTCGCTATCCTTACTTGTCTATAGTAAAAACTAAAAGTCACATAAACTATATATCTACTACACTACATACTAAGTACAGTGTTTGTCATGTAGATTTATAAATATGCACGTATCCGCTCGCGGTACTAACGCGTTACAATAAACTGGAGAGTCTCCGTCGGAAGACCGTCCGTTACTATACAACATATTGCTCTCGAAGGGCCACCCTAGAGAGACGTGACGGTACGTCTTTGTCACCCAACTAATTAGTTGACTCCCCGACAATCCATATGAAAATATGGAGTAAGGGGTCAGCTAACTAGTTGTAAGACTGTAAACCGGGGCGGCTCTTGGCGTGGTACTTTGCTAGTACTGTTGCAAGCGCCTGAAGCCGGCTACTGGTATGGGTGTGGCCACAGCGGCGGCGGCGGGAAGGCCGGCGGCTATGTGGAGATGGCTAGAGCTGAAGGGCGGTGAGGTGCCGCGTGCGGGGAAGCGGGGGGCGGGGAGCGCGCCCCGGGGGAACACGTCACCTTCCCCATAAACGACCGGATGTCATCGAAGTACGCATCCTCCCGCTCAGTATCAGCCGAGCTCGGAGAGTCCCCGCCCTCCGCCTCGTGCTTCTTCAGGTGCCGGTCGAGGTTGGTCTGCTGTCCGAAGCACCGGTCGCACAGCGGACACCGAAAGGGCCGCTCCTTGTTGTGTATGTTCCGAACGTGCCGCTGCAGGTTGGACGAGATCGAGAAGGAACGCTCGCAGTACTTGCACTTGTAGGGCTGCTCGCCGGTGTGCGTGCGTAGGTGCCGCGTCAGGTTCGCGCTGCGAGGGAACACCTTCCCGCAGAACTTGCAGGCGTACCGGTCCCGAAGCTTCCCCGGACCGGCGTTCAGCTCGCGGAACTTGGAGTACACGCTCTGTTGCCTATCGGGGCCGTCCGTGCCAAGAAGTGGGGATAAAAAATTGAACGGACTCGGGACGTACGGGGAGTGCGACGAGTTCAGAATGGCGTCGGACGCCGTGTGGAAGGACGGAAATCTTGGGCGGTACATGGCGTCGATTAAACTGCTGTTGTGCTGAGGGTAGTCGGCCATCGGGAACGCCAGCGGACGCGTCACGAGCTGCGGCGGAGAATCCTCTCTCTTCGGTTCTACGCCCTCCACATCGACGTCAGTGGTTTCGTTCTCAGGGGTCTTGCTCTCGCGGTCGGCTGGACTCTCCGGTGGAGAATACGATTTGACAGATGAGTTACGAAAGGAACGGTCGTCGATGTCGGCCTCGGACTCCTTGTCATTTTGTTTCCGGGAAACTGATAAATCGAGAGGCTGATCTCCTTGATCTTTTTTCGATTCTTCTTCTATATCTGAATATTCAGAGTTCTTATCATCATCCTTGGCGATGTTCTTTGATAAGTCTTTAGGTAACGAAGGCGAAACAGCTTTGTTTGCTTCTTGTATATCGTTGTTATTCAGTTTTAATGAAAAATTGAAGGGTGATCTACGTTTTTCGTCTCTGGTAAAGTTGTATGGTACGATTGGAGTGGTCATCGGAAGGACGGGCATTGGACGCTGCTGAGATAAGTCATCTGTCGACATTGGTGACTTGACATACATGCGTTGAGGCTTAGGAGAGATCCTCTCCTCATCTGTGTCTTTCTTATCAAAATCTATATCTTTCTTCTTCATATCGTCGAGTGAAGTAGAGCTGTCGATGCTTTTCACAGACATGCGTCCTTCTTGCTGTTTAGCCAAGTTAGCGTTTGATAATGCGAGTTCTTGTTCCATTGCTAAGACTCCACCTTGGACGTTGAACAGTCGCAGTGGGTTTAAGAAGTCTGGAGGGCAAGCAGCCGCAGCGGCAGAGAATAAAGCCGGGTAGTGATGAGCAAAAGTATTATATGGATGGGGAAGGGTTGGTCCCCTATACATGGAGAAGGGGTTGGCATTATTAGGGGTATTCATTCCGACGTTAGGTAGGGATGGAATCTGTGGTAGTCCCTGAGGCATTGGTCCTCGAAGATTGACGTTAGCAGCAGCGGCGGTGTCACAGAATCTCTTGTGTTTGGTAAGAGAGGCGTATGATGTGAATGACTGGCCGCACTTCTGGCATTCAATCAGTGCTCTGCAGGCGACATGCATTCGCTTGTGGCGGCAGAGGTTGGAAAACTGCGTGTAGGCCTGGAAAAATAGAAAGTAACCTTATATTTCCTGGACTTAGGTACTTACATAATATGGTACTGATAGAATGGGGTAACTTTTATGTTATGAAAATACCGTTAAGGGGCACCGAAATATTCAATCAGTCTCCGTGTCCCCAAATTATAGTTTTGTTTTCTTAAACTCTTTAACTTTAGTTTGGTTTCACAATATACCTATCCCATCAAAAACATTTCATTTGAAATTGGTTAGCCAATCCTAATAAGCTCATAAAGGTTTCACTGAGAAAGAGCCAAGCTCCTAACTCTCCACCCTCGTTTATGGGGGTTGGAGGTTGTGAGTTGCAGATTTCTTAATGTCCTTATTATTTATGTGCGAATCCTAGATGCATACAAAATGCTAACTCTGAGAAGTGCCCTTTAGGTTAAATTTTTATGTAGTATTCATCCCCCTTTATGGGGATTTGTGTGAATATTCAAGCTTGTAATTGTAAGCAAATTTCAGATAACTTACTTGCTGCCCAGCACTACCTACCTTTTCTAATGTAGATAGTGCTCCCCCTACTTTTTCTCGGCTTGGCGGGGGCACTTACTTGTACCCAGACTTTAATCCAAGCCGTATCTATTCCATTACACCTGTACTCAACAAATCACCCACCCGCATCGCGAACCAACTAACCTTGAAGCAAACTTTGCACTGGAAAGGCTTGACGCTGGAGTGTATGTGCGTGTGCTGCTTCAGGCCGGAGGAGGTCGCGAAGGTCTTCCCGCACTCGGGGCAAGCGTGGCTGCGCGCGCCCACGTGCTGTGCGCGTATGTGGCGCTGGAGGTTGGAAGGATCGGTAAATACCTGAAATAACATCAGGTTTCGGGTTCGCGTGATATTGGTACTGGTTCTTGTACTGTAGGGGTCTGAGTTTGAAGATGTGAGTAACTGAGCTGATGAAGACTCGAAAAGTAGTTGCAGGTAGATTGCCGGTCCTTTGCAGATGGCTTACTTATATCTACTGCACCTGCACTACAATTGTTAAACTTTATGGATATCTATCAGTTTATGTAAATATTCAGCTATGCCCTAAATAAAGTATCTAAAGACTGAGAGGTTCACTACTCATTTCCATACATATTCTGTTTAGCCATACACTGCGGCAAACCAAGAGAGACACTGAGTTTTGACACTCAGGTAGCCTAACAACGTCTTTGAGGCAAAATATTAATAGTCTCATACAGACAGACATTGCATTAAGTTTAAAATTTTATCATTTAATTCCATCTCCTCCTCAATACCAGAGTAAATAGACCGTTTCTAAGCATTCTCCATCTTCGGCCGAATCGTCGCTTCCATCAGGAGAGATGGCGGTCAAATCCCTACATAGCGAGCAGTAATAAATCAAAACGAACGACTGCACATTCGATGCACACCTTAGGGCAATTCTCGCAGGGGTATTTCCTGATGTCGGTGTGTGCGAGGGCGCGGTGTCTCAGCAGCAATGCGCGGGAGCTGTACGCGCGGTTGCAGAGCTCGCAGTGGAAGGCCGACGCTGGCTGCGCGTGCGCCTGGATCAGGTGGCGGTCGAGACTGTGGAAGACAGGCATTTGTTAGGAAAGAGAGGTAGGACATAGAGGGATATCCCGTACGAATTGAAGGAACCCGATTGGATATTGTAGACCGCAGTCAAACACTACTACGGTGCCTCATGAGGAACCGTGGCTTTGGCAGTGGAGGGGGTATTTGCCTATTTGCTCCAGAGCTATGTGCCCCTGGTTTTTAGAGGTGGGTAACGCATTGGTGATGCCCCTGGTGTTACTAATGTCCATAGGCAGCGGTGACAGTTTTCCATCAACATTTAACAAGTAATCAAATGTACGCTAAGCCCGGCTTGCACCAAATTCTTAAAAACGTTTAAGAATTACGTTTAACGTTTTTTTGTATGAAGCTTTTTGTTTTCAGCTTAAATGCATATTAGAATTTGGTGCAAGCCGCCCAAGTCTATAAAGTTAAGATAATCTGCGGTTTCGATGGAAACGGCAATGTTCTCCAATAGAAATCAATTTTCCTCACAGTAAGAACTTACTTACAAAGTATACGAATCAGAACTTAAATCCTGTCATAAAGTAAACATGAAACTTAAGCCGCTTATTAGAATAAATTACCGCCGTTCATTTTCAATAAGATCTACTTGGAATCGGTAACCAATTAGCCAGCTGCTAACGAGAAATTAACATTCCAGTCTCGGGAGCCGCTATCACCATATTGGAATCTTAACTCATAATGACTGGGATATACCTCTTCATTTCACATTCAAATTGCGAACGATAGCACCGACGACTCCATTAGAAAGTGAGAAGATTACGCTAACGAACTGGAGTAGGATTCCAGTCGGCTAAGGTGCGCATGCGCAGCGGAACACTCGGATCTAACCATCGCGACGCCCACGCGGACGCCTCGTAACTTATAACCACTTGCGTCCCCTACATAACTCAAACGTGTTTCGTTCCGCGATCCCATGTTTCATATTTACGAAATATATTTTAGCTAAGCATTCCTGTGCCATTATTACGGTATACCACAATGAGATCTGCGATACAACCGGTTATTGTATTACTGAGCGTAATCTTGCTGATATATTTTTTATTAAATTACATATTTGCAATCCTCATGCCACCAACACATACATACATGGCGCTGTTAATGGTAGCAGAGCAATTATAATTGCATTGACGCTCTTTATTTCCTACAAACAAGCTTAGTTCTGGTGACAATAATATCCAATTAGTCACAGTGACATACACTGACAAGTGATGTAAAACGTGTATCATTTTGCGAAAACGATCGCTGTGACTCTCCTTGACGATAACTGGTCCACCGCACGCAACCCTTGCCGCCTCGGGCGGTTCTAACATACCATCAAACACAGCCTCCGCAATATGTCCTTTTGCTGTTGTTGCAATTACATCGACGTCTTTCTACTCTACGTCAACGGGTTCCCCAGAAGGATCAACGCAATGTACGTCATAGTTTCTAAATCCGCCGTCCTTCGTATTTAGATAAGGTGACACGTTTTCACTCATGCGGACGGCCTGCTCGACCGTATCTTTTAATTAATCTGAGGAATAAAATCTGCCGTCAGTAAACGGTTCCGTCGCTTACACCTTGTCTGGCCGTCCATTGCGCAGTACCAGTCCACTCGATTATCCAGGAACTAGGAAGAGCGCGTTCATGGCTCGAATGCAAGCTTAAGTCACTATAAATTTTCATCACGTCCACTTAGAAATGGAACCGAAATGAGATACAACGAAAACGAAATTTTATTTGTTTTATTCTCTTTGGCTTCGGGAGCATTGTGCGTAATAAGCGTGCCACTTTCGAATCGCCATCGTGTTTCTATTTCTCGTTCGTTATTGTGACTAACTATTGTGTTAAGTACTTCCAATTCGTAGTAGCTAATAAGTAGCCTCGCAACTGCGCACACGCAAGACGCGTGCCCCGAGGGCCACTTGCAACAGCCCCGTCGTATCTCCAAAGGCGATCTGCTGCGGGCCCGACGATTTTTTTTTACTACACCGCACAACATCTAAGTAAATGTTTCTAACAGAGATCGATTGTGTACCTCTTAATAGCATATTGGGTAATAAGTGCGGGCCGAAAGTGTGCCGCATATTTCTGCTTGACAATGGAGCACCTTGAGGGGTTATCGATGATGATTGCGTTCTCGCTTCGGCCGGCCGACGGGTCACGTGACAAATGACAACAGGAGATCGATGTTGGGGTTGGGATAATTGGATTTTGGTATTATAGATAAGGTAACATTATGGGTAGGTACATTGTAGAGTTAACCTTTGCGGGTCACTGCTGCACTATTGTTTTTAGCTTAACAATCTGAAACCTAGATATGTCCTGACACCTCTTTTGCCATTTTAACGAATATCTGGATAAATATTGATAGAAGATCTGGTAAATTGTATCCACTTAAGGTGTCTAAAGCCACTCAAACTCTCCTTAAGTACCTATAGTTCCCTACAGATGTCTATCGTAGGATATAAATACACATAACAGTCCAGCAACAACGGACAAGTTATTCGTAACCAACGCAATATTCCTTAATGCGGCTAAGCTGAGCTAGACGTAGGCTAGTCATTTATATCTGGGCACAATAGGTTTGAAGTCATTAATAATGCATTGATCCTGATCGTCGAAGCAATCTACATGTTCGCAGGACAGATAACATCCAATGAACAACTTTCAATTCTGAGCAGATCTATTAGGCTCCACCCACACGAGCCACTGATGTGGACGGGGCGACTAATATGCTGCTCAGTCGGCACTAGAATCTCAGTATTTGCGAGTTTTTCAATGTATTCGTTTGGATCATGATAAACACAAATAGGTATGTTCATTTTTATTGTAGTTGCCAGGCACCCAAAACCTATTTAATGAAATGACAAAATGTTATAGTAAAATTACAGGTAAATTCTAGAAATTATGAACCATTGGGACATTATTATCGAGGTTTTAATTTGATGCTCTTACGGGTGAGGTAAAAAACATTGCGAGGAAATCTGCACATTCAGGCGACGGAATGTGTAACCATGATCCAATCTCGTCAGGTTCCGCTGTTGACAGGGTCACAGAGGTCAGACGGCAGCTACTGTAATTACCTAATCTTCCAAATTCTGGATCATGGTCAGGGCAGACCCCTGGATGTTACGACAAGATGATGATGAATAATTTTGCAATGAGCGTGCACAATTAAACTAGCAGTCCGGACTATCGCGATGTTTTATTGTTTACTATTGATGTCTATGATTGATTACATTAACTTGTGACTTCCAAATTCGGAGCGTCATTTTAGCGCACAAGTCAACTAATGATGTACCGACGAGCGCGCTTACATTTTAATAATCGATTGTAGATCCCGATCGGTAACTCGCTTGTGAAATTCCGAGGCAGACCGATCGCCGCCGAGAGCGACCGATGTCAAATCCTGCCGTTGATCGGATGTCCGATATCTAGCAAAATAAGTAGGTAGACACAACCGTCAATTTGTTTTTTAGAAGATATGGTTATTGTTTTGAAGGTATGTTCATTGATCCAACTAGGTATTTGGAGATGACTATTTTGGGAGGTCAGTACGGTATTTTACAGAGGGCTTAAAGACTATTAATCAGCATTTTGAAGTGTTTACTTTGTATTGGAAAACTCAATCAAAGGTCAATAATAATACGCAGGTGCACTGACATGTCAAAATTAATTATTCCACAAAAAAGAATTTGACAATTGTTTATGTATGTAAGCGAAACGTGAAGACTAAAAAAAGTCTTATTTAAACAAGCGCATACCAACTGCTTTGCTACATAGCTGGAAGGTGTTCTCGCTACGTAACAGTTTCTCTGCTACTGATAGATCTGATATCGATTCAAGGTGTGACAGCCGCAATGATCATTCCAATTGTGTCAGCGCTGACGAAAGTAACAGTGACATGGACGAAAAAAATTGTTAGGTGGGCTGTATCATAATAAGTAAGAACATGAGGAGGCCTATTTTTGTCAGTTTTAATGGTAAGCCAAGAATCTACAAGAGGCAAGTGTTAAAGGAAATGGAAGTAAAACTTGCAAGTGTTTAAATTTGTATTACAAATATACCTAACCCCGCAAATAAGGGCTCCTCAGCGTTTGGTTACAACACTAACCTAACCTAACCGAATTTAAACCGAACACTTTCTACCGTTTCTGCTTGGCAGGAATAGTAAAACAATATTTAAAGACATATACATTTTCGTAAGCAAAAAGGGTTTTTTTGTTGAGAGTCATAATAGCGGTATATTTAAAAATTACTTCGGTGATCGTCTAAACTCTATCCATAGCAATATAACACTTTACACAGCAATACAGCGCAATAACTCTAAAGGACATTAGGATGACATGGCTAGGCCTCCTTTTAAAGCTTTGCCAGCCCCAAGAATGGAAGTAAGAGATCCGATAAGGGAGATTACAATGGGAATATTTTGTAACCTCATGATGCATTGCACGCCCCATCGGGTATTAGGAGCACTCGTGACATTACAATTTGAGGCATCAATAACAACATCGCCGGACGATAAGCCCACACCACGCAACAAACGTATGATGTATCTATATCTGATTGCGACATTGTTGCTACTGAAATGTACAGGTTTTTGTTGGTAGGCACAATGTCCTTTAAGGTTTGTTTTGTCCTTGTTCTTCGAGTAGCTACCCGTTTGAAAATATTGTTTGTCTTTCTGAAATACTCTGGTGTTCGCCGATTAATTCAGAAATATCATGGAAGATCTATATCGCATACAACTATGACATCCTTAAAAAATAATAATCGACTATTAGAGATCCATCAGTACAAAACGATAAAGCGACACATCGAAGTAATTGCTGGCTGATCGATCTCTCTAATGCCCTAGAAACGAATCATTTAAAACAATAGTGATGGGCGATAAGCGGCGAGGATGCTTGCATGTCGATAATCTGAATCCCTTGCATTATTGACGAGCCACCAATAGAATACGATGACACACGCCATCATGGCCTTCCGTCGGTTGTCGGCTAGATAATAAATTCATGATGTATGTACGTCTGTACACTTTCACTGATCGACGACGTCCGCTGTTTTCGCAACGGTTCAGGTTTTGCTTGGAATACTTGGGATACTTTGGAATGATTTAATGAAGAAATTTATAACCTTAGCGTCAAAATTACGGGTATGCTCTTGCGCGCAAGGGCGGATTCGCCTTGACCATGATCCAGGTTTTAGCAAGTAATTACAGTAGAGCGACTGCCATCTGTCCTGCGTGATCCTGGTAACAGGGGAACCTAAGCATTGTTAGACATTCATTTGCCTGAATGTGACCGTGGCATGCTTTAGGATACACTAATGATAATTTTTGGCAATACTTGAAACTTTAAAAAAGTGAAAACGGGCATAGTGATTACAGTGGGGGCAGACGTTTTGGTTTCTCAACTGTAACTCTGGACGCATTTGATAATAAATAAATAAATTACTTCCATAATATTAGCTACAGTGATATACACGCGGACCTACAGGTAATAGCAGTTCCACGATGACACTGTTTAGTCGTTACCACGATTTTTATCAATTTAAGAGCACATGAAAAACGGTTTTATTAAATTGGTTTTCGATGTAATAGGTACTTTTCAAACAGAAGCATTTAAAATAATCACTGAACGATTGTTTTTTATAGATGCCTGAGTGCCATAATTGTTTTGTAACTTTAAATTTAACTTTATGGATGCTGACTTTGTCTGACCAGGGATAATTTTGTAAATGTATTATTGTTTAATTTTGAGTAAGTTCATATCTAGGACAAGTGATAAGCTACATAAAGTCATTTTTACAGAATTATACATGTAAATATACAGCAGCGTTTCAAAGATCCAGAACCTGAGATAGTTTTATGCCTCTTCATGTGAAAAAATATATACTGGCCTCTATTTCAAGAAAACAAAGGTTTGGATGTGAACAACTTCTTTTAGCTTGTCATAAAAACCTCATGGTGAACTAAGATTTTCGAATAATTCCCATTGTCGTCCAAATTCGTTCTTTTTAATACACAATATAGCGATCCGCCCAGGCTTCGCACAGGTACCGAACTTCGTAGGATCATCCGGTAGACTCATTTAAAGCTTTCCTGAAAATATTATCGAATCAGTCTAGCCGTTTCGGAGTCCATAGGGTTAACAGCGACCTGGGCAAGATCGCAGGTACCAGCTGGATGCGGAAGGCACAGGACCGGCCTTTGTAGAGATATCTGGGGGAGGCCTATGTCCAGCAGCTTGCGGCTGATATGATGAGGGTTAACATAGACATTTAAATTTTAATAAAATATTATAAATTCGTACTCACGCGTCAATATTAGGGAAAGGAGCGTCGCAGAAAGAGCACCGTGGTTCCGTCTCCTCTCGCTCTTCGTCCTCCGTTGGCGGTTGGGAGCCTGCTGAGGAGGTGACCGAGCTCTGCCGGTCTGCAATGGAGACATAAATTGGTTATAACCTGACACAACTAGCTCAACATGTAGACAGACGAGCGATGTTGGCTGTTTTCGTAAAAAATCGTTTAGTGCTTCTCGTGCAGCAGAATTATTTGGATTGGATTCTTTGCCCTTTCTACTTTTTAAAGTAAGTAAAAAAGCATATATACAAAATAGCAATTAATACGCTCTGGCCACGGGCTCCAACTGCTTTGCCCTATGGTTTGGACGACATTAATATAACGAGTATACATGATGATGATGAGAATGATGAATACTGGGTATTCATTTCTACAGCTGCTAATGAAATAGTATGGGTGCGAAATTAAAAATCCTAATATTTTTGCAATCAACAGGCACCTCAGCACTCGCATAACACCCACATAGTGACGCCTGCAATAGAAAGGACACATCAATCCTCACTTTCTGCTCTAAATTACCGACACACCGATGCGGCCGCGACGCGACACGGCATGTAAATCAGTGGAAAGCCTACAATTAAGGCGAGACTTGGTCGCGGGCGCAGGATACATAAGTCTTCGCCGATACGGGCCTGCATATTGACACGAGTTAATTCGTTATTTACTGCCTCAGCGGAAAGGTTACGCGGCCTAGCTATCAGCTTTATTCTGAGTGCACATTCATTTGCGGCGAAGTGTACGGAATAGATTGGTAATGGACGTTATTGTACAGCCAAAATCGAGACGAAAGACAATTAATTACACTGCAACCGGTATTTACAATTTAACAAACATATTGCAATTTCAACCCGCCCGCATGCCTGTTTGTCTGCCGTAAAAAATTATAAGCAACAAATCCTTTTTATTTTTTTTTAAAGAAAGAATCAGAACTAGCAAAGCACCGCCGCCACACAAATCAACCCCAAAACATCCGCCCAGGCAATCAAATATGTGATTGCGATGACATCAGTCCAGACGGCGTCTACAGATCTTAGCCTTGCCTTATCACGGATGTCGGCTGGTTAGACAATGCCCGGGGCGGGGCGGGCGTGACTCGTATTAATTCCGCACGCGTCGATACGACCCCATCACCACACTTCCGACGCGATGTCGTGATCTGCTAATAGTAAATTTCGTCGGCGACCCGTTCGAGACGGCGTGTGTTACGAGGCGGGCGGCAAAGGGCGTTATCTCGTGATCTATAACTCTGTTTCGCGTCTCGGCTCTCGGGTCGGTGTGGATGACTATTACGGTTGTTACGATACTCGTAAATACGATTGTAATGTTTTATTTAGCTGTGCGCACTTTCACTGAAGCGTTTTCCTGTATGCTCTACGCGATTATTATTATATTAATTTACAGTATTTTAAAAATAAATATAATCTACATACCCAAAGCTCGCCTAATTCGCGATACCACAAAAACTACGGATGTACAGTGATGTCACTAGAGGACCAGTTCAAGGGTCAACCTGTGTGTATATGGTGTCAACGCAGCACTGAAGTGTTGGTTACAAATTATCACGGGGTAAGCCACCCCCACCCCACCTGCCGAAGGGTTAATGCCAACTTGACCCCACATTTGCATCGTAACGTGGGAGGTTAAAAATTATTGTGGAAGTCATCAGAGCGTGACATATGGGTGATTTGTGGTTTTTACGCTTACTGTAATTGATTGAAGATTTGGTGTTTTGAATACCTGTATTGATTTTTTTGTTCATAGAATTTTTTGTTTTGCTTTTTGTGGGCTACTAGTTTTCATTTTATTATTAAGTTTTATTAAATACTAGTGATCGCCTGCGCCTCACAGCCCTGAAACTTAGTGGATAACTAATACTCAAGTTAATAACATTTTTTGTGCCCTAACTCGCCCTACATTAAGAACAAATAATTAAATCATATCCGTAGCGGTTTCCATTTACAAAGCTGTTACAACGCATTTTCAGTGATTTTGCTAATGTCGAGTTATACGAACGTTGCTGCCATCGATTTTTCACATCTCACATTCATCTGTTAAAATTTCGGGAATAGGCTGAGATATATTGTTGGGAGGGGGGGGGGGAGCTAGGATCAACTCCGTCTACGGGGGAGAGACGTTCTTAAAGGCCCAGTCGCACTTCATAGCGCGACACGACGCGGTGCAGAATGAATTTGTATCGAGTTGACCCGCTATACAAACAAACTCATATAATAGTTTTGTAAGTAATAGTTTACTTGCCATCAAAACTTGTGTGGACCATCAATACCATTATACTATGGTAGTAGTAACACCCACCTCGTCTTCCATCGCCCGACCATACTGCGCATGCGTTAAGTTTTCCCACGACGCCACATGGCGCGCGCGCGCACCGTGACCGTGCCTTACCGATCTTTGTAATGAATTTAATGGGCCCCTTAACAAACGGCGGCACCTGTTGTTCCGCGATCGAATGATAGACTGTTTGACTTTTTTTTTGCTGCAGTAATTTGTGAAATTTTTTCTAACGTTCTTTACGGATAAGCAAGAAAATAAAGGTTTCTATTTTCATTGTAACTTGCTAGAGGACCTACCAAACTGGTAGTTCATCAGTAATGGCACATGTTGCTCTCATAAATAGCTTTGATCGAAGTTTATTTCGTTTTTTCATCATAATAACAATATCCTACAACTATAACAATATCAGCTGGATGCGGAAGGCAAAGAACCAGCATTTGTGGAGATCTCTGGGGGAGGCCTATGCCCAGCAGTGGGCGTCTTTCGACTTATATGAGTGATGTGTGAGATGAACAATATTCTTCCTATTCAACGAAATACTTATTGTATTCCCGATCCACCTGAATTTTTAATTTGTTATTCAATATTGAAACATACTCTCCATCCAATCCAATGCAGCATATCTCGCTTCCAATAACATATCCCGTAAATTGCGTACAGTATAGGTTTGCAATTAAACGCCTCTAGGTAATGCAAATTCTGATATCCTAGTAGCCGAATACAATTTGTATTGAGAGTTTACACAGGGTCAGGAGGTCTGCGCCTGGGGCGTGGATTCAGAACGCATCAGGTGCGTGGCGAAACCGCGCACAGGATGATTGTTTTGAGAATACACAAAGAATACACAAAATTACGTCACTAGAAAAGACTGTAACCTCACAGTAGTACATAATATGTAAGTCATGTGTTTGATGTTGAAGAAAAAGCACTCATATAGAAACTTATCCCTTCTACTTATACCTAGCCTATGCTAAATAATATCACTACATATTATAAAACAAAGACCCATCTGTGGCGTCTGTCTGTCTATTCGCTATAAACTCAAAAACTACTGAACAAAGTGATTCATGTGTTTTCTTCTGGCTTCTACTGCTGCCTCAATTTCAGTTTTATATGTTTGGTTTAAAGTAAATTAATTTAATTAATATTTATTTATGTTTTTACTAATATTTGTCATATTACCAGCTCTCCGGTTGACTGATAAAAAGCTATGAAGTTTAAAGTACGCTGTTATTTTTAAAATATGTTTGCGTGTAAATAAATTAATTCTTTAAATAAATAAACTATTAAAAAAAATACACCCATCCTCCTAATCCTTGAGGCAGCCAATCCGCGACCCTGTATAAGAGTTAAGGGCATGCGCGTGCGCAGGTTACCGTTAACCCCCGCGGTGCGAACGGTCGCGGCCGGTATTGTCCGTTGCCGATCTGGATGGCCGCGGTGGGAGACCGGTAAATAAACAACGGTTCGCGGTTTGCCCGGTTTTGGGAGGATTTGGATGGGAGTGAGGTAAGAGCTATGTAAATAACCCGGGAATGTTTGGGAATAATTTGATTATTTTAGTAAACAAAAATTTAACTTGATCGAATTTAATTGAGAGAATTAATTAAATTGTCATTGTTATGAAAAATATTTTAAATAATTAATTTGAAATTAAATGTTAATCGTTATTAAATATATCTAGTTGTTTTTTTTTTCATTATTTTAATTTACATCTATGAGGCGTGCAAAATAATTGTTTTAAGTAATTTATAATTTACAAATAAAAAGTACATATATATTTTACAATCTTGTTTGCTAAATAGAATTGAATGATATGATATACAAAAGGATAATTAATTTAGCGAAAAATCTTTGACAATAGAATTAGTAATAATCCCAAATAAAATTGTGAGGTCACGCCTAAGCCCCGCCATTGTCAAAAAATTATTCAATTTTGCGTAACATCAAGATAGGAGTAAAACCGTCTAATCTGTGAACAAAAAACTCGGACCAGAGTCAACCCTTTACTGAGGGCGGTGATATTAAATTGAAATATTTCTATTTTATTGTGCGTAATATTTATTTGATTGTTAAATAAATACGCGATGTGGGACGTCGTGCGATTGTGCTCGGTTTAATGGGGGCGAAAGGCATTGTTGATGGTTAATTTTTTGATTAATCATTATGGTGCGGGGGGATCGCTGCGACCGTGACGGTTCAATCTACGCGTTTGCGGTCCTGTCAACAGATGCTGATATGCTTGCGCAAGTTGTCCTATTCTGACACTGTACTAAGTATTGTTGTTATATTTGAACCGCTTAAAGCCTGGCAGAAGTAGGGACTAAACGCTCGGAAGATAATGATTTTTATTTTAGGATTCGTCTATACTGATATTGACTAGAGTACCTAGAAAAAATACCATACGTAAGGTTAAAATAGAATGATTATTTTTACACTAAGGTCTCTAATGTTCTGGCTAACACAGTACCTATTTGGAATTGCCAAAATCCCCAACAAAACCCTAAATTAATCACCTGTCGTCCCATAGAACATTAACCAATGGGAGCCACACATTGCTATCGAGTCCTAATATCTGCGCGCGCGGCGATAAAGCCGCTGCATGCACAATCGCGCGTGCGTCGGACAAAGCGACGTCATCAATTTTAATCTGCGCGACAATTGCGCGATGACAAATGTCATTGCGCGAGTCATGCAGCGCACGAGCGGCGGCCGAAAAAAAGCCGGTTAATAAAGGGTTAAGTTATTATTGTTATTGCGTGCGACGCGACGCGTACGTGATTTTGTGGAAACTTGCTTAGACGGTGGATATTGGGGATTGCGCAAATGTTAGGCAGATAGTGTGAAAATATGTCAAGTACGGTCTTGGATATTTTTTATTGCCTAGGCAGGCACACGCACAGACGGTTCACCTGATGGAAAGCGGACACGTTCGACCGAAACATCCGAAAACTAATAGGAACAAATGCTGCTGCGGCCCTTGAAGTATAAGAAAACAAGCTGTTAAAGAGATTTACTCGAAATTCTAATGCAGTAAAGTCGAGTGACTACCTTAGCTAATAATGGAAATAACAGTCTAAAGTAAGAATTTAGCACGACATAAAAACAAAAACAATAAATTTCGGATTGAACATAATCTAAAAGCTTCCAGCAACACGAAGCAACTTCAACCTTGCCACATACAATAATTGTCATTATTTAGTGGCCGTAATGGTGACCCCAAGCCGCCCACATATCGATAGCATGACTTACAATATTTCAGCAATGACTTAAACGTTCGTAATTAGGATCGATGCAGTTGCATGTTGCATCGGCACATTAGTCATGGTGAATGCAGTATTGCATATGATGGATGGGTTTAAAAGCCAATGAGTGCTATTCATGCTCCATTCTCCATTCATGGGGATAACAGCTTACAAAGGTTGCCCACTAAATAATATTATGTGAAGATGAAATTTGTTTGTGTGTTAGGATTAAGTGTAAGATATAGGATTTAAGACTTTTGTGGTTACTCAATACACTTTCATCGCACATTTTATCTGGTTTGTTACCACAGTTAGTATTTTTTTTTTGACTCATGCAACTGCGATATTTTGAGGTAAAAAAATAATACCAACCATGGTAAACCCGATAACATGTGCGAAGTAAGTTAAGTGTAAGAGCCCGTACTGTCATACGCGTTCACGTTGCTGATGCAATTATGTGTTTCATACTAATAAATTACATTATGTTTATATTCATATATCCATTTCACAGCGGAAAAAGAGCAGTACTGCATCTTCTGTTTACCTAGGCTCTACCTAGAGAGTACAAAAGTAAACTGAGTTTTTAACTCGGGCTGCTCTACAATAATCTAATGCGGCTACTTTTGGAGCCTCAATAAATAAATCAGGAATAAGAATAAATCCGTAAGAAGGACATAGAAACACAACCGCCAACTCATAACTCCACAAATATTAACGACGCGCAGTCCGACAACGGTCATTTCTGGACACAATAAAACTATCAGTCCTAACAAAGGGTGGTTGTAATTTTTCATTAGAAAGCGTTGTAATTATGCGCGATTCGAATCGCATAAATCACTGGGCCGGCTGCCGGGCCGGAAGGCGGCGACGCGGGAGCGGATCCGGGCGGGTCGGGTAGCCTAGGCTAGATGTGGCTAGGATGAGGCCTAGTGTTGAAGCTGTCTGGTTAGGTATAAGGTGGATAGGAATGAAAACGATGTCCGTTTATGCTGAATAAAGAAGACCGCATACAGAATGATAACGAAATAAATCACTGTAGACTAGTAATTAGACTAGACTGCTAGACAAAGCCTCAATGGCTTCAAGTCCGCCAATTGCTGTAATTTGTGCAATAAAATTTACAAAATATTAAAAAAAGAATTGCTATAGTTTTTTGGCTCAAAATTTTTAGTACTTGCATGTAGATGTTTTACGTTTTCAATTTAAATACGCATACAACTTTCTATCTCACCCCTCAGTTTCAATTAAAACCTAAAAAACACCGCAAGAAACGCGTTTGTCAGAAGTCAGAGATAATTGTTCAGGAGTTGTATATTTTAGTTTAATAAACCTGTTACAAACATAGTATCAACTCCACGAGTACATAACCGATTCTACCTACATGCATATAGGCGGGTTACGGATTAAAATCACTACATAGACATAACCCACCACCGCACTCGCATGACACACCGCGTCTCTTCCAGCTCACACGGCACCCCCGCTAATACGACATATGCGTGATTCGGCGGCGGGCGCGTCGCGATTTATCTAAATTAAACATCGCATGCGCCGCGGCGCGACGGTGCGCCCGGGCCGCGGCGCACGGCGACTTTTTATGGGGTACCCGGTACCCACACAAGCTGATACAGAGTGTTGGAGTGATTGGAGATTTTTTTTTTGCTTCAGATGGAACTAACTGATTTTAAAACTTATTGGGCTCGACGAAATATCGGTTAAATAAGTAAAACTTTAAGAAACATATACAGCAACAGTCCATGACAAGCCCCTATTGGATTTTAACTATACTCATTTTTTAATTTAAACTAGACCCGCCCCGGCTCCGCACGGGTAGTAACATAAACAAATTATACACCTAAAACTTCATCGTGAAGTACTCTGTCTATTGGTGAAAACCGCATGAAAATCTGTTCAGTACTATTTGAGTTTATGGCGAACAGACAGACAGTCAAACGCGTGGGACTTTGTTTTGATGTAGTGATAGTCATATTAATCTCTCTTGAATTGCATCACAATTTACAAAACAATTACTTAGCAATAAAAACAAGACACTTAAGAAGATAGCAGAAAGCGATAATTTGCTTATTCACTAGTATAAGTATGCGATAATTTGGTGATTCACTACTGTTACCTGGTAATGCATCAAGAAATACCGAGGCAGTTTTTCCGAACGTAGATCCACCTGTATAACCCTGTGAGGGTCGGCGAGGGCGCGGGCCAGGTGACTCCAATTAACCGTCGGCTGACCGGGCGGCGCTGATTTCGTGCGTTGACTTTGAGTCATTAGGACAATATCGGCTGTGTGAAAGTTTTTACAAACCCTTGTGTTAGAGAGTAGGGCAGGTCATAGAACACGGCGGCGGAAAAAATCTACGGATCAAACGTTTCGGGTATCATCGGGTATAACGAAAATGCTGCCAATAAATAAGGTCTATTCGGGGCTATAAACAGTAAATACGATTGATCAGAAATTTTTATCCAGTCCATGATATAGAATAAACAATGATGTACGGAAATGTTTATTTGAAAACGGTCGCATGTTATTCGTACCAACGATTTAAACTTTTAAAAAGTCTTCATCGAAATTTTGGTAAACTAGGCACTCTGCCCCGAAAGCCTTCAATCAGGAATTGCAAACAAATGAAAAAGTAAAGTACCTCTATTAACCCCTAAGCGCTGGGGGTCGCACAGGCCCGCAGGTGACTCCAATTACCCGCCCCCGACACCGGCGATGCATGAACGGTACGCGTGACAGTGATTCGGAATGGTCGCGCGCCGTGCGTTTTTGTGTTTATATACTTACTTTTACTTTTCACGTTTTCGTATTTACTTGTATCGAGTAGGTTTTTAAGTGCTCGGGTAAATCCGGTGAGGAATCGGACGACTACGGTAACAAAAGATGATGCGTCGAGTTTTGAAGACGTAGATCTGGATCGCGTTCGGCTTAAAATGTATAGGAGCAGAAATCTATTGCAAATGTGTAACTAGATAATGTATCAGCTGCATTATTACATCAGTACCTACTAACTGCAAATATTTCGACAGAACACTTTCTTTAATAAATGCAGAATTATGGTCATATCTTCATTATTATGAATTATGGGCATATTAATGAAGATAAGTCTTACCTGGTGGTGTAAGCACGTCCTGAAGAGGTAGTGGAGTCCTGGGTCCTAGAAGCAACTCTTGACCTGACTGCACGTCGCGGGTCACTTTGTACCACACCTGGAATTGGAAGGTTAATGTTTAGTTAGATGCCTTCGCAAAAAGTACGTAATCATGTTTTTTGTGGGTTGCGGTTCCATTTACAAGTTTAATTCTTGTAATTAATGTAATTGTATTCTTTTATGTCTTTTTGTACTTCTTGTGTCTTTTTCAATATTGTGGTGTTGTTGTTTGTGTAAATAAATGTTCTTTCTTTCTTTCTAATTTATTGACCTATGGTAGGGCACGGTTGGCCGTGTGGTGTCCGGCAGAGTAGAATAGCACCAACCCCTTACATTCATGGGTGTCGTACAAGGCGACTAATGTTTTCTAGGCTAAAGATCAAAAGTCTCCGTTGTCTGGAAAATGGGCAGCAGCATTTTCCATTATTATATTCAAACACTGCGATCTCCAACCCGCCTGCCAAGCGTGGAGATTATGGCAATAACCTCCCCTTTCGTGGGAGAGGCCCTAAGTCCTGCAGTGGGCTGTTACGGGCTGTGATGATGTGATGATGAGAGCACGGTAAAAATTATGTCGCTGGATAGATAGTTCTTTTTGTTATTAATTTTGTGTTTAAGTGTTTACAAATTTTAACAACGTGTCTAGTTTTTTCATACTGATTCTATTGTAAATTTTTATCAGATAATTTGATAAATCAGAGCATGAAATATATATTTTCAAACAGTCAACTTAAAAAGCTGCACTATATAATTATGAAGTAGCATTTAACCTCCAAAAGGTATGCGGAGTGGATCTAATCACCGCATCTGTTCGCTCCCCTCCGATTGACCGGAAGTGAACACAGTTGTTCAGGCGAACACCGATTTTCTGTCGCCGGAAGTTGGCAACGTTCCACATTCAAATTTTATTGGGGTGGTGCCACAAAGACGCCGCATAATAGGGGCTGTGATAATCGCAAGTACGTTATGCTAGTCGGTTACGCGAACTGTGCGTTTTATAACTAATCTAAAGGGCAGTTTAGATTTTTTTGAAAAAGGGTAATTGTAAAGCTTTTCACCAATCACTAATGAAATGTGTTGGTGCTAAAAATAAGGTCAAAATAACGCTCTTAGACAGTGATATCTAATATAGCCTAAGCGTAAACTTGATGATGGTACAATATAAAATGATCAAAAATAAATAATTATACACCGTCACGTCGCGGGTTTCTTACTCGAGGCTCAACCAGTCTCAAAAATTTATTGCATTTGATGTACTACCATTAGATAAGTAGTAAACTTATACACTTTACGAATGGATAGACAAACAAATTCTTGCGATTGACTTACAATTACTCACAATATGTGACGTTACTAAAAGAAAATACTAAACAAAATGGTGTAGGCTGGTATATGTAATGTACCATAAGCGGATTTAGTTGAGAATTCCCAACGAGCGCAAGCGGATGCGTGGAACTTTTGACTTGAGAACTTGTAACGAAACTCGTTCTTACTCTAGAGAAAGAATATAATGATCACTTATTCCAAGAATTTTGTACAATGTGTACTTGTTTTTTTTTATATATTTGTGAGATCAAAAGACGCAGGTGGTTTTTCTTGTAAAATCACTCAATCATGAAACATCTATGTAATTACAGATGCCTACTTACCCACCTACGTCACGTTCGTTTGTAATTTAGCGGGTGGAGGAAAATGGTCGTGGTTTTTATTATTTTGATTTAAGTATAATTTCCCTTTAATTGCATAGACATTTAAAGTTGGCCCGTATTAAACAACGCAATAAAATGCACGTGCCTGGACTTTGGGAAAACTCCGAGAAGTAGCTTCAACCGGCAGTAGCGCCATAGCCCTTAGGAGCTTAGTGTTATAGGTAGCTTGATTTTTGCTTAATCATAATTAATAATTTCATAAACTAAAAACATCATTAGCTCTTACCTGACCAGCAAGTAAGAGGTGCTGGATGTTTACGTCGTGAGGGTAATTTGTAGAACGAACCAGTTTTAACCAGTTCGACTTCTCAGCAGTGCCGTCTAGCCAGCCACGGATGCCGTTTTTGCCGAGAACCTGCAACAATAACCAGGTATTTAAATAAGCTATCAAGTACAACGGAATTTTAGTAATGCCGAAAAAATATAAGGTCGTTTCTTCCAAGGTTTAGAAAATTGAAATACTAAATAATAATAATAATATAACCGTCGCAGGGTGCCCTTCCCGAGATGGCATTTTAATTAAATTAAAAACAAATTTTTTGACCGACCTCGTCTTCACTGCACATGGGAATGTAATAAACATTTAATACCTCACTTAAATAGGAAATTGTGTGTAATTAAAGGTCAATAAGAAGCGTCCAATCTTGTTCAAAGACGAATATACTATAAAAATAATATCATTATTCAACTAAAATAAGTTACGCAATTTAACAATTTACTGATAGGTACACATATTAAAATATTAAAATAAGAAGGTACTAAAACTTAATATTAATCATAACTTTTTACAATCTGTGTCTAAACTGCAATCTTAATTAACCACTGATAAATATGAAATTAAAAAGCTTTCGTTCATGTATGGAGTGTTACTTAAGAAAAACGGTTGATTTCAATATTTAAAACAACGCCATCTATGCGTAAGGCTATGAACACTCGAAAACTGTACTAAGCAAGCTCAACGCACAAAACGCTTAGACCTAAACAAAATGCTTACTCGAAACATGGAATTGTGCCCTATACCTTATAAAACAGTGCATATACTTTATAGTGATGTTTAAGTCGTTAATGTAAAACGTTTATGTAATCATAGCAATAATTAGCACAGTATTATCATACATTAATAACAGAAACAATTTTAAGAACAATTTTTAGAACTCTGTCTTAAAGCGCCATCTACCCAGTTTCGTAGGAAGCGGATGGTACGTTACTCATACACGTAGTAACCTCAGGTTAGATGGAGCCACCAGACAGTAAGAAGGATGGCGCAACATAGCATCTCGTACATTTTTGTCAGCAATGAATGTGCAGAATTGTCGTACCAAGTTCATAGAGGGTTAAGTCGATTTTCGAAAACTATTTAATCCACTATTAATACCATGACGTGTAGCTTTTATAACTTTTCTTTTGAAATAGGTTCTATTTATAAAAATATAACTGAACGATACTGAGGTATAAAAAGTTTATCAATGGATATTTCATGTCTATATAATTAGATACCTAGCCGCACCTATTATACGTTATTTTATCACTATATTATCATCAATACGCGATTTTAAAAAAAACTTAGCGAATACGGTTTTGCATTCATAATTTTTTCCCGTTTCAAAAACTTTTCAGTTAGATATCGGTCACAGGGAAACTAAGATAAAATGTTGTATTTAAAATTACCTAATAAAGATTGTGTTGTTATACCTACTACTCCACAGTAAGTACATTTTGTTGAATAAGGAATTCCCGTGCACGCAGACAACACCTTATCTTAAAATTTTGCTGTACATAGATAAGTACGATGAGGGGTCGTTGATGATCTCAATTTATTACAAAAATATCAGGAACAAGTGGAATCTTCCAAACACGAAATGAAATTAGGATGTTTCAAAAATGTCCGGATCACTCTAAGCATATATTTTGATTCTTAAGAACGGTTGGCTTTCACCTCGAACCTATGGCGTACTGTAGATAATTAAAAAATCATCAGTCTGAACACTTATACAGAACAAATTATGAATACAGAAGAAGGATATAGTTTTTATTTCCCTATTATTAGAGTAGGTATCGCATCAATTAACTACCGAAATTGTCTACAATTTCCTTCGATAGCCCGCCGTCTGTTTACCAAGGCAATATATCAAGTTTAAAAGCCCTAATTTACGCTTGCCATAGAACTCTAGCCCCTCTGTCGGGAAGGTACACATCTTCATGTAAAATAGTGTTGTTATTGGGCATTATGACTCAATCGAATGTGTACAGAAGGGTATTTGGAGTGTCTGACGGGAAATTGTAGGTTTGGAGCGCCCCTGGTCAATTAAGGGCGTAGTTTCATCCCTATTGCCTCGTTTTACGCGATGATAGAGTGTATCAAGCATACATTATAAGTTCAACAAGCTCTCTGTTTTTAAGTAAGTTGTGTTTATAGAATTAAGAGGAAACTATTTAATTGATTTAAAACACAGGTAATTAAATACAAATGAATAATTGATTTAGGAATCATTAGGTATTGAGTTAGGTATTGAGGTATTGAATTATAAATTTACCAAAACAACTATGGCCCATAATCGTATAAAGTAACAATGCAAATCAGTTAGTTCTTCTTTTACTCACTCACGCGCGTGAATAAATACTAAGCCGAAACTAGTCGATGCACATTATTTATCGCCTTGTCCTGTACTTATTTCTTTCCCAAATTAATAATGTAGTTTCGTAAGTAGTAGGTATGTCGATAACAAGACGAAATCACAAGTCACCTCAGACTGGGAAAGATAATTGGAAACATAGCCGCCGCATTTCACGGCTGATCTCGGCGCAAGCAGTCGCGGAAACGCGGTGCCTAATATGGCGTAAAATTAAAACACGATCCCCACTTTATCATATCGTCGGAGGAAATGCTAAGAAAATTACTTGGAAAATATAAAAAGCATCTGTTGCACAATAAAAACGTACTAGGTAGACGTAACAAGAGAGGTATTAATCATGGCGAATTCGGAAACCCTCCTTACGCGTCAGCGACAAGCCTTTACGCAGCATTTATCACGTTATTAAAACTGGGTGCGCGACGTAAAAAAGATAATTATCTTAGAGAACCCTCGTCTTAGGACAGGGGTGCGACGCGCTTTTAGAGCGCGTAAAACAATAATATTTATTACAAAAGGTATTTGCTATCACAAATAATTTTGCGAGGGAGCTGTACAGGAATTTAAACATGCAGAGTGGCTAGTATTTCTGTAAGTAAATGAGACATAGCCGGCTGTTTTATATATTAATGTTATTGCTTACTAAGTACGTTCATACTTGGGTCTCCAGCTCGGTTCTCGCTACTTTTATCCTACTGAAAATGAAATTTATAAAATATTTTGGCCTATGTATTGATATAGTTTATGAGCTATTAGAGGTTTGAAATAAATCCTTTTTAATCACTCCACTACCAAGGTCTGAAAAAATCAAAGTTTTCTGTCATCCTATAACTCATTATCTTCCAATTGAAATATTTTTCAAACCCCCATAAAAACTACAATCCATATACCCAACAGCCCTAGTCGCTGGCAGCCCTAGTATCGCACGCGCGATGAGTTGCCGAGTGCCGGCGGCACATGTTCCCCATCAGTCATCGATGCCCGGCCAAGGATGGCCGCGGACACTTGCGCGCGGTCTGCTGAAATATCGCGGCGGCATGCCGGCGACGTTTGCAAATTGGCTGACGAACCTACGGCTTGGACGGTGTGTCTTGTTGGGAGTTGTAGATGTAGGCTAGGATTGGGTAAGAGGAAAGTGGCTAATGTAGGTAAATACAGGCAGAAAGCTATGCAGTTTACAGTTTGGTGTACCACAGGGCAGAATGGCTTTGAACTAGGGCCCTGTTTTTGAACCGCTTGCTTGGAATCGAAAGGTTTTCAATTTTGATTATCGGCAATTGTTTTATAACATTTTAAATATTTTGAACCGTTTGCTTTCAGTTTTGCCAATGTCATTTAAACATTGAAGTTTTCATTCGGAAAAGAAAACCCGTTCGACTCGATGCGAGCGGGTCCAAAGTAGAGCCCCTGGTGTGGGACAAAGCGACTAGAGGCAGATCTAGGTCTTAGAGGCAGGCAATCTGTAATCTTCGTAGACCAGAAAATGGACGGAAGCGATATCTATTGTGTATTTTCTACACAAAGACCTCCAATAAAAATGCCAAGCGCGAAGTTTGCGGAAAACCCCTGCGCTTGCGTTTGCAAATTGCCTGCGCGAGCCCAACCAATTATAATGAAGGCATTTATAACTGTACCTACAAGTAATTACTGGATCTTTATGATATTTATTGGTTCTAAAATCTGTGACTGAAGCGGATTGGCCGGTTAAAAAGAACGCTATCAAGCACCCGATGAGACGCCGTGAGCCAACGGGTGAATAATGTTTGCAAATTATCTGCCGGCTCTATGATTGAAGAGCAGGTTGTAGTGGGGATTTGTAGAGAAGAATTTATAGCCTATGATTATATACCTACCTAAATAGGCGAGTATGGGTTTTCGGTGGAATTTATAGGTATAGGCTACCGCAGTCGAAAAGTAGCATGTTCTTAATATCTACATTTTGCCATTTTGCGAAAATTCGTCATCGTCCAAACTTTCGCCACTGATATTAGGGTTGGTAATATTTTTTTATACGTGAGGCATGATGTAAGTGATCACCGCCATCGTGATTAAATTGATGACAACGTTACCTATAGATCAAATAATTAAATATTATCATGCTTTATTTTTTCTAATCTATAACCAACAAACAAAGCAGTTATTACGAATTCAATATAAATTTTAGGCATGCCTAAATAATACCTACCTAACATTGTATCGTTTTCGTTAACCCTAAAGCCCGCTCCACACAAGCTCTATAAACTCGTTACTTTATCCACGTATTACATGACAAGTAACAACTCCTTTAGCTATATTGCGCGGCCCACGTCGACCCCATAACTCACGCTGCATAGAAATAAAATTAAACACAGAGAGCGCAGGTCGAGTTCGCTGCAGAATATTATAAAAACCGCACGGCCGTAATTTAAACGAACTGCGGGTAGATCTCATATTTCGCGCTCGGCGCAGAGATCGCAATTTCCCCGGGATCTCGGGAAAGCTACAAATGCTCGCGAGTCGTTCGCGTCGGAAAATTACATTTCATACATTCTAGGGATGAGAGTGGAGCTTGTCGATGTTTGCTTTTTTGTGGGAGACTGTGAGTTGGGAGTACTTTTTTTAGGCAGATGTCGACGTAGGACAGTCGTATATGGCAAAGTACACAAATTACAACAAATGGACAAAAGAAAAAATGAATGCTAAAGTCGGAATTACAATTTTAAGCCTATGAAATGCAAATTCACAAATTCTGCTACATCGCCTATATTACGCGGGGCTTAAAGCTTTTTATTGCCTACACGGACGGACGATCCACTCTATGAAAAGCTGTACTGTTATTATGGTATTCGATCGAAGTTTAACAATCATAACTTCAAGCTAGATTAATACTGCTAAACTGTAACAACAAGAATCCACAAGTCAACTTATTGATGGAATATTTTATTATGTACCTAATGAAAAAGTAAAACAATAATATTTAATTATTTGTACGCCTCAGCATGCGGGCAAAGGATGGAGAAACTATTGAAGATTATTGAATTCCTCTGTAATACCCATAATACTCTTACAAATAAATTTTTGAATGTTTCTTATATCGACAACCTCCGAGAGCAACCCAGACCATCGACACCGTCCCATCCCTACGATGAAGAGCGCTCAGCGGTTGCGGCGAGCACGCGTCGTTGCGCGAATCACACGACCCGTTTCACAAGATAACAATTTGTGTGCGCGCTTATTTACCCTGCCGCCGCGCGCGCAGCCTGCGCCAAATTGGCGCACATAGACGGCTAGGCGGGTAGGCTATACGGTTATAATATTTTACCCGGTTTGGTTGTAGTTAGGTACCTATTGTGCGGTAGGCTATAATGTTTTACCCTAGGTAGTTAGGTGTCTATTGCGATTCGGTTTCAGGATGGACTAGAATGTAGTGTGGCGGATTTTCGGGTGTTGTGGTTAGGTTAGATTGCGATGAGACAGTGTGACACCCGGTTCGTGTTAGGTAGTAGCTAGGTACCTAATTGTTGTGCGGTTTCGGGATGGACTAGGAATGTAGTGTGGCGGATTTTCGGGTGTTAAGGTTAGTTATTAGATAGTGATGACAGACACAGATGAGGAGAGTATGATGGGATAGCAAGTTACTTAGTCGGATTTCTAGCTGAGTGCTATCATTTTTTTTGGCCTGTATTCGTTAGTGTCTACCTATATGCGTAGATAACACCTTTCCGAGTAATCCGTAATACTTAGCCGTAATAAAGGGAGAGGAAGGAAATATTAAGGTAAAAGATACGTTTACGTACGGGTAAAATTAACTTATTCTAAGCCTAAAAGTCGAATGAAAAGTAAGCTAAGAAATTAATGAATGAATAGAAATGCGAAGTCAAGTGTATCCTATCTATAAATTATGCTCCGCTTGACACACAACGCTTGAACTAGTTCAGTGAAGGAGCTGTTATCGATTACCTCCACAGTCGTGACGTGAAGATGTACTTACGTGTGTGACTGTGTAACGTGGAAGTAAAACCCCTTTAAAACCCCTTACAAATTAGCTTAACAAATCACTTAACGAATCGCTTCCGTCGGTCTGCGCCGAAATACTTCCGCTGTGCTGTCAGAAAAAATGGTGGAAATGGAAACCCTCACTGTCTGGCATTCTTTTAGGAATCCGCAAACGCATTTTCATTTCAATGACGTTGAATAACACTATTGCAATGGAATTTGTCGCTTGCCTTGCTTTTAAAACCCACTCCGTAGCGCCGAGTATGTATTATACATATCATACGGGTTTCATCATTGAATAGGTAGAGGAACTGACGAAAGTTATGATTATATTTGTACTTATTATATTTGCCAGGGCAGCATGCTAGCTATATTTAATTCCATCATGAACCCCTTGGGTCACAAAACTTATAATACCTAACCTTACAGTTAAAAGTTGTAGAGTATAAGAAATCCATTCTGCTGTTAGCACGCATAACGTTATTGGTCATATAGGTTAAAATGTCCCGCCCAATATAAGGTTTAATTTGGTTTGTACCCTAACTTTTTTCCCACATAGATTCAAATCTTTGCACCTATAATAGTAAAGGTTGTAGAATATAATAAAACGTTTCTAACAACATATCGATTAACATCATTGGTCACACCTAATAAGCTAAAATTGTCTGGACTTACATTGAAAATTTTAAGCCAAATACTCTCTAAATATTTCATTCCGTCCACCATTTTAGTGCACATCAAACTCCGTGCAATTCACCAAACGTAAGGATTTATTCATCACGGCAAATCGTAACCTGACTTGCAACATAAAAAGGTGCTCAAAGGAACCCGGAAGAAAAGAAAGCGTTGATTGCATCAGATTTCTTTTTCTCATACGTCTTGGTCGTGTCCCCTCCGGTTGACGTTTCCGAGACTTGTCTTCGGCTATCAGAGTGCTCGAGTCGAGGAAAAGCATGGCTTCCTGTCTTCCTGTACGGAAAAACCGCCCTATTTTTTATTTTATTAGGGTGCTTACGGCATAATCTGTTTGTTTTTGTCCTGCTACGATTAGATTAGAATACAGCTACGTTCGAAGTTGTTGTGTGTGAGAATTTATTTCTAGTTGTAAATAAGTAGGTAAGTGTCATTTTATTGTGAATTTAAATGCACCGCCTGCAATTTTTATTACCAGTTTTCGGGGTAGACTGGTAGATAAAACTACAAAGCTTAAAGTCCACCTTTGTACTATTTTGTGCATAAAGTGAATGCTCCACTAACGTCCAATAAAAACTCTCAATTGTCAGATAAATAGAACTGACTTATATTTAGGTAACAACGAGATTTTTGATAAACTATAATATAGGTTCTAAACGAAATGAATATGCTCTATTTGAGCTCCTAAATCACAAACGAACCGCCAATCGCTGCATACGGAAAAAATAAAAAGAGGAATAATTTGTCAAAGATTAACGTATCGCCAAAAGATCGTTTACGTGCGCCGACGGCGATTCCACACGTCCCCATAAATTAGCCGTGAACTCTCAAAAGGTTTTCTCCGTGCATCATTGTCACCGGATCCACCGTGGATGGTTCGACGAAATTATTGAGAAAATTAGCTCTTACACGGTCACGTTTTGACCATTAAGCGGAGACAAAACGGCCTAAGTCCTTGCGCGACAAAATATACACGAACTTTGTGCGCTATCATTGCGCAAAAAACGCTTTCGACAAAGTTACATTTGCCGCTACAACGATGCTTTTTGTACTTCCAAATGTACGTAAGGGTATTAACAAGGGCTGCAAATTAATTTTGTAGAGGTGGGTGTAGTGAATGCGATGTCCCATTGATCCGGTATCACAGGACCCCATTGATTAACACAAAGCGTGGCTATCGTTTGTTCAGTGATCGGTGAACAATCGAGTCGCTCCAAATTGTGGACATTTTGTGTTGTTTTGTTTGGCGGCGTAACAGGGAGTTTGGTGTGACGTGGCTGGTGAAATGAGGTGTTCATGGGGTTCTTATCTCTAATATAATTTACTTGAGTAAGTTATTTACACGCGCAGGCTATTTACTTCCATACTGATACTTCAAATTATCATAAGTTTGAAAGCGGTATTTGATTTCCCCTCGGTTTAAGCAGTTGGTACTCGAACAAAAAACGATGTGATTTTTGCATACAATAATTTTGTATTTTACACAATTGATTTTTATGTTGCATTTGTTGACTTGTGTAATAGAGTGAAATTGTCGTCAGACAAAGCTCCTTAAATTAAGATTGAAAAAAAAGGACCGGCTAGTCTCTTAACATATGAATAGGCTACCATTTAACTAGGTCTGCGCAGACTCTGTTGCGGTAAGGATAAACAATCCAAAAACTAAAGATCTCGAATTCCCTACCATCAGCACCATAACAGTAAAACTGAAACATAACGATGCGCCCGTATAAAACCGATCGCCGCCTTTGAAGGACCGCGCAAATCGCTGCAACAGTCCCCGGCTCACATCTGGCCGCGTTAAAACGGATTAACTGGAAGATTACACGCGGAAAAAACACAATTTTTTTTATCACCTACACGAGTGACAAAGACACCGGCGGCTCCGTCACGGTGACAATCGGTGGGATCCGGAATTATTCGGTTATTACCGGGTTTTTGTAGCGTCATTGCTGCCGTTTCAGTTTCGGATGTGGAGCACTGGGGGAGTGTGTTTGTTGTTTTTTTTTTTAATAGAGCTATCGGTACATAGTTTAGGAATATTAATCGTCGGTTGCGACAACCTTTGTGGTTGATTATATTGCATTAATTAATATTTAAAAAATTAATATCGTGGCGCTAATGTCGCGGTTATGCTCTTGCACGCGAGGGCCCAAAGGCCGCCTTGACCATGATCCAGGATTTGGCAGATCGGGTAATTACAGTGGAGTGACTGCCATATGACTTCCGTGACCCAGCTACACATTCAGTCGTCTGAATGTGCAGGTTTTATCATTATGTTTATATTTTATGAATAAGTAACGTAACATTATTGAGATTAGCAACTTGTTATGTTTAAATAGTCCTATAAGTCACACGTTATAAAGTAAAAAAAACACACAATTTGGCGCAGCCCATTACAGTTATGAAATACACCTCAAAACATTTCTAGTTGTTGAAACGCCGCTGACAAGTACTCGTCGAATCTTTGAACCGCGCCACAGAAATAACATGAACCCGTAAAGCCAGGCAGTTGGCAGAGCAGCATCAACAACCGCTCTGCCACAATGCCATGTAAACATCGCCTAACCTAACCCAATAACCACTGCTATATCGCATTGCTTTCGGCGTATTTCGTTATTTTGTCTACACGGATGCAGGCGATGGTCCCGGCGACCAGGTTACGCTGATCTCTCGGAATGCATCTTTTGGGGATAGCGGTACAGCCTGCAGGGGTCCGCGGACAGTGGCCGGGGTCAACATTGTGGGAAGAACGTGCCGTGGCTTCGGCTCCACAGGCTATTATTGTTCTGGCCAGCTCAGATGAAATATTGCCCCACTGTGCGCGCCCGCACTGTTTACCGAACACGAATTTGTTGGGAAAAATACTTGAGGAAACACGACGCTGAAGCGACTCGTGAGTAAACTCTGCAATGAGATATTATTATTGTGCCGGTTTATAAATACGCGGCCAGTAAATCATGTGTTTTCACTTCGGTGGCGGTCGTTGCGATATGTACGAATCGTTGTTAAAATAAACGTCTTGTGCGTGAGTTTCAGTTGATACATACAATGTAAGTAATTCGCACTTACTTGTATATAAAAATAATATGACTACTCCGTTACGATGATCTTTAGATTCTGAAATATGCGAGCTACTAATGTATTAGGAGTTAATATAGTGCCTTACCTGTAGGCTACATTTTACAACTAATATGTGGTAGCACCTAGTGCGTTGTAGAATACACGCCGAAAATACATTATTAAAACATGTTACAGGTAATATGCTGCATAGGTACACAATTTACGAATTTGTTACATGAGGTGTATTTATTGCGCATAAACTTTTCCTCCTAATTGGCGAAAGTACCTTTTTATCTTAAAAGATTTGCTATCTATATATCATACATTGAAAAAAATAATTGAAACAGCAGTTGCACAAAACAACTGATTCATAAATAACCACTATAATTTCCAAGACAGATTGCCGGCTACGCCCTAAATATTGGAGCATATTTCTCTTACAGCCATGTCGAAGGGGAGGCCGGGGCAAGTGACAATGACGATATGGTGAAGATAAATTCGCATCGCACCCGGAGATTAGCCGTCTATTGTGCGACGGTGTAAGATTAACAGATAAGTGTCTGCTTGTTAATAATAAGAAAAATGTTTATAGTACGCCACTTAGGGTCGGCTCCCCCTTTCTGTCAATATTTATGACGGCCTTTTTTTAATATGGGGATGCGTGCGGGTTAATTAAAACGCAGAATTTATTTATGGTACAACTGTGACGCTTATCTTCTGATCTTGAAGTTCAGTTTCACATTTAAATACCAATGAAGGTTTAGTCTTTTTTATAAAAACAAGACATTATTGAAAAATATAGCTACGACTTGTAATCGTAGATCGTGAATTTACTACAACTATTAATTAGAGCTTGCTTTTAAAGAGAAATTCCAATTTAGAAATGGAGCCACAAATGAATATGTCAGTCAGTATCTAGCACAATGCGCTCGCACACCCATCTGCACCTTTGTAAGCGGAGATCCCGCGTATCGTATAAATATCATCAATGGCGTTTGCAATAAGTACAATAACAATAATATTTTTTATTGTTATTTGTCATTGCAACTGCGCGGGAGCATGTCAGCCGCCTGCCGTAATGAAGATGTAATACGGCCGCTGGGCTGGCCCGTAATCCTTTGGGAAGGGGTGACCACTATAGAAAAGATGTCACGCGAATATGACAGATATTTTGACAGTAATGCAACGGACTCAAAGCTACCATGAGCGATGGGCTGGCTCGAAAATTAGCGCCTACAATTTTTAATTTATAATCTTTTGTACAAAGGACTATTGTTGTTGACAGCTTTTGATGGCAATGTTTTGATTTTGGTTAATTTGTTGTTGGGTTTGTCACTTGAATCTTGCTTGTGACTATTCATGCAAACTTTAAGTACAAATCTATCTCAGACACTCTCTGGGTCATGTTATATTACCTCAATTATCTGTAGTTGTTACTTGAAAGAAGGACCAACTAAAACACTCATAAATTAAGGCATAGGTAAACTAATGCCGAGTCGAATCATTTTTAAACAAAATATCTGCAGAGCATTATCTCCCCGCCCGCCGCAGTATTTTTTAATATCGCGAGCGAAATTTTAAAACAATGGAAAAGAACAATTTGCAAATTCATAACTTTAAAATGGATATGAAAACGGAATAAATTGCAAAACACATTATTCAGGCACCAACGCTTCGCGGCAAAAAATCAACAGCATTCGATAAAAAATTCATAGCCAATTCCCTTTGTCGGAGATCCAAATCAAACATTACCGATACAATTTTACAATTCTTTTTTAATTCACAACCGAGTAACTTAAAATGTAATACTTTTACATCATAATAATTATTGGTCGGATCCATTACGTGTCAATTTCTCGTGACAGATGTACAGATGAAATAATTGATGCAAAATCTATAAATTCATAACTTGATTGACGTGAGCCGATCCCCTTGTTAATAACAAGTTTGTCTCATATAATATTCATATTCAAGATTCGCAAATTAACTTATGAATCATTATTGTAATTGTAAAAACTATCCCGCAGTCCCTACCAATAATTAACCTAGGCGCAGTCGTTGTACAAAAATGTGTGAGAAAATATTTGCACATATCGACAAGTAGCTGTCGAGTAAAAAGAATTTATTAACAAAGTAACAATTCAAAAGGAAGAGCGTCACAACTCGAGAGATTCCGTATCGATTGTAGTAAAAAACTCGCCAATCAAGTTTTCATTTTAAACTTTGAATACTTCGACATGTCTCATTGTCAATTTTACCGTTACGGTCTCGCTTTTTGGTTAAAAAAGTGTAAATTTCTTTAAAAAAAATTGTTGACGGGGGGTCACGCCTAAACCGAAATTAGGGTTTATTCGTACGCCACCTTGTCTTGCTCTTTGACACGGGATGATCGCAAAGAACTCTTTGATTACCCGGATTCTTTTTGCAGTTGAAGATTTTTATTGAGATATCGAGAATTTGGGAAACGGTGGTTAGATAATGTTACCACGTCTGTTGACAATCGCAACCCTTCGAGTTTGCGTAGACATGTGAAAGTATTGAATTGATTGTTAATCCTTTACAACGTTTTACACCCTCCGTTGCCCGTTTACTTGGAAAGGGTGGATTTATCGCTTCTTTATCAGATGTTACGAAATTTTTAGAACATATTTTGTATTCCAATTAATTTCACTATGAACGCTTGCATTATGTCGCGGTATCTTGTCTATCGTGTATCCTCTTGAGTCACGACGCGATAAAATCGCTTCCAGGGAACGCGATTGGTGTCAGCAAACCGACATTGTTTCCGTGACGTGTGACCGATCAAAGAGACTTTATGGCCAGTGGGTCGGAAGGACGGTCAGCGTTCGCTTGGCCCCCAGTGCCCCCAGTAATGATGTGGTCGCAATTGGCGCCTTTACCCTGCTGTCACGTACCGCATCAAGCGTAGTGTGCAACCACGGAAAGCTGTTATAATGCCACATTGCACTTAGTGCACGGTTATTAAATTGTCTACTGTTTATCTTGTATAACTTTGCGTTGTGATTTGTGATATTGTTTTGTTATTAGATACAGATTAATATTTCGAGGTTGAGACGGAATATAGATTAGGATTATTTTTATGTGTATTGGTCTGACCATATATCATCAACTAATTATTTTACTGTTTAGGGAATACGAAAAGAATAATTAGGTATCGCAGATAATCGAAACGGTAAATCTCGACGGAACGAGTATCCCGATTCTTAGGCGTCTTTAGGTTTCGTAGCTCGCTATTATTTATACTTATCTATTTTATTTTTAATACTAACCTAAATTAAACTGTGAAAAGGCGCCCGTTTTAAAGTTGCCTATCAAATCGCAAGAGCGCTAGTCAGATTAGGGATTCAAGATTGTACAGCGTAATGAATTTTTTAATTATAAATAATATATATCTAATCTAAGTTTATCCGAAAAGATAAACCTACTACACATTGCCATGGCCCACATATTTCTTCTTCTTACATAAAAAGCTCAAATTTTACGCCGCGAAACCGCAAAATGTACAATGCCGTAATCTGTCAACACAATCACTACATCAATGGTCTTCATCGTATTTTAAGGAGCGGAACGGAACTAAAAGTTCGCATGGCTTCACCACAATGGCGGTTGTAATGCTACACCGTGCGCGGGAGTGTCTGTCTGTCTGTCACACGATGCGCGCGCGCATCCCACGTCACCATGTCCGACGCGTCCGGTGTTTTGTCACTTCAAAGTGAGCATCGCGAATTTTATATCTACTACGTGGAATTGGGTGATTGTGGACTACTATTTGGCCAATGGTACTTGTGTTTTATTATGATCCATTTAATGGTTATTAAGTATGTGTTTTGACACTTACGTACTTACTTTTGTTAATGTACATTGTACATATCTCGCATGTATACTGATTAGTTCAGCTACATCTGTAGTCGAGAAAATTTTTTTGGCAAGTTCTTAGATGTGAATACATCATTTAGCAGCAGTTGGTCAATAGTCCACTGTATTATTCCATTTACAATCAGCAAAGGTAGACTATAAGATAATAAGAATAGTCATCGTAATACTGTTGACATTGCTACTTCTGATATTTTACAAACTATCTCCATCGGATCCGCGATTTGTGTGAAACCCAATACTTTGCTAAATCGCCTCCTTGCGCGTAATTCGGGAATCGAATCGAACAATTGATTTCCGCTTCCTCCGCGGAGATAACTGCGCCACACCCCGCGGTATCCAGTGAGATGCATTCATCCACATGCGATGTGCTTATTCACAGATTATCGTTAAATCTTACTCAGACGCCGCCGCTGTATGGATTTGGCATGTGATTTTATTCGCGTTTTCGCAAGAATTAAGTATTTTGTTCTTCTATAGATCTCTTCTCAGTTATGAATGTACTTCTAGGGAGTTATTTCGTGATAGACTATGACTAACTTCCTAAAACTTACGCGGTAACTTATTTAGGAAAAAATACACTATTTGTAACATGTGGCGACATATTACAAGAAACAACAGATAGTTAAGAGATAAGTCACCCGAAACAACTTTCTCAGTTCATTAACAATAACACTCAAACACCACTCTTGATTCACCGTGCAACCGCCCCAAAAAACCTAACCAAAAAAGCAAAGCAAGAACTCTGCTACTTAAAACCATCAATAAAGTTGACATTTTATTACATCCTCTTTTGGCAGCCGACGCAAAGGTCCAATTTTGGAACTAATTTATTGTCTTGACAGTCGATGCATTTGTTACTTGACACCTAATCTTTACACTTGAACTTTGAACAAGTGGTCCATTCATTTGACTTTAACCCTTAACAAGAAAGAGGCCTTGTCATCGTCCAATTAGTGTTGGATAGGACTTTGTTCCTTTCAACCATTCCTTTCAAAAATAATAATTCTTAGAAGACTAGTTTAATAATTGGCATCCCAACTCACCTCCCAAGCGAATCTGCGGTCCAGCGGCTGCGTCTCCCACTTGCCGACGAACGGCCCGTACTTGGTTCCGCTGCAAATGCTCGCCCTCGCGAACACAGCGCCACCCTTGATCACCAACTCCGTCGGCAGGTTGTATTCTTCATCTCTATCATCTTTTTCCTCTTTCTCTTTATCATTTGCGTCATACTTGTAATCCAAAGTCCGCGGCAGGTACCGCCCGTAGTCGGGGTAATTCGACGGGAGGTAGGACTCAGGGTGGGCGAAGTCGATCGACCCGTAGTATTCCTTGTGGTCCGTCCCTGGAGGCATCTCCTGTTTGATGTGGACTAAGGTGGGTGCCGACTCGGAGGTAGCGGAGTCAGTCGGGCTCGGCGGAGGGCTGCCAGACTCCTGGCTATCTGCTGCTGTGGACAAGGAGGCGGTGGTTAGTGCTTTGCTGTGAGGTAGGCAATTTAGAGGGATACTGTAAGGGGCAAAGTCAGCTCTACTACACTAACCACTCGTTCCCACCGCAACAACTGCTGTTTGGAAAGGATAAATAGCAGTGACCCAAAGAGCCACTGACTTCTGACACTCAGGCATGCTCCAGGACAAGCTAATACTGTCGTGATTGGTGAGGCTTTGGATATTGCGTAAAGTATGGGGCGCGATCAAAATACATATTAAAAATAGCATCGGCTTTGTTAAAAGAAATAAACAGACAAAAAATGAAGACATGCAAGATGGTCTGGTCCTTATTATGTCTGATTTCCGTTTTGCACAAAGCATTTCCGCTTGTCTCTTGTCTTTCAGAGCATCCCTCGTCGATGCAAATATACGCGCATACATTTCTTATTATTATTGTTGTTTTTAGATTTTTTAACTTAGAACATCACCAATGCACGAGTCCTGTAGTACATCTAATGTAATAGATACACAATAGAGTATAACTTTTTAGTGTACACAACCTAATCCATAGATCACGACCAAAATTACCCCATCGACGTCATAAATAAGCATAAAAACGATTCAATGGCGTCGTACATTCGTAATTCCATAGACAAACAATGCTAATACTAATGTGCAACGAAGGAAACAAATTCATAACGGGCCGCATCGTGCGCGTGTCATCAATAAACTACCCCATAGCAAATACAGCTGAAAGAGACACTCCATAAATCATAACGCACCCCTATTACGACTAATATACTTGTTAAAACAACCCCTATCTTGTCTATACGTCTTCCTCAGCACGTGGCACAGAAAAAACTCTATAAAACTAGACGCTTGATAAACGTTTCTTACAAGAGAATGATAACTGCTTTACATCACAAAGGTGCAGTGGCGAATAAGAATGGGCAGGATGTGTTTGAATAAGGAATCCCTTTCATAAGAGGCCGGAGTGCGGCTTATCACTTGGTTGCTATGCGGATTCACCTGTCGCTTTCATATCTACCTACTAGGTATAATTACTATTAATGGTGTGATTATTAGTATAATCCGAACAAAAATCACCATCAGTTATAGATTGCTTCTTTATACTTATAAGTATGGGTCTTGTCACGAGCATCTTCATTGTCGCTGGCCGAAAAGAGAGCGCGTTTTATTTTTAAAAAATCGCCGATCGTTAAATGGATATTCGGATTTCAAATTCAAATGAGCCGTTGCGTTCGCGCGCCGCGCCGCGGACAGAGCGCTGCGTGCGCGGACAATGCCGATTGGGAAGAGTCGTCGTTAACCCGCCGGTTTCCGCGGAAACCGCCGCCAGATTTAAAATAAGAACGTGCACATCGCGGACAAGCAAAGAGAAAAAGCCATAGAGCCGTTTCTCGACGCGTTTTCTCGTATTTTCTCACCATTTTTAATTCAGAACCAATCAGACGTAATTAACTATTAACAGTGGTTATGGACGGTTAAGGCATTGAGTGAATTGGCTGAAATTTCATTGCGAAATGTTTCCGTCAATACGCGTAACTTGTTTGTCTCAATGCGTATTGGAGTCGTGTAGAAGTTGCGTTTGGGAGTGAAAAAATGAGAGAGTAAAGCAGACGGCGTTCGATGTTCGGACCCCACGACTTGGCGATTTCACGATTTCGCCACGCCGACTGACAATGCCGCTCGCATCGCTGTCACGGGGTTCATGGCCCGGCGTTCTCTCATAAACATAAAACATTCTTAACGTGACAAACACTACTTTACAAACACGCCACATTGAATACGCCGACGGCGAAACGCTTTTAACAGCCACGTTTTAAGATTCAAAACGTCGTAAACGCAATTTTGGCGAGCGCAATTTATAGCCGCTTAACAAGCATAGAAACTACAAGCCTCATCAGACATACGGTCTCCTAAAATAAGTATTCATTTCACGACCGAAACAATTGTTGGTGTTCGTGGAAACGAGCTTTCTAATTTTCCATTGTCATTGAAATTTTCTTGACAGATATCTACTTAGCGGCTGGGTGCGGCTCGGTACATGGTACTTTGCGGTTATAGATGTTACATAGTACAGAAACACCACTAGGAATTATGTAAGAGTTATGTAATTTAATTATTATTTTTATTTCCTTCCCAGCAGTTTCTCCTATTATTTTAGGTATGGATATTGGGATTAAAGTTCCGTTCCAAATTATTATTTATGTACTCGTCCATTCAAACTTGTAGTAAGTAGATATATTAAGTAAAGATATAACTTGCATGATCCTTAGAAATCTTGTGAGTTTAAAAATACGGCCCGTGATGAGGTGCTGACAATTTTTATCATTCTGGGGACACGGTAGTGCCACTGTCAAGACTAGCCAAAACAAAAAGCAGATCGGCCTCTTATTAAAGTCTTTTGTTGTTAGAGAGCTGATGTAGTTATCAGATTTGCCTAATTTACTTTAGATTTTCCAACGAAAAAAACATTGCATAACACTCTTAACTTTATGGCACCAATTTTGTAACGCCTAAACGCTTTGGAATATCCTTAGGCATCAACTTAAGCGTCGGCTTAGTTTAATGCAATCCGGCCATAACGTTTCTTTTGTCCAGCTTTTTTTAATACATTAAATACGTAAATTTTACATTCACTCATAGAACTGACCGGGGCACTTTCCGCAGTCTTAGATAACTATTTGTTAAGCAACCAGCAGGGTAAGCTTTTAACAGTAAGAACATTAATTAAGTAATTAATGTCAGTCTTCTTCTTCTTATCGAGTCGATGGACTCTGACTTACACTTTATTCGCCCAGTATTCGGCGACGCATACAGCGTTTGGACCGGCGTAGAACAAGTCCTCATTTGTACAAGTTTTAGGATACAATCTTGTAAGCCTTGGAAATTTATATTATCTACTTAGGTACAAGAAAATTTTATTTTTTCACAATTTAATAAAAGGTAACTGATGTAGATAGATACAAAGGGGAGCCAAACTCAAGTTTTTTGTGGGATCCGATTTCTATCAAAAATATAAACGTTTGTTTTTTGCAATCATAAGTAAAATAGCAACTAAGATAAGCGAAGGTTGATGCCTATTCGAATATTTTTCGGTATTTTGACAAGTGATCGCTACAAACGCGGCCCTTTGCAACCCGGTCCGAATCACATAACAACCTACCCACAAAATTTTATGACATAAAGACAAGCCGGCACCCGCCAAAAGTTGACACCACATCGCAATATAACTAAGATAAATAACTGTTAGAGAATCGTAGAATTTTTTAAAGCGTTTCGCACAACCTTATTAGAATTAAAGATAACACTCGAGGACTTTTCGAAAAAACTGAAGAGGTTTGTTTGTATTCGGTTAATGAAGTTTTTATTTTTAAATATTTTATAGCATTTTAAGTTTGACTCGTGCTACATTCTTCTGTAAAAGGTACGTTGACTGCTTAAGTAATTTTTTTATTTTTTGTATTGATCATTTAATTATTAAATTTACGACTCAGTGAGATAAATATACTGACGTGTATTAACAATGTAATCTAGTACTAGAAAAGCTTATCCTCAAAATAATTATGTTAATCAGTATTATTTAGTTGAATAGTATAGTTAGGTACATATATGTTGATAAAAGATTATCTGTATTACAATTTACACATAGGTACCTAATTATTATTTTTATATTAGCCGTAAATATGATTAAAGTGTATTTTAGATAGAGTTAAGAAAACTTACCAGACATCTTCATTTTTTCATTTATGTCGATGTTCAACATTCGTAATTATTTTGTTTCGTCATAATAATGAGTCCAATCGGGTATTAAATTTGTTACACTATTAGCTATCTTTAATTAGGTACTTATTCACAATATCTACATTTCTGATGAAAACTGCAGAAAATCTAATCGGAAACCGATTCAAACTAATCCACTGATCGTCTATTGTTTTTCTTCACTGCACTACACGGACCAAAAAGTTTCCATATACTCTTAGCGTCTATTTATTTTTCGAATTTAAACTTCGTCGGGATCGTACTGGCTGGTGATACCGATGAATAAAATGCTTGTTCTAATTTGGAACGCGGCGTGTCGGGATCGGGCGTACCGTGATAGCGGCTATCACGGCACGATGGGTGTGCCGGCCGCGGCGTACGGGGCAAGAGTAACGAGAGGAAGCGAGAGCCAGCTCATCCCTAGAATCCCGAATCACATACCCTCGCCCGGGCCGCCCCGCGCCCCACCCGGCTCATCTACACCCCTCTCACTCACACAAACCGGGGTCGCACACAACACAAGGTTGACGCCGGCTCAAAATACTCCCAGCTTTTCAATGACAGCCGAGTATTTGGAAAGGCCTACTTGTGATTTTCGTTTTATTGGTCGACGTGTTTGTTTTGTTACGCTTTTTTTTAGGTCTGAGACGGCTGAAATTTTGGCTAACGCGGCTCTTTATAGCTAATTTTGAAAAGGAAAAAATAATCGAGCTGATAAGAGCTCAGGTGCTGAAGCAGTTGGTTATTCTGAAAATGCTGAAGTCTGAAACCGTGTACAATGTATGGGCCTAAGGTATGAAATTTGAGTTCCAATAATTATTACAACGACTATCAACAGCCACCGGAGACCGCGCTATAAGCCGCAATAAAAACATTACCTATACCTACAATATTTTACGGCAGACATGCAAACAATGGTCCTTCAGTTATCGACGGCGCTCGTAACAAATCACTTCTACCACAAGACCAGACTAAAATGACCCCCGTAGTTCCACCTGGCTGCCCTACACAGGTGATATTTGCAAAGATCCCAGGGGACGAGGCGTGTCCCGCAACACTGGCAGTTGATACGAGACAGGCGCCGATTAAGAAAACAAACCATATTGAAACAGAGCCGGCCATATCTGAGCGTTATCGTAAAGAATTGAACCGGTCGGTGCCACTGTTTCTAAACAAATTGTAGCGCAGCATTTACTATTTCATTTCAAAACTCCAACCAGGCGTTTATTTGCCCAAAAACATGCCACTTCCAATACACCACCTGAGCACCGCGTCACTGCCTCTGCAGCTCGAAATTCAAACCGCGTTCGAAATTCAAGGTATTCAGTCTTCAAACGTGGGAGGATTTTATTCATCGTCTGAAAATAGCTACCGCGGTAGTGTGCGAAGCGAGACGGCAGATAACTAGATAACGCTCAAGATCTGTGCCTCGCGTCGTGATTGGAGCGCGCGGGTGGGGGGCGTGGCCCCGATACGGATGCACCAATGGGATGCTCCTTATTATCTTCGTCTTTGTCTGTCGGAATCTGCGGCACAGGTGTGTGGATTAAGTAACCGATTGATATAGCTACATCTCTATTCTACATAGTGGAATTGGGTATTTTATGTGGCGACGGCGCGCGGCAGCTTGTCTTGGGAATACATTGGCTTATTGTTAGTTCTAGTTCTGAAGAGGTAATTAGATATATTAAGGTTAAAGATAGTTATGAGATTTTGGAAATCTATCCAGACGTAGGTATGTAGGTACCAACGCACTGACTGAATGAAGGTTTTATTTTATTTATTTATTCGAAATGAATAAAGCCGAGTAAAAAGAAGAATGGGTAAAGAATTTTTATATTTACTTGTAGTTGTAGTACATAGTGGTAGGTAGAGGTTATCGAGTGCCACAAGCTACGATCCTGACACACCTCTTTCGCCTCTTCCACATTCATACATCTTTTCATGCATTTACGGCGGTTGAGGATACTCCTGACCTGCCCTTTTTGTAGTTTTAATATCCGTCAATAATAGGTTATAATTGGCGACTCGGCCACTAATGCCATACGAATAAATAATAATAACAGGAAAACTATGAAAATATCAGATAGGTACAAAGGCACTGTCACAAGTATTTTTTAAATTAGTTTATGATTAGAGTTTTGAGATTTCCTTAGGTAATTTAGATAAAAAAAAACTCTAATTTTAGAAATATCTGTGAGGTACTTCAGTGTATTGGCTAAGAACCAGGGTCCCTATTTTTGAACCGCTCGCCTACAGTCGATCGGTTTTCAATTTTTATTTTCATCACGAAAAATCCACTGCTTATTTTGATGAATCACGCAGATTGTTCCTATTTTTGAACACGCTTTCAGTGTTGCCCATGTAATTAAAAAACTAAGACTAAGACCAGCGTCTATTTGGAAATCGAACCGCCCCCGCTTTGAGTCGGTTTCAAATTTTGATTTTCACCACGAAAAATTCTACATTTTGACAAATGACGTTGATTTTCCCTATTTTTGAACAGCTCGCTTCCAGTGTTGCCAATGTAATTAAAAATACATTGAAGTATTCAAGCCTAATATCTAAATCGACGACTCAAGTTCCGTTGGACTCAATCCAAGCGATTCAAAGCTAGCGCCCCATCAAAACAACGACGCACTAATTAGGTAAGATCTTAATGTCCCCACAATTACCCACAGCCACTTTAATTCCCGTCTTGTGTCAAATCGTCTTGATTACAGTACAATCTTTATGACAACCACCTTACGCCACTGTGAAGGCGTCAATCGGAATCGATTTGCGACAGACACGTTGTTGATAATCGATTCAATCGTTCCCACTGATGCTATAATCGATTTTACGGCTCGCGTTTAATCGGTGTGTGTTAGAATCTCGCATTCCTATTGAGATTATGGATTTTTGAGGTTTCATTAAGCAAAGTTCTGGCCGTGTGGTGTCCGGCAGAGTAGAACAGCACCAACCCCTTACACTCGTGGGTGTCGTACAAGGCGACTTTCTGAGGCAAAAGATCAAGAGTCTCCGTAGTCTGGAAAATGGGCAGCAGCATTTCCTTCCTTTCGTGGGAGAGGCCCCAAGTCCTGCAGTGGACTGTTACGGGCTGTGATGATGATGATGATGATTAAGTAAACTTTTGGTCTTTTGAATTGAAAGCGCTACTTATATAATTAAACCTGTACTTAACATGAAGTAAGTGCTTGCCTTGACGTCATGACGATCACGTAAATGTAGGTAGACTCTACATTATAGACTCAGTATATAAAAGTAACAGTTACCTATATAATAGATGCTTCGACAATTCATACAGCGCCATCAAGCCCCAAAGAAAGAAAAGCTTGCTTGGGTGATATAGATAACTGATAAACTACTTTTATACTTTTAAATACACGCTTATTATACTTACATGTAACACCCAGACCCTTAACAGAATTCATAATTTCAATTTCTACCCGGCCGGGAATCTAACTCGGGACCACTGCGTGGCAGACCGGCATAGTAACCAACTGAACCACTCAGATAGGCGTATCAAGTATTGTAGAGGTAGGTATATTCTTCATAAATAGAAGCCTAATAAATACTAATAATACTAACTTTAGCTAAATTAAGACCACTGTTTTGACATGATAACAGACTTTAACCACAAATAGGTAAGTTATCCTATTGTGTAAATAAAATAGGAAACAAACATACAGTCATTTTCAATTAGAGCTACGTAAAATACATACAATTCGCACATTATTGAATAATTTATTTTATTTATTTAGTTGTAACATGGATTAGAAGTAAACTTAGATATCAAAAATCCAATTACGACTACATACCTACAACAACTACAACTACATAATTACACACTACATGACACAAAGATATTTGGTAACAAAACAATCCATCTAGAAATAGCCGTATTATGTACCTGCTGTACCTACGTAAGGATAAGCATAAACAATAATGGTAAAGTGCCCAAGTTAGGCGGTAGGTAGAGGTATACCCCTCCGCCTTGTGGGACGTGCGCTGAATACCAAATGTCGTGGGGACATATTGTCCGGCCCAATCAATAACCAATAGCCTCGTGGTTGACTGTATACTAAACTTATGGTGCTGTAAGTGTGTGTTCTGTATAATGTCTCCTTTTAGTTGAAGTTGTTTAGTTCGCAGCGTTGTTATATTTATACTTATAGGTATATTTTCATGGGAAAGGGCTGGTTTCTTCGCATTAGAGTTGAGGTTTCTTTTTAAATAATTCGTCTGGATCTAGTTGGACTAAATTTAATTTTCTTGCAAAATAACTAGCTATAATAGTTCCATGGAACTCATAATCTCGCGCACGAGGGCCCGGGGTCCGCCTTAACCACGATCCAGGAGCAGGCAGATCAGCTTATTACAGTGGAGCTGCCTTCTGAACTCCGTGACTCTGCTACCAGGGGATGACCAAATTGGATCATGGTTACGAAACCTGGCATTTCAGTCGGCTGAATGTGCTGGTTTCATCACGATAGATATTTAACTTTTATTAAGCAAAAGTGACTCTTCGGACCAAATTAACCAGCTCCAGTAGTAAATAGTAGGTAAGGAACAAATATTTTGTGACATTAGTCTATTAGGAATCTCTATCAGAATCGAACTCCGAATTGCTTGTGAGTACTGTTACTTAAATTTTCAAGTTATCGTTAAGTCATTAAGAAGTAGGTATACCCACCTTTTTTTTTACCTAACCACCTTATGACACCTTCAAAATCCTGCTAACACTACTCACAATCCGGAGTCCGTTTGACTATTTTGATTCCTTTGTCACCTTCCCCAAGCCATTTTCGCAAGACACGAGATCCATTCAGTCGGAATGGAGTCCGCACTCCCATTGTCGGCGCTCCGTTATCGCAGTGATAAACTGCCGACTGTCCATTCCATTTGAAAGGATAGCCGATTGAGTTTAAAATGTCTCTACTTACCGGGTAATGTATGGGGTCCAGGACTTTAGAGTCGATCGGATTAGGAGATTCGGATCGAGATTGTTGTCGCTCAAGTTCAATGCTCTCGCGGTCATTTTTTTAGGTTATCGTTGAATTATTTAGCTTTACAGTATCAGTAGCAAATAATATAAGTAAAGTGTTAGTTCGTCCGAAGAAACCCTTACAATTTCTGAATAGTCAATGTGCCATATCCCGCTGAGTTTCTACTAATTTAAGCCTATGTCTGTCTGCATTCTTCATCACGGTCCGTAACAGTTCACTGCAAGACTTAGGGCTTCTTCCTTGAAAGGGGAGGTCATTGCCATAATCTTTTGCTTCGAAAACAATAGTCGTCTTGTACGACATCCACGAGTGAAAACCATACGGTCAATCTCATTAATCGATCATAATATTTATGTTTGTCTAAGTTTTCCGACCGAACACATCCCATTCCCTCTCACAATCCAATGACTAAAGCAATCCATAACCGCAATCCAGCGCCTCCAACAATGTGGCGACGCCCCTGTCGGCCGACGCGTTCCGTCCGGCTCGAATTTAAATCCGACAATGGTTCAGCCATTTCAATTTTGAGTGAGTTCTAAATCGAAAATCGCGATAGCCACCAGCTAAACGCCTCCGGGGGCGACTCGACCGGATTTATAGGCGTAATAAAATAGCATTCGAAAGTAATCTTGGCAGTTACTATGTCGCTCTCATGTCGCGGACGGAAGGTGCGGACCGTCCGGTCGGGTGCTTTATGTTTCGTATATTCCCTGTATTGATTGGCTAGTGTGTAGCTTCGAAGGAAGGACTTTTTACAGACAGTTTGTCCTATGGAGAAAAATGATTACAAGCTAAATTTTAACGAATTAGGTAGCTGGAAGGCCGTGACCGAAAGCCGAAAGCCTCCCCCAAAGATCATGGTTCGGTTGTTATCCCAACACAATGTAGACCATTGGTCCAGCTTGTAGTGGCAAGTCAGATCAAGAATCCTTGAGACTCAAACATTTGATATGATAAGCATGCACGGATATAGATCTCTTAAAAACCATAGTGGCCATTTTGAAATTTCGATGACATAGTTTCCAAGAAATCTAAGTCTAGGAATTACAGGTCACCCGGCAAACAAGGAGTTGTAGCGAACACGCGCTGTCGTCATGCAACAAACTGTTCCATCATGGTCGCTTCCGACTCTAGACTTTTTAAACTCTCACATTAATTAGCGAAATCGTTGTTTGACAACAGCAAAGGAATAACTAATGGCTTAATTGAATTATTATGTCGCAAGACGATGTTTTACTTTATTATGGTTTTTGAAATATTTGTATAATTAAAGCCTGATAGTAATCTTTATCTTAGCTATCAATCTCGGATTCTACAAGGGTCCGCTTGTAAGTATGGAAGCTGGAAGGATATGCATCGTGGCGCTTTAATAAAATAAATCGAAGGTTTCTAAATTTAAGGGTCAACTAATACGGAAGACTACAATCATTATCACTATCACTACATATTATAAAACAAAGTCCTACGCCGAGTCTGTCTGTCTGTCTATCTGTCTGTTCGCGATAAACTCAAACAATATTTGTTCAACAGTGATTTATCCGGTTTTCACCGATAGACAGAGCGATTCATAAGGCAAGTTTAGGTGCATAATTATTAAGGTTACTACCCATGCGAAGCCGGTTCGAGTCGCTAGTTTATCTATAAACCTTCAAAACTGTGCATATCAATCTAGAAAGCGCAAGGTCACACACTTCATACCTATTGTATGAAAGTATGACTAGGTACGTCAGCATAAACACTTGTGCAACTCGCCCCATCAGGGGGAGGGATGGGGCAAAAAGTATCATGTCAAATTAAGTAATCGCAGTGTAATTGAGCCGGCTATCAGAGAACAAGGGCGCTCATCAATCAACCCACCCCACTATCCCCAATGGGGTCGGTACAAGATGCGGGCGGAAGCGGTAGGATGTATCTATCTAGAACAAAGATTGTAGAATCTGGTAGATAAATAATAGACAAACGTACAGATGGAATAGCTTTGGTATGTGCAAATTATGGGCGTGTAAGATAAATAGCACCGAAAATAATTTAAAAACGACATGTCTTCATAGATTTTACGATACGTACAAAATGACCAGCGTAAAGTCTTTTTCCAAATACCGAAGACGGTTGGTCAATATTTCCCCACTTCAGTCGTCATATTGGCGTCGGTTGTGCTCCTCGAGGACCGCCTACATTTTTTCATTTACCCTGAGCCATAAGCCCATATATCATCGTGTAAATTTTCAATTCGTTATTCTTTTTAGTTGTTGTTTTTTTTTTTTTTTTTTTTTAATTCTGTTACATTTATTTTATATACATTTGTTTTTTTTTGTAAGATGGTAAATAAACGATTATTTATTTTTTATTTATTTTATTTTAAACAACACAATTACAATACGTCAATATTGTATAGATCATATTTTAACTTAAAAAAGCTTCTACATTGAACATGAAATTCCAGCGTCTCTACCAATAGAGACTTAAAAGTTAGTAAAGTTGAGTGATCGGTTAGAAGTGTGTGATGTAAAAGACCTGAGCGGCGTTTCACCCATACAAGTGTTATCATGCAATTAATTTGTACGTGCCCCCACCATAGTTCCCTGCAAACCTTCGTTTGATAACTCTCTTCATTAGATAAGTTCGTTTGATAGTATCTGATCAGTATGAAGAATCTATACATAGTAAAAAACAAAGTTGCTTCCTATTTTCTGTATGTACGCTTAGATCTTTTAAACTATGCAATGGATTTTAATGCGGTTTTCGATAATAGATAGAGCGATTCAATAAGAAGGTTTAATATATGTGACATTATTAATTTAATTTGTATTCATTTGACATTTTACTATTTACTTTTGTTGTGATTGTGTATATTTTAAAACATTTTTGTATGACATTATTTTAATTCTATTTGACGATATCTTTGTGACTTGCCTTTATTATGACATGCGCTTAATATGATGTAAATTCCATTGATAAATAAATATTCTAATCTAATCTATATATTATTGTTTAGAAGGTTAATATAGGAAGGTAATAAAATAAGAAAGGTAGTTGTGGTAGGGCGATTGTGTAGTCATCTTCCAATAGTTCATCTAACAATTCCGCCTTCCACGATGGCTTACACCACCCAAGCAGCGAGTTAAAGTCAGCTACAATGTTATCCTCACTCCAGTTTTAGTAGTCATTAACGCAAATCTCGCTAATGCGTCTTGTGGCTGGCAACTTTAGAGGTGAGGGCTACTGTATAACGCACAGGAGGTTTGAAGACAAGGGTAATTGTGTTTTTGACCTCCGACGTGGCAAGAGGGGTGTTATGAGTATGAGGTGTGTCTGTGTTTGTGTCTTTTTCTGCAAATCTCGCTAATGCGTCTTGTGGCTGGCAAGTTTAGAGGTGAGGGCTACTGTATAACGTACAGGAGGTTTAAAGACAAGGGTAATTGTGTTTTTGACCTCCGACGTGGCAAGAGGGGTGTTATGAGTATGAGGTGTGTCTGTGTTTGTGTCTTTTTCTGCAAATCTCGCTAATGCGTCTTGTGGCTGGCAACTTTAGAGGTGAGGGCTACTGTGCAATGTACAGGAGGTTTAAAGACAAGGTTAATTGTGTTTTTGACCTCCGACGTGGAAACTGGGGTGTTATGAGTTGTGTGTCTGTGTTTGTGTCTTTTTCTGCAAATCTCGCTAATGCGTCTTGTGGCTGGCAAGTTTAGAGGTGAGGGCTACTGTATAACGTACAGGAGGTTTAAAGACAAGGGTAATTGTGTTTTTGACCTCCGACGTGGCAAGAGGGGTGTTATGAGTATGAGGTGTGTCTGTGTTTGTGTCTTTTTCTGCAAATCTCGCTGATGCGTCTTGTGGCTGGCAACTTTAGAGGTGAGGGCTACTGTGCAATGTACAGGAGGTTTAAAGATAAGGGTTTGTGTTTTTGACCTCCGACGCGGCAAGAGGGGTGTTATGAGTATGAGGTGTGTCTGTGTTTGTGTCTTTTTCTGCAAATCTCGCTGATGCGTCTTGTGGCTGGCAAGTTTAGAGGTGAGGGCTACTGTGCAATGTACAGGATGTTTAGAACTGACAGTAATTGTGTTTTTGACCTCCGACGTGGAAACTGAGGTGTTAGGAGTTGTGTATATGTGCACCTATGTGTCTTTTTCTGTGATATCGTAGGTCCCAAGCGGGTGGACGGAATTCGATGCATTACCTATTTTTATTTAAAATCCAGTTCATGGTTCTTAGCTTTTTACATTAGAATAGGTTCAGTAGTTTGAGAGATAGTCGAGTGTACGCAGGCTTTGTCGGCGATATTCCGAAATCTTTCTCTCTAGATCTTTTACGACACCCACCAGTGTAAGGGGTTGGTGATATTCTACTCTGCCGGACACCACGCGGCTACTGTAACAGACTGTACAGTACTTGGTACGTCTTAAGTTGTCTAGCTTGTGTGTCGTTTCAGCCTAACCCTGATGGAAACAGGCATGAGCATGTACAATCAGCTGCAAAGATAATGAACCCCATCAGCATAGATACATTAAATATATTCTGAGGGATCCGTTCTTTCACTAGCTTTCTGTACCTAATGTAGGTATAAGGTTGTATTAAAATTTATTTACACTCAAAATCTCGCCAATAGTACAAAACGCTGACGAATTATTTAACCCAATGATAGTTGTCTATGAAATACTAACATAAATAAAATGCTGACTATCACAAGACTACCGTAAACTACTTACACAGACATAATATGAAGTTAGACACAAATCGAGGTTCTTTTCGCAAACGGCGTGACCCCTACCAAGCGACTTCGACTTGATATCGCGACAATGAGTCCCGCCATTGAATCGTTGACAAAAGGCGTTCGCAAATTACACCCCAGGCCAGCAATTACGGGCGCCCAACTACAGATACATTTGTATGACAATGATACAGTTTTTGCAAAGAAATATGATATTTAATTCTATGTCTGGCGCAGTTAGGGCAAACGGGATTTCGTTAATATGTATATTTGATGGAATTTTGGAATTGACGAGAGTGGAAAGTTTTCCGCAACAAAATTGAAGTCTGGGTGACATTTTTGTTTGTATCTGCATAGTATCCACTAATATAACCGAGTTGGTTAACCAAGTACCTAAAAGCTTTTAGGTTGATCTGACTGTAGGCGCCAGTTTTTTTTTATTATAAGTAGAAAAAAATATATGTAACCAAATAGTCACCGCGTAAGCACTTCTATGCGATAACAACTAATTAAAAATGCATTTACGACACGTTGTGACAAAAAAGATGATAATTTTTGATAGCCCTTTGATCCCTGCGCACGAGTCTTGGAACTGATAGTAGGGGTCATGACCTCTCTTCCGATTTGGACGAATTTCATAGAATATTTGACAAAATATTACGAGGTGTCGGTGTTTATTAAACAAATTAATGTTAATAAGATTCCCATCCGCTGATAGCGGTACAAGAAATAACAATAAAATATAGATTAAATTGTAATATTTTATAGTTTCCTCGTAAAAATATATATCGTAATTTCTTCCTTTACAGTACAGTCAGGTGCCTAAGCATACTTACTTATATTACGTAGATACTTATATATTTATACAAATAAAAATTGTTCATACGTTAATCAAGCGTTGAACGTACATTAAACGAGTCTATAACTATACAAGGCTAATGTCAAAACACTTGCAACAAAGTTATCTGACCCGGTGACAACATCGCTATTGTTGGAATTGGCATGACATTTCAAAACGGCGAAATGTCATGCCAATTTTCAAAATGGCCAAACGTCATGACAAAAATGACTTATTTGCAGATAGTTTGTGGAGTTATGGTCGCCGCTGCTTGACTGACCGCGTTGACACCTCGCACACGCTGATGTGGCAGCAAAAAGGCAAATGCCCTACACTGCTACAACAACGATTCTCCAAATCTCCAAAACACCAAAGTAATTCAAAACAAAGCTACTTCAAATTACAGTAAAATTCTGTTTTTGAAGGAACGGACTAATTTTACGCGCAACCAATCATGGCACCGGGGTTTGGCGCCAAAAATCGATCGCGAACAGAGACATCGCGCGGGAAACAGGCGCGTTCCGTTTCGCGCCAAATTCGTTTGCGAATGATAATGGGAAACTCGGAGGCGCGAGGCACCCGGCTGCGATCTGTCACCGGTGAATGCGTCAAAGGGTTTTGTCGCGCGAATTAAACGCGCCAGCGGGAGGCTGCGCGCGAAACGATTGATCAGGAACCGGTTTTATCCGGTCCGCATTGTGTTTCGCCCCGGGAAATGGGCGATTGGACGAGTCACGTGATCAACGAGGACGCTGGTGCGAACGGTTTTCGGTTCTCTTGTTGCCTATCAACCTAAGGCAGAGTGAGAAGAGAGTAGCGAGAAGGCAGTTAATCTGCACTTCACATCATACCAACAGTTACAGAACATAACTATCAACTACTTAATTTGTATCTCCTCCACATGCCACATCTGTGTAGGGTTTTGCCACAATCTCCATGCTTCGCAGGCGGGTTGCAGATCGCAGTACATACATAGATATCGTCACGCCTTTTCCCGTAGGGGTAGGCAGGGACCACAGTCATCATCATCGTTCTAGCGTGTATCCCGGCCTCTGCCAGGCAGATACCACAGTATTTTGTATGAATAGTTCCTTTCACAATACTTGTAAGTTGGAGGGGTTGGTGATTCTGATTGTACTATGTCGGATGAAGGCGAGTCCAAGGCGGCTCCACGTCATTTTACTTAAACTCATACAGGTAATTTCCAATAAATTCGCAGAAATTAGCGTAACATGCTAGTGTACTTTTACGTTCCTGATTTGCTTCTAATTGGTCACATTTCTCTATATCGAGTACTTACTGCCTTGATCGAGTAACCGATATTTTGAGGTAAATCCTTTAGGAAGGGGAAAACCGACTAGGAAGGTAAAAACCGTTACTTCATGTACGTCATGTTGATAATGAAATGAAATGAGGACTTTTTTAACCGATTTAAAAAAAGAAGGAAGTCCTCAATTCGTCGATTTCCGATTACTCGAAGAGGCCTGGAAAATTCTTTTTTTGTTTGAAACGGTTGTCCCATAGTCATCAGGTCAGGACCTGATGATAGGATGCTGAAGAAATCGTGGGATTTGGTCGGTGCCACATAGCAACTCCCCAAAGCTTGTACCCCTTTCCCTTACGAACATTACTGTGCTGGCACCGAGTCTTAAAATAATAATATTTAACTTACTCGTTTTGTATGTGATTTGAAATCATTTATATTATTAAATAAAAAATAAATTGTCAATATTTCGTCAACTACGCCAAGCAAATAGCCAAACACCCTGGTGACGTGCCACCGCGTACATAACACTGAGCTTCAACCATGACGCACTGACTAAACAGCTTCTTCGCTGTATGTATAACCACGGCAAAGCCATGCAAACGCCTTACATGTAACATATGAACTTCTAATACGTAAGTCTCGTATTCTAGGATTTGCTTTGTATGATATAAGTCCAGTAAATCATTCGTAACAGCCCTTTGTACCAACATGAACTTCTGTTAACTTGGTAATTAGTTTATCTTAAATCGAGGTTATGAGGAATGAAAGGTTATTTCCTAAACTTATGAAAACCTATTGCATAATAGGAACGTTCTGAAACACTGCCTGTGTGAAAATAGCCGAAGGCTTTGTGCTGGAAGTTTGTGTTTGAGTATGTTATTCGATGGTCATATCAGTCGCTTGAAAGTCAGCGCTGAGCTTAATCAATTACTTTCTATTCGAGGAAAATAAATGAGTATAATCTTATTTAAAAGGTTTGTGAATGTATTTAAAAATACTAAATTTTTTTTTTTTATTTTCTTACAATGCACGTAGCTATATCATAGAACAAGCGACCGCCCCCGGCTTCGCACGGGTAGTAACCTAAACAAATTATTCACCTTGAAAACCGCATGATAATCCGTCCAGTAGTTTCTAAGTTTATCGCGAACAGACAGACAGACGCGGCGTGGACCTTTGTTCTATAATGACCAATATGTGTAACCAAACTACCAAATTACTTCCCTTTGGTTTCTTAAACGTTTTATTAACATAACCAATAACATTCTTTCATTCATTTTTGTATAACACAAGAAAATAAAGGAAGTGTTTCATCTGTCGCCCTCGGGGCGCCGATCAAATAATTAGCCCACCGATAAAATATTGGCAGGGCGCCCCCCGCGCCCCGCAGGCCCCGCGCCCCGCAGGCCCCGCGCCCCGCAGGCCCCGCGCCCAACTGTCGATGTCACCTTAATTTACGGTCCTCAATTACAAATTTTACATCTTCCTTCCTGCTCTTCCGTGCCATGTTAGGCGAAGGGTGACCGACATTCATATTTCTCAGCGCGCATTTATTTCTGTAGAAACAAAGAAATTTTTTATTTTCATTACTTTCTGGACTAAAATTGATCCGTTGAGCTTGTGGTGTCCGCGGTAGAGTATAATCTAGCATTGGTATAAGGACGACTTATTTCTAGAAACAGATCAGCTAGATCGTCCTAAAACTAGAAAATGAGGAGCTACATTTTTATTTTAATACTGCGATGCCATTCGATATTCCAATACTGAGTCCTCAACTATGCGTACCTTTTGTAGATATTGCGGAAATACTATTTTGTGTACAAAAATAATTTTATCTCACGCAAAAATATCAGTAAATTTATTCATAAAACAGACAAAATGAACGAGCATTTACAAAGAACGAATAAGAGGAAAAAAAACTATAAAATTATTATCCTTCTTTTAAGTAGGTACCTACTCGGGTAAAAACCTTAAACCTGTTGACCACGTGGGAACTCACTACTAGTATAGGGGTTCACTTCCTTATAATTGTGTAGGTGATGTGTCATTTACTTTTTTATTTATTTAATAGTTTATTGCACACAAAAATGGTAACAAAGACATGGCAAAGATATACATGACACAAAAGGCACTACTTATTTCTAAAAAGAAATTCCTTCCAATAGGCCTGTGTTAGGTATGCCGCCCAGGATCTACAAAAACAGGAAGTGGAAAGCGATTTCTACTTTCAACTAATAAGTCTCGCAGGTCATGAATGAGAGCCTCACATCCAACGAGTTGACGTTAAAAAAATTGTAACACAACTTTCATCCCAGCATGATAACCACGACTAAACAGATAAGACCACAAAAATATTCGACAGTGACCAGTTTATCGCGTCATTATTTTCTGAAAATAAAAACGAAGTATAAAGATAAATATTTAAAACCTACTCGATAAGTTGGAACATTAACAGCTCAAATGTTTCCCGTAATTAAAACTGTTTGTTAGCAGCACACGGTGATAAAAATTGATATTAAATTTATAATTAGTGTATGTATAGTCCGCAAAAAGCTCAGTTTCCTGTAACCTCTGACATTAGATAACTTGTCCGCTAATTAAGTCAATATATACCAAGCAATTGGCATCCTTATTTACTCAGCAAATTACCACCCAACTAGACGTCATGGTGGCCTTGCGTGAATAACATGTTATGGATTTGTGGGAATCCAATATGGGGTTCACTTTCAACAGGATATGTGAATGGATCCACATATAACAAAATTGAACAATATGAAAATTTATTTCTTGCAATTATTTACTCTCTTAGCCCTGGTTCACATAGATATGTAGGTAAGCAATAGCTTACCTCGCAGCAGCAAAGCAAAATCCTTTACTTTTTTTGAAGGTATGTACCAAAAATCTGGTCAATAGATTTCCTTTCTACGTGAATTGAAGAAAATAAAAGACTTTCACTTTGATAGTAATAATACTATATATATAAATTCCACAATGTGGATTCTACAATGTAACTCTATATTTACCTATGTTGTTAAATATATTTTAAATGTAGATATAAAACGTAGTGGGATAACCCAAATGACATTATTGTTTTATAAAACTACCTACAGTTATATTTAGATGATAGAGATTTTACTATATATTCAAATAAGTGTATCTCTTCAACTATCTATTGTACTTCAACCACTTACAGTAACGCTGTTGTAATCATCTACAATAAATGTTGAAGTCCAATGATGATGATGATATTCTACCAATCCTTTCAGGACTACATAATTTAGTTTATGTCAGCTTTCCTTAATAAATATTATGTGTAGTGAAGACGTGATAAGTCAAAACAAACAAGGAAAATGTCAAAATAATTCAAATAAAAGAGCTAATCCGGAAACTCAATAACTATACTTATATTATAAAACTAATCCCTATATGAGATATATAATTTGGTTTCCGAGTAAATTGTAATCTTGTTACAATTATATGTGGTGTTTCTAAGTTAAAATAATGTTATCGTAATCCCTTAAGAATTGAAAGATTGTATGTTAGGAGCCAGTCATGCTAAAAGTGCTGCTTTGATTTCTACGAGATCAATATTCCTTGGAATATAATTTACAAGGATATATGCTACTTTTTCTAGAGGCTCCGTAGGCTGGAAAGTAGGCAACAGCGTTTTCCATTGTGATATTAATATCGCTATCTCCAGCCCGCCGGCCAAACGTGGAGATTATGGCAATAACCTCCCCTTTCGTGGGAGGGATCCTAAGTCCTGCAGTGGACTGTTATGGGCAGTGATGATACTGCTAAAAGTGCTGCTTTAATTTCTACGAGATTGATATTCCTTGGAATAGAATTTAAAAGTATATACTCGTATGCTACTTTCAATCATATTGTTGTGTCGTTGACTCATACAACACAACGACTAGTTGAGGTTTTTTAGTATACATTTCACGTAGAACATTAAATTAATGGATTCTTCTTCTACAGAATCTTCTTGGCTTATTCTATCAGTAATCTGTACCAAAACTGACACTGAGTTTACAACAAAGACATGATTAAACTGCCAACGACCACGGCACGGCTTTATTTTATAAAATAAAAATCATTTGACGAGGGTCCGCCATTAATTTCGGCGACAATGTGATAAATAATGAGTGAGGTGTAATGCTGGGGCGGCATCCCTATAAAGTTATGGTTCTCAAACTGTTCTATCTTCCTACTATTTTACAAGTCCCCATGTCTGTTCGTAACAAAATCTTGCAAGTTTTGAGGAGCTTTGTCCGAAGACGGTGTCACTCCATTATACAAATCAACAAAAACAACATTATAAAATTAAAAAACACTTAAAAATACACAAATTATTTTGACAAACACTAAAATTATCTCCTTGACATTCCTAGACTAACAAAGTCAAAGACCCATTTCCAGGTTTCCGATTGAGCTGTTTTGCGCACTCATGTAAGTTGGGTGACAATACAATGTTATGAAGCCATCGAGCAGATCTGATGATGGAGACGGAAGGTGGTCATAGAAACTCCTAGACTACGCATGGTAAACGAATGGAGTTTGGGCTCGTTTGGTGAGACTTGACAAATACTGTGACTGGGCATAGAGAAAAGCTTGCTATAAAATAGTAGTTTATGCAACTGTCATATAAAAGGGGGTATTAAAACATGAGTGTCTGTTTATGATAATAGCTTGACACGAGTGTTTTAATACCTAATAATATGCAGTTGAATAAACTACTTTATCTACACTCATATTTTCATGTTAAAATTTCGTACCTATAATTTTTTCAACTTTGCTGGAAGTAACTGCGAGTCAGTTCTGTTGTATCTACGCGTCGAGAATATCAAGCGGCGGGAAATTCACTTCACTACTTTCACATTTAGCTATTTATTTGCTTCAAACAAGAAAAAACATTTACAAACACAAATTACAACAATTAGAAAAAATATTCTGTTTAGCTAGCCATATTTAGATCAATCTATAAAAGCATTTTAACTAGGACAACGCGAAAGAAGCCGAAAGTGGAATTTCACTTTAGTTACGATTAACGTAAAACATTGATTCAACGTGCTGAAGTACTTTATCTAAAATGCGCCTTGACGTCATACGTACAGCTTCAAGCTGTACCTAAAAAGGTGTTCGTAAAAGCAACACGCCCAGAGCCCGTCCCCAAGTTGGTGAAAGTTCCCGGCATGCACTCCGTCCGCCAGTTTGGGAAACTTTGCTCTAAAACGGCGCTTTGATGGGCTGGTTTTGAAGTTTTGACGGCTCACATCCTAATTTTCCCTTAGCCAGAGTGTCGCGCCCGCCACTTTTCAATAACAGTTACTCTTTGTGGCAATATTTCAATTTCAAGCTTTCGCTTTTTTTTTCGATTTTAGGGGGACTTCGGAGCAGACGGAGGAGCCGTGCCTCCCGCTTTGTGTTAGCTTTAGACAGGGACTTGAATTTAAAAGGTTTTGTAAATCTCGAATTGGGTGTCGAGCGATAGATGCCTTTACTTACTTAAAGAAAAATAGAAGGACCGAGATTGATCTCAATGTAAAGACACTATACACTTGACGACCTGAGTGGTTCAGTGGTCAACATGTCGGTCTGCCACGCAAGAGGTCCCGCGTTCGATTCCCGGCCGGGCAGAAATTGAAATGTTGAATTTTAATTTCTGTTACGGGTCTGGGTGTTCTATGTATAATAAGTATGTATTTAAAAGTATTTAAGTAGTATATAAGTCATCTAGCACCCATCGCACAAGCTTTGCTTAGTTTGGGGCTAGATGGCGCTGTGTGAATTTGTCAACGAATATTAATTTATTATATCAATATTACTAATAATTATGTTGATGACATTATAAATGTCATATATGTCGTTCATAGTGGTTTGGTTACGATGTTAAGTTCAACAGACGTTCGTACGTTCGATGCTGAACTGAAGAATGTTTGCTTTGGTTTGGTTTCGTACTGTTGAAAGTCCGTCACACAGGCGATCTTTAGGCTAACTTGACTATAGCTTTTGATAATATAAGTTTAACATAGATTTGCTTTGATGAAAGATAAGATGAAGCGATGAATTATTAAGATACTTTTGGTAAATCCGCCGTGACTGAAGGCATTGAAAGATGCCTCCATTTGTACACCACCCGTAACAGTTAGTTGAATATTAAATATTTATTTATACGGGGAACTACACGACTAGACGAGTTATTTTATGTATTTTTTATATAATTCGTAGGAGTGATTTATTGTTACTAAATTTTACTAAATTAAAACAAGTATTTCAACTATATTAATACTGTTTGCTTCTATTTCTTATGTTTTTGGTTAGACTGAAAAATCCCTGATAGTATTTTTAACCACTATCTCGAGTGTTTCTGTGATTATAAAGACAAGCTGTAAGATATCTAAAGATGAGGTCGAATCCAAAGTTCGAATGTCAGTTGAGAATTGAGATGATAAACCACGACGACGATCTAGAGATATCTCCCGGAGATTCTCTTCAGGGTTTTTCAGTTTACGTCACGTCACGTTATTTGGTCTAAGAAATATTATTATCTATACAAAGTATACGATAAAACAAAGTCGCTTCCCGCGGTCTGCGACGGTGTATGTATCTACATACGCTTATACTTTTTAAACTACGTAACGGATTTTAATGCGGTTTTCAATAATAGATAGAGTAATTCAAGAAGGTTTATAATAAGGTAGGAAAAAAGGTAGGTGGGATTAAAGTAGGTGTACGCGAATGAAGTCGCGGCGGGTCCACTAGTTAACTATTATCTCTAACTGTAATTTAGCAAGCCTAATTTGACCCACTTCCCGGCGTTCAACTGAGCTGAAAACTTGGATGACAATGCATTAATATGGTGTCATGGAGCTAGTCTGATGATGGAGTCGGAAGGTTGTCATAGGAACTAATCGCAATAAGATAACCCGACAGTGTTTGGGCTCGTGCGATAAAAGATTGTTATGAATTTTTTTTTATTGAGAACTTCTCTTTTTTTCCCATGTATTTAAGTACCACACATTCGCGTCGACATTTCCATTTTGAATTTCCATAGACACTATTCGATTATTCAATGTTTTTTATTAATAAACTTAGCAACCCATTTATTCATAAAACAACGAATTGTTTGCTCCAAAGAGACCCTTACATTAGCATCATTTACCACGCCATTTACACAAAAACTTATCAGTCAGTCGAGAAACATTCAACACAGGGTGTGCCCGTTAATTGAATTTATCCACTCAATGGCGAGTCTCGAACATGACACCCTGTCGATGGACCGCGCCATCAAAGGCCTTTGACTGTCACTCACAGGAATTGACCCCAGGATTTCCGTCAAATATTGGGTGCTTTTGCAAATTTAAAGATACGTGTATACAGTATAGTTGTGGATGAAGTGAATACGATAATCGATGGATGACAATAAGCTATATTAAATCCATCTTGGTAAAGAACAAAATTCCTTGACAGTTCCTAGACAGACATGCTCCATCGTCACCTACCAACAGGAGAGATGGCGATCAAATGTCTGGACAGTGTAATATTAAAAAATTAATGGTGTCAAATATTGAAAACCGCAGTGAAATCGCTACGCGTTCTGGAGCTACGAGATACACAGATACACAGAGAGATACACAGATATAAATAAATAAATATGCTTGGACAATTCACACAGCACCATCTTAACCTAAAGTAAGCAAATCTTGTGTTATGGGTGCCAGAAAACTGATAAACAACTAATATATTTTTTAAATCAATTAGTAATCTACATACATACAACACCCAGACCCGTAACAGATGTTAAAATTTATCATTTCTATTTCTGCCCAGCCGGAAGTCGAACCCGGGGCCTATTTCAAGTTAAACCTTCTTCTTCCAGTCTTTTATTTTTCATAAAAACATGTCAATCGAAGTAAAATACATTATCCTAAGGATTTTATATGAGGTAAGATCTGTAGTCATTTAATCGGGTAGAACAACGACGATCGAATGAAACGATTACAACTGTCAAAGTTAATTCATTTAAAACATCAAGGTTACACGTAAACGATATTAGCAAATTGTATGATATTAAGTGGCGTGATTGATATGATAATTGATAAATTATGGTTTCTGGAATTCGTCCGTTACGTCACAAAGATACGTTACCCGCCAATAAATAAATAAAACTATACTTAAGTTATAAAACAATAATAATACTTGTATTGTATCGCCTATTTAGCTTAACTTTATCACGTCGATTCACTGCTTTTTATCTGTCTGATAGGTTATCTGTTTAATTTGGGTACATACAGATAAAAGTTGGAATAATAAAATTTGAGTCCTTGGTTGCGGTAACAGTTTACCATCAGGCAGGCCGCAAGCTTGTTTGCCAAGTTAATAGTATAAAAAAACAGTAGTTTGAAAGGCATCACTTCAGCATGCCTGGATCCAATCGTCCTCCATATTACTGGAGTGATTTGCTATAATCTTCACTAAATACGAGTATGTACAGTGCCACAAACTTGAACGCGAAAGCTGGAACTGAAATGTCATGTCCTATTTAAACAACATCAACTCTCACTGGGTCAGTTAAGTTTGTAGCACACTTTCGTCTTCGTATGTTAGAATATAGACCAACAAACCTCTTTTTTGTCTATGGTAAGATGTACCGTAGAAACCACGCAGCACCGTAGCGCCAATTAATGGGAAAAAAACGCGTACTGGTAAAATTTAGCAATCGAAAAAAACGGGAATAGGAATTACGCTACAGATAAATAAAATATTCTTAACACAGGCGAATTGTGAAATACGTCATCAACGGAAACAAACCCGACTGGGGAAAAACGCGATAGGCAACAAAAATACTGGGAAAAATAAAATTGGCTAATTAATCTATACAGTCCAAAAGATATATTGAAATATATGTATATTTTTTTATCTAATACGCCAGACAAACAGGCAAGCGAGGCAACTGAAGGAAAGTGGTCACCGCCGCCTATGGACATCAGCAACATCAGGGGCGCTACCAATGCGTTGCCTGTCTCTAAAGGCATCTATCATAATTGTTTAATTGTTTAAATGTTCTTATTATTAATGTTTCCTTTTGCAATTATGTAACTATTATTGTGTCGTGGTGTGCTTTGTGTAATAAATGTATTTCTTTCTTTCTAATATACCTCTTGAACGATCCCATGTCATAGTCCACAGGAAACACTGGCTAGGTAACTATACAAAGCCATTCAGTCACAACAACACATCCCAACAGCACACATGCAAATGAAAATATCATTGACAGAGACAGATATGAAACACACGGTCGCCCAAATGAATTATTCGACTGGACGCTCCATGGCGGGCGATAAGTAATGGCCGACTGTTTGCGCGTGATCCGTGAAAAATTGCCTGTTTTAAAACCACTTTCCGTGTCCCCTTTGTAATTGGAAACGGAATTCGTTGACTGGGCGGTCGTAATTTTAGGACTTTTGGGAGATCATGACTAGACATCCCTATAAATAAGGACTAGATTGGAATGCTTTGTGTTAAGAAAGCGACTTTCTATCAATGTAATTTAAACTCATCGGTTAAACTGCGTGCGTAAGATACCGGGTTCGAAACCCACTGCGCTCATGTACCAATGACTCTTTTCTGAATTATGTACATTGTGTACGTTGAGTACTAACTCATGATTTTACGGTGAGGGAAAACATCGTGATGAAACCTGCACATCCAGGCGACTGAATGTGTGTACAATATGACGTGGTAATCTAATTATAAATTGTACTAATTGCCAATTACTCAATTTCATATTATTGTTTTCGGGGTAGACGGGTAGATAAAGCTACAAAGCTTTATGCCCACTTTTGTACTATTTTGTGCAAAAAGTATTAAATAAATAAATAAATAACTATAGCATTAAATAACAGTTTGGAAGAACAGTTCAAACTATTCAAAGTAATTATAAATTACGAATCATGGCTATAAAAATACCAGACAATATTAACAGCGTAACCGCTGAGATGTAACGTGTTAAAATTTTCTGAGATACCCCTTCACATACAACAATCGAGCTTGATTAGTTACCGCTATCTTTTCCTTAGATTCGCACATTCGGTAAAAAATTAACCCTCATTCCTTTGTAAGGTCAAGGAGATCAACCCTTCTGGCGTCATGACAGGTAGACATCGGGCCTTTCGGTAAAGATAGTTTGAACACAGACATTGTCACTCGAAGGGTTAAATTAGCGGTACATTCAAATATCTGTGTCAACCCCACGACGCGGTCGATAACAAACCGTGCGAAATCAATTACAAAGTCGACGGCGGCGAAAAAAAATGCAAAAAGTGACGGTTTTACGTTAAATAAATTGATAAAAAATAGAGCAAAGGGTAGAAAGGGCGATGGCGTGACCCCCTAGGGGCCTTATTTTGATACAGTCACGGCTTTTTTTTCTATTTTTTGTAAAGCTACTAGTTGATAGGTAGAATTTTAGATGATATTCGTTGCCAATAACTACGCTGTGATTTATATCTACGATGGTATTGAAAACAAGCGCCTTTTAACAGATATATATTCTCCGACGACAAAGAAAAAACGGAAGCCTTATAGCGTACTCCATGAACATATAGGCTCGTGTAGGTTGTCCTTAACATTAAAATAATAACTTACTTATTAAAAAAATAACTTGACAAATATTCTGCGACTCCAATAACTTCACTAAAGTCGTCCAACGTTTTCAATGGAGTAAAACAAGTAAAGCCAAACAAATGAGCCATAATATTTCGAGAACCTACGATTCTTATCAGGGCATCTTTTGTCCTTTACAAATGTTCTGAGGGTAGGAAACAATCGCGTAGGCTCGTGGGTTCGATTCCCGGCGCAGTGACTTCGGAACAAAATGTCCGGATGCCTTTATTATTTCAAGGGCTTCATCTGGCGAGTACCGTTTTGAATTTTGCCGTATACAGGAGGAGGTTATGTTAATTACGATATTGTTTACTCTAATTAATATTATTAATTGTCATACATTTAATAAATAATAAACATAAATTCAAACTAATACGTAATCAAATTTTTGCATGTCATTTTAGCTGAAGCTATTTTTATCATTATCAGCGATGCGCCCTAACGTTCAGACGTTCGATCTTATCAAAGTTTTTAGTTTTCCTCAAAAAATAACAGATTCTGTGTACCTAACTTAAATTATCAACAACATTATTTATATAAGAAAACACTCTGTATACTTCACCGCACTAAACTCAGAATTGGGGCACTAATTTAACTCATACTTTTGTTTATCGCCGATTTCTTTCGTAGACACTCGACATCTAGTCCTACACATTTAAAAATGAACTCTACGCCTTGTCAATACGTTACAATTTACCCTGCAGCTGGTATTAAGGCAGGGGAACGAAAGAATAGATCTGATATAGGAGTCAGGGTTCCGATAGAATTCTTTTGATTGCAAGAAAACGTAACGGACCCCAACGTTTATTTGGACAGCAACCTGAGAGGTTCGAGTGGGCCCGTGGACCGGTAATTACGATAATTTGCCAGAAGACGAAGAAATACAACAATCAATTTAACCTATAGAACTTTCTGAATGGGAAAGTTGACGACCGAATGAGAGAAACTCTCACGGCCGTGTATGTCTGTGTTTTTGTCTAAATATATTGCTTAATGTTATTGCTACTCATTGTTGTTATGAAGTTGGAAATGATAAAAACGATACGGCGAATTCGCTATCGATTCTTCGTATAATATCAATACAGGACAATCTTAAATCGTGTGATGTAATTCAGGATGTCAAACAGTTATTCGTGTATTATAATAAGAATTAGACGGTTCGCGTATTAACTACATTTAACATTGAAGTGCGTTGTGCGTTGCACATTCAAACATTTTGACTTGCCAAACAACGTGGACATTATCAAAGCTCCTACGGCCACCCGTCGAGGCCCTTAGGTGTTCCCATTCTGTATTGAAATTTCTCTGGATTCCAACTATCCCAATAACAAATTTCAACTCTAAAACTGGCTGCTTACGGTAGATTTTGATTCATCGCCGAAACAAATGAATGCGTAGCCACAGGGCGTATCTGTTTTGTCAAAGTAGTCATGTGAATAATCACGAAATCCTTTTAGCGATTATCATTTCAATGACAATAAAAGTCATGTAAAGGGGTCCTGGAAGGAGTGGTCTCGCGATAATTGGGACTTGGTCGTGCGAATCATTGTAACATCGCACTAGGCATCAACTTTAGATTTGATTATTATTTAAAACGCGACTTGTCGTTATTCGGAGTCATTCGATCTGAAGGGGTGGTGCTTTAGAATCTACCATAAACCTACATAACACGATCTGTATGTTATGGGAGCAGCTGTTAAGAGTCGACCCGCCCGCGCGCCCCCACCCGGCGCCGCTACGTCTGCCAGCCGGCTACGGCGGCGTAGAATCGTAGACACAGATCGATTTGCGGCTACAAGTGACAAAGTTTTTCAAGATGGCGGCCCCCACCCTCCAGGGGGCGATGCGGGGATGCTCATATTTTTACTGTCGGCCCGGGGTGAGCACTGGAGCCGATCGCTACATCGCTCTCCACTCTGTGGGCCTCTTAAAAGCCTGATTTCTAAGAATACATGTGCGGGATCGGCGGATCGTACGCACGCGGCTGTCTGCGTGCCACCGCGGGCTTCTACTATGTGTGTACTCGCTTTGAAGGTCCGTTTGCATTAGCTAGTCCTTTTTATTGCCGCCTCTTTGTACATAGGGGATTGGGCGTCTCAAGGGCGACTCTTTGGGCATTCGTTTGATGAAGGCAATCTTTTAGTACTAGGTTGCTGGATTTATTGTACGTCTTTAGGCAGGCAGGGCTTATTCTGTTGTCGTTACCTGTCGCTAATTGAATTCTTATTTGAAGTAAGTAAGTACTTTAAATTTTAGAAAAGTGGAATTAGTAGAACGACGGAAGTTTGTACTGCTGAGAATTTGAACAAGTACTTCATTAAAATGAGTTCCAATGACCGAACTTACTTTGATTTCCGGAGTAACATTGATCACTAACTTTCCTTTAGATATTAAGTATAGGCAGAGAGTACATCGTTTCACTTGCTACGGTCCTGACATTAAATTCTATTTATAATATTCTCAATACATTATCAGTGTTACCAACAGTACCGCGTCTTTTGTGCGCGTAAATAGATTAACTAATTAATATAGAACAACAAACTAGTTTCCCAGTATTACATTCCATTCACAAACCTCCAAATTGAGTTTATATTAACCCCAATTTGAGAAACGGCCGAATTCCGGTCCGCTAATGAAATATTAGGCCAATAACAACATTGTAGCCCGGGCTGGATAGATAAACGCGTGTCCCGGATAATACTGGCGGCCAACGCAAACACCCTGTAGCAGTGTTTACCTCCAGGGTGCAATGGGAGAATGGAGTATTCGATACAGGGTGTGGAATTTAGTTTCACCCAAATGTAGAACAATTACATTGTACAAAAGTTAGGAAATATGACAAATTTTGATCTGAATAGAATTACAAATTGCACTTAGTTAACTATTCGAACTATCACGTAATAATAAAATCATAACATTGTACCAAGTTTTGTACCTATTGCGCAACCGAACCGACTCGTGCGTGACCTACTATGGAACCTTTACACAGTAAGTGTCATAATGATTTTCCTTGTCAGGCAATGTCACTATGATATTTTTAGTGAAAAGATGGATTGATGAATGTAGCTCCAGCAAACCCAAATATTTCTTTTTAATGGTAAAACATTTCATTTGCACCGCCGCCTGTAGATCGTGTCTGTATATACAGAGTGTACACAAATCTGGTTGCGCTCTTGAAATTAATTTCATATAGCCCGCGGCAACCGCGGCGGGGGGCGGGTTTCCAAAGAGATCTGACACAAGTATGTTTAGGTAAAAACCACAGAATAAAAAAATTTGGCAGTCTAGAAGGTAGCTAACTTTCCAATAATCATTAAAAATAATCATATTGGCGCGCACGAGGGCCTGGGGTCCGCCTTGACCATGATCCAGGATTTAGCCGATCAGGTAATTACAATGGAGCGCCTGCCATCTGACCTCCGTGACCTTGCTACCAGGGGAACCTAATAAAATCCAACCTTGTTGGTAAAAACGGTGGCGCCACTTTGTACCACGATGACGATTTTGTCGATAAAAAGTTGGTTCATATCTATACCGTCAATTTATAATTGTTTTTATCTTTATTACTTTACCTACTTGGTGATAGGAAAGGTCTCACCGATAATATTGGCCTCGCAATAACTGGACATAGATTACAAGAATTCCTATGTTATAACCTTTTAGAGATCTTAGAATTGGAGAGATGAGATTCAGGTTTCTCTATATGTATGTAAAAATACTTCTTAATCTAGCTTTAGGTTTTTACATCTGTAATAAACAGCCTTCTTCTCTTGCTCTTTTTTCCTATTTCTTTACTCATATTTTACCCTAATTGCTCATGTGCGTACAACTTTTGGCCAGAGATATATTTCACCTCTACTAAGGTAAATATCGTCTTTTCATTTCCTAATTCGAATCAAAGTCGTTTTTCATTCCTTTAAAGTACTAATGTTATGTAAAATACATCTTACCCGTTACATTCTTTTAGTTATTTTTGACGTTATAATTTTAATCTTAATGCAAACAGTGTTTCATTTCAACTTTATAAGATATATAACTTATTTAAATACATTATTATACTAAAAGGCACGTGCTAGTGATTGGATACTCTAATTGGATGTACTTGTAATTCAGTACCAGCCAGTAAACAGTAGTTCAGTAAACAGCCGCCGGCGACCGCGTGGTCGAATAAGTTAATTCTCCCACTCAGCTACTTGTGTGCTAACATGTTGATTTTCTAACTACAATACAATTGCGTTTGCTTGCACTTTGGTCGATCAAACTCACCTATATTGCTAAAGCTAAGTAGTCGGGTAAAAAGACGACTTAATCTTACATACAAATCTAGAAAATGACACTTGAACTATGTAATTTATCTCAGTATCTAAGACTACCTTTTTCATATTTGTAGAAGGTTTTGATTCGATAGGTGGTTAAATTTGAGTTGTCCACGGTTGCCTATATTCTCACAGTGACTATTGTGTGTCGCCACAAACAAAAGCGAGTTGTCTAAATTATTCGTAAAACAAAAGACACGCTATTTCGCCTGTACTAATGGGAAAAGTAGCTTTGAAGCATTCAGCAGCTGCACACTTGATAGATATGAAGCACAATGAAGAATTATTAAACAAAAACTCGCTTCATTTACAATGATTTCATTACAGGAGTCCGTTCTTCCCGCGTCCACGAATAATGGAGGCAAAACTCTCATATTAGGGCAGAGCCATTGTTTAAATGTTTTTGTACTTTTTGTTCTGCCCCCTTCTGTCGCCGCCGGAGTCGGATCGCCCATTGGGGAAACAGATATTGCCTTTTTGTAAAACGTTTGAGTTTTAATTACTCCTCTTTGAACCTGGGAGCGATCTCAAAGAGGAGTACACGAGCAAATCAAGCGAAACAGCGATTTCGCTTTTACCTGTTTCCACAGAAAAAAACGGTACACACAATTAAGTAGATCTTATGGTAGTCCGTATCATTATTTATAGCCATAAACGCATTTCACAGTGTGCACATTTATATAATAACGTAGGTAAGTTGAACATATAAGCCAACAATAGAATATAACCGTGAAGCTATTAGAGAAACAACAGGCAATTATCAAAATTTCACGGTTCTCCCGGTGAGTGTATAAACCGGCTGTACGTCCAATGCACAATTTGGCGCGGCTCGAACGCGACAATGGCTGCGTTCGTTCGCGGATATCTAAATACGCGGATCCTATTAAATCAGAAATAGGTATCCAATCAGTGCGGCCACGGTCCAGCGGCTTTATGCTGCGCGGGCGCTGCCGGCCGCACATCTGCACGTTCCTACGCGGCGGCGGCGATTATTTTTAAATTTTATGTCAATATACGGACGCGGATTCAGTTTTGCGTTTAAATGTAGTTCAAATGTAAAGGAGGGCTGCATTGTTTCAGTATTTCAAACTAAACCCGATAAATCTGTAGATTGAGTCCGACATTCGGGGAACGAAACACGCTTCATTTACGTTTACCAAAGTAGGTACTCTACTTTTTCGAATAGTCATTGGACGTTTCATAATACCTAAAACGACCTAGAGTTTTATAACTACCCAGAAATTACGTTCTGTTATAAATGGGTCCTTAAACTCTAAAGACGTTAGCAATGTGGAGAGGTTTACATTATGTGGGGCCGGGGATCCGTCAATTTAGTGGGCCTCCGCATCCGCGAGGGCTGTCAAAAGGAGCCCCCGCTCCCCAGCGATTGATAAAATAGCCACGCCGGAGCGATGGGAGCCCCATAAAAGGCTGAACCACTCCACGGCTCTCGACCTAAACGCTTTAACTATGTCCCAGCCCCCCACTTCAGGATTGCTCACTCCACTTGTCTCCAAAAACCCGTGAATATTTCGCGGGATTCTGCCCCCAATCGTGTACAGCGGAAGAGTTGGATTCGCATTTGCTTGTCGAGATAATGATGGCACTTCAGTGGCGGTTTCGGTATTGCTTCTAATTGGTGGCGGTCCTCGTGCAAAACTGTTGCACGCGCCACCCCTATTTGCTTCAAAGGGGCACATAACCATGTAGCTCCGGGTTTACCTAAGGTAAACGTTACATTTATATGCGGTTACGACCGGATTTTATGTGCCTTTTATGGGTCGTGAGGGTGTTATTGATATAGGTAGGTTTTTAAATATGTTGCGTCCGTGGTAGGACTCTGTCGAGGAGTAACGCTGTCTTATCTTCTTAAACTTCCAAGCTGGTTGTGTGTTTCAAGGTTACATGTGTGAGGAATGTCAACTTAGTTCTCACAGCAACAGCGAATGTGGTTCGGCATTTTTGTTACACTTGATAAAATTTAAATGTAGTACAATAATATATTAATCGGAAATGTTACGCGCCATAGTTACAACCTCCATCGGTATGCTCGTTTGTCGAGGGTATAACAATTGCGTAGGTATATAAACTCAGTTTATGTTGAACTCAGTTTACTCATTAGACATGAATCAACGCCTGCGACATCGACAGAACCAGCAAACAATCGAAATAAGAAATTCTATTTTTGGAGGTTATAGATCACTTTTACACACTACACACACTTTTGGATGTGTTATTTCCAATACCAATACTAAGACCGAACAACAAGACATTCCTATAGCAAAGTAAACTGCATCTACATTCCCCCCCATGCACCTAAAACGCCTATTAGTTGAGTTGCAGGTACACAGGTACAAATATACAGGTACAGGTATACAGCAGGTAGAACAATGACTTGCAGTGACAATCCTGCTGGTTTTAATTAGGCACCGCGTCGAATGGCGACCCTGCTCGGGCGTAAACTGAGCGAAATGAGCGTCTCACAGGAGGCGCTTATTGGCCGCGACACACGGCTCGATTTAGGTGAGGTGGCGAACCCGATTTGGTTGGGAACGAAATTGGGTGGGCTTGATGGGAAGTAGCCTTCAATAAATTTGGTTGTTATGTACGAAGTTGGAGTTACTGGTAGCTTTCTTTATTGGGTTTTTGGGTTTTTGGGAAAAAGTATAATTCGTGTGCGTAAGTTTTATTGTTTTTATATCATTAAACTTCGTTATTTGACTAGTTTAATTGGTTCAGTTCACTTTTTAACTTCTTATATTTTATAATGATTTATCGAATTTAATAAACACTTGAATGGAAATTGATGAGCGGCGCCAAACACAATGAAAATTATCTTTAAATCGTGGTACGCGATTGCGACTAGACCATGTTCTAAAATATTATACAAAGATTTTTTAAAGAGAATCCAACCTTTCACATCAAACTTGCAATACTAGTATAGCAGGGTTCGTCGACTACATCGCTCGCTCTCTTCCAAACCTTTGCAACTACGCTTATAGATATTATCTCTCTGACGTCGTGCCGCGAGTTCGGGTATATTTGCCTTTTCTCTTTTCTTGAGTATCTAATTTACACGTTTTTAAAATCCTAACCCGTGACACTGGTAATAGTCTCGAGAATCGATTGGCCCATGACAGTTACCATCCCTAACAACTTACCGCACCCGTTCCCCGTGAAATCGTGCCGTGTTCACCACTGTTGCGATGCGAGACAGGAGCTAGTTTATCGCGCGGGCGTGCTCGGTGGCGCATTCCGCGCGCGGCGACCCGCGCCCGCGCAGCTTTACGAGCGCGTATTAATGACATGCCGCCGGGCGCTGGGAGCGGGGTGATTCGCGAGTGCTACGCTGCTTTGATGCTGATGCTGATGCCGAGGTTATGTTGAGATTGATGCTAAGCTGGGTTCGAGATTATCCTACCATCCGTGAAAACTGCTGCTCTGTGTTTAATGCTAACATGATACTAATATCTTAGTATCAACACCTGATCTTTACATTTCATAACACATCTCGAATCTACTGATACCATTTCCATCCCCGGATAATCTTGAACCCAGCTTAGCATCAATCTAACTTGATTCGAGATTATAGATACTGAGATGCTACGATACTAAGATAATAGTGGGATACTCGGAATTGATGCTAACCTGGGTTCAAGATTATCCGAGAATCGATGATGAGGCTAAGATAAATATGTGATGCTGAGATACTAAGATGATAGTGGGTGAAAACCGCAATCAAACTAAAATACAAATCTTTTCTCTTTATAATGGTATTATACAATAGTTAGGTAAGAAACAAGTTAATTAGAGCTTAGGATAAGAGATTGACTGATTATATAGCTTATGATGTTTAAGGATTAGCTATTTTGTCCTATTATTATAACTATAATACTTTTTGTATACTAGCAGTGCGACCAAAAAGTTTAAAAACAGGAACATTATTTTTTGTTTCCGTTACATTTGTGTTAAAATAAGTTGAATTCAATTTCGTAGATTTTTTCCATTTATCTCACAAATATTTAGGTGTCTTCATCATACTCGATTAGGTCGAAGATATGATAACAGGCGGAAGTAGAATCTACACACAAAGCGAATCCTTTATCATCACGTTTTCCGATAGATCAATCAATAGCGGATATGTAAATTGTGACAGCATTTTCTTAGAATCCTTGAAACTCTTGAAAGTGAGTTTATCTCTTTGAATTTTACCCGGTTTCTTGGCGAAGACATTTAAAATTGATTCGTATTATGTTTATCGACACGTAAGTCGCTATAATCGGAGATAAAATTAGTTAACGTTCGTTATCGACGCACCGTTATCAAATTAGTCGTTTCAACATAGACATAACGCCCTCGGACTGTCTGCAATATCTGTAATATATGGTGCTAGATAAACTAATCGGTTACACTGGCACAACTGCGTAATAACGTAATAACAGGGCGTACATACATACATACATAAAGCTCACGCCTGTGTCCCACAGGTGGGGTAGGCAGAGATTATGGACCGCCACTTTGCTCTGTCCTGACACAACTCCCTAGCCTCGCATATATCCACAACACACACAGGGCGTTTCTAACCTATTTCTCAATATAGCGCCAAAAAGGTGTTCAAAGAGATATCTACCCGGCTAATCGAGTCTACCGAAGGCCCACGTGCTGGCGCTTACCTCGGTCAGCGCATATGTCTGACAATTCAGAGAGGTAGCGCCGCCGGCCTTACGGGGACACTTCCGCATGGCAGCGATTTATAGTCTGTCTTTATTTGTAAATATCTAAATTAAGTAAAGTTTAATGTCGGCCTATTCACATTTACGAAAACGCCATGGTAATCTTTAAAATCGTTATCGTCTTTCGTATGATGGCAACTTGGTTTCGCGAACAGCGGGTATGTATTTGTAGACAGCTAAAGTATTCAGCGCTAGAGGCCTAGGACAACAGACATTAGGTTTGGTAAGATACTCTAAAAACCTAAGATACTCTATCTAAAGAACCTATATGAATTAAAAATGGATTTTTCCAGATCCCCGAAATTCAACAACTTTGTCATCATAATTGACCGCGCCACCTATACTATCATAAAATAAGACCCTTGTTGTAATCGTCAATACCATTGTAACTGAATTATTTTATTTATTTATTTAACCATTTATTGTACACAAGATTTTTACAAAACTATATGACAGAATATATCAGACACAACATTATGTTACGAAGCTAAAGATTGCAAGGATTGTTTCTTTGTTTTCTTCGAAATGTGTATAGCTGTATACCTACAACCTTAACCCCATTATTCCAATGAAGTAGGGCCTTAATTTTCAACGAATACGTTGCGCTATCTTTGCAACAAGTCCAAGCAACACCAGCTAATACAGTCTACATGAAATACTTTTTTTATATCAGGTGTTATAGGTAAACAGACAAGCGGGCCACCTGATGGAAAGTGGTCACCGCTGCCTATAGTGTACAAATCAGTGTCAATATCAATGCAGGACATCTTCTTTATCTTTACATAGTATAAAACAAACTCGCTTCTCGCCGTCTGTATCTACGCTTAGATCTTTTAAACTACGCAACAGATTTTAATGCGGATTTCAACAATAGATAGAGTGATTCAAGATAAAGGTTTATAAGCAAGAAAATAGGATAAATAGGAGTAAAATAGGTGTACGCGAACGAACGCAGGGTCTACTAATCAATGTCAATGTAGGGCATCTAGCTATTGACAATTATGTCACCTAAACCTCTACTAATCACGGTGAATACACATTCGATCAATATCAATTGACAATCGCAACGTAATGATGGCGTACGTGCCACCACTTAAAATATTAAGTAACAGTGATAAGATACGCCCAAAAACTCCATGAAATCCTTCGAAATTTATAGAAACCTGGTAGGTACTCACCATGCAAGAGCAGACAGCAACGCGGCTTGAATAACGACGTCCCCTTCCCCTTCCTAGGAGTCGGTCACCAAAAAAAGGCACAAACAACACAGCTATATCGACCATAAGACCGGTACAGACGACAGCCAGCAAAAAACTAACAGGCCGGCACCCACCGCGAAACATCGCCACATATCGCCAAGATAGCGGACAAGATTACATCAAATTGATACTAAACAATAATCTCCAAACATCGAATTTGCTACATAATAGTAAAGTCATTCTAGAGGCATATACTCGGGTTGCTATACCTATAGGTATCTGTCGCATTTCGACGCAAAATTACGTAACTAGAATAGGGCCACGATAAGTCCGTAATGACTGACAGTAGCAAAAATTATAAAGTGTGGATTTGTTGAAAGTATTATTTATGAAAGATTTTAATATTTAAAAAATTTAAAATGAAACAATTACATTTAAAGATTTGTACGCCTCAGCATGCGGGCAAAGGATAGAGAAACCATTGAAGATAATGATAACATCTGTAATACCTATCTTTTACAAATAAATATTTTGAATCTTTGAATTTTGAATCTTTGAATCTGTGGATAGGGCAATAATCTGAGGACAATCTGTCTTTGTCAGTCCTTCTTGTAAACATTCAGTTATTTGGTCTCTATTATTACACTTGTACTTTAAGTTTGTCAAAATTATTAATCATGCTAAAAAGAAATCCCGCACTTCCTTTTTAATTGTTTTGCCCACTATTTAATAATATTTTCATAACTCACGAAAATAAACAATCCTATAGAAATAAATCAGAATTGTTTGTTATGACTTTTATGAATGACGTTCTATGACGTTTAATAAACTTGGCATAAGTTGCCATTCAGAGATTTTTTTAAATAAGCGATTCGGACTTAGCGTAGTCTTTTTCTATCAGCTTATGTTTAACCAATGTGATAGATAATGTCAGATTATACGAGATAAAAAAAGGAAAACGTCAATAGGAAACCTATTGTGCGTGGTTCATATGGTTTTGCGTCTCACAAGAACTTGTTTTGCTCTTTTATGAATCTTAAAAGCTGTGTAGTGCTTCAAAGAAGAATATTGCACTACCTAAAAATATGTAAGTAGTTTATCAGTTTTCTGGCACCCATAACACAAGCTAACTTTGGGGCTATCTGGCGATGCTTGAATTGTGAAAGCATATTTATTATTTACTTATTTGTTTATTTTATTTTATTTTAGAGAATTAGATCAAAGGTCATACTGTCCGCCTTAGAGCAACACGCCCGGCGAACCTAACCCCGACATAAGCGGATGATGTTTTAAATTAAAAATGAATTGACTTAGGTAAAACCCAATTTAATCATGATTGATACATATGTTTTATGCTGCGTCACATGATGGTACACCTAAAGTTCAGATGCACGTAGTCACCTATCAATGAGATAACAAGTGAGAACTTTGAGTAAACAATAGCATCAGGATTAAGCGACAGGACCCCGTTTCATATTAAATAACATAATAAATAAATGGATGAAAACACTTCATGGCGCCCATATAAAGCATACAACAGAACAGAAAAAAAAACAGTCGGACTGGTCGCTTAGAGCGATTTCTTCCAGGTAGCGAACAATCAATCTTATCAAGCGTCGGCGACGCGCGTTCAAATATCACTGCAAAGATGTATGAATTTCAAATACGCTTTGATATAACTTGGGCGTTATAGGCTACTGACATGTGTGAAAATGAATAAAAGCTTATGAAAATAAGTCATTAATATCATACCTGTGTTCTCATCATTATTTACTGCTGCTTCACGGTCTTCTTCATTTCCTGAAACAATAAAAAAAAAATTTCAGTGCTCTCTCCTGTTTACAACATCTTAAATAAAACACTTTTTAACTGATTAAAAAGTGACTTAACCGCGAAAACTCCAATAAAAATTGTTTAAATATTATTTATTTATTTTGGGTCCACCATAACCACTGGGTCCATATTTTAGTGCTGTGATTACTGAGAGGCGAGAGCGGTTCGCCTTGTAAACGGGCGACCTATTATAAAATCCAACTCTGAACTTTAAACCATTGACCAATAATGGGTGGACAGATAGCATAACTTACCGAAAGAAAGAAGTTCTGAGGGAGACCCAAGAACCAATGGATTGACATCGCCGAATGGGATGCGAGAACCAACGGCTCACAACGTGAACGAACCTGTCAGAAGCCAGGATTGATCGAGATGACGATGATAACGATGAAACCAGGATTGATCGATCGTCAGATGACGATGATGTTATCTACAATACTGCCAATTTTCATCAAAAACAGTTATGTAGTTTTTGCGTGAAGAAGTAACAAATATCCAAACATAATTAACCAACTTTCTTACAAAATTTAAAAAGTAGGTAAGTTAAAATAGCTAAAGTGTAAAGTGTCTTACTAAAGATTAACTGAAATAAACCATCTAACCAAATCTACTTCGAAATTTATACTGGTAACATACATACTATTTTTACGAGCATTTCTTTTATACATAAACATATACTCCGGAACTAAATTTTATGAAATTGATACGGCCAACCACCGGCCAACCTTGACTTTATAAGAATTACCTGGAACTCGAATCACGAAATCCATTTGACACATCATGCATGATATTTTTAAGCGTAAAAACATGCAAATAGGTACACTGATAATTATCACTTCTCTTCTCTTAAATATATATTCATAGACACATGCACAAAATATCCACTCATCAGAAAACTTCGCGTCTTTATACTACAAAATACTATCAAGCAATATTAATAAAATGGGATTGTTATTTTATTCCCAATAAGATTAAAGACTTAAAGTAAAGTATTTCAATTACGTTAGCACATTATCTGAAACGTAAACAAATTGGCCTGAGTAGATATAAAAGTACAACAACGCTAATTCATCTATAGTAAATACGATACAGTGAGATTATTCTGTCAAGTGACGCTAAACAATTTTATTAATTGCAATTTACTGCATATCATGGTATCAGTATTGTTCTGATAAATGGTCGCTATCGACATTTCCAATCACATGGAATGGGGTCTAATCTTTTTGACCTGAGCTCCCAAGTTTAAAGTAGCACGCAGATACTCTTTCCTACACTTTTGTAGAAGAGTAAGCAATCAACCTCCCACTAACCTGGACTCTGGTCCCAAATACTTTTTCCTACTCAGTGGCAAACCGGCAAATGGGAGAATTTTTACATACAAATATGCATACACACTCACGCCCGTATCGCACAGGGGTAGGCAGAGACTGATTTTTATTGCGGAATATAAGCTAAGCTTTCCTTAATAAAGAAAATAAAATTAAAATGAAGATACGTAGTTGCTTGAACCAGATCTCCACCCGTGCAAACTTGCGTCAATAGATCATGGTATAGAATCATCGTCATCCATATCCCACGCAGACTAATTGGTACTTAACAGATGACATTCTCATCACCATCCTTGTCAGTTAGCTGCTGATGGCAAATCTTTGTTTCAGATATCACACGGAATCTGTGATCAGAACCACGTGGCAGAAAAGCTTCGGCAAGTAAAGCAGTCGCTTCGTGATAACGAGCTGAAGTTTTCTCGCTAAAGGCACAGAAACCGAGTTAGGCCATCTACAGTTGAGCGACTTCCTACTACATATACACATACTACTACAATTGTATGTACAAGAGGAGGTTACTGAAGGGAAACGAACTGCCCGTTATTCGTATGAAAAAACATCGCTCAATAGAAGAGAACACTAAATAGAAACTATCAAAAAACAATTCGAATTCTCACAAATGCAATTAACGTAGCACTCATTATCGTTAACAAACGAGGCATTCGGAATTTAAATTTCGCTATCCTATCTACTTATCGCATTTGAAGAGTATATCTATTGGCGTACGTGCCCAAAGTATTCGGAATAAAAATAACGAAACTATCTATAACGATATGTGTAATCGTGTGAGCGATCTTCTTACCGACCTATCTAATCTGACGGCCTTGGCCACCGCTTTGACAGACGTGACGTGCTGGCATTGATAAATAGACGGCTCACGACATGCTCCTCAACAATTACGTAAAGATATTCATCAGAATAGCACCAACCCTAAGGTAGTGTGAGCACTCGCTGGTGTCGTGCAAGGCGACTAATGTTTTTTAGGCAAAAGTTCTGGAATCTCCATAGGTTGGAAAATGGGCAGCACCTTTTTCCATTGTTATATTTATAACACTGCGATATCCAACCAGCCTGCCAAGCGTAGAGATTATGGCAATAACCTCCAATTTCGTGGAGAGGTCCTATGTTCTTCAGTGAACTGTTATGGGCGTGACGATGATGAATGACGGCCACTGTAAGCGTTAAAATATCTTAGTTTTATTTTAATTAAATAGTATTGAAATTAATTGAATTTAAAAACGAATTTTATATTATTGTCAACCACTACAATTATATATAATTAAAAGAGAAAATTATTGTAAAAATAACGATGCAAAAATACGAATATACCTACACCTGCATTGATTTACAAACCGCATTTCGCATTTCTGGCCCATTTTCGGTAATTTATTCTCAGTTGTGTAATGTAGTTTGAAATTGTCCTTCTATGGGCGAAAGTGTGTTAAACAGTGTTAATAGAAAAAAACGGATAACGAAAGACCGACCTAAAACGGTTTTCTCAATATTTAGCTTCTACCGCCGTCTTACCCACTTAAATAAAGCTGTTCAGACACCGCGCATGTCCACAGCGCACGCAGTAATTACCGACGAATGCGACCGCTCCCGCATCCAAACATCTTGAGTCGCAATACAGTTACGGGCGAACACCTTTCCACCCACTTACCGCTTCAATGGAATGCGCACGCGCCTCTGTACGCGCACAAAGAGCACTGCACTCCAAACCATCATTACCAAGAAAAGAAGTCACAACCAGCTGCCTTCCTACTTCCTCCCAATACAAAACTGTGTAATACAAGATGATCGTCTTTGTTTGCAGCCCCTTTGATTGCAGCAGTTTTGGCGCGTGGTCTTGTCTGCGCGGGCGCAGCGCGTGCCGCCAACGGAAGTTCATTTATATTCAAATGCCAGTAAACATTGGCTTAAGAATTGAGACAACTAATTTCTCTACTATTTCCCTATATTCATTTGAACAATGAGAGATTTGACATGAGTCTTGTATCCTTGAGATAATTTAGTCGACAGCCAAATTGAGTAGTTAATGACATAGGCACAGCGATAAATACTTAGAACCACAACCTAATCTTTGCGGAAAACGCTTAATTAGTTACGAGATAATCAATTGCATTTTCCAATTAAAGTAGCTGCTAAGTAGATAGATTGTATTGTTGGAATTGCTTCGTAATAAGCTAGAACGTATGTCAGAAAATAACAATGAAAAACGATGTCACAAATGATATGATAGTAAATCCTTGATAAAAATAAAAAGATAACTGCTTATTTTGGTACTTGTCAGTCCAAAGATCACTGTTAATCAGTTTTTGATCGCACCTCGCATTGTCTGTTATTGTCTGTTACAAATACTCATAGTTGACAGTCCCTCTGCGGTAGTGATAGTATGTGTTAAAAGAAATATTGTTGTACCTTTAGCTTTATTACTAATACTTTGCTCAAATTTTTTAACGGGTCTTATTCAAAAAGTTCAATTTGTGCAACTCGAAAATCTTAAAATATAATGGCAAATGTAAAAAAAATATTTTCTATGCGTCTACATAGGTATTTGCCGAAAAGTTTTTGAACTGTAATTTTGGTTGCTCTGATTAAACATCGACTTAACTTGTTAAGACTAGACTCATAGAAATTCTGTTATCTATCACCTGACTACTCCAGAGTTAGAAATGTTTGGTTTAATTTTAATGTATTTTTTATTTTGCATAATAATGCATGCGTACTAAAGACACGTGTCCTAATCAAAGACGTTATAATGACCCTACAAGCTGAGGTCAGTAATATAAGATCATAGACGAGCTATGTTGAAGAGGTCGCAATGCGGTGTTTGATTCGATTGCAAAGATTTGTGAACACATGCAGAGAGAGTTTTAGTATGATATTTTTAATGAAGTGTGAAAATAGAAATAAAATATTAATTCAGTTTTATTTTATAATTTACTGTGTCTATACATCAAGTTACATTAAATTGCTACCAATTTAATCTAATAAAAAATTCAATTACTATAAAAAATTATCTCATGTACCAGTAGCAATGACTTTCTAAATTTATGACTATCGACATACTACCATTTCTAATACAACTAAATTATTGGTTCGTCATTATTGATAAGCAACAAACGAACGCAGTCTAATCTATTGGTCGGCGTGTAATGTTTCTATCGGCAGTTATTTAAAAATGATCAGCAACACTTTATACTGACCACGCTAACTTAAAATTACAAGCTTAAATAAACTAACTTAGAGTGTACGGGCAGCATAAAATAAGATAAATACCTAAAACCGAACCTAATTCGTGTGTGAAAATCCTAATACCTATATTTTTAAACCACTAAGGCAAACAAGCTTACGGCCTGCCGGAAAGCAGTAACCGCAGCCTATGGACGTTTGCAATACCACAGCATCACCCACGCGTTGCCGACCTCGTAAAAATAAAATAATGTTCGAAATCACTCGACACTGCTTCTACAGGCTGATCGGTCCCCTGGCACGTTCCCCCGACCGGTCTTCACCACGTACCGGTTTCAAGACGGTCGAAGCGCCATCTGCCGGGAGGCGGCGTCTTCCGCTGTATTGTGCGCGCACCGGGCTGCGCACGCGTCGCTTACGGGTGTATGGCGCATTTTAGGCCCCGTGGCAGGTCAGATACCGAAATTGGAGCCGGCGACGGATTGTAAATCTTCTTTGTTTTGTAATAGAGGGTGGTAAACCAAACGAGCAAGCGGGTCACGTCACCTGATGGACAGTGGTCACCGCTGATGGTAAATTGTACGAGCTTACCCATTCTCATTTGGATATATTTTTTTTAAATACAGCTGTATCTAGTAACATTGAGATAATTCACAACAACAACAGTTGGTGTACTATGTTTTATAATGGCATAATTATGTCTAATAAGTTGCTGGAAATATTATGTCTAATAAGTTGCTGGATTTTTAAAGTGGCAGAAAAGTTTTTTTTTTTTTTTTTCTATAAGTAGTGAAGTAGTTGGCCGTGTGGTGTCCGGCAGAGTAGAATAGCACCAACCCCTTACACTCGTGGGTGTCGTACAAGGCGACTAATGTTATCGAGGCAATAGATTAGTCTCCGTAGTCTGGAAAATGGGCAGCAGCATTTTCCATTATTCTATTTAAACACTGCGATCTCCAACCCGCCTGCCAAGCGTGGAGATAATGGCAATAACCTCCCCTTTCATGGGAGAGGCCCTTAGTCCTGCAGTGGACTGTTACGGGCTGTGATGATGAAGTAGTGAAATGTTGGACTGAAAGGGCTGTGGCACTGGTTTGGGCATTTGTTCCGTGAGTATTCTCCGTCGAGCAAAACGAACTAAGTATTTTTCAAAACAACTTTTTGGAAAGATTCAGGTGGGGCCTAGACCAAGCTAGCTCCGTTTTGTAGCCAAGCGCCAATTTGCACCTGACAAGACTGTAATTTCTCCCAGAATTACATCTCAGTTTCTATGAACCCAGCCAGACTAAGCTCCAGCAAAGGGCCCATTAAATTGCGTACGCTCCCGAACAAAGATCTTCCAGACAGTGTCTATTTTCTCTTTAACTGCTCCTCACAATTAGGAATTACGATCGCATTCTCCATAGAACATTAACCCTCGAACTTGGTACGGTGTCATTCTGTCCACGGGCCCTTGTTTGCACGGAAGCTAAGCCGCTGTAACGGTGTTTGTTCCCGCCAATTTATGTGCGTCGTTACTGTGCTGTCACAAATCTACTTATCTGCTACTGCCACGCCTACGGTAATGCCGGCCGTAACTGGGCGGACATCTGTTAGGGCTAGGAATTAACCTGTTGATCTAGTTTTTGTTATTTTTTGGCTAACAGGGTAATGTGTGTGGTTGTTGTAGTTTTTTGTACCAAAATTATGATTATACAATCAAACTAGCTTTTGCCGATATCTCGCCCGTAGAGGCTTTCCCAAAACCCTGTCTATACACCAAATAACATTTAAATCGGATCAGTAGCCGTAAAATCGTAACCGATAGACAAGAGTGATTTTTACATTTAGATACCTAGGTTAAGGTAATGTAAGAATTGATTAAGAGTTACTCTTTATTGATTTGCCCGGCCAGCATCAAATTCTTAAACGCGTTTAAGAATGACATTGAACGTATTTTTGTATGAAGTTGTTTGTTTAAATATCAACCCTTATAGTGCACGTATCTTAAGAATTTGGTGCATCTTAACCCTTAAAGTTTTACATTAATTCTTAAGCATAAGAAACGTAATTTAGATGGCTAAACGCAGAAAGTTGTTTTAACCCATCCAAAACTTTATACAGAACGTTGCGTTACTGATATTTCTGTCACCTAAAATTGGCTACTCGCGACACAGGACGCGAGACGTTTTCCGCACCCACACCGCCACACGTAGGTAGGTCTATAGCCTCACAATAGACGCCTGGCGATCCAATCTGCCACACATTCCACACAGCTTACGTTCTATTTACAGAGAAGCTGGGTTTACAGCGGCTACCATAACACGGATTGCACAATATGAAAGCTATCGCACACAGACACAATGTAGATGAGTGTTATTATCGTACGGGAGGTACTGGCATTGTCCATTGTATCGACGCCTTGGCCATTGTTCCCGGCACATAGGCAGCCACATCGATCCGCTTACATATACGGTGTTATGACGCACACTGGCCGAGCAAGGAGCTCGCCAACGCGGCTCTTGAACGGTTAAACGCGTGGCCCGTATGTGCGGCCAATAACATTATGTACAGGTGAAGTAAATAATGCACATCGGATAGATTCGACTTCGTGTTTAGTCACTTGGACGTTTAGGGAGACAAAAGCTAGTATATTAAAATTTGTTAAAGTTGGTCAAGCATTCCACAGATACTTATGTATTGGGGTATAAAGATAGGAATTCTGTTTGTTCAACGACTGACAGGAAGACATCGATTTCAAGTCTTCACATGAAATGTAAATAGGTAAATGTAGCTAAATATTCTATAGATATAATCTTGTGGCAAGGACATATCAAATTTTTAATTTTATGACTATTTCAGTATTTGTATTTAAAAAGAATTCGTCGGAAAGCTTTAATAAATGCTACGTATTGTTTTATATGTTCTTGGACAATTCACACAGCGCCATCTTGCCCCAAAGTAAGCAAAGCTTGTGTACCCACTAGAACTAACAAACTACTTAATATATATTACTTTTTGTACATAATATATAACACCCAGACCCGTTCACCTATTCATCATTTCAATTTCTGCCCATTTATTTTACAATAAAGATTTTCATTCAACACACAAAGACATTTCCTTATTCCCCAATACTTTCCGTGCCGCCGTAACCAAATCCACGTGTCAAGTATACGAGGATTTACGCGTACACCTCAGCACCGCGCTAACTGGATGACAAATGCACGCGCCCCGCACAGAGATTTACAGTTGATCATATGAGTAAACTCCCCAACCGTAATATGGTTCCGAATATAAATTGTCATATTCTTGTAATTCCTATAATAACCGCATGTCGGTGTCATTTGAAAGGCGCAAATCCTGGGCGTTATTAGCGGGAGCGGGCTAAATGGTTTGATTTATTTGTTAGTTTACCAGACTACCGATTTTGGTGTCTATCGGTGGAATTCGGTGGTGATGTGCGCTGTTTTTAGGTACTTTTGTATATTGGATAGCTTACATTTTATTTTGTGTGCTGTAAGGAAATAAATTAAGATAAAATATGTCGTCAATGATTGTTATGTTTTTCTAGACAGTTCCATTTTTATCTTGCCTTTCGCATCTGGCACCTCTTTCGCATCTGGCACTTATCTTATCATTTTAAGAAAACAGTAAGTAATGTTACCGAAAATAACAATCCTCCTCACTACAGAATTCTCCCTTATTATCGTGGAAATACAACATTTTATCTCAATTACTCGAGATATTAAACTGCGGAAGAGTGCAATGTGCGAACCGGCGAGGGGTCGGGGCTATATTGAACGAAAATATTATAATAAAGTATGAAGCTATATTGTGAATGTGACAGACCGCGTGTCGCTGCCCCCATCCCGTTTAAGGGTTAATTTCCCGACAGAGGGTCGTCTTTGTAAACTCAAAGGATTATTTAAACAATGACTTCCGAACATTCATCACTGCTGTTCACGCCCCGCACCCCGCTCATAAAGATTACAGAAAGTTATTACGATGAGCGATCATCAATTTGTCAAATTGACAAGATTATCGCAAACACCAACGTAGCATTAACGTAAGTCTTATCTAGCACACGTTTCTTCATGATTATGCTCGATTTAGAATTGTAGTATTGCACAATGTTGCGAAACAAATATAAAACAAGTAGCAATAACAGAATATTTAGGGTTCCGCACGTCCGGAAAATACTGAACCCTTTAAGATCACTCCTGTGTCTCTGTCCGTTTGTTAAGTGTTAAGTGACATTTAATACACATATCAATTTCTGTGACCCAAACGCGAACGTGTATTTACATACACAAATTTCGAATAAGAGGATCACTTTGGAAAGCATTTGTAAAATTCTAAAAAATTGCATACTGTGTGACATATCAAACTACATGTTTTTCATAAATATGAAA